>JAESUZ010002237.1:0-1222320 GCA_017311185.1 Proteles cristata cristata | reverse complement strand
ATTAAATTCAGAATTGTGATTGCATACATCTCAAAACACCAATACTATGCCCCACATGTAATATAAAGGTAAAATAAAAGGAAAATAATTTATACCAGATTTAATACATAAAAACTCAAGGACGATTACACCAGCAAAAATACCGAAGCAGTAAGATGCTTGCATCTGAATGCGGAATCATCGTGAATGCCCTGGCTATAAGTGTGTATTGAAATAATTATATGGCACAGCCCAATCAAATATCACAAGAAATACTTTCCAAAATGAGGAATGGCTCATTCTCTCCCCTGAAAGTTATCATCTTTACTTGATCTACACACTAATAGTATTACTGGAAAATTCATCGAATATTAAAGCTATTGAACAATACTTTGTATTTATGTGTAAGATAAAGCTTAAGTTCTAGTCTCAGTTATTAATAAAACAGTTTTACCTACATGATTAATAAGTGAGATATTACAGGTGTGAGAGATACACAATATGGAGTAGATTTTTCTTATGTAGGACTACTATCAGTACTGCCAGATTTTTAGTATCTCCGGCACAAACTTCCATTGCACTTTTCAACCAATAATGTCCCCACACCGGAACACTTATATTCAAAACCACTGAACAAAAACAAGACAAGACAAAAAACAAAACAAAAACAAAAACAAAAGAATCCAAAATCCTCTAAAAAAATTTACTAATCCATTTGTCAGCCCTTACCTCATTTTACCTAACCCCCAGTGGTCAATTGTCTCCACTGATTTCCCATTAAGCCATACTATTCCAGGAAGATAATTTATCAATATGTCTAGAGTCTCATGTAACCTCTATCTATCTATCAAAAATTCTTCATAGTTTCTGGCATTTAAAAAATGATCTACCTGAATCCCAGGGATGATACAAATGAACCCCCTTTTCACATTCTCTTAATACTTAGGATAGTCTTATAAACTACAGAGGAAATATGCAAACGTGAAATCATGCCAATGTATTTCTGGGAAGTTCTAAATATTTAATTCTGCAATGGAAACATTCATTTTATAAAGATCTTGTTATTCTAATTGATGTTATTTCCTTCAGGAGAAAGCATTCTCTGGGCATCTAAGAAAGATAATTTTGACTGCCATTTTTCCAATATGATTATAGAGACTTTGTTAAAATTGATTGGGAGCTTTGGTATTGTATTTAGAGTGTGGCTTTTACATCCACAATATATAATGTACACAGTATTTAATAAATTGAATAGACTAATAACAGCCACATAGTAAGAAAGCACTGGCTAAAGCTTTGCACTCCAGTCCCACTTTTGTCAGGAACTAGTTATGTGAACTTCGGTGAAATGTTTAACTTCCATCTGTGAAATTATTGAGTTGGAAAACTTGATCTCTAAGGGCCTTTTCAGCTCAAAAATTCACTGACTCTGTTTTCATGATTACCTTTTCCACATTTTTCAGATGTTAAATTGGCAAGAAATTAGGCTTTGAGAATTTTTTTGGAAAGCTTTCAGCTCTATTTTGCAAATGCAGATGTTTGGTTACATATAGAATTTCCCTGATGTCTAATGATATATGACCTCAGCTGCCTTCAAGCAGATTATCCATCTGCTATCTTATGTTGACTCTGAAAAGATAATTTTAAAATGTCTTCAGGAGAGTAGTTCCATGGAATATGACATATCTTGAGACATAGCCAGGCATGACCCATTTCAGCATAGATGGAAGGGATCTGGAACCTAATCTACTTAGTGGTGTGGAGCAAACATCAAGGTGGCTGACCCATCTACAGGTGTTTCCTTGGGGGAATCCACATTGGCAGACAGAACATAATATACAGAGAGTACATAAGGGATGTTAGATAGTAATTACAGTCATTTTATTGGTTTCCAAGAACCAGTGTAAAATAATAGAATATATAAATCAATGTTGGCTGAATTTAATATTAAAATATATTCTTTCTTCATTGACTACATACTTGAGTGTCTACCATGTGTCTGTGAATAAAACTTGTTTTAAAAAGCACAGTTCATATGTAGACATTCAGTAATACATGAATCTTTCAGTGTGAGACAAGTTTTAAGAACAGTACTACTGGACCCAGGAGGAAAAATAACAAAAACCAAAGAATTGTCCTGTTTTATAAAACTGGAATATTAGGCAAAGCCATTGATACATTCACTCAAGAGCAAGAGGCAACAGAGATCCAGTTGGAGAAATTAGAATTCAGTGGAGGATTTTTATATCAGGAGCAATATGAAAGTCATGCTTGCTTTAAGGCCTCAATCAAAGGCTGCACTAGTAGCCAGAGCTCAAAACTGTTATTACTAAGTATATTATCTGAACTATACCTTCTAAAAGTTTTATGAAAGCTCTCAAGCTTAGACCTGTAGACACAAGTTTAACTTCTCTAAGATCTTCATACGCCCTCTGACTTTTAAAGACAGTATTTTACAGCATAAATAAATCAAATGCATGTATATCCCATGTTAAACTTTAGTTTTACCTAAAAAGTGAAATTATCTTTTTATTTTTTGCAAGTGTTTCAAAATTTATGATTGACCATGGTGTCTCTGTATCTTTCATATACATTGTTTTCAAATGTAATGACTATTTCATCAATGATAAATTTAATAATTAATGAAACTGAAACACCTTGTTAGCCATTTAATTATACAGTTTTTTACTCTGAATTTACAAACTTTCTCTCCTACACTGTTTCAGGCTATAGGCATTTAATAGTCCTTTGAAATGGGTATAGGCCATATGTTTTGTGCATAACATGTCTATTGCAGAAAGCCCTTTCTAGGGGAAGTATAGGGTAAAAGCAGGCAGGCATAAAATAGCTGACAATGGTAGAAAGTATATATGGAAAGCATAGGATGTTTCCAAGGAGGACAGTCATTGAAAAACAAATTTCAAGAGATTCAGGCTTCTGGAATTACTCTTGTATAAAGCCCAAGGCTGTGAGAAAACTAAGTCTATCAGTTATCAGTGATGCCCGTACTTCAAGAAACCATGTCAAGAGGAAAAGTGAAGCTACAACCACGCAAACACTGGCATATCAATTGTCCTACTTGATCCAGGGCACATTCAGATGCACAAAATATATTCACTGAGTTCTAATATGTGACTCATTTCCAGTAGGTTTGCCAGATATATATAATACAAGATACCTAGTTAAAATTAATATTTTTGATATAAGTATTCCTTATGCATATTTATACTAAAACAAAACAAACAAATCCAAAAGCCAGAATTCATTGTTTGAAATCCAAATTTCATTATCTAGAATCGAAATTTAACTGAGCATCCTGTAATGTTATTTTTTAAACCTGATTTCTAAACATGCAGAAAAAACCACTGAGTGAAAACAGATACAATCCCTGCTTTAATGGAGGTAGCAATGAAATTGAGAGAAAAACACTTATTAAATAACCACATAAACAAATGTAAATAGTGTCTATAGCAAGTATATAAAGGAGAACAGAGAGTCATTGAGACTCCATGGGGGGTGTTGACTTGATTAGAGATTAGAGTGGCCTTTTATGTGTTTGAAGGAACAGGAGAAGTTAACTAGGCTAAGGATTGGGGGACCTGGGTGGCTCAGTCAGAGCGTCTGACTTCGGCTCAGGTCATGATCTCACAGTTTGTGGGTTCGGTTTGTGGGTTCAAGCACCATGTTGGGCTCCATGCAGACAGCTAGCTCAGAGCCTGGAGCCTGCTTCAGATTCTATGTCTCCCTCTCTCTCCGACAGCTCATGCTGTCTCTCTCTCTCACACATAAAACAAAACAAAACAAAAACGAAAAAAAAACCTAGGCTAAGGATTGGGGCAGTGGGGGAGGGGAATCAAAGAAGAGTATTCTAAGGAATTAAGAGACAGAAAGATTTTGTGTATGGAGATATTATAGGAACAGAAAATGCCAGAGTAGATTAAATGAGTGGGAATTAAAAAGAGAGGGCATGTATGTCATATTAAAATCTATCTTCACCTTAAGAACAAAGATGAAATCCTGAGAGTTTACAGGAAAGTGAGTTGAGTGTATAAAGTACAGAATAAATGCCTTAAACCCATAACTTTATGCCAAGTCTCCTCTCTATTTCAGAAAATTTGTATCATTTCATTAGAATTATTTCCTTAATCTGATCTTATTATTTCTCAAATCACTCTTGGTGTCTCCACAGGTAATATATTAATTTCAACATCCTAGACAGTGTGATTTTATTTTTGCTCCATTCCATATGTGTTTTGACTCTCCTACGTATTTTGTATCTTTTATGAGATAGCCTTTTTGGGCCGATGTATTGGTGTAATAGAAATCAGTTATGAGGGAGATCTTCTCATTCCGAAATTACTGCAAGCATAGAATCTCATTGCATAAACTCTCAGTGTCACTAAGCGGCATGTTAAATTTTTTTTTAACTTAGGAAATCATGAAAAAGCAGAAAAATACTGATCCAAATAATTGTGTTTACTTATTTGAATCTATACCTAAACCAAGGATATCAATATGGACTGTTTATTGAGCTGTCTGAAATGAAAGTGATACATTTCTGTACTTTTTACATAGCGCCTTATTATCTTTATTGTGCCAGTTCCAGCAATGTCTGTTTGCAGTTTCTCACTTCGTCTGATAATGAGCAATCTTCTGATTACTCTGAACAGTTGGGGTGAAGGCACTCTCTCGTCATATAAATTTTAAAAAAGTAAATGTGGGGCGCCTGGGTGGCTTAGTCGGTTAAGCGTCCGACTTTCGCTTAGGTCATGATCTCGCGGTTCGTGGGTTCGGGCCCGCGTCGGGCTCTGTGCTGACTGCCAGCTCAGAGCCTGGAGCCTGTTTCAGTCTGTGACTCCCTCTCTCTCTGACCCTCCCCTGCTCACGCTGTCTCTCTCTCCTGGAAATAAATAAAACATTTAAAAAAAAATTTAAAAAAGTAAATGTTTTTTAAAGAATGTTACATTTACTTCAGTATCACAATTTCTGAACAAAAATTCACACAGTACATTAGGAATGACTAGAATATAAAATGATTTGTTACTTCCCTCAAAGAACATTTGCTGTGTGACTCCTATGTGGATTTATCCCTGAATGAGCTATGACATACATCAGTGCATTTACAGTTTAAAGGTCAGAGAGATGAAAACATTTAAATATAATGTAATATTGTAACACAAAATCAGATATATTCAAGTTACAGTGGTTATATTAAAATCCTGCCAGAGGGAGAATGAGAGAAAGAATTAACAGATTTCAGGCAGCATGGACAAGAAAGGAAAAGAATGGGTGTCAAAATCAAGAAACTAAGAGTAGCCCCATTTCAGTGGAGCAGTTGTTGAAGTGAAGATATGGGATTATTAGTCTGGAAAATTGCAACAGATGTCTTGTGTGGTGCTAAAGATTTGGCAGTGTGATAGAAAACTGATAGGTGGGTTTTGAAAGGTTGTGTAGTGATACTGCCTTTTTTTTTTTTTTTTTGAGAGGGGGCCCAATGGATTCAGTAATTACTTGCAAGACTGGTTTGACATAGTTTGATAATAAAATGTATCAGTGAGAAGAATGGGTTATATATGGTCTGTTTAGTAGATGCTAAAGTCATCCACAGGTATTCAAGTTGGGAGCCATTCTGAGCCCACTAGTCGAGAAAGCTCCTGGTGAGGTTAAAACATGTTTGCACAGCCTCTTGCCATCAGATGACAACCGACATCCACCCCCACTCAATTATTTCTGCTTGAGCACTGACCCCTACGGTACCTTGTTGATCAATATCAGGAGTGACTTGTCCCCTTATTATGGCCCTGGTATGATGATTGCACCTTGTGAAGGAACTTATTGTGGGAACTTCTTTTGATCATGGGAACAGACATCGTGTCTCTGGCAGGTCCTGTTTCGCTCGATACTTCCCTTGAGCTATAAACAGGCTAATGATTCTTACTCATAAAAGATTGACCTTTACATGTACAATTCTGTTTCTACCATTGCATTCGTCCAAGTTCATGCAGCTCAACATGTAAATCAACTAATCAAAAATGTCTCTCATACCCTAGCTATTCAAGAAATCATAAAACTAGACACAAAGGTAAATGCACTCAAAGAGGCTATTCTGTGTATTGGAAATGAGCTAAACTTTTTAAAGGTATGGTTGGCTCTCTGGTGCCAAGTAACAGATAAGGGCAGAACATAAGTTACCACATAAATCTTTGCTAACTGGTGATGTACAGCAGCCCCTTCCCTAAGGCCTACATTCCATAAACACCTTCCCTTACCCTGGCAGCTGTGATGAGGATGGATAAGAGTACCTACAAACCTATGACTTAATCTTAGTGTTATTAAAATGTGTATGTTTTCCACTAAGAACACCCTGTTATTTTCTTAGTTACTCAACCTCACTATACTTGGGGCAGTTCTGCAAGAGTACTTCTGTAAATCTTATTTCTGTACATTTTCCAAAACATCTTATCAGACAGAATGATCCATTGTAAAAATTCCATTTTCTGAAGGCCATGTTAATGTTTGACCTGTAAATAAACACACCAAAACGGACAGGGCAGAAATGCCTGCCTGGTGATCAGAAGGAATCTTGGAGCTCTCTCACTCACTCTCTTTCACTGACACCGTCCATCCTTCAGGGACCCCTGGACCTGGCCAGACCTGGAATCTAGCAATTCATAAACCTACACATTTAAAATAATATTTACTAAAAAAAAATAATAATAATAAATAAAAATAAAATAAAATAATATTTACTATTTTTTCTATACCTGCTCAAAAATGTGAAATTGTTGGGATGCTTGGGTGGCTCAGTCAGTTAAGTTTCCAACTTTGGCTCAGGTCATGATCTCACAGTTCATGGGTTTGGACCCTGCTTCAAGCTCTCTGCTGTCAGCACAAAGCCCACTTCAGATCCTCTCTCTCTCTCTACCCTCTCCTTTCTCACACTCTCTCTCAAAATAAATAAATAAACATTAAAAAAAACTAGACAAGTTTGAGTTTACTTTATTAAATAAATAATAAATAAATGAAATTGTTGAGCACATACTTCACATTTTTTTACTTAACCTTTCAAACTTTCCTACAAAAGAACTATGAGAGCTATAATAGTTCTTAAAGATCTGAAACTAAGATTGAGAGAGATTAAACAGCTTGCCTGAGCTTTTATAAATATCACTGGAAAAATTAAGCTTTTCTTAGTAAAGAATCCATATTTTTGCATTGACTGTGGTTTTTGAGAGGTCATATAGGACCTAAGAAAGAATTTAAAATCTTTTTTTAATGTTTAATTATTTATTTTGAGAGAGAGAAAGCAAGTGGGAGCCGGGGGGGTCGGGGGAGGGGCAGAGAAAGAGGAAGAAAGAGAATCCCAAAGAGACTCTGGGCTGTCATAACAGAGCTTTGATGCTGGGCTCAGTCTCACAAGCCATGAGATCATGACCTGAGCTGAACTCAAGAGTCGGATGCTTCAACTGAGCCACCCAAGTGCCCCAAGAAAGATTTTAGAATAACAGTTGGAGAGGAGACAGATTTCATGGAAAGGAATATTAATGAAACAATAATAAAGTAAGGAAGACACATACAGTTGAATAGTTTGAGAACTTTGGCTTTGAGGTGACCATTTTCTTAAGGTGAAAAACAGAGTGTGCTACAACGGCTTAAGGACTTAAGTGTGTGAAAGGACTTCAATATAAAATGGTACCAGAGACTACGAAATGGAGACTCTCACAAAGGAACCCTCAGAACAATGGGACTTAAAGACTGATTTTCCACAAATGCCCCTTTTACAGAAAATTGAGACTTATCTCCTGACCAAGGAGTATGACCAAGAATCCTTTCTCATTCACAAAACAATGAACTTACTGCTTGGATTCTGGCTGGACTTCTCTTTCTTTGTACATCTTGCTCACAAGCATAGTCCACCCCAAACCTTCAACAGGCTCATCAATAGCTTACTATACCATTTGTTTCTCCAATTGCAGTTTCTCTACTATTCCAAAATAACTCAATTTCTGGTAATTTAAACTTGCCTTAGCTTATCTATTTAGGTTGACACACAAAAAAGGAGAAAATAATAAAAAGGAACAATACTATGTTACACCTGCTATAGTTGAAAGTTCAATCACAGAATGACAAAGGAGCAAATCAGGTAGTAGAAATATAACTTGAATAAGCAGCAGTCTAAGGACAGTTTAAGGTCAAATCTTCCTCTGAGTCTTGGGAGAAGGAATTAAAAGGGTTTAAATGATAAGCTTTGCTTTTAAGAAGCAGATTGTTTTCCAAAGCTTTGTTTTGGGAGACTTTGTTTACTTTGTTTCTAAATCTAAAATGTGCCCTTTCTTTTTTCTCCTAAAGTTGATGTGCTCCCAAAATTATAGTTAACTGAAGTGCCTGATAAGGTAGCTTCTAGCTAATCAAGGCTTTTATCTATGTTGTTTTTACACTGGCAGATTAATTGCCTGAATTGCCTTTTTATTTTTAAGTAGTCCTGAGAAGGAAATTTAGCAATTAAAATGATTTAGACTCTGAAGCTTATGTAGCAGTTCAAATGACATTTGAAAGATAGTAGGGGAAATTAATGAATGATTGTATAAAATAATACATGGCAGAAATATGTTTGTTGCTATAATTAAAAGTGCATAACTTAGTGATCCAGGTCAATTTTTACAAAGAATCAACCATTAGGACTTTTTGAATGGCTTTAAAAATTGATTGTTTCTAATCAGTCATGTTTCAACTTCAGACATGGATTTGAATATTTAATTAACTGATTTTAAAGTAATCTGCTATGCACTTTGTTTAATGTAGTTGATAAGTACTTTCTCGTAGAGATTTAGTGAGTATTCATAAAAGTTTAATTAACTAGAAACTTCAAATCAGTATATTAAGAACAGATTTTTATGTTTTTAATTATTAAAGAAAATGTGCCAATACAGATTTCATTTTAAGCATTGCTTTATAGATTCACTGTAGAAAAATAAGTAATACAGGAAATACAATCTTTAAAACATTTAATTATCAGAAATTATACCAACAAATAAGAATACTGTTAAAAATTAAAAGCATATATTTCTAGATATGCTAGTATCAAAGACAGGTATATAATAATGCTTAGAAATGTACACATATAATTTTACAAAATGGAATCATTACAATCTATGCAACGGTAGGTTTTTCTTTTCATATATGGACTGTATTTCCAATCCAATAAATATTAATTTACATAAATATATATTAACTGTATAGAGCTTCAGTCTATGGATTATATAATCAACACAAATTAATATACATACATGTATATTATAATTATTTGCTCTGATTTTTCCTTTGGGACTAAAACTTAAAAGTGGAATTTAAGTATGTAAAAGAAACAAATGAATGTCTTGGTACTTGACTAATTTGTCTTAACAAAGGACATAATTTAAATTCCCATAAGTTTCTTTTGTGAGAGTGTCAGTAAACTATGGTCCCTGGCCCATATATGGTCAGCCATCACTTGTAAATAAAGTTCCTTTGGAACACAGTAACACTCATTTGTTTACTCAATTGTTTCTCACAGTCTGTGAAAGAAGCCAGAAACAATATGTAAACAAATGAGTGTTACTGTGTCCCAAAAGAACTTTATTTACAAGTGATGGCTGACCATACATGGGCCAGGGACCATAGTTTACTGACATATATAGTGTTTATATATATATATATATATATATAGGGTTTATATATATATGTGTATATATACACACATACACTGCTTAATATAGTCTAAAGTATTTACAATTTTCTTTTACAGAAAAAGTTTTCCCTGTGCTATAGCTTATTCTTCATGGTCTTATAAATATCTAATTCTATATTTATTGACAGAATAACAAATATAAAGTAAAATAAAATAGAATAAATTGTATCTTTTACCTAACAACTGAGATTGAATATATCTCCATACGCATATTGGCTACATATTTCTTTCATTATGACTGCCATATTTTCCAGTGGGACATTTTTCTATTTTTTTTATTGATTTATGAAAGATCTCACTATGTTGAAGATGCGAATTTTCTAAACAATTTATTAAGGTATAATTTATATACCATAAAATTCTCCTGTTTTAAATGTGTAATTCAAGATTTTTAATAAATTTACCATGTTATGAACCCATAACCATAATCCAGTTTTAGATTATTTTATAATTTCAAAAAGATCTCTAATGCCCATTGCAGCCAATTCCCATTTACAGTCTCAACCCTGGGCATCCATAATTGTCAAATCTATTTTTTTGTCAGTAAATATTTCCCTTCACTGGATTTTTTCTATAAATAAAATCTTACAATATGTGGTCTTTACATGGATACTTGCAATGTTTGCCCTTTTGGCTATTTTGAATAAATGCTACTATTAACATTCATGTACAAATCTTTAAAAAAAATTTTTTTAATGTTTTATCTATTTTTGAGAGAGAGACAGCATGAGCAGGGGAGGATCAGAGAGAGGGGGAGACACAGAATCTGAAGCAGGCTCCAGGCTCTGAGCTGTCAGCACTGAGCCTGTCATGGGGCTCGAACCCACGAACCATGATCATGACCTGAGTGGAAGTCAGATGCTTAACTAACTGAGCCACCCAGACGCCCCTCCTGTACAAACCTTTAGCAAAGATATGTTGATAGTTTATTTGGGTAGATACCTAGAATTAGAATTGCTTAGTTGTTGGGAGACATTGTGAGCCTACTAGCTGAGAAAGCTCCTGGTGAGGTTAAGGCATGTTTGCATGGCTTTTTGCCATCAGATGACAACCAATATCCACTCCCACTCAATTATTTCTGCTTGAGCATCAACCCCCAAGGTACCTTGTTGATTGGTACCAGGAATGATTGTCCCCTTATTCTGGCCCTGGTATGATGACTGCACCTAGTGAAGTAAATTATTGTAGGAACTTCTTCTTTTGCGATCATGGGAACAGACACCATGTCTCTGGCAAGTCCTGTTTCCCTCGATACTTCCCTTGAGCTATAAACAGGCTAATGACCCTTACTCATAAAGGTTTGACCTGTACAATTCTGTTTCTACCGCTGCGTTAGTCCAAGAGGTTCATACAGCTCAACATGTAAATCAACTAACCAAAAATGTTTCTCATGCCCTAGCTATTCAAGAAATCATAGACAAAAAACTAGACACAAAGGTTAATGCACTCGAAGGGGCTACTCTATGTATTGGAAATGAGTTAAAATTTTTAAAGTTATGCTTGGTTCTCTGGTGCCATAAAGAATATAACTGGAAGATCAAGTCTTGCCCAGAGACAAGGAGCCTAACTTAGAGAGAAGGAACAGATAAGAGCAGAACATAAGTTACTACATACACCTTTGTTAACTGGTGATGTATAGCAGTCCCTTCCCTAAGGACTACATTCCACAAACACCTTCCCTTACCCTGGCAGCTGTGATGAGGATGGATAAGAGTATCTACAACTTAACCTATGACTTAATCTTAGTGTTATTAAAACGTGTATGTTATCCTATTTTTCACTAAGAACACCCTGTTATTTTCTTAGTTACTCAACCTCACTATAATTGGGGGGGTTCTGCAAGAGTATTTCTGTAAAACCTGTTTCTGTACACTTTTCAAAGCATCTTATCACAGAGAACTATCCATTATTAAAATTCCAATTTCTGATGCCATATTATTGTTTGACCTATAAATAAAGACACCAAAACCGACAGGAAAGAGATGCCTGCCTAGTGATCAGAATATAATCTCGAGGCTCTCTCTCACCAACACTGTCCACCCTTCAGGGACCCCTGGACCACCTGGAGCTGGACTCCGGAACTTAGTCCTACTGTGTACTCTTGTGTAACTTATTAAAATGTTGCCAAATTATATCTAGAGTGGTGACACTATTTTACATTCCCACCAGCAGTGTATAAAGGTCTTACTTTCTCTGCATAATCTTTTTATTGTTTCACTTTTTGTAATAAACATATACTAGCAAGTCTAAAGTAGTATTTCATTGTGGTCTTGATTTGAATTTTCCTAATAACTAATGACACTGAGCATCTTTCCATGGGCTTACTGACCACCTCTCTATATATAATGACCAATAATGTATATATTTGGAGAAATGTCTATTGAAAGCTTTTGCTCATTTTTAATTGGTTTGTGTTTTATTATTCTGTATACATTCTAAATTCAAATTCTTTATCAGATATATGGCCTATAAATACTTTCTCCTCTATTATGGGTTATCTTTTTACATTTCTTAATGGTACTAATCTAGTTTATCTATTTTTTTAACTGTTTGTACTTTTGATGTCACAACTAAAAAATCATTGTCAAAAGTTTTAGTAGGGGAGAGGGGCAGAGGGAAAGAGAGAGAGAGGGAAAGAGAGAGGGAATCTTAGACTGGCTTTAGCATGGAACCCAACAAAGAGCTCAGTCTTATGACCCTGGGATCATGATCTGAGCTGAAATCATGAGTCAGTCACTCAACTGACCGAGCACCTAGGCAGCCCATCTTCTGGTCAGGTTTTTAATCCATGGTTTCTTTTTGTGTATGATGTATATATAATAAAACACAGTGAAGGAAATCTGAGGCTCTGAAGAGAAAAAACTATACTCCATTGAATATGCCCTCCCCTTGTGTTTTTTAATTTTACACCTCCAAGCTAAATGACTATTTCAAAGAGCAAACTCTTCTATATAAAATAAATGCACACACTTGTTGGGAAACATAAACCATAGATATGTGGGTAAAAAATCAGAAGTTTTTTTTTCTCCCCCACCCATTTTACCATGGAAGAGAGAGCATTTGAGGTTTCTGTCATTACTGAAGTTAGCAAGAACTTGTTCTTAGGCAATTTTGAATCTTTGAAGGTCATAAAATTTACCCATTATTTGACAGATTCTATAGGCAAAGAATTGAATTGTGAATGTGGCAACTGTGTAGGTAAAACTATGGCATAAATCTAATGTCAGATCATCGTATAGATTCCATTGCATCCAGGTGAATATATGTTAACTAATGCCAAGAAGCACTTCTATAAACCTGCGTTCTAGAAGGAGTTTACTTTTTTTTCCTGTTTAGTGGGGCAATACATTTAACAGAATGTGTTTGCTGTGGTTAACTTCTGTGCAGGTAAGCATCAGTAGTGTTAAACTGTCATAAAATCTTCTGTGAATGACTTTTTTGAGATAAACGGCATGACACTTGTTTATCTAAATCAGTAAAACAAAAAGAGAAATGTACTTTGCTCTGTAGGAACCTATAACCAAGATAATTCTAAGAAAGCAAAGACAGAGTTAGATACTTTAGCAAAGCTACCTCTGACTAGACCATCATCAACAACTTAATAATTAAAGATTTCTTATTAATCCTAACCCCACACTTGAGTCATTTCCATTTATTATTTGTGATTTTTTTAGTTGTTCATTTTTGGTATAAAAATATTTACGTATACAGGTATACATTTTGGCACAATTCCAGATTATATTAAAGAGATGATTTCTGGAAACACAAGAAAGATAATGATATGATTATATGAAATTTTCACGAATAAATCAAGTTTAACATGCTAAGAATGTTCGTCTTCTTAAAATTTACTAAATATCATTTTTAGATGAAATTAGGTCTAAATAATGGGTTTAAGCATACCCTTTCCTTCACCAAGATTTTAGGGAACATTTCACTATTGACTGATGTGCATGAGAAATGTTACATAGATGCTAATATGACTAGGGATATATGAGGACCATCAAAAAATGTTGTTTCCATACATATTTGTTAGAAGTGTGTTATTGAACTCTTTCTTTAGTATGAGCCAATTAAAATTTTGAATTAGTAGCTAATATGAAACAGCAATGAAACTATAAAAACTATTTGATAATAAGTATGACACAAACACTGACCAATTAGAGCAGATGAGATTTTAAAACCAGGGATGTTGTGTTAGATTATACCAACTAAAAATGAATTAGAAATATAGGTTTTACAAGGCACCCTTACTTAAATGATAAGTCATATGAAATGTAAGAGACCCAGAAAGCTATTGTGTGAGTTAGCAAAATCAGGATTCTAGAGGATGAATCCTGTTATTACTATTGTTAAGCTCGATCCATGTAGCAGATCTGTTAACTGAGATTAGTAATGCCAAATGTGAAGTTCTTCAGTTATACTCAAAGAAACAACTACAAAGTTAAATGATGTAGATAGAAAGACCTAATAACTGTTAGCAGGAAAAAAAACTAAAAATATATAAAAAGCAAATGAGTAAGCTCTATATGATTTTGAAAATATAATATTCTTATAGGAAAACATCTAATTTAATAAAAAGCAGGATTAACAGAAAAATAATTTCAGATTTAAACGGTCATTCATTCCACAGTATTATCATGACCCAATTAAATGTGAAATGTCTCATTTATATATTGTTGCTATCATTTTAAAAAATGATACTTATAAACTATAGTCTATCAAACATACCATTGGCCTTGAGAGGGAAAGGCCTTGAAACTATGTAACTGTGCAATAGGAGAAGACATTGAGAAAGGATGAATGTTTCAGTTATACATGGCAAGACAAGAAATTCAGATGTTCAGATATTTGATGTCCTATGATGGAAAATTGGGACTAAAGTCAACTTTGTTGCTTTAGATAACAAGAGCAATTTCTGTGGATGGTATTTATTCAGAAGTAGATTTCAGTTCAAAACAAAGTGCTGTGCCTCTATCACTTAGAGCTCCGAGAAAGAATGGGCTGTCTCTCAAAGTGGTTAGCTCCTATCACTGGAACTGTTCTTGCTGTCCGTGGATGAACACTGGTCATGGCTATCACAGAATGCATTCTCTTCTCTGAAGGCAGATATAATTAGGTGACCTTTAAGCTTGTTTCCGCCTCTCGTATTCTCACTTTATGATCACCTTGACACATTTCGGTGGTATACTTTGTCATTTCCATCTCTAAATTGAAGCTGATGCCACATGAACCAGTAAGCCTAGTGACAGTGTCCCATGATGCATGTTCCCTTAGACGTTACCAGTAGGCAATGCATTTTTTACATATGAATTGTTTCCAATATTGTCTTTCTACTGTTGATTTATATTATATCCAGAAAGTGTATGAATGTATATATAGACAGAGTAATTAATACATGCATTAAGTAATTTATAACATTTTGGTTTTAATGCATTCTTTTCTATTAGTTAGGTTTTATATTTCAAATATTCTATTCTAGTTTTAAATTACTAAAACAACCTGTTTCCTGGAGCCAATGGGTAAGGTTTTATTTATTTTTGTTTTTAATGGAAAATTTAAACATTCCAAAGAGCTGATTTTTATCCAGAAGCCTGTTTATGTGGTATATTTCATGTAGGGCAAATGCCATGATTAAAGAGTCCATGTAAGGATTTAAATTCTAAATCCCAATCCACAGACAGTATGTCTGATCCTTCTACCACCCTCCCCATGGTACTTAAATAGTTTTAACTTGTTTTGGTTTTACATTGCTTTACTTTAGATGTTTCACCTTTTGCATGTAGGAATTTAATTTCCTTCTGTTGAATTCATCTATGTACTTTATTGCTGTATTACATTTTATTTCATGGAGGAAAAGAATGTCCTTGTGAATCTGTCATAGTTTTGGTATTCTAGCTAATTATGTCTTTCATTCAGAAATTTGAAGAACTCTCATTCTCTCTTTCAAGCTATCTCACTGCTATTTCTGTGTTTTCACTGGTCTTATGCAAGTATTTTCCCTTTTGCTAAAATAATGAAAGGGGTATAATTAAATATGTACTCAATCTACCAAAATCTCATTTTTTGGCCAATTAGCATTTTAAAATTTTAATAAAATAGTGGTAAAAGAAGGTGCTTAGTAACAAATGTAAATATATCTCAGGTAATGGCAAACACTAGTGTACTGCCTATATAAGTTGACTACTTCAATTTTAAAAATGAGTCATTTTTTTGACTGAAGAAATAACTTCTACTAAGGAGGTAGCATAGATGAAATAAATAGTGACTTGTCTTTGCTGACTTCCACTTATGTCCAAAGCCTGTTATTCTGCTTCTAAATGATGTGTACATGGAACTAAATTTCAACCTTTTTTTATTCTATTCTTTGTTAGACAAAGATGTTTAGATCGCAGTCAGAATCTTTGAAAGTTTTTTTAAAATGTTTTTGAGAAATTTTCAAATAAAATGTATGGAATAAACCAATTTGGTAATTTTAATAAAATTATCAAAACTAGTCTAGTTTTGAAAAACAAGATCACAGTCACAGTTATGCTGAACAAACTGATTTCACTATTGCTTAATCAAATAAAGCTGTTCATTCGTATCATTCATCATTGGGTCTTTGTTCCCAAAAGTTGCCCAAGTCCTCTAACATAAATAGTGCTTTCCCTTTTCAAAGGATTTTATGAAAGTACTCAATTAAGATTGTTGTTTTCAAGTAAGGAATGCCAACATATCTGAAAACTGGGAACCTACAACCACTGTTATTAGAAAGCTTACTACTTTTTGATATTCCTGTACCACCAGATAGGCATACATCTCTGTGTTCCTATTAAGGCAAAAATAGTTATAAATAGATCTCAGCATTTAGAGTTCAGAAGGGTTCATTTGGGAAAAAAGTCCACATTTCCATACAAGACTGAAAAGGGTGCTGGTAATAATACACAAATATTGTTTAGCATTGCCTTAATAAAGAAAGGAAGATACACTTATTGAAAATTCGATTTGTTTGCCAAAGTTTCTGTCTTCTGTAGTTTAAAAACAAATCAAAGTGTCACTACACCCGAGAGGAGTGGCAGCCTTACTTTTGGTAGGCCTAACATAAACAAAAATATGGAAATTAGCAAACATTCAACGCTTTTCTCTTAACCGTCCTCCACATTTGAACTAATGCTTTTCAAGCTCATCCATAGTGCAATGTTTACTAAAACATGAAGGGAATCACATACAGGAGAATACCTAGCAGAGTAGCTGGCTTAATCAGTGAACCAGCCAGTTAAATTTTATTGGACTTCTCATATATTTTCTCTCTAGTCAATATCCCCAGTGATATCTAAAACAAGAAGAGAGAGACAAAGAAAGGGATAAGTAAATTTAGAGTTGGATGTCTAAATTTAATTCTCATTACATAAAATATGATAAACAGAGAAAATGATAATACACATCAGGAATTAACACTTAGAGCCTAAGTGTCCTGTTTAGTCACAATTTATAAATAACTTCTTAGAACAAGACTTAAAGAAAAAAAAAAATCTCTCAGGGCATCTGGCATTTTCGGATGTTTCCCATGTGAGTTTCTAAGAGGTTGAAAGAGGTCCAGGACATTTTAATTTTGAGATTCCCAATATATTAGAAATGATAAAGTAGACAGCAAGTTTTCCAAAATTCAGTGAGACTTTAAATTATTACAGTTGCCAATTGGCAGTTTAGCACATTAAAAATACACCCACTTTATGAATAACCTTAGCTGGAGATTAATATCCAAAGTCTCCATGCTAGGTTTTTCATGGCTATGAGATCCAGGACCCTTCACGTAACAGGCAAGCCCTGTTTCACATAATTATTATGATAGGTACTTTAAAAATATTATATATTTCTCTTCTTTCGAAAGGACTATTTGAAAGTGTTACAAAGCATCAAAAAAGCAAAAAAAAAAAACAAGCTTTGCTATTTACCTTTTTCAATGATAACACATTACCATATGTTCATTAAACATGAATGAAATAATTCTGCCTCTTTAGAGTATGATCCTATCTAGTAATAACTCAGGCATTCAAAATTTATTCAGTGCTTGTCATATGCCAAGCACTATTATAGGCTCTGAAGATGAATCAAGGAAGAAATTACACACAAAACATGTGTCAAGGTGAGGGGAGGAAAGAATAGACAAAGTCATATGAGTTTAATTATTGACATTTTAAAAATATATTTAACATTTATAACAAAGTAATAGATGTTCATTGCAAATTTTAAAGAACACAGAGAGGTGTTATAAAAATTAAAAGTTCTCTCCTTCTGCCTTTCCACAAAATTCTATTCCCAAGACTGATCACTGTTCAATTTATATATATATAATTTTCATTTAGATGTGAACAAATTCTTTCTTTTAGTTTTCTTTTTAAAGTTTTCATTTATTTATTTGTTTTGAGAAAGAGAGAGACAGAAGAGGGGAGGGGCAGAGAGAAAGGAAGAGAGATGATCCCAGCTAGGCTCCACACTGTCAGCTCAGAGTCTGAAATGTATCTCAAACTCATGAGCAATGAGATCATGACCTGAGCTAAAATCCAGAGTTGGATGCTTATTTGACTGAGCCACCCGGGTGCTCTTATTTTAGTTTTCTTAATAAAAAATATTTCTAATATGCTATAATGGTAAAAACAACTCATCTCAATCCTAATTTGGAATAACTCTTTTGTTTTTCATTAACTTCAGGAAGCTTCAAGGATATACAGAAAGTGAAAGGGCCTCTAATCTTAAATTTTGTATGGCCACTGTTTGATATACTTACCAGTGCCCAAGTAAACATGATTCTTTTACTGTCCAGTGTTTTCAGAATTTTATGCTAATTGGTCCATAGGAGTGTTTGCCTAGACTGACAGATCTAGCTTGAGCTTCAGCCTTTCAGGCACTATCCCTCCTTCCCTTCTTGACTTGTCTTCTCCCTCTCCATCCCTCTACACAGAAGTTTCTATCACTTCCCAATTACAAGCCAGCACATAACACAGAACACAGAGAGCAGCAACTCATGTAATCTGCAGATGAGCAGCCCCATTTTAGGTGCTCTTCCATTCCCTCTCAATGTCTCTCTCTTCATTTTTCTATCATTTCCTAATCCTTACCTCAACCTTAGGGGTCAGAAATTCAAATAACTTCGGAAGGAAATTTTTTTGTGTGTGGGAGTCAGCAGGGTATAAGAACTTGAGGAGTGGAGACTGACGAATTCAAAAGGGCATGCCCCATAAGTATTCACATATTTTAATAAAAGTAACTGAATACTTTAGTAACTCTGCTCACCTATAAAAAAGGCACATTTGACAAGAGACCATCAATGTGGCCATTTTCATGCTAATTAAAAAATAAAAAGATGGGATGACATTCAATTAGTTATTGCTTTTGGCTTTACACATCTTCTGGGGCTAGGAATCACAAACTTCATGGACATTTTGTTAGAATAGAATACACAGAAGAAAATAAAAATAATATATTCATAAATTATCCTGCCATGCTGCATTTAAATTCATATTTTACACGTGAAAATGCCATTGAATAAAATATATGTTTTCATCTTCACCAGTTAATGAACTTTTAAAATAAGTATGTACTTTCAGCATGGATGATGAAATTTTTGCTTTGTTTGGCCTCCAAGCTCCACTGGAACAAAATGCTTTTATGCTCGTAGTGTCATCACTTCTTTTCATGTCTTATGGCTTAGTAGCTACCTCTATTTGAATGTCTCCTATAATAGTGCACTCACTACAACACATATTATATTTTATTTAATTTCTAAACATAGCGAGTTATAAAATTTTGTTTTCCTTCACTAAAACATGCCTTAGTTAATGGCCACCTGTTGATTTTCATGCATCTCTACCTATGGAGCTAATAGTATAAGTCTGATTTCTCTAACACACAAAGTCCCTCAGCTATTAGAATGAAAATGCTATTATGCTCTTTCAAAGATATCTCTTTTCCAGCTTTAAAAACTTCTGTTTAATTTTGTCTCAGGAAATGTCTTTATTGGATTTTTCCCTCATATTACCTGTTGCCCACCGAAAAATTTTACTAAGGTTTTATTTAAAATGTACTAATATTTTTCTTAAAATATGAAATCTAATACAGAATGTGGAACTAATGCTGCATGGTAATTTCTTTACCAGAACTCAATTAAGAAGGACTAAAAACTTTCCTTCCCTACTTAATCTATTTTGCCTCTAGAAAATGAAATTCACCATGATAATCAAGACACTGTACAAATAAAATTTGGAAAATTATACATATAACAGCTTTATAAATAATGGTATGAATTATTTATATTTGAATTGCAATGCATGCTTATCTTAAAGGCCAGGATATGGAAAACCATAGGCTAAAGTTGATGGATGAAATATTTATTACTACATACTGTAACATAACCAAAAACAAACAAGCAAATATATAAGAAGCCTAAACTAAACTAAATGGCTGAAGATTACACTATACTTAACAGTAATTTACAAGCAAAAAAGCAAAGTTAAGACTTGAAAAATGGGAACAACAAAAGACATTATCGAAAATATTGTAAAAGTAAAATATATATCAAATATTAATCCACCAATAGGAACTTTGCAATGTTGTGTACCAGCCCTTTTTATTACAGTAGTTATTTATAGTTGTCAGCTATCTTAGTAACTAATTATTTTATATCAAATTTGAGTATTCCTTATTAAGTCAGTATTAATTACACTCCACTCAATCCATTATTTCATTCATTCCACACACATTTTTGAGCACTTACTATGTTTTTACGTATTGGAAATATTTTCAAGAAATAAGTGAGAGCCATTTGCCCTCATGGAGCTTACGTTATAACTTGTTACTTAGAAGGAGCATTACTTAAAATAACATTTGTTCATGTCATTCATGCCCATTCAAAACAAAGGATTATTATTATTATTTTTTACAAATAGTTTATTGTCAAATTAGTTTCCACATAACACCCAGTGCTCATCCCCACAAGTGCCCTCCTCCATGCCCATCCCCCTTCCCCCACATCCATCAGTCCTCAGTTTTTGTCAGCATTCAAGAGTCTCTCATGGTTTGCCTCTCTCCCTTTCCCCCACCATTTCCCCCCTTCTTCTCCCCCTGTTCCTCCGTCAGGTTCCTCCTAATCCTCCTATACGTGCAAACATATGATATTTGTCTTTCTCTGCCTGACTTATTTCACCCAGCATAACACCCTCAAGGTCCATCCATGTTGCTACACATGGCCAGATTTCATTGTTTCTCTTTGCCATGTAGTATTCCATGGTATAGATAAACCACATCTTTTTGATCCATTCGTCCGATGATGGACACTTAGTCTCTTCCATGTTTTAGCTATTGTGGAGAGTGCTGCTATGAACATTGGGGTACATGCGCTCCTATGCCTCAGCATTTCTCTATCCCTTGGGTAAATTCCTAGCAGTGCTATTGCTGGGTCATAGGGGAGTTCTATTGTTAGTTTCCTGAGGAACCTCCACACTGTTTTCCAGAGGGGCTGTACCAGTTTACATTCCCACCAACAGTGGAGGAGGGTGCCCGTTTCTCCACATCCTCACCAGCATCTAGAGTTCTCTGATTGGCTCATGTTAGCCACTCTGACTGGGGTGAGGTGGTATCTCAGTGTGGTTTTGATTTGTATTTCCCTGATGAGGAGGGATGTTGAGCATCGTTTCATGTGTCTGTTGGCCATCTGGATGTCCTCTTTGGAGAAGGGTCATATCTTCTGCCCATTTCTTCACTGGGTTGTTTGTTTTTCGGGTAGGATTATTATTTTTTAAATAGGTAGGATTTCTTTAGGTCTTAACATTGCAGATATTTTGATAACAAAGAATACAGTGAGGCTATTTTCCACTATCTTTGATCACCCCATAGTAGAGTAACAGCCCACTAAAGAAGTCCACAACCTAATCCCTGGAAGTTGTCAATATGTTATCAAACATAGGAAAAAGACTTTGCAGATATCATTAAAGACAAAGACTCTGAGATGGGGAGATTATCCTGTATTATGTAAGTGGTCTCAATCTAATCACATGAGCTCCTAAAATTGGAGAATCTTCCCTGATTGTGACCAATGAGAGTTGTGGGAACAGATGAAGAAAGAAAGATTAAAGACATGCAACCTGGCCAAGACTCAACCACACCTGGCTATCTTTGAAGATGGAGAATGGAGCTGTAAGTCAAGGAATGCATAAGCCTATAGAAGCTGGGAATGATGGGGGTGGCTGGGTGGCTCAGTCAGTTAAGCCTCTGACTTCGGCTCAGGTCATGGTCTCATGGTTCGTGATTTCGAGCCCCAGGTCGGGCTCTGTGCTGAATCTTCAGATTCTGTGACTCCCTCTCTCTCTGACCCTTCCCTGCTCATGCTGTCTCTATCTCTCTCTCAAAAATTAAAAAAAAAAAAAATAAGCTGGAAATGATCTTCAGATGATCACTGTCAAGAAAATAGCAACAGCAAATACAAGGAAGTGAAATCCACCAAGAACCAAAACGAACAAGGAAAGACATACTCCTCTAGAGCTTTTAATAAAAAACACCACTTGCTGACACCTTGAATTTAACTTGGGGAGATCTGTGTGGAATTTGTGGACCAATATAACCATAAAATAATGAATTGGTGTTATTTCAACTTCTAGGTTTATGTTACCTACTTATTGCAACAACAGAAAATCACCATAGATTAAAAGTAATATCACCATAGACATTTATGTTTGCTTAATATACAGACTTTTTAAGTTTTGTTCTTACTCTTCTAAATGATAATATTGACAGAAAACAAAAAAAGCAATCAAACATCATGACTATAATCAGATCCAAAATGTCATATTTTAAAGTAGAGCTGTTTGAGGGGTATTCTGGTGGCTCACCTGGCTGTGTCTGACTCTTGATTTCAGCTCACATCATGGTCCCAGGATTGTGAGATCAAGCTCCACATCCCAATCTGCACTGAGCATGCAACTTGCTTAAGATTCTCTCTCTCTCTCTGTTTTTCCTCCCGCCTCTGCCACTCTTCCCTACCTGCTCTCTCTTTCTAAAATAAATAAGTAAAAATAAAAATAAAGTATAATTATTTAGGGAAAATTCATTTTTCTGTAGACAGAGAACTATAAAGTGAAAACTAATATGATATAAATGGTATGCAATGAAGAATATGACATATTATGAAAAGTAATATATGATATGAAGGATGGTATGATCTATCCATCTATCTATTATTGGACTTAATCTTGGTATAGTAAGAACAGAAACATGTCAGAGCTTTAGGTCTCCTCTGCATATCCTACATTCAACATTTATTCCTCTCTAAACTATGGAAGAACTATTAGTTTAATGTCCACTGTATGTCATGGATCAACATGTTGCTTACAAAGGTGAATGAGATATAGCATTATTTCCTTGAAAGATTATAAGTATCATTCAGGTGATACTCTTTCATTAGTATTTTGTTTTAGAATTCCAAGAGGCATATCCTTATATCTTAATCTTTCAATTAATAAAAAAGTAAAAGAAAAATTATGAATTTTAGGGATTTGGTGTGTGCCTTAAGTCAGGACATTCTATACACATACAAGCTTGTTCAAAATGGCATGGTTCTTGCTATCAATTAGCTATAAGCATTTAGTGATAATTAAACAATTACTTTTAGATTTCAGTAAATTGTTGACAATATGCAGCAAATGGCCATTTGGGGGCAGTGTTCCATTTTTAAATTCAGCATTTAAATTTTTTAATCTTTAAAATTCAGTTAAATTTATATTAAGTATTTTAATTTAAATTTCAGTTCAGTACTTATGTAATTCATAATCTGAAATTAATATCTGTTTTAAAATGCTTTGTATAATGCATACAATCAATATAATGGACTCAAGTTGCCTTTCCACTATAGTTTTCTAAAGAGGTAGCTTAAACTCTCAATTACATATTTTTCTTTTCTAATATATGCATTAAATGCTTTAAATTCTCTAAAGCAATTTCATCAAACAAGTTTCCTTATTATTTTCCAAAACATATTTGAAAATATATGTATCCCCTCAAATTTACTAAGTTAAAATCTAAAATATTTCATGGTAAGTCTGTGATGTTCCAATAATGCAATTTTTAAGTTTTATAAATTTTAGGATAAAGTTATGTCCACTTTTAAAGGTGATTTGTAGAATCTAAATGTCATCCCAATGCACTAGCATTTACTTTAAATACTGAATAAGCTTTAGTATTAAGTGACATTACAGCATTTATTATTCTTCACTAACTTGTAATTCCATTCCACTTCTCCCATAGAATTATAGCAATGATAAGTTATTTTATACCTGGAATTCTTTTATTCATCTATCACTCATACTTCTTTACACTAAAAATATGCACATAAAGTTAATTTTTTAAAAATTTCTCATTAAAACTGTGTGTGTTGAGCATGCTCTTATTTTCTGTAAGAACAGCCTTATTTTGCATATATCCTGCCTTACTCCTTGCATTATACATTTATTCAAATAGCCCTGGTTCCTTTTATTAAAGAATGATATTAGAAAGCAAATTTTGAATGCTGGGTGTGCTATTTGAGTGAGGGGGACATCCTTGCCTTTTTTCTGTTCTTGGGGAAATGTCTAGTTTGTCATCATTAATATAATGTTAGCTATAGGGTTTTTTGTAGATATTACTTAAGTTGCTAAGTTAACTCTAGTTTGCTAAGAGTTTTTTTTTGTTTGTTTGTTTGTTTGGTTTTTTTTTTTACCATGGATTGATGATACATTTTCTTTTTTAAATGTTTGGTAAATTTTACCAGTGAACTCATTCAGGCCTGGAGCTTTCTTTTTTGGAAGGTCATTAATTGTTGATTCAATGTCTATAGATACACTTATTCAGAATATCGGAATGTTATCTTTGGTGAAATATTGTGAATTTGGTAGATCATGTTCTTTCAAGAAATTGGTCCTTTTCATTTATGTTATCAAATTTGTGGGCAGACACTTATTATAATATCTCTTTTAACTTATACATGATCAATTATGTTTGCCCTTCTTTCATTTCTGATATTAGTTACTTTTACCATCTCTCTTTTTTCTTTGATAACCCTGCTAGTGGTTTATCAATGTTACTGATCTTTTAAAAGGATCAGCTTTTGGTTTCACTTATTCTCTTTAGATTTCCTGTTTTAAATTTATTTGGTTTCTACTCTAATGTTTATGATCTTTTCTTCTGCCTAATTTAGATCCAATTCACTTTTCTAAGGAGGAAATTTAGACTATTGATTCTGTTTTCCTTTCCTAACATATACATTAAATGCTATGAATTTTCCTATGACTACTTGCTTTAGTTGCACCCCATATATTTTGACTAGCTATATATTCAAAACATTTTTAAATTTCCTTCAGATCTATTCTTTGACCTATATACTATTAGGAGTTTGCTGTTAAATCTCAAAGTATTTGGGGATATGCCATTTCTTTTTCTGCTATTTATTTTTAGTGAAAAATTTTATTATGTTTGAGAGAATATTTTATATAATTTTTATCCTGTTATTTATGTTATGGTGTGTTTTATGGTCTATCTTGCGATGATGAGTTTTTTTGTGTACTCCTAAAATTTATATTTTAAAATCATAACCCTGGTACTTAAGAATGCTACCTTACTTAGAAATAGTGTTGTTGCCAATGTAATTAGCTGACATGAGACCATAATGGGTGGGACCTGATACAATACGGCTGGTGTCCTTATAAAATAGGGACATTTTGGAAACCATGGACACAGAGAGGTCGTTATGTGAAGATAAAGGCAAAGGATCAGGGTGACACTTTCAAACCAAGAAATGTTGAAGACTGCCAGTAAACCACCAAAAGCTTAGAAAGTGAGATGTAACACATTCTTCCTCACAGCTATCAGAAGGAAGAAACTCTACTGACACATTCTTTTCCCAACGTTTATTTGTTTAAGTAATCTCTATGCATCATGTAATGCTCAATCTCATGACCCTGAAATTAAGAGTCACATGCTCTTTGGACTGAGACAGGCAGGTGCCCAATCTGCTGACCCCTTGATCTTGGGTTTCTTACCTCTAGATCTTGGAAAAAATAAAGCTATATTATTTATGTTAACTAGTTTGTGATACTTTTTTTTAAACAGTATTCCTAGAAAATCAAGGGATTTGTTGAATATTTCAAGTGACATTGAGAAGAATGTGTATGAAATGTTTTATGAATATAAATACATACAGTTGATTGCTGATGTTTAGTTTAATTTCTGATATGTCAATTATTGAATCAATCAAGTACTGATATAGGGTTGCTGAGGGTTCCAAATGAAGAGTAAATTTTTCTATTTATCTTTGAAGTTTTATTGTTTTTTGGCTCATATGTTTTGATGCTCTGTTGTTAGACACATGGATGGTAAGAATTGTTAAGTCATTTGGAAAAATGACTCCTTTTTATTATGTAATGTCTATTATTATAATCTTGTGATGTATAAAATAAGGCTTTATATAAGGTTTTTGTTTCTTTGTTTCTTTTCAGCTACTGTTATTTAACAAATAGTGTTCAGCCAAAACTATTTGTTAAATAATCTAGTGTTAACATTTTTATTTCTTTTCTTACTCTCATATCTTTCAAATGATTTATTTATTCATTTATCTAAAACCATTATACAAAGCATTTTAAAACAGATAATTTCGGAAAGTGTCCTCATCCCATAATATGATTCATTTCTTTTCCTTCTAGAGTTTTGCATTTTTGTATTCACAATGTCTATGAAGAGATGCTTAGATTCAGTAGTGATCGTGGAAATGTAGGTTAAAATTAACAAACGATATGTTTTTCGAATTTGATGAGTATTATAATAAATTATAATGTCCAATCTTCACAAAAGAATTTGGCAGTAATCATCAAATTAAAAATGCATCTACAAGTGAACCTATGGTGGGTATGTTTAAAAAAAAGCAATTCTGAAAAATATTCAGAAAATATATTTGAAGGGAAAATTCAAGTTCAATAACAGGATGAGTTATGCCATGATGTAGGTGTCTACCTATATACATGTGGGTACGTATCAAAAATGGTCTGGGAGGATGCACACTGCAAAGTTAATAATGATTACCTGCTATTAAGTGAGAGTGTGGAAGACAGAGTGAGAAGTTCTCTGCAATTATAAGGGTAATATATATGCCTTTTGGTGGTGTGCAGAATAATAGCTCCACAAAGTCGTTCACATGACAGTCATTGGAATTTGTGAATACCTTACCTTACATGGCAAAAGGAACTTGGTAGCTGTGATTATGATGGGAATCATGAGATGAAGAGATTATTTTGGATTAGTCATTTGTGTCCACTGTAATGGCAAAGGTCCTTTCAATGTGGAGGAGGGAGAGGGAGAGTCAGAGTGAGAGAAGGAGATGTGAAGACAGCAGAGGTCAGAGCAATGTGATGTGAGAAAGACTCAACTGGTTATTCCTTCTTTGAAAACGAAGGGGTCATGAGCCAAGAAATACAGGAAGCCTCCAAAAGCTTCAGAAAACCAAGAACGGGCTCTTCCTAGAGTCTCCAGAAGAAACATGATCCTACAGGCACCTTGATCTTAGTCCAGGAATACCCATGTTGGATTCTTGACTTACAGAAGTGTAAGATAGCATGTATGAAACAATAAGAAACCATTAGCCTTTAAAAATACCTTTTATGGGTTGAATGATAAATTTGAATTTTAGTGGAGTGAAAACATGTGAGAACTTTAATTGCATAACCTTGTTTGAGTAATTGTGTAATGGATCGCATTCTGATGGCAACGTTTTAAAACCGATTTAGTGATATCTGAGGTACAGATACAGAATACAAATTAGATGTGCTTGTTGTGAGTAAAGATTAAGAATTGTATGAATTTATACATACATACATACAAAAAGCTTAATATGGAAAGAAGAAACATGGAAATTATATCTTCTTTATCTTAAACTAATTTTAGAAACCACAGTTAGATATATTTTAAAAGAAAAACTTTTTGAGAGAGTTATATATGCAGTTAGTTCATTCTACTATTAACTTTTGAGTTAACCTGAATTTTTTTTCTCTTTATTCCCCCTGATCCTTAAAATTAGAAAACTCTGTGATTATTAAGAATCGCCTCACAGATAAAAGAAAAATGCTCCAAATTATCTTTTGGGAATGAGTTTTCATACTACATGCACATCAATTCTTCTCAAGAGGAGACATACCTATTTCGAGACTTCTTTTAAAATTACAATTTAAGCAGCCCTTATTTGTGTCAAAATTGTTTAGTCTGCCTGAATTGCCCCAAGAAAAAATATGCTAAAGAGACTTATAAAAGGAAAACTTCTTGTTATTCAACTCATATGTTCCTCCTGAGAATTTTTTTAAACACATCTATTTTAAGAACCTGTGGGGAAATTTACATTTTATTCAGGGTTGTTGTAAACAACAAATATAAAAAGAGACTCAAATAAAGTTGCTGAAGCAGGCGTGTGTTGAATTACTCCAGTAAGTCTTTAGTGTCTATTTATATATGTTTCTAATATTTCCTCTGAAACACTTACGGAAAAAAGAAAGATGATGGTAGAAGTGTGATCTAGTTATCCACTCATACAACATGTTCCAACAGATAATTACTGTAACATAAACAGGAATAGAAATATATCTTAACCTTATAGATCTGCACATGCACTAATAATAAAAGGTTAATCTATAAATTAGCAAATCACCCTTATAATAAATATGCATTTAACAGCTAGGTTCCAGTCATAGTAGATTTCAATGCATGTTGTTAATTAAAAGAATGGAAGTATACAGTTGCTATAAAATTGAACCTAAGCATTACCTAAGCACATTACATATATATATATAAACACACACATATATAGGCATATACACATATACTCATATATATACACATGTACTCATATGTGTAATGTACATACACTCATGAATACGTGTATACTAATATATATAACATATATAATATAATATATGATACATAATATATAATGTTGCTTATGTACTTAATACATATGTATACTTTATAATGCATACATATATGCACATATATGCTGGTGGCATATACACACATAATAATCTCACACATGTATAGATACATATATAGTCATGTTATTTACATTCTGATAACTTTGGTAGAAACACTGGATACTGCTTACTAACTTCACATAAGAACATGTGTGTTCATTTCTTTTCCAATTTTATCAAGTTGATAGAACTTATTTTCCTATCTGGGAAAGTTGGTGTAGTGGTATCTGAAATTGAGGAAACTTAGATCCCTGTATGCCTGGACAAAAAAAGAGTAACAGTAAACCTACATCAGTAGATTTGGGGTCACAGATAGGGATTTTATCATACTACTTACTTTTTGACTAACATACTCAATGATGTTGTTTCACAAATGATCCATGACTTATTCCACTTATTAATATAAATCAAAATGGATGTGTGCATATGGTTGTGTTTGGACACAAAACATAATATTTTTAATAATAGCTCTTTATGTAGACACAGTTTAACATTAATTTTCTTTTCAGTATCATTGAATAATGCTGGCATTGGATGTCTTCGTACTCTGAACTAGACTAACATCAGTATCTCATTTGACTTAGGTCATATGTATCCTGAGAAGGCATGAAACAACTGGACAATCTTATACTTTATTATGTATATTCCTATATCATTTAGTTGACATCTTACTGAAAAAAAGACATTATTTTAATCCACTGTAACGAATTTTGAATATGAAATCAGCCTATGATGAAGGACCTCTTAGAGATCAAAGATATCAGGCAAGAGACATAATTTTTGTTTTTAAGGGTAAGTGCTTAAAGACTTGTAAGTAATGTACACTATTTACAATTGAATTCAAATTATATTGCATTTTATTTTCCCTCACAGGATATACTGAACTAACAAGTATTATTTAAAATATAGTCTCTTAGAGTTAAAAATAAGTATAAATATTCTTTGTATTAAGGCACCAAGTGAGGAAAAATAATAGATCTAAGAACTAACATTCTAATCATAACTACACAGAACTATCCTCATCATTCATTGCTAAATATACAGATTTACCAACGTTTCCCTCAAAATTATCTTTCGTACCTTCTTCCCTGTATTCAGTTTTGAGGCATCTATTTTCTCATAATTCAAAAACAGAAAAAGATTATACAGTGCAATAAACTGAAATATTATGCTTCTGAGGTCCTAGGTAATGTTTCAAATTTATAACAGAGACAGTAGTTTGAAAGCTAAATCTTTTGCTTGTAAGAGTTGGGCATTTTGAGGAAATAAAATGCTTTTAAGATTAAAAAGGCTAAAGTCTAGAAGGAAACAAATCCAAATTTACGCAAGAAATACTAGCTAGAAAAGAGACTAGAGGAAGAGCAGGATAATCTCACCCAGCAGTGTCCACTGTGGCTGCTACAGCTGTCTATGTGGAAGAAGTTTTCCCTCAGGAGGGCTAAGCAGGGATCACATTACAGGATAAAGATGTGCCGATTAAAGTGTGCATAGTTGGCACCTAGTGGTTAGCTTCTACCAAAGCAAGCTCCAAGTTTTTAATGTTCCAATAAGAGTGTATAACAGTCTCCCAAAGTTCACAGTATACATATCCTGTGAGATGTAGCTATACTAGCAGTCCTCATTTTCAGATATGGAAGCTTTCATCTTAACATTCTTCCAGGTTTATTTACAGAACTGATACACTTTGGTCTGCTGCTCTTAATTACATCAAATAGATAAGCCCTCCTTGGCAATGGCCCAGAACTCTAATACCTCAAACTTTACTATGCAAATACCTTCACCTGGGGATCTTGTTAAAATAAAAATTCTGATTCAATAAACTTATAGTGCAGTCTGAGATTCTGTCTTCCCAGCAAGCTGCCAGGTGATGACAGTACATCAGTCCCAAGTCCGTACTTTGAGTTGAAAGGTCATATACATCTTAATCCTAAATGTATATCAGACTCACATAAATTAAACATTGCCCAGGATTCAACACCCGGTTGCTAAAAAGATTTTGTTGTAATGGGTTTGAGGTGAGAACCAGACATCAATATTTTTTTAGACCTTTCTGGCAGATTGGGCAAGAACACTATAATAAGGAGTTAAAGAAGAGAAAAAAAAATCCAACACCTGATATTAGGTGGGACTGAAAAAAAACCCAGTGGAAATAAAACTTTTCTGCCAAACCAATAGTTGTCAATGTAAAACCTAACCTTGTTTTATAAACAGATACATACCACAGACTCTAACTCTAATTCACAGAAAATGAATCAGATTTATTATTTTTATGTTTATATCATACTTATATCTATAATCAGTTTTTGACCTTAATAAATATTAGTAAAATCAAGGTCTCTTTGAAAATAAATTGTTCTGGGATGACATGCAGATTTTTCTAAATCTCTCACATTCATAAATCCAACTAAAAATGATCAAATAACCAGTAAAACTTAAATAAATTGTAAATGTGTGTGTGTGTGTGTGTGTGTGTGTGTTTTCCTTCACACTGACATGTAAGTGATAGATCATGTAACTCTAAAGCAAGACTTTATAATGGAAATTTCAATTATGACTTTTATCTTAATGCTATGATCCAGTGAGAAAACATTTGACATAAAGTAATATTTTTAAGAGCATGAACTATAAATAACAATCTGGAGAATTCTTACCTTTGCTTCTATCAAAGGACTTTAAATAAAGCATTGAATCCTTTCATTAAGAATCATTTTAGAATTGATTGATTTAATACTTACAAGTGATAATATTTTTGAGGGGTGTCTTTGAATACAGAACTTCAAGGCATGTAAGAGGTTCTTTATTCTATATCCCTACACTACATAAAACTACTCTTGCCAGAAAAGAATTTAGTTTACTTTAAATTATCATCAAAATAGGGGACCTGGGTGGCTCTGTCGGTTAAGTGACCGACTTAGGCACAGGTCCTGATCCCACAGTTCAGGAGTTCAAGCTCTGTGTCAGGCTCTGTGCTGACAGCTCAGAGTTTGGAGTCTGCTATGGATTCTTTATCTCCATCCCTCTCTACCCCTTCTTCACTTGTGCTCTGTCTCTCTGTCTCTCTCAAAAATAAATAAACATTAAAAATTTTTAAATAAATTAAAATAAATTCACTGTAATCCCACACAATAATCAATTGCCCTTAATTCCCTAGAATTTCATCTTTTTGTGTATTTCAAATATGTTCTGTTTAATCTATTTTGACCGTAACCAAAAAGGGAAAAAAAAAGACATTTAACAGTGTTAAAACTAATCACAAATATTAATGATGTTGTGAAGTTGTTTTTTAAGAATTTGTTCCTTATAGAATACTTTTAGCCCCAAATGAAATATATACATTTTAATCTCTATTTTATTGCTCAGGATCTGCCTCCAATTCTGAACAATACAACCATTCCCTGTTAAGGAATTCTATGATCTTCCTGCTGCATATACTTTAAATCAAACAATCTACTGTTCTTCTCTAGCCATGGGTTGGAATATAACTCAAGTTCTATGTCAGATGACAATTCCCAGGATTTTTGTTTTCAGATGGACAGTCTATTTGATCACTTTTTCCATCCTTAATTGTTATGGGTTTCCTTATATCACAAACTTCATTATTGATAGTACCAAACCAGTGGTACTTCCCTCAAGAGGTCACTGTTTACCACAAAAGTCTTTCACAAGCCAACTCATAGTTTTGAACTTCTAAGTCTCACTTAACCTATCATTTCATCTCTCTCATTAGATAAACAGACAATAGATACTCATTTGATAAAACACATTTTTATTCAAGCAATCATCCATTACTGAAATTTACTATAATTATACTAACTGCACACAAATTCATTTTCAGGACTCTACAATTAAGGACCAATGAGTGCATTAAAACTCCAAGTGTATGGGGGCATCATTGTACTTACTTTGTTTCTTTCTAGTTAAAATACTCTAACATTTGTCAACCATGTAACACTAACAGAGAGAGAGAGAGAGAGAGAGAGAGACTTATATTTGGGTGCTTTTTAAACTGCTGTTCTGATAATACTATGATGTACCATTGCAAACCCTCTTTACCATTTGAATTGGAGAAACTCCTTGATGTCTCTGAATCTCAGCTTTTATGGTCAAGTTGTTTTTCTTTCAAATGCTTTAATATTTAAGAGGAAAATAATTCATCACAATGATTTCTCAAATCTGTGTGATTTTGATAGAAAATTTGGAAAATGTATAATAGCTTCAGCTACATTTCTGAAGTAATTATATGTCACCATAGAAAGGCAAATTAAAGACCCCAAATTCTAAGTTACTAAAGACCTCAAATTCTAGATATGTATCAAGTGATATGTATGTATCAATATGTATCAAGTGACTGAGAACACAGTAGAAAATGACATCAGAATAAAGATTTTTTTCTTTTTGAAGGAAGAGCAGAAAAACAGCCTATTTAAAGTATTTTAACTAATAAAATACCTAACAAAATCTTTACTTTATATAACTCATTTTATTTAATTAAATGAGTCTGAAGATGTAACTAGGTTCAATATTTCAAATTTGTGCAAACCTGGTGTTTCAACTAAGAGTATTTGCTTAAACAAACAAGTATGTGACTATTTGTTAATCCAAACAATACAATTGTTTTTAATATTTAATTATAAAAGCTTTCCAACATATACCCTAGTTTAAGAAGTTTACATGGGCTACCTGGGTGTCTCAACTGGTTAAGCATCATGCTCTTGATTTCAGCTCAGGTCATGATCTGAAGGTCTTGTCAGTGAACCCTGTGTTCTTGGGATTTTGTCCCTCCCACTTGCTTCTCTCTCTCTCTCTCTCTCTCTCTCTCTCTTCTCTCTCTCTCTCTCTCTCTTTCTTTCTCTCTCTCTCTCAAAGGTTAATTGTACTTATTTCATAAAGATAGACAGAAAGACAGAGAGAGAGAGAAGTTGACGGACCCCTGGGTGGCTCAGGTGGTTGGGCATAAGACTCTTGATTTTGGCTCAGGTCACAAGCTCACGGTTTGTGAGATCAAGCCCTGAGTCGAGCTCTGCATTGTCAGATTTTCTCTCTCCCTGTCTCTCTGTCCCTACCCACCCCTCAAAATAAATGAACTTAAAAAAAGTTTACAGTGGACACACTGTATATATATTCATCACTGTTAAATTTTACTTTAATGTTTGCTTTATCAGATATTAATCAATCTCCCTATATATCTATCAATTTACTGTATATTTATAAATTTCAAAGTATCAGTAATCTCCTCCTCCCACTAAAATATTTTGGCATGGATATCATTAACTGGAAATCATGAAACTTCAGGGTTTTTTTCCTTTTGATATAAAATGTACATACAATGAAATGTAAAATTTCACTGAGTTTTGGCAAACACATTTATGTTTGTAATCCCAAGTCTATAGTAAGGTATAAAATATCACAATAAATTTAGAAAAGCACTTCATGCTCCTTCCAACACAGTTTTTCTCTTATTCCAGAGATAAGTACCATTTTGATATTTTTTTTTACCACTGGTTAGCTTTGCTTATTTTAGAAAGTTCTTCTTTTGAGCCATTATAGTATATAGTTCATTGTGAAAAGATTCTTTCATTCAACATTATGTTCCAAGATTGTCCACGGTTTTGTACATATCATTATTTCACTTCTTTCTATTCCTGAGTATTATTCAAATTTATGAATAGACTACAGTTTGTAAATTCACTTCTCTATTGATGGTAATGTGCGCTCCCTCTAGTTTTTGGCCGTCATAAGTAAAACTGCTAGAGGTATTTATACACAAGTCTTTTTTCTGTATACATATTTCCATTTCTCTAGGGCAAATAGCTAGAAGTGTAAATGTTGGGTGAAAGGGAAGAAAAAATTGTTTCCTTTTCTACACCAACTCATGCAAAAAGTTGTTTCTTATCTCTCTATTCCTAGTTACACCAATGCTTCTGACATCAAGTGTGTGGGTTTCCCCCCGACCCACATTAAGGAATTCTATAAGTCTCTGAATACACATTGGGGATATTACAATTCAATTTGCTTCTGACACTCTCTATTTGAACTTGTATCAGATCCCATGAGTTAAGGAACCAGTCTCACAAGATTACCTCTCCTCTCAGTTTCAGGTGCCCATCTGGTTGTCACCTGTGCTTCTGAGTGTCAAGCAATGCATTCTCGTGACTCCCTCTTTAGGTTCCATAATTTGTTGGAACAGCTCACAGTGCTCAGGAAAACAATTTACTTCCTAGATTACTGTTTTATAAAAGAGATAAAACTCAGGAACAGCTAGATGGAAGAAATGCATTAGGCAAGGTGTGTGAGGAGGGTTGGGGAGCTTCCCTGCTCTCTCTGGGTGTATTGTTTACCCAATACCTCTGGAATTTCTCAGAACCCCTTCAGGTAGGACTTTTTGGAGGTTTCATTATGTAGTCACAATTGATTCAATCATTGACTGTTAGTGATTAAATCAATCTCCTGCTTCTCTCCTCTCCAGAGGCCTGAAATTCAGGTCTTCTAATCACAGGGTTGTTCTGCAAACAGCCCTCATCCTTGTGTATTCTCTAAAAGTCATCTCGTAACATAAACTCAGGTTGGCAGGAGTTTGTTATGAACATTGACACCTTTATCACTCTTATCACTTAGGAAGTTCCCAGGATTTTAGGAGATTTGTATGAGGAATGGAGACAAAAATCAAATACATATTTCTTACAATTAATCAGAATATCACATTAGGTCATAGGATGGTGGATGACTAGTTTTACAAGAAAAGGTCAACATTACTTTTTTCCAAAAGTAGGCACCATTTTACACCCCCACAAAATGTGTCTGAGAGTTCAGATTGCTCTGTGTCCTTGGGAACAGTAGGTATTATATGTCTTTTAAAATTTTAACTTTTAGTCATTTTTGTAGGCATGCAGTTGTATCTCACTGGTTTTAAATTACAACTCCCTGAAAACTATTCCTGTGGAGATTTTTTTTTTTTCAAATTCTTATTAGCTACGCATTTCTAAAGTGTCTATTCACATATTTTCTTCATGTTTTTCCAGTTTTTAAAAATTGTTTTGGAAGTTCTCTATATGTCCTGGATACCAGTACTTGCTATGTGTTTTGCAACTATTTTCTACCAGTCTGTGCTTTACATATTCATATTCTTAATGATGTATTTTAATGAGTGGAATTATTACTTTTAATGAAGTCTAGTTAATCAGTTTTTATACTTATTTCTTTCTGTGACCCGTTTTTTAAATTTCTTGTATAAGCCAAGTCACAAAAATAGTTTCCTATATTTTATTTTACTTTAGTATTTCGCCTTTTTACATTATGTGTAAGTCTATGGATCATTGTGAAGTGTGTGTGTGTGTGTGTGTGTGTGTGTGTGTGTGTGTGTGTGTGTGTGTAGTAGAAGACCTCTTCCTACAGGGTTAGCCCATGAGATATCCTCAGATCATGAGAAGTGATGTGTGACATAATGAAGACAGATGTTCTTAAGAAGCAAATGTTCTTACCCACTCTCTCTTTTCCTTCCTACCATCTTGATGCTGTGAACATTATGATATTTAAAGACACTCTGAATATGGTGGAGTTGTGCTATATAATGAAACTGAGTTCCTAAATCATCCCTTAGAAGAGTCCATTGCCAATCTGGAATTTCTATGAATAAGAAATAAACTCAGGTCTGAGTCATTATATCTGTTTGGGTTTTTTCATTATAGCAATTATTATTACTCTCATGTACTTTGATTCTGTTTCAATTCCTTTCCTCAGGGGTGGGAATTGATGATTGTGTGTAGCTCATATCATAACACCTGTGTCAAAGGAGGTATCTAATTGCTGCATAAGATAGCTAACTTAAAATAGTATTGTCCTAAAGTCCTTGTCACAACTTTATATAAATTCAGAAGGAAACTCCTGATAATATTTCTTGGAAGTTAAGGCAGGCGGCTTTAGGTTGACTATATGTCAAGAGTTTAGCTCAGCTACTCCATAGAATTGCTGCCTTAGTCTCCATTTTGTTTGGCCAAGTTATTGTTGCTACCTTAAATTGACTCTAGTCCCTCGTGCAAATGCGCGGCTTTGCAGCCCATAGTGTCACAAGTAAAAGTTCCTAATATGACTTCTACAAAGTTCTCATGATCAATAATCCCCCAAGCCTCCCAAGGTCTACCTCTCATGGACTCCTTAATTAAGATCCCCATGGGACTTACCAAAACTCCACTCTTTTAGTATGAATGGACCTATCTGGCCTTAGCCCAGGAACCCCAAAGTATTCTGCCCACTGATTATAATAAAGGCATGTGTCTTAAGTCCTATTGTTGTCTCTCTGTTTGTTTACTCTGCCTTAATGTCCCCGAGAGACCCCTTAAGGCATGCCAGGTAACTTCCCCAGGAGTTGTAATAAATTTTTATTTTTAAAAATATTTTAATGTTTATTTATTTTTGAGAGAGAGAAAGATACAGATCACAAGTTGGAGACGGGCAAAGAGCAAGGGAGATGCAGAATCCAAGCTATCAGCACAGAGCCTGATGCGGGGATCAACTCACAACTGTGAGATCATGACCTGAGCAGAAGACTGTTGCTTAACCAACTGAGCCCCCAGGTGCCCCATAATAAATTCCCCTATTTCAGTTTTCTTGTGGTCTGTTGTTGAAACAAAGATCATCTAGCACCATCCTGTGCTCCACTTAACAAGTTTTAATTTGACAAATTCACAAGACTATGGCAATGATGGCCACTGGTAATCCCTTCTTCCTGGTGGGAAAAATATTATGGCATTGGAAAAATTATGCTATGTTACCCTTTTAATCAATATTCCCTCCCAAATGCTAGAATAAGCACAGTATGCAAAGTATAATCTGCTGTTAAAACCTGTAATCATAAAATTAAACATTCTATACCAAGTAATCTCTGCATAACTAATAATGTTGTACTTACTATTACATGAATTCTGAAACAGCATGTTTTCTAAAGTCATTAGTTCCATAGGATGCTAATAGTTATGTGAGGAAAAAAAACCTGAAGACTTTTTTTTTTAAATTGAGGAAAGGCTGATTTAGGCTGGTGTGTTGACTCTGATTATACTTTCTTGGGCATACTTAAAATTATTCCCTGGGGAAGGAAACACGCTGAAAGTGACAGTGAGAATAATCAAGGAAACATATGGTCCAGGTCAGGTCCTTCTTGCCCTATCTGTGAACAGCTCATACACTACATTTTCATCAGTGCTTTCTTCCATCTCAAGGTGTTAATTTCCCTGAGTTACTTTCCAATATGCTTTCTTTTCTTAATAGTATTTACAGTTTAGGGACATTTATTCACTTATGTATGTCTTTTCTTCCTCCAGTAGAATGAAAGTTGAGTTAGAGAAAGAACCATATCTAACATATATGCAACTGCATACTGACTGCCACCACCTTCTCTGTTCTCATGCTTAACTTATTCTAACTTTTTCCAATACGTACACTTATTCAGGTGTACATCCTGACTCCCTAAAGTAAGTCTTATCAAGAGTAGTGAAGACTTAATTGTATTAGGAAAACTGAACAGCTCCATGCAAAAGAATTAAACCTTATCTTACACTGTACATGATAATTGAAATTTAAGATCTGAAATCATAAAGCTTGACATTGGTCTTAGTAATGAAGTTTTTTAGATAAAACAACAAAAGCGTAAGCAACAAAAGCAAAAATAAACAAGTGGTATTATATCAAACTAAAAAGCTTTGTTTAGAAAAAACCCCCAACAAAATGAAAAACCCACAAAATGGGAAAAAACATTTGAAAACCATATATCTGAAAACAGGATAATGTCTAAATATATAAGAAACACATACAATTCAATAACAGACAATAACAACAAATTAGCCCAGTTTTTAAAAAATGTGCAAAGGGGACACCTGGGTGATGCAGTTGGTTAAGTGTCCAGCTTCAGCTCAGGTCATAATCTCATTCATGGTTTGTGAGTTTGAGCCCCACATTGGGTTCTGTGCTGACAGCTCAGAGGCTGGAGCCTGCTTTGGATTCTGTGTCTCCCTCTTTCTCTGCCCCTCCCCATTCATGCTCTGTCTCTCTCTATGTTTGAAAAATGAATAAATGTTAAAAACATGTTTTTAATTAAAAATTAAAAAATGTACAAAGGACTTGAGACATTTCTCCAGAGAAGGCGTATAATTGACTTAATGTTACTAAGCACCAGAAAAATATGAATCAAAACCACAATGGGATATCACCTCACACCTGTAAGGATGATGGCTGTTGTCAGGGCACCTACGTGGCTCAGTTTGAATTTCTGACTGCTGATTTGCCTCAAATAGTGATCTTGTAGTTTGTGAGATGGAGGCCTACAACCAACTCCATGCTGACAGTGTGGAGCCTGCTTGGGATTCTCTTTCCCCCTCACTTTCTGCCCCTCACCCACTTGCATGAACTCTCTCTCTAAAAGTAAATAAATAAACATTAAAAAAAAAAAAGAACTATGTCTTTCATCAAAAAGACAAGATAAAATAAGTGTTGGAGAAGGCCAGGAGAAAAGGAAGTCCTATAAACTACTGGTGGTGTATAGGTAATGAAAACTGGTACAGTTGCTATGGAAAACAGTATGGAGACTCCAAAAAAATTTAAAATAGAACTCCATAAGATCTAGCAATCCCTCTTCTAGGTGTATACCTAAAGAAAATGATGTAAGTACCTCAAAGAGATACCTGCACTCTCATATTTATTGCAGCATTATTCACAAAGCCAAGCTATGGAAATAATCTGTTTTTGTCAGCAAATAAATGGGTTTTTATGACTAATAAATGAGTCATAAAAGAGGAAAGAAATATTATCATAGTGACAATGTGGATGAACCTAGAGGACATTATGGTAGGTGAAATAAACCACACACAGAAAGATAAATACTTTATAATCTCACTTAAGTGTGGAATGTACTAAAGTTGAACTCATAATACAGAGAGTAGATAAATAGATAATAGATAAATGTTGGTCAAAGGCACAAAGGTTCAATTAGAAGATAAATCAGGCCTGGGGATCTAATGTACCGCATGATGATTATATTTAGTAATACTGTATTATAAATTTTAAAAATGTGATAAGTTACATCTGTCAAACCTGTTACAATTCCTCTTTAGGTGAGCTCATTCAGTCTCGTGTATTTATATGCTTTTATTTATTGATTCCACAATGGTATCTCTGCTGCCTCACTCCTCTGCTCTGTACTCATGTCCAATGGTTAGTTGATATTTCCACATAAATCTCAAAACAAAAAGAACAAACCTTTATCTTTCCCTCAGTTTCACACTCTTGAAAAAAATCATGTCTATGTGTTTTCTAAGATACAGCCTAAATCTAAATTTTAAAAATAATTATGCCCTAATATCCAAGTTCAAGACAACATTATCTTACTCTTACAATAATACAAGTCCCCTCATTAGTCTTCCTACTCCTACTCCCGGCCTTGCCCCATCCTCGATTAAGAGATTAATACTGTCCTGCAAAGTATAGATCACATTCTCACTCCCTTATTTTATATATATTAAATTTATATTTAGTTGAAAATGTTTGAACAAATCAAAGAGTATAGTAATTTATTTTTTTAATGTTTATTTTGAGAGACAGAGAGAGAGAAAGAGAGAGAGAATGGGTATGCAAGCAGGGGAGAGGCAGAGAAAGAGGGAGACAGAGAGAATCCTAAGCAGGCTATGCTCTGTCAATGGTAAGCCTGATGCAGGGCTCGAATTCACAAACTGTGAGATCATGACCTGAGCCAAAATCAAGAGTCAGTTGCATAACTGACTGAGGTATTCAGGAGTCCCTAGTAATTTATTAAGAGTCATTGCTCAATGGGGCGCCTGGGTGGCTTAGTCGGTTAAGTGTCCAACTTTCGCTTAGGTCATGATCTCGCGGTTCGTGGGTTCGAGCTCTGCATCAGGCTCTGTGCTGATTGCCAGCTTAGAGCCTGGAGCCTATTTCAGAGTCTGTGTCTCCCTCTCTCTCTGGCCCTCCCCTGCTCACGCTGTCTCTCTCTCTCTCTCCTAGAAATAAAAATATTTAAAAAAAAAAAGAGTCATTGCTTGGTGAGTCAAAAATAGAAATGAAAGAGAATGAAAACTGATAACATACAGACTAATTTGATGAAATTTACTGGTGAAGTATTGGAGAAAAATAGAGTGATGTGTTCAAAAAAGGTGGGAAGGAATTTAATTTGAACATCTTCATAAGTGGCAGATAAAGAGGTAGATGAAAGTGAGAGATTGAAGTCTAAAGAGAGAGAGGAGGTGAGTGAGTGAGCAAGGTCCCAGATGAGACAGGAGATGGTGGATTCTATTATGTCTATCTCTGTCTATCACTTTGTAAGCAACTTATAAGTGAATTAAAGGGAGAAAACTAAAATTTTTAATTTTTTTGTTATGGGAAAATACAGATATGGAGGTAGAATAAGAATTTGCTAGTATTTGTCTCTTCAATTTAAGTAAATTTTTAAACCTCTCAACTTCTAAATCCAATTAAATGTAAAAAAAAAAAAATGGGAGAAACGTTGTGGACTCATAGAAGGTCCAAAAAGCACTTAAAAAAATAACACATTTTTGACCAGGAAAATACTGAGAACAGGTTGTGTTAGCTACAGCACTGAAACAAACACTTCTTTCCAAAAATTCAAGATAAACAAAAGAAGTATAAATTATATTGTAATGTTTTATTCTATAAGGAGAATGAACCTCTTGTTGACTAAAATAATCTTCTGTTTTCTCTCTTCTAAAATCACAATGCTTGGGGCGCCTGGGTGGCTTAGTCGGTTAAGCGTCCGACTTTCGCTTAGGTCATGATCTCGCGGTTCGTGGGTTCGAGCCCCGCGTCGGGCTCTGTGCTGACTGCCAGCTCAGAGCCTGGAGCCCGTTTCAGTCTGTGACTCCCTCTCTCTCTGACCCTCCCCTGCTCACGCTGTCTCTCTCTCTCTCTCTCTCCTAGAAATAAATAAAAAACATTAAAAAAAATTTTTAAATCACAATGCTTTATATGACGAAAGGGAGAGAGGTTACTATAATTTCATGGGATATTAATTGATCTCTCTTAACCTCTGTGTATAGTTTCAAAGTAAACCTTGGAGTGATTCATACTGTAGACGTGAACAAAATATAATACTATTGTTGAGTATGCAAAACATATTTAAACTGCACTTGTCTGAAAAGAGAGAATATAATTGTACTTTAAAATTTTATACTATTCTTTGTGTATTGACAAAAATTTTTTTGAAAATTCAATAGCCTTTTCTTATTAAAAAGAAATGACATTTCAAAAAAGAAATGTCATTTTAATGATTCCAGTGTAGTCTGAATTTCACACCTGCAGTATAATGTATGCATTCAAATATAACTACCTTTTTCATAATTACCCCATCAAGTATTTGATGTTTTTAAATTTTATTTTAAATGTGTGTGTTACAGTTACCAAAATAAGAGGTCCTTCTACTGGTAAGTCTTACATTAAAAGTTCCTCTAACTGCTACTTTTGACCTTGAAATATTATTGGTTTAGGGGCTCTACTCTAACTATATTTATCTTAATATCTAGTTGACATTTATTAAAAGTTTAATAAAAAAGAATATTTTAACAGGAAGAATATTTTCCTACACATGATTTTAATTTCACGTTTTATTTTGCTACAGAGATTTCTTTGTTGCATTAATTTGAGCATAAAGAGAGATACTGTATTATAGCCATAAAATTTAATTTGAAAAGTCTGTGTACATGATAAAAATAAAATGTAATGCACTGTATCTTTTATTTAATGTAAAAATAGGGGCGCCTGGGTGGCTTAGTCGGTTAAGCATCCGACTTTCGCTTAGGTCATGATCTCGCGGTTTGTGGGTTCGAGCCTCGCATCGGGCTCTGTGCTGACTGCCAGCTCAGAGCCTGGAGCCTGTTTCAGAGTCTGTATCTCCCTCTCTCTCTGACCCTCCCCTGCTCATGCTCTCTCTCTCCTAGAAATAAATAAAAATATTTTTTAAAAAAATAATGTAAAAATAAGTATTGCAAGCTAACACATCTAAGCAGGGGTCTTGTTAGCACTATGTTTATCACTTACATTTTCTACTGCACTTGATAACCACTGATTCTAGATACCATTATTCGTGTTCCAAAATAAAGGTTTTTTAACTTCAATTTTGAAGGGGATGGCTTCTAAAAATAAAAATATTTTCATTTGTGTAGAAATATCTCATTAAAAATATCTTCTTCATACAAGTGTGTTTTTTGGCATGAAAAAATAGTTTCTAAAATTAATACATGTGATTAAAATATGACTTTTTCAAAATCGAAAAGTTCAAAATGAGAACTAATACAAACTACATGAATATAATCAGTTATCATGTTCTCATCCTACCTTCTAATTTATCCTCCAGCACATGACACTGTTTACTTGCTAGCATGCTTCCAAAACATATCAAATATCTGACTCATCTTATCCCCTCCATTGGGCTTAGCCTCTAATATCTCTCATCTAGATTAATTTCAGATAGTCAAAGAATTTTCTCTTGTTTACTTTTACCTACCGCTCCCCATTTACATGTAGTCTAGTCTCAATAAAGTAGTCAGAGTAATGCTTTTAAATCTAAATTATAGTAGCTAAAATTAAATGCCACTTAACTTTTTCAGAGGTGAATTCATGGACAGCTTGGTCAAATTCAAAGCTTTTTGATGTATAAAACTTTATAAATGGAACTATTCCATCGATAGGCAAAGTGTAATGAAAACCTGTCTAGATGGATAGTATGTAATTTCTGCACAGGTCATGTTCAGTAATATACATCACTGTATACCGGTCAGGAATCTTGCTCCAATAAAGGAACATAAAGATTAAAATATATATATATATATACTATTGTTGAGTATGCAAAACATATTTAAACTGCCACCTTCTGCTGAAAACCCTGCACTGACCCCTATTTCTTTTGCAAAGAAAAGAAAATTGTCTTTAGATATCAGAGCCTACATAATCTAGTTTCTCATGAATTTGCTATTGCATCTCCATGAGACTGTGCACTCTCTGTTTCAGACATGCTAACCTCTTTGTGGTATCTCAAATCAACCAGATGCACTCCAACTTTTAGACGTTTGTTGTATCTATTAGCTCTTTGAGAAGTGTTCTTCCCTTAGACTTTGCATAGCTATTGTCTAATTCAATTTGTGCTGTGATAACAAAAATGCCATAGATTTGATGGCATATAAACAATAATTTTTCCCCAGTTTTGGAGCTGGGAGGTCTGAAATTAAGATGCCAGTAGATTTGATATTCAGTGAAAGCCAAATGTCTGGTTCACAGACAGTCATCTTCCCAATGTGTCCTCAAATGGCTAAAAAAAGCTAGCTAGCTTCCTAGGGTCTCTTTTATAAGGTCACTAACCCTATTCATGAGGACTCCATTCTCATGAGTAATTACCTCCAAAGGCCCTACCTCTCAATATCATTACACTGGGGATTAGAATTTCAACATATGAATTAGGGGATGGAGGGACACAAACATACGGTCTATTGTAGCTGTCATGCCACTTTCATCTGACCTTCCTCAAATGTGCCATTAAATGAGATCGAGTGTGGAGTTGGGGAAGATGGCAGAGCAGCATGGAAGCTCTCATCTTGTTTCCTCCTTGAAACACAGCTAAATCACCACCAAACCATTTTGCGTATCTAGGAAATTCTTCGATGGATTAACACAACAATCTGCATAACTTGAGCTATAGAACTTGCCAGGTATGCAGTGCAGAGAGGTGAACTGAGGGACAGAAAATGCGTGGAGGGTAGAGAGCTGTTTTTGAGAAGAGAGAACAGAGAAAGGGCAAGAGAGAGAGTGTGGTGAACCAGGATATGCAGGATAAACTTTTGCCAAAAGTAGATAGAGTTAGAGAGAAAGAAAAAGAGTGAAAAGACTCACAAGAGACTGAACAAGAAACCTATTTTCCAAAACCATTGATGGGGAGAAAGGAGAGGGATTCAGTTCTCTTAGGATTCTATAAACAGTTGAGCATAAAGTCTGAAATTCCAGAGTTCAGTACTTGGTGGTGCCCTGGTGAGGAAAAAGGGTGAATTCCCGTGAGCAGTCAGCGGAGTCTGAGGAGTCCATGTGTCACATGGAGAGAAGTGGTTCCCCTGCTTGGAAGCTTTCAGTAGAGGCCATTTGGCCTCCCCACAGACAAAGGTTCCAGCAGACCCTGGATAGCAGGGTCTCTTATCAGGAAAAAGATGCCAGAGTATGGTGAAAACCTGACACTGGCTGTGTGTTGTGAATTGTCATACTCTCAACCCCTGTCACTGCACAATCACATGAAAGTTTTCTGGGGCCAGCAGGCACCCGGCCATTGCTCAGTAACACCTTCCCTGGAGAGTCTCAGTAGGTCCAAGCCACAGGGTTGTCTCAAGTGAGGGGTTTGGAAACACAGACTCATCTGAGATAAAACTCTGGAGGGAGGGAGTTGCCACCTGGCAGGCTGATGGCTTGGGCATGGACAGGGTAGAGGCAAGGAGTGTACAGAGGTCTGAGACAAAGGAGGGGTGCTTGATGGCAGTTCAGTGAGAGTGCAAAGTTCCTATGCCAGAGACTAGGGAGCTGGGTGAATCCGTTTCTACCTCTCCCACACACCTGAATACATTGATCCATCCCAGTAAGCAGCGACACCTGGTGGAGAACGGAGCCATTACAAAAAGCTCTGCCCAACTGCACTTTCCAAGCACATCCCCTAGAAGACCAGGACAATTGTCTCCACCTGCTTAGTGTATGGACTACAGAATGCTTCATAGTTTCAGTTCTAGGGGAAACTGGATGTGAATTCATTCAAGTTTCATTTTGTTTGCTGGTTCATTTATTCATGAACAAATGAATTTGTTTGTTTTGTTTCTTTGTTTAAATTGTTTTTTTCTCTTTTCTTTTTCTTGGATGCAAAAAGAGAAAAATGTACTTTATTTTCTTTTAATTTTTTAATTTCTAAATTATTTTTACTATGTGTTTATATTTTGTAAATTTGTATTCCATTTTATTTATTTCGTTTTATTCTATTTTATTATATATATTTTAAATTTTTAATATTTTCTACTTTTGTCCTTTTCTCTCCCCTTTTTCTATATTCTATCAAGCTTCTTTCAACAAGCACACCAAAACAAACCTAGGATCTAGCTTCCTTTATTTGATATTTTGTTTGTTTTCAATTTTTTAATTTTAATTTTTTACTTTATTAATTTTTTTCTTCCTCCAAAATGACAAAACAAAAGAATTCATCCCAAATGAACAGGAAGAAATGACAGTCAGGGCTTAATCAACTAATCAACACAGATATAAGGAAGATGTCTGGACTAGAATTTACAACCATGATATTAGTTGGGGCTGAAAAAAGCATAGAAACCCTTTCTGTGGAGATAAAAGAAGTAAAATCTAGTCAGGGTGAAATTAAAAATTCTATAACCGAGATTCATTCTTGAATGGTTGCCACAATGCATGGATGGATGAAGCAGAATAGTGAATCAGTTTTACAGAAACAAAATTATACAGAATAATGAAGCAGAAAAAAAGAGGGAAACAAAGGCAAAAAATCTCGATACAAGACTTAGAAGATTTAATTCTTATTAAAAAGGAATAACATCTGAATCACAGGAGTCCCAGAAGATGAAGACAGAGAAAAAGGCCAGAAGGGCTATGTGTATAGTGGAAAATGTTCTTAATCTGGGGAAGGACAGATATATCAAAATCCAAGAAGCACAGAGAACTCTTATTAGAGTCTGCAAAAGCTGACCATTACCAAAGCATATCATAGTCAAATTCACAAACTACACAGACAAGGAAAGAATTATGAAAGCAGCAAGGGAAACAAAGTCTTTAACATGTAAGGGAAAACAGATCAGGTTCGCAGTAGACCTATTCACAGAAACTTGGCAGGCTATAAAGGAGTGCAAAATATATTTAACATGCTGAATTGGAAAAATATGCAGCCAATACTTATTTATTCAGCAAGGTTGTCATTTAAAATAGGAGAGAGGGGCGCCTGGGTGATTCAGTTGGTTAAGCATCCGACTTCGGCTCAGGTCATGATTTCACGGTTTGAGCCCCACGTCGGGCTCTGTGCTGACAGCCAGCTCAGAGCCTGGAGCCTGTTTCAGATTCTGTGTCTCCCTCTCCCTCTGACCCTCCCCTGCTCACAATCTCTCTCAATCTCTCACTCTCTCTCTCTGTCAGAAATAAATTTAAAAAAAAAAACATTAAAAAATAAATAAAATAGAAGGAGAGAAAAAGAGTTTCCCAGACAAACAAAAACTAAAGGAGTTCATGACCACTAAACCAGCCCTTCAAGAAACTTTAAAGAGGACTCTTTGAGTCAAGAAAAGACGAAACAAACAAAAAAGACCAAAAGCAATAAAGACTAGAAAAGACCAGAGAACATCACCAGAAACCCCAATTCCATAGGCAACACAATGACACTAAAGTCATAACTTTAAGTAATCACTTTAAATGTCAATGGACTAAATACTCCTTTCAAAAGACATAGGGTATCAGGATGGTTATGAAAATAAGAGCCATCTATATATTGCTTACAAGAAATCCATTTTAAACTTAAAGACACCTTCAGATTAAAAATAAGGGGATGGAGGGGCGCCTGGGTGGCTTAGTCGGTTAAGCGTCCGACTTTCGCTTGGGTCATGATCTCGCGGTTCGTGGGTTCGAGCCCCGCGTCGGGCTCTGTGCTGACTGCCAGCTCAGAGCCTGGAGCCCGTTTCAGTCTGTGACTCCCTCTCTCTCTCTGACCCTCCCCTGCTCACACTGTCTCTCTCTCTCCTAGAAATAAATAAAAATATTTAAAAAAAATAAAAAAATAAAATAAAAATAAGGGGATGGAGAACCATCTATCATACTAATGGTCACCAAAAGAAAGCTGGTATAGCCATATTTGTATCAGACAAACTAGATTTCACAATAAAGACTAACAGATGAAGAAGGACATTATATCATAATTAGGGAGTCTATCCAAGAAGACCTAACGACTATAAATACTTATGCCCCAAACATTGAGGCACTCAAATATATAAATTAATTAATCACAAACATAAGCCAAAAAAAAAAAAACCCTCATTGATAAGAATACCATAATAGGAGGGGACTTCAACACTCCACAATGGACAGATCATGTAAGCAAAATATCAACAAGGAAACAATGGCATTGAATGATACACTGGACCACATGGACTTAACAAATATAATCAGTACATTTCATTCTAAAGCAATGAAATACACATTCTTCTCGAATGCACATGGAACATTCTCCAGAATAGATCACATACTTGAACAAAAATCAGCCCTCAACAAGTACAAAAGAACTGAGATTGTACCTTGCATATTTTCAGAACACAACACTATGAAACTCGAAATGAACCACAAGAAAAAATTTGGAAAGACCATGAACACTTGGAGATGAAAGAACATCCTACTAAAGAATAAATAGGTTAACCAAGAAATTAAAGAAGAAACTAAAATGTACATGGAAGCCAATGAAAGTGAAAACACAACAGCCCAAAACCTCTGGGATGCAGCAAACATGGTCATAATAGGGAAGTATATAGCAATCCAGACATTCCTAAAGAAGAGAGGTCTCAAATATACAACCTAACATTACACCTAAAGAGCTGTAAATAGAACAGCAAATAAAGCCCAAATTCAGCAGAAGAAGAGAAATAATAATGATTAGAGCAGAAAGCAATGCTATTGAAACAAACAAATTTAAAATAGAACAGATCAATAAAATCAAGAGCTGGTCCTTTGAGAGACTTAACAAAATGGATAACCCCCAGGCCCAATTGATTTAAAAAAAATGGAAAAGACCCAAATAAATAAATAAAATCACATATGCCAAAAAATTAGGCATTCTGGAAGAAATGGATGAATTCTTACAAATGTATAAATTACCAAAACTGAACAAGAAGAAACAGAAATTTGAACAGACCCATAACTTGAAAAGAAATTGAATCAGTAATCAAAAATCTCCCAACAAACAAGAGTCCAGGGCTGAGTGGTTTTCCAGGGGAATTCTACCAAACATTTAAGAAAATAATTAACACCAATTCTTTTGAAGCTGTTCCAAAAAATATATAGAAATGGAAGAAAAACTTCCAAATTCATTCTATGAGGCTAGCAGCACCTTGATTCCCAAACTAGACAAAGATTCCACTAGAGAGAGAGAGAGAGAGAGAGAGAGAACTAGACCAACTTCCCTGATGTACATGGATGCAAAAATTCTCAATAAAATACTAGCAAACTGGATCCAACAATACATTAAAAGAATTAATCACCATGATCATAATTTATACCTGGGATGCAGGGCTGGTTCAATAACCACAAATCAATCAATGTGACACATCACATTAATAAAAGAAAAGATAAGAACCACATCATCCTCTCAATAGATGCAGAGAAAGTATCTGACAAAATACAGCATCCTTTCTTGATAAAACCCCTCAAAACATGAGAGTTCAAATGATCTAACAAATTACATTCCCATTTTAATTTTTTGACTTGCCTAGATATAAAAATGATGTGGTTCTTTTCTATCATGTAAAATTTAAAACTCACATTTAATGTGTACATTGAACACTATCTGAATAGGAAACTTTGTTTTAATTAATCAGGTTACCTATTTAGCAAGATTTTGCATCCTGTAATAAAGTCTGGTTATGGAGAAATTTTGGAGTACAGAAAGGATGAGGCATAGCCATTTGCTGGAAAATAATGATGTAAGATTAACATATACACTTGAAAGCACGCACCTACCATCAACAAGGTAAGTAGTTAAGACTGTTTCTCTTTACATACACATGTAGCTGACAGACCGCAATTTGTTTTATGTTTAACTCTTGAAATTCACATTTAATGTTTGGCTTACTATTTTGTACATGTATAAAGTATTTTATTTTGTAATGGAGAATCAAACATAATGTTTGGTCACTATTTTATTATTAAAGTATCGTTGACCTACAATGTTACATTAATGTCAGGTATACAACATAGAGATTTGACAATTTTCTACATTATTAAATGGTCACCACTATTAATTATAGTCATCATAAAATGTTATTACAATATTAATGACTATATTCCCTATGATGTACTTTTCATTCCCATGACTTACTTATTTTATAACTGGAAGTTTGTACCTCTTAATCCTCTTCACTTATATAACCCATGCTCCCTCCCTTGTAGCAACCACTAGTTTGTTCTCTGTATTTATGAGTCTGTTTCTGTTTTTCATTTGACTTTTGATCCCACACATAAATGAAATTATATTGATGAAAGAAATTGAAAATGACACAAATGGAGAGATATACTATGTTCATAAATTAGAAGAATATTGTTAAAATGTGCATACTACCCAAAGCAATCTTCTTCTGAGCTCTAGATCTGATAAGTTTGAGTTTCTCAGAAAATAGCAAACAGCAAGATGATATCACCTATCCTCTTTTAAAGCCATAATTATACATGGTACAATAATTAAAATACATTTATAAAATACTTGCTGTTAAAGCCTTACTCATGTTTTTCTAGAAATTATTTTTTGGTAAAGAAATGTTATCGTTATATATTCATCAGAAAAATCTTAAAAGAAACTCGGGTTAATTTTATGTTATTTTATATCCACCACTGTCAAAGAAGGATATAATGTATCCTATTCATTAAGGAAGTTGAGTAGCATGATTGGTAATTATTATTACTTATGATTTATATAAAGTGATAATCATATATGGCACTAAAGTGAACAAAGCAATGCCTTAACCTAAGGAATTAGTGTCCAACATAAATACATTTTTGCAAAAAGCAAAAATTCCACAGCATTAATATTTTTTAAAATAGGAAGTTTTTATAACATTAAAAGCCCTTGAAATATCAAGAATATTTAAAAAAAAAAAGGGTGAGCTCTTAAAAACAATGTATATTGTGACATTTAAAATGTATAATGTAGCAAAGGAAGAAAATAGTGTCAATACTGTATAAAAGGTTCAAAACAGAGATATCTAGGAGGGTACATTTAGAAAAACATATCCCATTTAGAAAAACTATTTAGAAAATGTTAAAAAACATTTAGAAAAACTATTAGCCAGCCTAGCAAACCTAGCCTAATGAATGCAAAATTTTGGTGAACTGTAATATATCTATCTATGTCTTATCTATATTTATAGTATACATGCAAATATAGACACATACATATAAATGTGTAAAATTACATATTAATAGACCAAAAGGAGGAATGAATAAAATCTCCAACATGGATCCTGAATAGCTAAGTACAACTCAATATCCATCTCAGAAGTATTTATAAAATAAAAAAGGAGAAGTTCTTTCATTAATATCAACATTAATATTTCATTAACATATAAGATCTATTATAATAAATTATATAATATAAATTATATATATTATATAAAATTAATATTATAATAAAACATTACACCCCAAAACTACCATCATGTTTAAAGACACAATAAGATAATATTCAATATATTTAAGAAACTAACACATATCAATTATCACTGCTATTGTATATTTGTCTAAAAATTTCATCCAGCTCTTTCCTATCTCCCAAATTTCATAACATATAGCTCTTCCTTTTTAAAATTATTTTCCAGGAACACTGAATTTTCAAATCCTGTCTACCTGTTATTAACTATCACATTGCTCTGTTAATTTCTTCCATAGTATGAATATTGCTTGTTTTATAATTTATTTATCACTGAAATTTATTATGCACATTCTGATGACTCCCATACTAAAAGATATGCATTTTCAGGCATAAATTCAGCTATTATTTGATTTCTAGCTATACATTTTTTCCTTCCAGTGAATTTGTCTCCTCCATTTTGATTCCAATTCACCTTCCATAAGGCTAAGGTACTTGTTAGTGAAAGTTAGGAAAAACTCACGAGTAAAAACTTATAAACAACCAGTTTCTGAATAGAAAAATAAAAGGTATTATTGGTGAGTTGCTGGAGGCTGTGTGGACAAGTCTGAAGTAAAAACTCCATGGGGACTCATTCATAGAATTCACAAAATTCACATGCTTTTGTGAATTTTACCTGCAGGGACCTACCAGATCCACACAATGAATATCAAAGAAAAATACCTTCATGTTTCTGGAAAGGAAAAAAGAAAAGTAATCAACCATTTTGAAGTACTCCAGAACATTCTGTTTTTCTTAACAAGGCCAGCCCTTAGGAGAAATTATTTTAACAAAGTGTGAACTGCTGTGGTATTTTCAGAGCCTAACTTATCTGAGGGAAGGGAAGTACTCAATTCTGGGCCCATCTAGCCATCTGCTCTCAAATAAGAAAGCAGTGAAGATTCACTGATGAAGTTCACATTCTAGGGACTAGGGCTCACAAAATGCCTGAGACCAAGTCATTGGACTATAGAATGCTTCCTCATTCCCACAGCTTACCACTATATTTCCAAAGGTCTATTTACTATAGTTATTTTTACCTATCATGTCCACCTTTTAACAAAAAATTCAATGCATCCTAAAGGCAAAAACAACAAAAACCAAACACCAAAAACCCAAAAAACTAAACAAAAACAAAACAAGCAAAAAACTGTTTGCAAAGACTAAACAAGCATCAGAACCAGAGTGAGATATAGCATAAATTTTGAAACTATCAGACTAGGGAGTTTATAAACTATGATCAATATGCTAAGGGCTCTTAGGGATAAGCATACAAGAACAGATAGATGATATAAGTACAGATGGAAATTCTAAGAAAAAAATTTTAAATTCCAGTGGTTATTATTTTAAAATAATGTAAAAGAAATGAAGAATGTCTTTGATAAGCTTATTAGTAGACTAGACACTGCTGAAGAATCTTTGTATTTGTGGATATGACAATAGAAACTTCTAAACTGAAAAAGAAAAAAAAAGGAACAAGAAAAAAAAGGCCACCTTAGAATATCTAAGAAGTACAGGACAACTACAAAAGGAATAACATATATTTAGTGGCAGTACCAGAAGAAAAGAAAATAAAATATTTGAAGAAAAATAGAATTTCCTCCAAATTAATCTCAGACACCAAACCACACATCCAGGAAGCTCAGAGAACACCAAGATAAATGCTTCCTACCCCAAAAAATTTCATGTAGGCATATTACATTCAAACTTCAGAAAATCAAAAATAAAGAAAAAAAAAACTTTGAAGGAAGCCAGAGGAAACACGATCTTATCTATAGAGGAGTAAAGATAAGAATATATTTCACTTCTTTTCAGAAGCCATGCAGGCAAGTAGAGAGGAGTGTAAAATATTTAAGTGTTGAGAGAAAAAGCTACCAACCTAGAACTCTGTACTTTGTGAAATTATCTTTCAAAAGTAAGGGAAAAATGTTTTCTCAAATAAAAATTAAAAGAATTTGTTGCCAGAAAAGTTGCCATGTAGAAAATGTTGAAAGAAGTTCTTCAGAGAGAAGGAACATGATAGAGGTGAGAAACTAGGATCATAATAGGAAACAGTATTAGAAAAGGAATAAATGAAGGTAAAATAAAAACGTATTTTTTCTTATTTTTAATTTATCTAACAGATAATATTTTCTTCCAAATAAGAAGAGCAACAATGAATTTCATTACATATGCAGATAAATGTTTCTGTGTAAGTGAAATGAATAACAATGAGACAAGGGAGAGCAAGGAAGGATTAGAACTAGTTTGTTCATGTAAACTACTAGCAAACCCATTAAATGATACATTGTTATTTGAAAATGAATTGGATTAGATGTAAATGTATATTGCAAAGTAGAGGGCAATAATTTAAAAACTAGGAAAACAAAGCATAATCAATATGGTAACAAAGGAGAGAAAATAAAATTATACATAATGCTCAATTAAAATCACAAAAGTCATCAGTAAGGAAAATGAACTTAGAAACAAATACAAGGGCAACAAATAGAAAATATTAATATATAGGAAAATGATTACTCAACTATATCAATAATCACTTTAAACAACAATGGAAAAAATACACCAACTGAAAGAGATTGACTGAGCAATCAAAACAAGACCCAAATATATATTAGTTACAGAAATCCATTTTAAATATAAAAAATATATATGTAAAGATTAAAATTAAAGGGATGGAGAAAGATATAATGTGATAATATCAGTAAAGAAAGCCCTATTAATTTTTAAAGGAGTCTTGAGAGTAAGCAATGTTACCAGGGATAAAGAAGGGTAATACATAGTGATTAAAAGATCAATATTATAGAGGCACCTCGGTGGCTCAGTCAGTTAAGCTTCTGACCTTGGCTCAGGTCATGATCTCTCAGTTAGTGAGTTTGATGCCTGCGTCACTCTCTGTGCTGGCAGCTCAGAGCATGGAGCCCGCTTCAATTCTCTGTCTCCCTCTCTCGCTCTCTCTCCTCTTCCTCCCCACTCATGCTCTGTTTCTCTCAAAACTAAAATAAAATTTTAAAAAATCAATATTCCAAAAAGGCATAATAATCTTTACTGTGCATGTGCCTAACAATGTGGCACCGAATGGCATGTGGCAAAAATTGATAAAAAATCAAAGGAAATAGATAAATCTGCTATTGGAGACTTTAATACTCTTCTATCTGAAACTGACAGATTCAGCAGAGATTCCATAAGAACACAGTTGAGTTCAACAGCACCATCTATCAACTGGATATAACTGACATTTGTAGACTGCTTCATCCAAAAACAGTGATTATTTTCAAGCTCACACATGGAACATTCATGAACATAGACCATATCTGGGGACATTCAAAACATCTTAAATCTAAAAGAATAAAATTCACACATCTTATCTCAGAGCACAGTGGAATTAAACTAAAAACTGATAACAGAAAAATAGCTAGAAAATCCAAAATTCTTCCGGATTAAACAATGCATTTCTAAATAATTCATAAATCAAGAAAGAAATTTCAAAAAATAATATAAATTAACTTTTTTTTTAATGTTTTTATTTATTTCTAGGAGAGAGAGAGACAGCATGAGCAGGGGAGGGTCAGAGAGAGACGGAGTGACAGACTCTGAAACAGGCTCCAGGCTCTGAGCTGGCAGTCAGCACAGAGCCCGACGCGGGGCTCGAACCCATGAACCACGAGATCATGACCTAAGCGAAAGTCGGACGCTTAACCAACTAAGCCACCCAGGCACCCCCTATAAATTAACTTTAAATGCAACTTATCAGAATATGTGAGATGCAGCAAAAATAATGCTTAGAAAAAACTTAAAGTATCAAATGCATATATTAGAAAAGTAGAAAGATAAAAAAATCAATAATTTAAATCTTTACCTTAAAACTGGAAAAAGAAGAGCAAATTAGTCCAAAGCAGACAGAAGAAAATAAATCATAAAAAATTATAAGAGAAATCAGTAAAACTGAAAACAGGAAATGGGAAAGAAAAATCAACAAAAGATATTTCTTTGAAAATATCAGTAAAATAAATAAGCCATTAGTTAAGATACCAAAGGAAAAAAAAAGTGAAAAGATATAAGTTACTATTATCAGAAACAAAAAAAAGGTACATCACAACAGTTATTACTGACATGAGAGAATTAAAAAAATTATAAACAACTCTACGTACCTACATTTAATAAGCTAAATACATAGTGGATTATTTCCTTGAAATATATATTTACCAAAACACACTTAAGAAGAGACAAACAATCTGAACAGGCCAATATCTAATAAAAAATTGAATCAGTAATTAATAATACTCAAAAACAGAAATCACCCAGATCTAGATGAGTTCACTAGTGAATTCTACCAAATATTTAAGAAGAAACTATCTAATTTTCTACATTCTTCAGAAGGTAGAAGCAGAGGTACTACTTCCTGACTAATTTTATGAGATCCGAATTACCATAATGCCAAGATTAGACAAAAACATTACAAGAAAACCATAGATTAATAACTTTCATAAACATAGGTACAAAAATTCTAAATATATGAGCAAATTTAATTCAATAAAATATGCAAAGAATTATACTCCAAGATCAAGTGTAATTTATGCAAATATACAAGACTTGTTCAATATTTGAAAATCAGCCAATTCAAACCATCACATCAATAAGCTAAAAAAAAATCATATAATTATGTCAACAGATGGGGGGAAAAAAGCATTTAACCATATCCAATGTTCATTCCTGTAAGAATTCTCAGCAAACTAATAGATGGGAACTTCATCAACCTGATAAACATCTACATTTACAGTTAATATCATACTTAATGGTGAGAAGCTGTGAGCTTTCATGTTAAGATCATGAATAAGGTAAGGGTGTTCCCTTTCACCACTACTTTCAACATCATACAAGAATTCCTCACTAATGTAATAATATAAGAAAAAATATAAAAAAATAGAGGATGGGAAAGAAGAAATAAAGCAAGCATTTTTGTGGATGACCTAATTAGCTAAGTAGAAATCCTAAAGCTCCTGGAACTAAACAAATGGTACGTGAAATTAAAAACACATTACTATTTAGTTAACACTCAAAAAAGGAAATATTTAATATAGATCTAACAAAATATGTACAAGATCTATATGAGGAAAACCACAGTGCTCTAATGACTAAAATAAAAAGGATTGAAATTAATGGAAAAATATCCCATGTTCCAGGATAGATAGACTCAATATTGTCAAGATAACAGTTCTTCCTAACTTGACCTATTGATTTAGTGCAATTCCAATCAAAATCCTGTAGTTTATTTTGTAGATATTGACAAACTAATTCTTTTTTTTTTTTTAATGTTTTATTTATTTTTAGGAGAGAGAGAGAGAGAGTGAGCAGGGGAGGGTCAGAGAGAGAGGGAGTCACAGACTGAAACAGGCTCCAGGCTCTGAGCTGGCAGTCAGCACAGAGCCCGACGCGGGGCTCAAACCCACAAACTGCGAGATCATGACCTAAGCGAAAGTCGGACGCTTAACCGACTAAGCCACCCAGGCGCCCTTGACAAACTAATTCTTAAGTTTATGTATAGAGATAAAAGGCCCAAAATACCCAATGCATTATTGAAGGGAGACAATAAAGTTGAAACACTAACATTACCCAGCTTCAAGATTTACCATAAAGCTACAATTTTAGGACAGTGTGGTTTTGGTGAGAAAACAGACAAATAGATCAATGGAATAAAATAGAGAACACAGAAAGAGATGTATGTAAATATGTTCAACTCATATTCATCCACTTTAGACTCTATTTATGTCACATCTGAGGAGGAGGAGGCAGCTGCCAAGGGGGGAGGAGGGAGAAGAGGGGAAGGGGAAGGAGGTGGTAGTGGCAGTGAAGGTGGAAGAGAAGTAGGAGGAGAAAGAGAAAGAGAAAGAAAAGAGACCATAGCCAGTTTAAAATTTCTCCCACTGGCCAATTCTGGACAGTTTTAGGATGAAACGGTAAAGTAATTACAACAGTTTATAATCCACTACGGACTAATGAGTCCATAGTAATTATAAGTAAAATAATGAATAACTAAAAAGCAGGTATGACAATAATAGATTTAAAAAATCTCCATGTGACAATTTGAGTTCTGGATTCAGAAAATAATTACCTATGAATGCAAAAACCATTTGTTAAATTTTGACGGGGAACAGTGTATTTACATAGTCTCAAAACATCTCCAAACACACTATTAATATATTAATGCATTGATTTGAGAAATATCACCTTAATTGAATATTTTAAGTAAGCACACAAAGAATGGGACATACTGACATTATGCCCCCAGATGTTTTGTACTTGGCAGGACACAATATTACTTACGTGGAATTATTGCCAAAAATGCATTAGTTTAATCTAATTATAAGGAAGCACTAAGACCAATCTATATACTTTTCTAAAAATGTCAGTGTTATGACATATAAAGGAAAGCTGAGGAACTGTTCACATGGGTAAAGATGGCTAAGAAGACATGCAAGTAAATGAAATGCATTATCTTAGATTGGAGCCTCAACTGGAAAATTTCCTTAAAGAATATTATTGGGATAACTGGTAAAGTTGAAGTATAGATATTGTATCAGGTATAATTACATCAACATTCAGTTTACTGAATATATTAATTGTACAATGAACATGTTACAGAATGTCCTTGTTCTTAGGAGATATAGGCTGAATTATTAAGAAATAATAGATCATAATGCCTGTACCTTGATCTCAAGTGGTTTAGTCAAAGAAGAAAAGTAACAGAGAGATGGGGAGATGGAGAGAAGTAAAGGATATAGTAAATGTGGCAAAATGATAAAAACTGGTGATTATAAAGATGGCGGAGAAGTAAGGAGCTCTGTACTTGCACTCGCGCCCATACATCACACAGAAAAGATCTGAAGCCATTGGAAACCTTACAAAACCTGAGAGATTGGGAGACAAAGGACGCAGAATTCACTGAGAGAGCCTTCTAACATGAGTGCGAACCGGGGAAGATAAAATCGGGCCGGGACCGGAGACTCCAGGGTGGGAGGCGATCCCCCTCTACCCTCTACGGGGAGTGAGAGGGGAAAAGGAGAGAGTCTGAAACAGAAAAACCTTCACTCGGAGGGGGGAAAACCTCCTCTCAGTGCATAGAAAGACCGTACTTGCCAAATACCTGCACACCAGGTCCCCTCACGCCAACTGGTCCTAGGGGGAGCTGAGCACACAAATTGCTTCTTTGTGCTGATTCCTGGAGGCAGGACTTCAGAGTGGTGGTGCGCCTGCCTCCATTGTAGCTCCCGGGCGGCTGGGGACCCTGAAAGAGCCACGCGGACACCGGGCGTCAGCGCTCCTGGCTGGCTGGAACTCGAGAGGGAAGGCAGAGAACTAAAAACTGGGATATTAGCCTGTGAGTTCGTATTTCGGGTGACGAGCCATAGACAGACCCAGTTTTCCTCACTCCAGCGGACTCGGGCTCAGAGCACCCGGGAGGCAAGCCCCCGCGCATGCGCACCAGCCTGACCCAGAGAAGGAAGCAGCGATTCTGACTCTGCCCCCAGAGCTCGGCAGGGGGCCTGGAATTGCCGGGGAGGTTGCCTGGGAAGCTGTGTCTAAGGCAACTTAAGCGGGGCGTGCCGACTGGGATTGGGAGATTGGAACTGGCCTGGGTTGAAGAGTGCAACCAACTTTGGCTGCGCCCCCGGTACGGGGAGTTTACACCCCCAAAAGAGCGAGGTGCAGCTCTTGGTTCAAGAAGGGACTGGAGCACCGTCACTCTCCTCCCCACACCGCCAAAGCAGAGCTCCCGCCTGAGGCACTGGATCACTTCACGCCCATCCCTGCCTGAGAGGTGCCCTCCTCCCTTTTTTTTTTTCTTTTTCCTTTTTTTCTCCTTTTCTTGTTTCTTTCTTTTTTTTTCTTTTTCTTTCTCCCCCCCCCTTTTTTTTTCTCTTTCTTTTTTTCTTCTTCTTTCTCTTTTCTCTCTTTTTTCCCCAGAACAGTGACCTGACTAACTCTGGTCACCAGCTTCCTTAAATAATCACAACGAGTCCATTCTGTAAATGTAAATTCTACACCTACCGACATTTTCAGCTCTTTCTCTCAGGAGTAATTAGACTATATAGTTTCTCTGGATAATTCCAGCATCCTTCTGTCACCTATCCAACCATATTCTACCATTTACCTCTTTGAAAAAAGCTTCTTATCCCTTCTGCGGGTTCATTCTATTTCCAATTCTACCTCATCCCGCCCTGCCTTCTCTCTCTTTCTCTATGCTCTTTAAACAGCACTGCATATACACGGCTATTTAACTGTAGCTAGGAAATCCAGGTATATGCTTTAAACCGTTCTTTGTCCATTGGTTACCTTCTTTTTTTTTTCCTTTTCTTTTCCCCTTTTTTGACCCATTTATGTACTTTATACTCCATATTATTCGCCCTCCCTGCTCCATCTTTTCTCTTCACTTTTTCGTTTTCCCTCTCGCTTTGCATGTTAGTTGAATTAGCCTGTGCATTTGTGTGCTCCTACTCCCTGTGTGTTTGTCTGTCTGTTTTCGTTTACAGGGCTACCTCAAGAAACAAGCTAGAGTACACAAGGTGGAGAGTCCCAAATATCACTACGAATAGGAAAATAAAATAACCAAGGTCCCAACAAGAGAGACCATTCAAATGGGATACAATTCAAAAAACACTCTCTGAAAGGATAGGCCCTGGAAAGTCAGAGAGTCTTCTTGGATATAGCAGTGCTCATAGAAACAGAGAGCATAACAGGTCTTTAAAACCAACAAGAGCCAGAAAGCTAACTAAAATGACGAAACGAAAGACCTCTCCTGCAAAGAAACTCCAAGAAGAAATGACAGCTAATGAACTGCTCAAAACAGATATCAGCAGCATAACTGAACAAGATTTTAGAAAAATAATGGTAAAATTAATAGCAGGGCTTGAAAAAAACATAGGCGACATCAAAGAAACGATGGCTACAGACAGAATGGAAAATAAAAATAGGCATGAAGAATTAAAAAATGCGATAAATGACATACATAATAAATTAGAGGCCTCCAATGCACGGATTGAAGAGGCAGAAAGGAGAATAAATGATTTAGAAGACACCATGATAGAAAAACAAGAAGCTGACAAAAAAAGAGACAAACTGATCCAGGAACAGGAAAGAAGAATTCGAGAGCTCAGCGATATGGTCAAAGGCAACAATATCCGTATCATAGGAATCCCAGAACACGAAGTGAGAGGGAAAGGTGCTGAAGGAGTCCTGGAACAAATTATAGCAGAGAACTTCCCCGACCTGGGGAAGGAAGTCAATGTGGAAATACAAGAGGCTCGGAGGACTCCCCTCAGACGTAACTTGAATCGATCTTCTGCATGACATATCATCGGGAAAATGGCAAAATACAAGGACAAAGAGAGAATTTTGAAAGCAGCTAGGGAGAAAAGGGCCCTCACATACAAAGGGAAACCTATCAGAGTGGTGACAGACCTATCTACTGAAACGTGGCAGGCCAGAAAGGAATGGTAGGAGATCTTCAATGTGATGAACAGTAAAAATATGCAGCCAAGAATCCTCTATCCAGCAAGCCTGTCATTCAAAATAGAAGAAGAGATAAAAACCTTTCCAAATAAACAGAAATTGAAAGAATTTGTCACCACGAAGCCAACCCTACAAGAAATCCTTAGGGGGATGCTCTGAAGGAAAGGTTGCAAGGAACAAAGATACCAGAGACACCACCACAAACATGAATCCTACAAAAGATACAAAGACTCTAAACCCACATATTTCAATAATAACACTGAATGTAAATGGGCTGAATGCTCCAATCAAAAGACATAGGGTAGCAGAATGGATTAAAAAACAAATCCATCTATATGCTGTCTACAGGAAACTCATTTTAGACGGGAAGATACCTTCAGATTAAAAGTAAGGGGATGGAGAAATATATATCATGCTACAGGAAATCAAAAGAAAGCCGGAGTAACGATACTTATATCAGACAAACTGGACTTTAAATTAAAGACAATCACAAGAGATGAAGAAGGGCACTACATAATAATTACAGGGTCCATCCATCAGGAAGAACTAACAATCATAAATGTCTACGCACCGAATATGGGAGCACCTAAATATCTAAAACAATTCATCACAAACAGAAACAAGCTTCTAGATAAGAATGTGCTAATAGCAGGGGACTTTAATACTCCGCTTACAGCAATGGATAGGTCAATCAGACAGAAAATCACTAAAGAAATAATGGACTTGAATGACACATTGGACCAAATGGATCTGACAGATATATTTAGAACTTTACATCCTGAGGCCAGGGAATTTACTTTCTTCTCAAGTGCACATGGCACATTCTCCAAAGATAGATCACATACTGGGACATAAAGCAGCCCTCAATAAATATAAAAGAATACAGATCATACCATGCACACTGTCAGATCACAATGCTTTGAAACTTGAAATCCATTACAGGAAGAAGTCTGGAAAACTTCCAAAAACATGGAGGTTAAAGAACACCCTTCTAAAGAATGAATGGGCCAATCAGGCTACCAGAGATGAAATTAAAAAATATGTGGAAACAAATGAAAATGAGAACACAACAATCCAAAATCTATGGGATGCGGCAAAGGCAGTCCTAAGAGGAAAGTACATTGCTCTCCAGGCCTGTTTCAAGAGATTAGAAAAAGCGCAAGTCCAAAATCTAACAGCTCACCTAAAGGAACTAGAGGCAGAGCAACAAGAACGCCCTAAACCCAGTAGAAGAAGAGAAATAGTAAAAATTAGAGCAGAAATAAATAACATAGAGACCAAAGAAACAATTGAACAGATCAATGAAACCAAGAGTTGGTTTTTTGAAAAGGTAAACAAAATTGACAAACCTCTAGCCAGACTTATCCAAAAGAAAAGAGAGAGCACACAAATAGACAAAATTATGAATGAAAATGGACTTATTACAACCAACCACTCAGAAATACAAGCAATTATCAGGGAATACTATGAAAAATTATATGCCAACAAATTGGACAACTAGAAGAAATGGACAAATTTCTAAACACACACTCACTACCAAAATTCACACGGGAAGAAATAGAAAACCTGAACAGACCCATAACGAGTGAAGAAATTGAATCAGTGATCAAAAATCTTCCAACAAATAAGAGCCCTGGACCTGATGGCTTCCCTGGGGAATCCTACCAGACATTTAAAACAGAATTAATCCAAATTCTTCTCAAGCTATTCCAAAAAATAGAAAGCGAAGGAAAACTCCCGGACTCATTTTATGAAGCCAGCATCACACTGATTCCCAAGCCAGACAGAGATCCAACAAAAAAAGAGAACTACAGGCCAATATCCTTGATGAATACGGATGCAAAAATTCTCAACAAGATCCTTACAAATCGAATCCAGCAGCATATAAAAAGAATCATCCACCAAGATCAAGTGGGATTCATTCCTGGGTTACAAGGGCTGGTTCAATATTTGCAAATCAATCAATGTGATACATCATATCAATAAAAGAAAAGATAAAAACCATATGATCCTGTCAATAGATGCAGAAAAAGCATTTGACAAAATACAGCATCCCTTCTTAATGAAGACTCTCGAGAAAGTTGGGATAGAAGGAACCTACTTAAACATCATCAAAGCCATCTATGAGAAGCCTTCAGCTAACATCATCCTCAATGGGGAAAAACTGAGAACTTTCTCCCTGAGATCAGGAACACGACAGGGATGCCCAATCTCACCACTATTGTTTAACATAGTGCTGGAAGTCCTAGCATCAGCCATCAGATACCAAAAGGAAATCAAAGGCATCAGAATTGGCAAAGAGGAAGTCAAACTTTCACTCTTCGCAGATGACATGATACTCTACATCGAAAACCCGACAGACTCCACCAGAAGCCTACTAGAACTGATCCGAGAATTCAGCCAAGTTGCAGGGTACAAAATCAACGTACAGAAATCGGTTGCATTTTTATACACCAACAATGAAGCAACAGAAAGAGAAATCAAGAAACTGATCCCATTCACAATCGCACAAAAAACCATAAAATACCTCAGAATAAACCTAACCAAGGATACAAGAGATCTGTATGATGAAAACTATAGAAAACTTATGAAGGAAATTGAAGAAGACACAAAGAAATGAAAAACATTCCATGCTCATGGATAGGAAGAATAAATATAGTTAAGATGTCATTACTACCTAAGGCACTCTACATGTTCAATGCAATTCTAATCAAATTTGCACCAGCATACTTCTCAATACTAGAACAAACTATCCAAAAATTTGTATGGAACCACAAAAGACCCCGAATAGCCAAAGTAATACTGAAAAATAAAACCAAAACGGGAGGGATCACCATCCCAGACTTTAACCTCTACTACAAAGCTGTCATCATCAAGACAGTATGGTATTGGCACAAAAAAAGACACATAGACCAATGGAACAGAACTGAGAACTCAGAAGTGGACCCAAAAGTATACAGCCAACTGTTATTTGACAAAGCAGGAAGAATATCTAATGGAAAAAAGACAGCCTCTTTAACAGATGGTGTTGGGAGAACTGGACAGCAACATGCAGAAGAATGAAACTAGATCATTTTCTCACACCATGCACAAAAATAAACTCAAAATGGATAAAGGACCTGAACGTGAGACAGGAAACAATCAAAACCGTAGAGGAGAAAGCAGGAAACAACCCTCTTGACCTCCACCTCAGCAACTTCTTACTTGACACATCCCTAAAAGCAAGGGAATCAAGAGCAAAAATAAGTGATTGGGACCTCATCAAGATTAAAAGCTTCTGCACAGCCAAGGAAACAACCCACAAAACTAATAGGCAACCAATGGAATGGGAAAAGATAGTTGCAATTGACATATCAGATAAAGGGTTGATATCCAGAATATATATGGAACTCACCAAACTACATGCCCGAAAAACAAACAACCCAGTGAAGAAATGGGCAGAAGATATGAACAGACACTTCTCCAAAGAGGACATCCAGGGGCGCCTAGGTGGCTTAGTCGGTTAATCGTCCGACTTTCGCTTGGGTCATGATCTTGCAGTTCGTGGGTTCGAGCCCCACGTCGGGCTCTGTGCTGACTGCCAGCTCAGAGCCTGGAGCCTGTTTCAGTCTGTGACTCCCTCTCTCTCTGACCCTCCCCTGCTCACTCTTTCTCTCTCCTAGAAATAATAAATTAAAAAAAAAATTAAAAAAAAAAACAAACAAAAAAAAACAAAGAGGACATCCAGATGGCCAACAGACACATGAAACGATGCTCAGCATCCCTCCTCATCAGGAAATACAAATCAAAACCACATTGAGATACCACCTCACGCCAGTCAGAGTGGCTAAAAGGATCAAATCAGAGAACTCTAGATGCTGGTGAGGATGTGGAGAAACGGGCACCCTCCTATACTGTTGGTGGGAATGTTAACTGGTACAGCCCCTCTGGAAAACAGTGTGGAGGTTCCTCAGGAAACTGACAGTAGAACTCCCTATGACCCAGCAATAGCACTGCTAGGAATTTACCCAAGGGATATAGATATGCTGAGGCATAGGAGCACATGTACCCCAATGTTCATAGCAGCACTCTCCACAATAGCTAAAACATGGAAAGAGCCTAAGTGTCCATCAACAGATGAATGGATCAAGAAGATGTGGTTTATCTATACCACGGAATACTACATGGTAATGAGAAAGAATGACATCTGGCCATGTGTGGCAACATGGATGGACCTTGAGGGTGTTATGCTGAGTGAAATAAGTCAGGCAGAGAAGGACAAATATCATATGTGTGCACGTATAGGAGGATTAGGAGGAACTTAACAGAGGACCAAGGGGGAGAAGAAGGGCGGAAATGGTGGGGGAAAGGGAGAGGCAAACCATGAGAGACTCTTGAATGCTGACAAAAACTGAGGACTGATGGATGTGGGGGGGAGGGAGGATGGGCATGGAGGAGGACACTTGTGGGGATGAGCACTGGGTGTTATGTGGAAACTAATTTGACAATAAACTATTTGTAAAATGAAAATGAAAAATAAAAAAATGAAAAAATAATTGGTGATTATACAGATAGTTATACAGATGTTCAATGATTAATTCTTGCAACTTTTGCATAATAAGTTTGAGGGTTTTTTTTTAATTGCACCCTTTCAAATTAAAAAAAAAACTTAAGAAATGTTTCCTCTATGCATAGTAAAGTAATTAATCAAAAATAGCTATGCACTTTTGAGATGATATTAAACAATGAATATATTGACTAAACTTAACAGCCAGGAGTAGAGGGAAAGCTATGTGGAAATTTCATATTATTTTTAAATTACATAGTTTAAGTTAGCAAGTGGAAATATTATGCTACTACCATCTAGCACATTTTCTTGCAAAAGACATTATTTACTGATTAAACTTTGTAGTTATCTTTTATTCTATTGCTTTTGTGTCACTAACTTGTTTTTATGATATGTAAAGCTGACTCAGATTATAAAGGAAGTCATACTTACTGGGGCATGAGTCCTGACTGTAAGTCATAAATCCTTAAGAGGGCACTCTTGAGAGAAGTTAAGACCTAAGCCATTCTCTTGGCATCCCAGGGTATCTGATAGATCACAGAGAACAGATCATTCCATTGACCATTGGCAAATTTAAGTCTCTTTCCATTAATTTTTGTGTGGGACTTTGTAATCTGAGACTAGTACACATGAAAAGGACCCTTTAATTTTTTTTCTGCCAGAGAACAATATTTATTGTGTTGTTCTACTATGTATAAAACAGAGGGGGAAAATGCTCTTAAGGAAAGAAAATGTATAAGCAAAACATCTAGGTAGTCACAAACTGTATAATCAGTTTTTTAAAAACTGAGGAGAGCCTTGTTGATTATCAGGAGGTTCCATGGACAGAAGCTGGGAGCTCGGCAGAGGCAAGTGACTGAGCTCCTTGCTTTACTATTTAGACAAGCACAAAGTCAGAAGTTGGCTTTCCCATCTTTCAGAAATTTGATAGAAAAGTGAAGACAAATGTTTCAATATACCTCGTTTATTACACTCTCACATTCTGTAAACCTCACACAGACAAAAGTGTTTCTAATAGGAGAGAACCAACTATTCAGAGAGGAAAATAGGAACTGGTCATATTTGGAAAGGGGCGCTGGCAGGGGACAGAGCACCTGTTCTCTCCATCCTCAGGTCCTGTGCACCAGGGACTGTTGATTTTCCAGTGTGGTATGCCATCCTGGCCTCTGTTCTTGGACTTAAAAAATATGGAGTACTTAGGTCCTCATTTTACTTCATGTCAGAGGGCTCAATAGCTCTATTTACAAACTCTTCACTCCAGACTCTTGATGTTACAGGTAGCTAAAGATGCTCACATATCATGCTTTAATAGCACATGCTACAGATTGAAGGTTGGTGTCCCCTCCAAATTCGTATGTTGAAATCCTACCTCAGTGTGATAGTATTAGGAAGTGGGCCTGTTGGAGGTGATTAGGTCATTGGAAAAACTCTCACAATTGGGATTAGTGCTTTTCTAAAGGAGACCCCAGAGAGCTAGCTTACCTCTTCTTCCACTTGAGGTTGTAGTGAAGATATGGCTATCTAGGGAGCAGGTTCTGCCCAGACACCAAATCTCACCAGAGCCCTGGTCTTGGACTTCCCAGTTTTCCCAACTGTAAGAAATAAATTTTTGTTTATTTCTAAGCTACTCATTCAATATTTTGTTATAGCAGCTTGAATGAGTTAAAACAGTGTTTTTTCTTACTATCTTGTATGTGGAATATTGGAACTGCTGGTGAGGGTATCTCAAAGGCTTTCTTGTGTTAAGCAGAGTGAATACATCAGGGGAATGCCTCAGCATTGCAACCTATCCACAGTTCCCATATGGCTGGGGAAGCAATACACGACCACTCCAAGAGTTACAAAGCAGAGCAAAACAAAACATTCTAATGTTGAATACCCTTTAAGAAGGTTTACATATCAGTCCATTTCTCCATACAGAAAAGTAAAGAATAAGCTGAGCTGAAAGGTACTGAAGACTACACACAATGATGAGAACACTATTTTGACAAAGCTCTTCCATATTTATTATACAGTGGCCTTTTTTGTAAAAATTTTTTTTCCTAATTTTTAAAAGGGAAGAGTAATTTTATCTGTCTTTTCCTACATGTTAAAAGATTTTGAATTGACATAGGTATTGCCAAAGCTATTTTGAGAAAAAAACAACCCCAGGGGCATCATACTTACTGATTTTAACCTATACTACAAAGCTAAAGTAATTACAACAATATAGTACTGGAATAGAATAGACACATAGATCAATGGAACAGAATAGAAAGCTCAGAAATAAGCCCCTATACTTATAGTCAACTAATATTTGACAAGAGAGCCAAGAATACTCAATGGGAAAAGACAGTTTCTTCAATGAATGGCCCTGGGAAAACAACCACAGGTAGAAAAATGAAATTGGACTTGCATGTTACATAACCCACAAAAATTAACTCAAAATGGATCAACAATGTAAACATAAATCTACTACCATAAAACTCCTAGAAGAAAACTCCTTGGAAAGAAACTCCTTGATATTAGTTTGCAACAAAGTTTTAATATATGATACCAAAAGCACAATCAACACAAGCAAAAATCAAGTGAGGGGTGCCTGGGTGGCTTAGTCGGTTAAGCGTCCGACTTTCGCTTGGGTCATGATCTCGCGGTTGGTGGGTTCGAGCCCCGCATCGGGCACTGTGCTGACTGCCAGCTCAGAGCCTGGAGCCTGTTTCAAAGTCTGTATCTCCCTCTCTCTCTGACCCTCCCCTGCTCACGCTGTCTCTCTCTCTCTCCTAGAAATAAAATAAAAATATTAAAAAAATATTAAAAAAAAATCAAGTGGGACTACATTAAACTAAAAAGTGTTTGCACAGCAAAAGAAATAATACAAAATTGAAAAGATAACCTATGGAATGGGAAAATATTTGTTAGCTATACATAAGGCAAGGGATTAATATCCAAAATTTATAAAGAAATCATTAAACTCAATAAAAATATTTCTTATAAAACAGTCCAGGGGTGGGGCGCCTGGGTGGCTTAGTCGGCTAAGCGTCCGACTTTCGCTTAGGTCATGATCTCGCGGTTGGTGGGTTCGAGCCTCGCGTCGGGCTCTGTGTTGACTGCCAGCTCAGGGCCTGGACCCTGCTTCAGATTCTGTGTCTCCCTCTCTCTCTGACCCTCCCCTGCTCGCGCTGTCTCTCTCTCTCTCTCCTAGAAATAAATAAAACATTAAAAAAATTCAAACAAACAAACAAACAAACAAACAAAAAAACAGTCCAGGGGTGCCTGGTTAAGTTTAGTCGGTTGAGTGTCCAACTTCGGCTCAGGTCATGATTTCACGGCATGTGAGTTCGAGCGCCAGACTGGGCTCTGTACTGACTCAGACCAGCTCTGAGCCTGGAACCTGCTTTCAATTCTGTGTCTCCCTCTCTCTTTGCCTTTCCCCCACTCACACTCTCTTTGTGTCTCTCTCTCAAAAATAAATAAACATTTAAAAAAAAACAGTCCAAGATTATATTTTTTTACCCCAAATCTTCATTTATTTTTGAGAGAGTACAAGCAGGGGAAGAGCAGGGAGAGTAAGACAAAGGATCAGAAGTGGCTGACAGAAGTGAGCCTGATGTGGGCTTCACTGCAAGATCACGACCTGAGGTAAAGTTGGTTGCTCAACCAAATGAGCCAGACAGGTGTACCCAAGGTTATATTCTTAATGGCAATCTTTTTCCATGGAAGATCCTTTTTCCCTCCCACATTCTCAAGTCTTACTCTGGCAAAAAAAAAAAAAAAAAAAGTATATATATAATACATACATATATTAAATATATATATTAAAGTATATATAAACACTATTGTGTTTGATATAATGATTAATATGAATATTTTATCTCTTCATTAATCAATAGATTTATATGTGTCCGAATTAACTAGACAATCATTAGCTAAATGCTCTTTCTAGCATTTGTGCTTTTTCTAAGTCCTGCTATTATGGCACCTATGTCTGCCATTCACAATGTTAGCTCTATTTTCATAAGCATTTATTTAGATCTACTAAGTTTATTTCAAATTTGAGTAAGTCTTTTGAGGATCTATAATTTAAAGTTAAACAATAAAAGCTGAGTATTTCCTTAGGTTTCTGATAACTTCTCATATGAATAGGCTACACATTGTATTATTATTATTATCATTATTATTATTATTATTATTATTTTGCTTTACACAACTTTCAGTTGACTCATACCTTGTTCCTTTCCCTATGTTTTCAACTTTTGTTCTATCAAAACAAAGAATAATGGAAATAGCCGACAAATTAAAGTTTGTATAGAGATTCAAATGTCAATTCAATTCAAAAAGCTCAGAAAAATGAAGCTGCTTTGAGAGATAAGGAATTAAATGATAGTTTATGCTATCTATTAAAACTATGTTTAAAATTTATAAGTCCAAATCCTGCAACATCAAAAACTTTCTATTATTAAAAAACTTAAGGTAGTTTAAATGCAATCTTTAAAACACTCATAATACAAACAATAAAATGTATAGTTGACATTTTCTGTGATGAATTTCAGCCTATAAATCTCAATTTTCTTTTTTCAAATTGGTTCTATGATGCATTCCAATGGTTTTCCAGATTTTTGGATCCACAATATAAAAAACAAACAAACAAAAACCCCGAGTGAAAAAAAAATCCCTTCTCTAAATCAGATAAAGCCAGAACTGTCCTATTAACTGGGAGTAAATGTCCGCATTCTAATTTGTTCTGTTTTCTTCTGAGACAGTCTCATCTACAGGAGTCTTTAGAACATATAGTGGGTAAATCAGTGATACATATCATCATCATGCTTGATGCATTGTTGATATAATAATAACCCTAATGGAATAACTAATAATAACTCACAAAATTATACCATAAATGTATACATGAAAGTCCCTTACCCTGCCATCTTCAGAGGGTTTTGAATATTGCAAATATACAAAATATAAATTTATTAAAGAATATACAGAAACCTTTAGGAGTACCTTGGGTGGCTCAGTCAGTTAAGTGTCCAATTTGTGATTTTGGCTCAGATCATGGTCTCATAGTTTGTGAGTTCAAGACCTGCACCGGGCTCCAACCTGACAGTGTGGAGCCTGCCTGGGATTCTCACTCTCTCCTTCTCTCTCTGTCCCTGCTCGGTGCTCTCTCTCTCTCTCAAAATAAATAAAATAAACTTAAAAAGTAAACATTTGTTGCCTCTGATCTAGTACTCAAAACTAGCCCAACACTACCTGGAATCCTAAACATCTTCTTTGTGACTAATACCTTTCAGTCTCCATAGTACTTCTCTCAACATCTCTTGTCATATATACTTGGAAAACAGAGTGACTGGGTTCAATTCCTGGGATAGTTTGTGACTTGCGTATTTGCTGATGTTGAAACAGACAAGAATCTGGCATATAGGGAGAGATCATTTGAGCAGAATTCAGTAAATGAAAAGACAAATTAATTTATCAAATCTTTCTCAGCAAGAATGCAATAATTTCTTGCATAATAAAGTACTGTTTCTCACCAATAGACATAGTCTTTTTTTTTGTTTCTGTTCATGACTCAATTTGTAGTTCTTAAAGAAGTCATGAATTATCATGACATTTACAGGAGTTGCACATCATGACTGAGGAAAAGTTTGTAATATCAGCCAATTTGAATCACTCTTATATTGGACAAATGGAGGTCTAGACATATATGTGTGAAAAGTAATAATAATTTACTATCTTGACAAGGCAATGGGCAACACTGGATAGTGGATATTTTTAAACATTATCAATATTGATTTAATTTCCATTCCCAAATTAAAGTTCCAGCCTCATATAAAGTTTGACTTAAGTTTTCACATGTAGGGGCACCTGAGTCGGTTGAGTGTCCTACTTCGGCTCAGGTCATGGTCTCGTGGTCCATGAGTTCAAGCCCTATGTCAGGCTCTGTGCTGATATTTTGGAAAAAATTTTATGTTTATTTATTTTTGAAAGAAAGAGAGAGACAGAGAGTGAACAGGGGGGAGCAGACAGAGAGGAAGACACAGAATCCAAAGCAGGTTCCAGGCTCTGAGCTGTGAGCAGAGTCCATCATGGGGCTCAAACTCATGAATCGCAAGATCATGACCTGAGTTGAAGTCAGACTCTTAATTGACTGAACCACCCACATGTCCCCAGACAAACTAGATTTTAAAACAAAGACTGTTAGAAGAGATGAAAGGCATTATATCATAATTAAGGAGTCTATCTATCAAGAAGAGTTAACAATAGTAAACGTTTATGTCCCCAATGTGGAAAACCCAAATATATAAATCAATTAATCACAAACATAAATAAATATGTAGATAATAATACCATGATTGTAGAGAACTTTAATACTCCATTTATAACAATGGACAGATAATCTAAGCAGAAAATCAATAAAGAAAAAAGGTCCTAAATAATACATTGGACTAGATGGACTTAACAGATATATTCAGAACTAATCATCCTAAAGCAAGAGAATAAACATTCTTCTTGAGTGCACATGGAACATTTTCCAAAAGTGATCATATAGTCAGTCACAAAACAGCCCTCAACAAATATAAAAGGATTGAGATTATGCCATGCATATTTCAGATCACAACACTATGAAACTTGAAATCAACCACAAGAAAAAATTGGAAATCTCCCAAATACATAGAGGTTAAAGAAAATCCTACTAAAGAATGAAAGCATCAACCAGGAAATTAAAGAAGAAATTTAAAAAAATACATATATGTAAGCAAATGAAAACAAAAACATGAAAGTCTTTGGGATACAGTAAGAATGTTGTAAGAGGAAAATAAATGGCAACTCAGGCCTATCTTAAGAAGCAAGAAAGGTACCAAATACAGAACTTAACCTCACACCTAAAGTACTAGAAAGGCAGCAGCAATAAACAATACAGAATCCCAAAAAGCAGTAAAATAGATCAATGAATCTAAGAGCTAATTTTTTGAAAGAATAAACAAAATTTATAAGTCCCTAAGTGACTTCTCAAAAAGTAGAGAGGACGTAAATAGATAAAATAACAAATGAAAGAGGAGAGATCACAACCAACACCACAGAAATACAAATAATTATTACAAAATACTATGAAAAATATATGGCAACAAACTGGACAACCTGGAAGACATGGACAATTCCTAGACACAGACACACTACCAAAACTCAAATGGGAAGAAATTGAAAATTTGAACACACCCATAATCAGGGAAAAAAACTGAATAAATTATAAAAATTTCCGAATAAATAAGAGTCCTGAGCAAGATGACTTCTCAGGGAAATTCTACCAGACATTTAAAGCAGAGTTAATACCTATTCTTTTCAAACTGTTTCAAAAAAATAGAAACAGAAGGAAGGCTTCCAAATTCATTCTATGAAGCCAGCATTACCTTGATTCCCAAACCAGACAAAGACCCCACTAAAAAGGAGAATTATAGGCCAATATCCCTGATGAATGGATGCATAAATTCTCAACAAGATACTAGCAAATCGAATTCAATAGTATATTAAAAGAATTATTCACCATGATCAAGTGGGATTCAATTCTGGGCTGCAGGGCTATTTCAATATTTGCACATCAATCAAAGTGATACATCACATTAAGAGAAGAAAGGGTAAGAATCACACGATCCTGTCAATAGTGTAGAAAAAGCATTTGACAAAACAGAGCATCCTTTCTTAATAAAAACCCTCAAGAAAGTCGGGATAGAAGAAACATACCTTAATATCATAAAAGACATATGAAAGGCCCACCTCTACTATCATCCTCCATGGAGAAAACGGAAAGCTTTCCTTAAGATTGGGAATACGATTGGGATGCCCACTGTCACCAGTGTTGTTCAACATAGTGTTGGAAGTCCTAGCATCAACAATCAGGCAGCAAAACAAAATAAAATCATCCAAATTGGCAATGGAAGAGTCAAGCTTTCACTCTTCACAGATGACATGATACTCTACATGGAAATCCTGAAAGACTCCACCAAAAAACCTTAGACCCAATACATGAATTCAGCAAAGTCACAGGATAGAAAAATCAATGCACAGGAATTGGTTGGATTTCTATACATCAATAATGAAGCAACAGAAAGAGATATCAAGGAATCATTCCCATTTACAAGTGCATCAAGAACCATAAAATAATTAGGAATAAACCTAACCAAAGAGGAAAAAGGATCTGTATCACTGAAAAGTATAGAAAGCTTATGAAAGAAATTGAAGAAGACACAAAGAAATGGAAAAACACTCCATGCTCATGTATTGGAAGAACAAATACTGTTAAAATGTCACTACTACCCAAGGCAGTCTACACATTGAAGGCAATCCCAATTAAAACAACAGTAGCATTCTTCGCAGAGCTAGAACAAACAATCCTAAAATGTGCATGGCACCACAAAAGACTGTGAATAGCCAAGGAAATGTTGAAAAAGAAAACCAAAGCTGGAGGCATCACAATTTCTGACCTTAACCTGTATTACAAATCATGAAGATAGTATGCTATTGGGACAGAAACAGACACACATGGAATAGATTAGAGAACCCAAAAATGGACTCACAAATATATGGCAAACTAATCTTTGACAGAGCAGGAAAGAATTTTCAGTGGAAAAAAGACAGCCTGTTTAGCAAATGGTGCTGGGAGAACTTGACGGCATCATGTAGAAAAATGAAACTGGACCATTTTCTTACATCACACACTCAAAATAATTCAAAATAGATGAAAGACCTAAATGTGAGACAGGAAACATCAAAATCCTAGAGGAGAAAACAGGCAACAACCTCTCTGACCTCAGCCATAGCAACTTCTCACTTGACATGGCTTCAAAGGTAAGGGAAATAAAAGCAAAAATGAACTATTGGGACATCATCAAGATAAAATGTTTCTGCACAGTGTAGGAAACAATCAACAAAACTAAAAGGCAACTGATGGAATGGGAGAAGACATTTACAAATGACATATGATAAAGGGTCAGTATACAAAATCTATAAATAACCTCCAAACTCAATGCCCAAAAACAAATAATCCAGTGAAGAAATGGGAAGAAATCATGAATAGACACTTTTCAAAGAAGACATCCAGATGGCAAACAGACATATGAAAATATGTTCAACATCACTCATTATCAGGGAAATACATCAAAACCACAATGAGATGCTACCTTACACCTGTCAGAATGAACAACTCAGGCAAGAACAGATGTTGGCAAGAAGGTAGAGAAACAGGAACCCTCTTGCACTGTTGGTGGGAATGCAAACTGGTGCAGCCACTCTAGAAAACAATATGGAGGTTTCCTCAAAATATTAAAAATAGAACTGTCATGTGACCCAGCAATTTATTACTAGGAATTTATCCAGGGGATCCAGGGATGTTGGTTTGAAGGGTCACATGCACCCCAATGTTTATGGTAGTTCTAGCAATAATAGCCAAATTATGGAAAGAGACCAAATGTCCATCAACTGATGAATGGATATATGAGGTGGTATATATACACAATGGAATACTACTCGGCAATGACAAATAAAGAAATCTTGCCATTTACAACAATGTGGCTGGAACTGGGGGTATTTTGCTAAGCAAAATAAGTCAGAGAAACACAGATATCATATGATTTTGCTCATATGTGGAATTTGAGAAACTTAACAGATGGCCATAGGGAAAGGGAAAGAAAAATAAGATAAAAACAGAGAGGGAGGCAAACCCTAAGAGACTCTTAAATACAGAAAACAAACTGAGGGTTGCTCGAGGTGGGGGGATGGGATAAATGGGTGATGAGCATTAAGGAGGGCATTTGTTGGGATGAGCACCGGGTATTGTATGTAAATGATAGATCATAGGAATTTACTCCTGAAGTGAAGATTACACTGTATTCAGCTAACTTGATAATAAAAACAAACAAACAAACAAACAAATTTTCACATGTATTACTTACAATTTTTGTTTTTCATTTTAGTTTTAGTATGTAATATAAGTAATGGGTGTTTCAGAAAATAATGAAAATAGATTTTGAAATAAATAAACATACTTTTATTTTTCCAATGCTTTCCATCGTCTTGTTTGTTGTTTTTAAGTATTTATTTACTTATTTATGTACTTTTGAGAGAGAAAGAAAGAGAGAGTATGCATGTGCAAGCAAGCATGAGAGGAGAGGGGCAAAGAGAGAGGGAGACAGAGAATCCTAACCAGGCTCCACAGTATCAGTGTAAATCCTGAGGAGGGTCTAGAACACAAGAACTGTGAGATCATGAGCTGAGCTGAAATTGGATGCTTAAGTGACTGTGCCACCTAGGTTCCCCAATTTGGTTGTGGATTAAAACACATTTTAAGTTTTGATATACAATTAAGTTTCTGTTGCTATAAAACTTTTGATAATTGAGAATGAGTAAAAAGTCAAGATCATTATAGTAAAAAAACAAACAAAAAAAAGCCAAAAGAAATTTAGGAAAGAAAAATAAATCAATAAAAGAAATTTTGTTTTTATTTTTTTAAATGTTTTATTTATTTCTAGGGGAGAGAGAGAGAGAGAGAGAGAGAGAGAGAGAGAGAGAGAGAGAGAGAGAGAGACAGCGTGAGCAGGGGAGGGTCAGAGAGACAGGGAGTCACAGACTGAAACAGGCTCCAGGCTCTGAGCTGGCAGTCAGCACAGAGCCCGACGCGGGGCTCGAACCCACGAACCGCGAGATCATGACCTAAGCGAAAGTCGGACGCTTAACTGACTAAGACACCCAGGCGCCCCTGTTTCACCAAACTCTTTAAAGAGAGCCCAATTTACCAAATTATTTTCAAATCATGATTTAATAAACATTAAGAATTGAGAAGCATTGGATATGAGATGCCTCTCTATTGTGAATAATAAATATTTTATTTTCCTATTGTGTGTCTCCTCCTATACCTCTAATTTCTTTCCAACTTTACCATTTGCCTTGTTTTCTAGGTCTTGTTTTCCCTGTAAGCAGTCCACTCCCATCTGCTGCAGCCTTGTCTCTTCCTAAGAAGAGATAAATGCCAGTACACGGCACAAATATACATCATGTGACTGTATAAGTTTAAAACATACAGAGTCATCTTATAATTAAAACCCATATACTTCAGTGATCACACTCGATTGTTCTTGAGACATTTTGAGGTTAATAGGAATGTGAAAAAATCCTGATGCCTTATCTTTGCTTTTATATATTTGTCACACTATCAATACCTTTATCCTCTTCATCTTGCTGCCATAATAAAAATGAAATTATGCCACACTTAATCAAATAGAATTTTATAAACAAGATCTTCCTAGTGATGAGACTGAAGTAAGTGGTGTGTTACCAGCATTAGCTGCTCTACTTTTCCTCTCCTACGAGGTAATGATCACAGCGGTCATGACCATGAAGCATTCTAGCAGGACCCCGTAGGTTGAATGAAAAGCCCATACAGGTGTGTAATCAGCAGTTTGCTTCCATGCTTCACTATCTCAGTGGGAAGACTATCAAGTGAGTGGATCTGTCATTAATCATGACTGGTGCATAGGTGCTGACTCTGAGTTTAAAATATTTTTCCAACTTGACATTTAATTTTAAATAAAATAAGAAATTAAGATTCTTTAACAAATATTTTACCTTCCATTATTTTACATATGGTGTCAGTATCCCTTTGTATGAGTCTGAATTGGAGGCGGCCTCCTAGATATATTAATAATTATCACTTAACTCTAACCTCTAACTGATTTTATTTGGCATTATTGAAAACAGGGATTTCTTCTCCCATGAGTTAAATAATTTAGTATAATTTTACTTTTGTAATAATACACATAAATTTATTAACCTACTTCTCATAGTTAAAAAAACCTCTATCTTCTACTTGATAGGGAATTAGAAATGTCTTGGGTTTTGATTTATTTCCTATGTTAGAAATTAGATCACGTTAAAATTCTTATCACATGGTATTTTTTTTCTATGCTACTTCCAACTTAAAGTCGGTTCATTCAGACTTCTAATACTTGAGACCATTTAAAATCCACCTCTTGCTTGAACTTGTGGCTTCCCATTACAGTCAAGAGGCATCTGGGCTAAGTGAGAGTCTCAACATGTTAATGTCTGCAGGGGTGAATCATCCTAATTTTTCTACTTAGATCATCATTACCTAAGTAAGGGGAAGTTGAAACAGTAACTTCTTTCAATTTTACTCCCTGCAGGTTTTTGTTGCACTAAATGAAAATCTTAGGAAAAGGATGGAGTGATACCACTGATAAGGTTCCCACAAGACCTTACTTCCCAATCAGAGATAAATGATCATGTATTTAGTATTTACTGTTTTGTAAGTTCACATCTCTAATTATTTTGCTCTATTCAGAATCAACAATATTGATTCTCGCTTTTTTGTCTGCATTTAATGTGCTGTATATGCTTTTTTAACTTAGAATCAATAATTATCTTGCTCTTACGGTAATTTGAAACCATCTTGCTTGAAAAAAAATTCACTAAGCTAGTTTGTAATTTTATCACCATATGATAAATGATATAGATACAGATACCTCAGAGAAAAAACATTTGTGATATAAAATATGATTATAATTTAAAATATGAAAAAACACAACTAAAATGAAATTACATGTCAATCTTCTGATAAAGACATTTTTAAAGTGAATAATCGATGTCCTGCAGTATTCTACAGGAAGGGTCAGAGAGAGAGGGAGTCACAGACTGAAACGGGCTCCAGGCTCCGAGCTGGCAGTCAGCACAGAGCCCGACGCGGGGCTCGAACCCACAAACCGCGAGATCATGACCTAAGCGAAAGTCAGACGTTTAACGGACTAAGCCACCCAGGCACCCCTTATTTATTTTTTAGAGAGAGAGAGTGTGCGTGAGAAGAACAGGGTCAGAGAAAGAGGGAAACACAGAATCCAAAGACAGGCTCCAAGCTCTGAGCTGTCAGCACAGAGCCCGACACAGGGCTCGAACCCATGAACCATGAGATCATGACCTGGGCCGAAGTCGGACGCTCAGACTGAGCCACCCAGGTGCCTCTGAAACATTTTTAAAGAGTTCTGTAGGTTAGAGGTCCAAGATCAAGTTGCCACAAGGTTGGTTTCTTCTGAGGCCTCTTTCCTTGGCTTGCAGATGGCCTTTTCTCTATGTACACAAACTCCTAGTATCTTTTCCTTTTCTCACAAGGACCCCAGTCCTATAGGATCGTATACTCATATCCTCATGTAACCTTAATTACCTCCCTAAAGGCTCTATCTGCAAGTATAAGAATATAGGGGATAGAGCTTCAGTCTATAAATTTGGTGGAACATAATTCAGTCCATAACAGGAATCATCTAGACGAGACAGTATATAGGCAAGTAACTGTAGTTCAGACAGAGTACTTGACTTAGCTTACACTAAACAGTTAGGGGAACAGTGGGCCTAAAATTCAAGATTCCTGATTTTGAGTCTTCTAGGTTTTCCTCTCAGTCATCCTGCTTTCCTAAAAATGGTAATAGAAATAGAGCAACAACAGCATGAACAGTGAGGGAAGGAAACTAAAAGAAAAAAGCTAAATTGAAATGAAAAATTTTGAAAGCTATGTCTTTTTCAATAGTAGAAATTTTAAAAAGTAGTTCTAAACTGTATGTCAACTTATAAGAGTATGATATAATATAAATGAAATTTGGTTTATGTAATTACCAATAAAGTGGTTTATCAATGTTTTTATGTGCTAAGCAGTCCATTTTGTATCATTGCTTACATTAAGGGAAATGTTATAGAAACTTTTTAAGGTAATGTCAAACATCTAGAATAGAAAAACTAAAAACCATAAAGTCAATAAATACTACTAAGAGTTTACTGGGCACCTAAAAACAGTTCTCAGACTGGGAACCTTGAAATCCAAAACTGATAGGAAGCTCAGTGGCATGTTGTTACAGGATAGCTTATAAAGTGAAAATTGTTTAAACTTTACAATAATAGGTTCTTACACTGTGGGTTTCACTAAAAATAATCAGGGGTGCACCTGGGTGGCTCAGTCTGTTAAGTGTTTGACTTCAGCTCAGGTAATCATTTCACAGTTTGCTGTTCAAGCCTCACATTAGGATCCGCACTGACAGTGTGGAGCCTGCTTGGGATTCTCTCTCTCTCTCTCTCTCTCTCTCTCTAGTGTGGAGCCTGCTTGGGATTCTCTCTCTCTCTTTCTCCCTCTCCCTCCCTCCCTCCCTCCCTCCTCCACTCATGCTCTATCTATCTTGCTTTCTCTCAAAATAAATAAACTTTAAAAGGATGATTAGGCATTGACGAAATGGTTATGGATTGATTAAAAATGTTTATCTTATACCACTTTTAGGAGTGTGCCTTGTTTCTTTTATGATTATCAGAGGCATTTACAAGAAGTAAACTAAGTTTCAATTAGGTTTATGAAATAAGCTAGATTTAGTTTTTTTACATGGCTTAAGTGGTTTGGTCTACTTGGAGGATCTTCAAGCCTGGTCTCCATTTTGTTTTATTTTAACATTATTAAGTATGCTCATGCAATTACATTGTAGACACTTGTAGAAGGAGTTAGAGTTATAAAAAACATAGTAATAAATCTTTATTTTTGCTTTGTTTATGATGGAAAGTTAAGTTTTTATTTCCAAACTCATCTTTGAGCATTCTATGTTACCAAACTGTCAGAAGTTTATTTGGCTACTGAGAGAACACAGAAGACAGCAAGTGACAATGCACCATCTCAAAACTAAAACACAATTATTTCCTTTTAATGGTGGTCAGCTATTTTCCAGGATCTGCAAACCCATCTTCTGTTCATATATAAGACTGTTGTCAAAGAACATCTTCTTTATCTGTTCGTAATATATCTTTTAAATATTAAAAAAAAATTTTTTTTTAACATTTATTTATCTTTGAGAGACAGAGGGACAGAGCATGAGCAGGGGAGGGGCAGAGAAAGAGGGAGACACAGATTCTGAAGCAGTCTCCATCCTCTGAGCTGTCTGCCTGACAGACAAAGCCCAGTGTGGGGCTCAAACTCAGTTAACTGAGTGAGCTAAACTGAGTGAGCCACCCAGGCACCTCTGTAATATATCTTTTAAGTCAGAGTATTTATCAAATCATTCATTAGATGAAGGAAATGTGTAAACCAGCCAGCTCCTATAGATGAGGCTAACATTTTTATCTTAGTAACTCTGAAATATACACTTTCCACATATGTTATTCACTGTTCAAATGAATAACACACTTGAAAAATTCAACTGTTTCTCAAGAGCTGTATTACTTACAGTATTAGACAATTATACACTTTGGGATAGAAGACATTTAATTCAAAGTTTGTTGAAGACTACAAAGCATTTTATATACTCAAAATCAATGTTATAATTCTTCTAAATATAAAGTAAAACATTCATACTTTTCAGCATGAAGCCTTAAATAGTAATTTTCACAGTAAGATCTGAGAGTCAATGAGCAAAGTTAAGAAGTGACAAAAGTCCATACACAAGTGTATTTGTTTGTTAGGACTGCCACAAAAATATACCACACACAGACTGGGTTGCTTAAAAACCAGAAATTTAGTTTTTCAGATTGCAACCTAGAAACAAATATCAAGCCATCAGCAGGTTTAATTTCTCCATCGGCCTTTCCTCGTGGCTTGTTGATAAGCCCCTTCCAGTGCCCTCATGTGTTCTTTCCTCAGCGTGAGCACATTTCTACCATCTCTCTGTGGGTACTAGTTTCCTCTTCTTATAAGGACACCTATAAGACTGGATTAGTGACCACTTTAATAGTCTTATTTTAACTAAATTACATCTTTTTTTTAATAGTTTATTGTCATTTTTCATATAACACCCAGTGCTCATCCCCACAAGTACCGTCCTCCATGCCCATCTCTCCCCTCCCCCCAACTGCCATTAGTCCTTAGTTTGTTCTCAGCATTCAAGAGTCTCCAGTGGTTTGCCTCTCTCCCTCTCCCCCACTATTTCCCCCCTTCTACTCCCCCATGGTTCTCTGTTAAGCTCCTCCTAATCCTCCTATATGTACAGACATATTGTATTTGTCCTTCTCTGCCTGACTTATTTCACTGAGAATAACACCCTGAAGGTCCATTCACATTGCTACACATGGCCAGATTTCATTCTTTCTCATTGCCATGTAGTATTCCATCGTATAGATAAACCACATCTTCTTGATCCATTCGTCCATTGATGGACACTTAGGCTCTTTCCATGTTTTGGCTATTGCTGAGAATGCTGTTATGAACATTCAGGTACATGTGCTCCTATGCATCAGCACTCCTATATCCTTTGGGTAAATTCCTAGTGGTGCTATTGCTGGGTCATAGGGGAGTTCTATTGTTAATTTTTGAGGAACCTCCACGCTGTTTTCCAGAGGGGCTGCACCAGTTTGCATTCCCACCAACAGTGTAGGAGGGTGCCCATTTCTCTACATTCTCGCCAGCATCTAGGGTCCTCTGATTTGCTCATTTTAGCCACTCTGACTGGTGTGAGGTGGTATCTCAGTGTGGTTTTGATTTGTATTTCCCTGATGAGGAGGGATGCTGAGCATCGTTTCATGTGTCTGTTGGCCATCTGGATGTCCTCTTTGGAGAAGTGTCTGTTCATATCTTCTGCCCATTTCTTCACTGGGTTGTTTGTTTTTTGGGTGTGGAGTTTGGTGAGTTCCTTATAGATTTTGGATATTAACCTTTATCTGATATGTCATTTGCAACTATCTTTTCCCATTCTGTCAGTTGTCTATTAGTTTTATGGATTGTTTCCTTTGCCGTGCAGTAACCTTTAATCTTGGTGAGGTCCCAATAGTTTATTTTTGCTCTTGATTCTTTTGCTTTTGGGGATGTGTCAGGTAAGAAATTACTGTGGTGGAGGTCAAGGCGGTTGTTTCCTGCTTTCTCCTCTAGTGTTTTGATAGTTTCCTGTCTCACGTTCAGGTCCTTTATCCATTTAGAGTTTATTTTTGTGTATGGTATGAGAAAATGATCTAGTTTCATTCTTCTGCATGTTGCTGTCCACTTCTCCCAGCACCATCTGTTAAAGAGGCTGTCTTTTTTCCATTGGATATTCTTTCCTGCTTTGTCAAAGATTAGTTGGCTGTATACTTTTCGGTATACAAAGCTCAATTCTGAGTTCTCAATTCTATTCCATTGGTCTATGTGTCTGCTTTTGTGCCAATACCTACTGTTTTGATGATGACAGCTTTGTAGCAGAGGCTAAAGTCTGGGATGGTGTTGCCTCCTGTTTTGGTTTTATTCTTCAATATTACTTTGGCTATTAGGGGTTTTTTATGGTTTCATACAAATTTTAGCATATTTTGTTCTAGTTTTGAGAAGTATGCTGGTGCAATTTTGATTGGGATTGCACTAAATTACATCTTTAAAGACCCCACCTCAAAATACAAGTCACATTCTGAGGAACTGGGGACTAAAACAGAACAATTTTGAAAGGACACCATAGCAGCAAGTGCCAAGACATTCAAAACAGTGTGCCTTTAAGATAACTGTCAAAATCTGAGTGGCAAATGTGTGTGTGTGTGTGTGTGTGTGTGTGTGTGTGTGTGTGTGTGTGTGTGTGTATCTTGTGGGGACAGGGTATGAAGTAGCCAGGAAGTTGAGACTTCTAAAGTCTTCTTGCTTGCCTGTAGGATTTAATCCATTCTCTTTTAAGAGCAAGTCCCTGTAACATCAGTATGTGTTAATTGATATGTTTGTTGTGGAAAGGAAGAGGAATGATCTATGTGAAACACATTGTAGAGTCTGGCAGGCAAGTGCTGAGTAAGTGCTTATTGAATTTGAATCAGTCTAAACCTTGCTTCATCAGACTCACATGCACTGTGTCTTTGATAATGTGAAGAACTCTCCTACCCACTTGTTCTTTGATGCTTGGAAACATTCTTATTTTGAAATAATTATAGATGCATAGAAAGTTGCACAAATAGTACAGAGAAGCTCCACTTATCTGTCACCCAGTCTCCTTCAATAATATCTTACATGACTATACTATAATATCAAAACCAGGAAATTAAATTATTATACGTCGCAGAGCTTTTTTAGCTTTCACCATTTATACATATACTCATTTCTGTGTCCGTGTATTTATACATGTCTTCTATGCAATTCATCACACACATATATTTGTGTTACCACCAACAAAATCAAGATGTGGAACTATTCTATTACCAGAAATATCCCTCTTGTACTCTTTTCTTAATTCTTTAACCAGTTAGTATCCATACAATTTTCAACATGCAGCTTAAATACTATTGCTTTCAAACCTTCCCTGATGCCCCGAGGTGTTAATTTTCCTTGAATTCCCAGAGTTTCCTGTATGGGCTGTTTTAGAAACATTTTCTATATTGAATCTAGTTACTGCAAAAATATATATTCTACCTACTAGACTGATGGAAAACTCTTTAAAGCCAAGCGTGGCTTTTTAAATACTATATACTGAATGAGTGCCTATTGGAATAATAAAATTTGTTCAAAGATGCCTATGACAATCATATCTTGTTCAAATATTAACTTAGTCAACCTATGTTTTAAAAATATTATTTCTGAGCTACAAGTAAGTGGACTGACTCTTTAATGTATATATATATGTTTGATCCCAATTTTTACACAAATTTATCATGAGAGGTAGTACAAATAAGTACAAAAAGAAGTGATTAAAAGTGTATAATTGCTGATACCATGGTCTAGTTTTACTGATGAAGAGGCCATTATCATCTCGATTACTATACAGAGAGTTATTTTGCAGTAAAGAGAACTACAAATTGCTTAAGTGGCCATGGTGTTCATCATGGTTTAAACCTGGCCAGTGGGTGACTATTCTAAAATTCCTAATAGTTAAGCATATCTCTAATTAGAAGTTACAAATTCCTAGATGTGTTTGCACAGCAATCTAGCATAAACTTATATGCAATACCACTGTCCCAGGCTATGTTCAAACAATCTACACATTTCATATGTATTTTTATTTTACCTACAAAGAAGATGCACAAAAGGAATTTAAAGTCTCTCATTATTTCAATTTATTTATGAATATAGATACTATATCACATGATTTCAGTGTGCTGAATTATTCCCCAATTTCTTGCAAATACTTAAGGATAAATTTATATATTTTACATAATTAACTGTACATGTTATTTTTTAGGTAATTTTACTTAAAACATCAATTAGAAACAAATAACCAATATGAGAAATAGTGCAATATATGTAGTTATGGGAATGATGATTTAAAATAAAATTAATTTCTTAGTTTCAAGTTACCACTACACTTCAGAGTCTTATACTAACAGAAAAATATACTTAGTATATACTCTTTCTCTTAAATTCACATAGTTTTAGATATTAAAAGTCATTTTGGAGTGTTAAATGTTGTGGATATTTTTAGGAATAAGGAATGGTAAACAGAAAAGAAAATTTACAGATTTAGAAGAAACTCATGTTAAACAGATTTTTAGATTTTTGTACAGTGCACGTGAAGATACATTGTTTGAAAATATTTAGTGTGAATCAATTAAATGAAAAATACCATTACTAAGGAATAATTTTACCTCATGGACAATTTCTCTTCTTAATAGTTTTTATTTTATTTTATTTTATTTTATTATTTTTTAGAAAGAGAAAGAGCACAAGTCAGGGAGGTGGTAGAAGGGGTGAGATACAGAGAAAGAGGGAGAGAGGGAGAGATGGAGAGAGGGAGAGAGAGGGAAAGAGAGAGACCCAAGCAGCTCCATGCTCAGCACAGAGCCTGACACAGGGTTCGATCCCTTGACCCTGGGATTATGACCTGAGTAGAAATCAAGAGTCAGATGCTCAACTGACTGAGCCATTCAGGGGTTCCTAGACATTTTATTTCTTAAATCCTGCTTTCTTATTGCTCACTTGATGACCTTTAACAAATTGACATTTCAATTCTCCACTATTTTAGTATAGAGCACTGACTTCGATAGAAAAAAAATAAAGATGTTTTGAGAAAGAAAATATTCTATCTTATTGATGCCTCTAATATTAACTTTTCACTCAACAAGTATTTAAGAATATATGAATAAATACCCACTGATAGGTCCTGGAGTTACATGTTTAAAAACATACTCATATCCTCAGATCATGCACTCTCTTCTGGAGTAAACTACTGGAGGGGTCTGCAGAAAAAATCGCAAGCCAATGTGTGCAGAGATAATTAGGATACTTGGACAATGTATGTGTAATGTTCTAATAAATACTTGTACAGTGAGTGATGTTCAGATAAATTTACTTCTACAAAGGTGATAAGCATTCCAATACACTGGTACTTTGTTTTATTATTATTATTATCTTTATGAAATAAAAAATGAGAAAAGTATATTTTTGACCACTACATATTTACCATTTTTTTCTTTTTACTCTATAGGTAGATACAATTTTCCATATGTTGTTATTTTCCTTCTGACTAAAGAGAATTTTAAAATATTTCTTATAGTGCAGATTTACTCATGACAAATTCTTTCATTACAGGAGAAAAATAAATAAGAAATTTTATAGTTTTCACTACATGCGGTAAGTGATTTTTTTTCTTGGTAAAATCTTGAGACTATCCTCTCAATAAATTTTTAAGTGTGTGGTACAGTATTGCTAACTAGAAGAACGATACTGTACAGCAGATCTAGACATTTTTCTTCTTATGTGACTACAAATCTATACCCACTGTTGGGAGCCATTCTGAGTCCACTAGTAGAGAAAACTCCTGGTGAGGTTAAAGCAAGTTTGTACGATCTCTTGCCAATCAGATGAAGACCGATATCTACCCCCACTCAATTATTTCTGTTTGAGCACTGACCCCTAAGGTACCTTGTTGATCAATATCGGGAGTGACTTGTCCCCTTATTCTGGCCCTGGTATGATGACTGCACCTTGTGAAGGAACTTATTGTGGGAACTTCTTTTGATTATGGGAACAGACATCGTGTCTCCGGAAGGTCCTGTTTCCCTCCATACTTTTCCTTGAGCTATGAACAGGCTAATGACCCTTACTCATAAAAGATTGACCTTTACATGTACAATTCTGTTTCTACCGTTGCGTTAGTCCAAGATGTTCATACAGCTCAACATGCAAATCAACTAACCAAAAATGTCTCTCATGCCCTAGCTATTCAAGAAATCATAAAACTAGACACAAAGGTAAATGCACTCGAAGAGGCTATTCTATGTATTGGAAATAAGCTAAACTCTTTAAAGGTTTGGTTGGCTCTCTGGTACAATAAAGCATATAACTGGAAAATCAAGTCTTGCCCAGAGACAAAGAGCCTAACTTAGAGAGAAGGAACAGATAAGAGCAGAAGATAAGTTAGTACATACACCTTTGCTAACTGATGGTGTATAGCAGCCCCTTCCCTAAGGCCTACTTTCCACAACCACCTCCCCTTACCCTGACAGCTGTGATGAGGATGGATAAGAGTATCTACAAACATATGACTTAATCTTAGCGTTATTAAAATGTGAACACCTTGTTATTTTCTTAGTTACTCAACCTCACTATAATTGGGGCAGTTCTGCAAGAAGACTTCTGTAAAACCTGTTTCTGTACATTTTCCAAAAACATCTTATCACAGAGAGCTATCCATTGTAAAAATTCCATTTCCTGATGCCATGTTAACTTTTGACCTATAGATATAGACACCAAAACCGACAGGATGGAGATGCCTGCCTGGTGATCAGAAAGACTCTTGGGCCTCTCTCACTCTCTCCCTCGCCAACACCGCCCATCCTTCAGGGACCCCTGGACCTGCCGGAGCTGGCCTCCGACAACCCACTGAACAGCAACCCCACATTTTCCACTCCTCCTAGTCCCTGCAACTACTCTGTCTCTGTTCCTATCAGCTTGATTGATGAAGATTCACTATATAAGTGGAATCATGCAGTGTTTGTCCTTCCAAGATGATGCTTACAGACTGATGAGCTAAAATTTAGTCTAGTCAATAAGAAACAACCAAATCAGACCAAAGGAAAATCATTCTTTATTGTGGACTGAATTGTGTCCTCTCAAATGTATATTTTGAAGCTCTAAACCCCTAGGTGACTCTATTTGAAGACCTTTTAGAAGGTAAGTAGGGTTAAATGAGGATATGAGGGTGGGGTTCTAAATCCAATCTGTCTGGTGTCCTCATAAGAAGTAGGAGACACCAGGAGTGTGCAGAGGAAAAGGAAATGCAGGGATACAAAGAGAAGTCCTAGCCAGGATGCAATAGAAAGTGACTCAAATCAGAGGGCTAAACGCTATCAACAGAAGGAAAGCAGAGGAAGGGACAAAAGCAGGGACAGAAGGTAGTTGTAGCCAAGGAGACAATGGGTTAGGTGTTTCACCTGATAGCCTTTTGCCTGGTATCTGGCCTGAGAGCCCCTTCAGGGAGGCAGTTTGAGCAGAATTGGAGCTAAGGACCTGTGTGGGAATCCCTGAGTTATCTTGAAGTTGGCATTAGCACATGAAACTAAGAGCCCCTCCAATGGCGGGGCTGTTTTTTGAACATATAATGTATGCAATAGCATGCTGACCTGCTAGGTATGAAAAAACATAGAATATGTATAAGTTCCCTAATGTATATACAATCTCCCTGCCCCGTTCCCTAATACACTGAACAAAAGCTTCCTCTCTAACCTGATGGAAAGATGGTGCTTTGACAGCTATCTCCCTGTCTCCATATTTGTAATAAGTAATAAAAAGTTCTTTGCTTTCCATGTTTCCTTGGGCTGTGTTCAATTTGATGCACTTCAAAGTGGTGAACTCCTCAAGTTCACTTGCAGAAGAAGGTATATGTAAGCCAAGGAGAGAGGCCTCAGGGGAAAACACCTTTACTGGCACCCTTATCTTGAACTTCTAGTCTCCAGATCTGTGAGAAAATAAGTTTCTGTTTTTTAAGTCACCCGGTCTGTGCTATTTTGTTATGGCAGCCTTATTTCACTAATACACTCCTTTTTCCTTCTTCATCCCACTGAATACTTCATACCAGACTTACCAAGTGAATTCACACATGACAATGTACACTTATACAAATACACACATATACACAACACTAAGTATTTGGTAGTCAAATGAGCTCGTGAAGCCCTAGATTAAATAGAGTCAAACAACTGTCTATATTGCAAGATGTCCTACACCTACAGTATTCTAATGTGAATTGTGAGTCTGAAGTGAAGGCTATTCAATGCAACATCTTTCAGTTTACTAAATTACAATGACTTTCTGACCCCCCTCTCCCCCCCCACGTTTTCATCTTCTGTATTTTTTATTTCTTTTGTTTATTTGTTTGAGGACTGTGTCCTGGGACTATTACTGGCAAATATTGTCCTATGTAATTTGGGTTATTTAATGACATTTCAGGGGCGCCTGGGTGGCTTAGTCGGTTAAGCGTCCGACTTTCGCTTAGGTCATGATCTCGCGGTTCGTGGGTTCGAGCCCCGCATCGGGCTCTGTGCTGACTTCCAGCTCAGAGCCTGGAGCCTGTTTCAGTCTGTGACTCCCTCTCTCTCTGACCCTCCCCTGCTCAGGCTATCTCTCTCTCTCTCCTAGAAATAAATAAAACATTAAAAAAAAAAGAAAAAAAGAAAAAAAAATAATGACATTTCATTGCTAACACTAGTGTTTATCTACTTAATTGACTCAAATAATATTTAATCTTTGGTCTTTGTATTGTCAAGATTCTCTAGAGAAACAGAACCAATAGGAAACACACACACACACACACACACACACACACACACACACACAGAAAGAGAGAGACAGAGAGAGAGACTGAGCTATATATTAAATTGGTTCACCAGACTGTGAGGACTGACAAGTCTAAAATACAGAGGGCAGGCCATTAGGCTAGAAGCCCAGGGATGAGTTAGCTAGCTAGAGGCTGTCTGGAGGCCAATTCCTTCTTTCTCAGGGGAACTTAGTCTTTTCTCTTAAGGCCTTTGACTGACTGTAAAGGCCGACCTGTATTAGGAAAGGTAATCTGCTACATTTAAAGCCAAACAATTAAAATGTTAATCCACATCTCAAAAAATATCTATACAGTAACACCTAGAACCTGGGTGCCATCACCCAGCCAAGCTGACACACAAAATTAACCATCACAGTCCCTACAACCTCTATCTAATTTATTTCTATCACATTTTACTCCTTTTCAAATCACAGTTCTCGAGCTTACTCTTCCTTCTCTTTCCTGCTGCTTGAGTGACAGACATCACAAATATCTTTGCAGAGCTTGTTAAACTCCGTGTCAAAAAACTCTGCACAGCTGGTATGTTTTCCTTATTATGCTGCTATCAGCCAGTGCCACTGAAAGAGAGATAGTCACTGCTCCTTTCCTTGTTTATAGTCTTCTCTAGTTACTGATTCTGAGATGGATTTAGGGCCACACAACTGATTCTGTGTTCCACTAACATTATAACAGTCTGTTTATCTCTTACTTACTATCATTTTCTGTAACAATTTTTCTTTATATTCTTTCTTTCTGGTTCTCACAAAAGGGAAGAATCATGAAATTTTTCTTACCTACTCTTTTTAGTAAGGCTCCTCTAGGCACAGCTCCAGAATCTCCCATTTTAATGTTTGTTCCCCTCCCCCCCCCACAAAAGAGAAATAATGCAATTTGTTCCCAATGACTTTAATTTTAGTCTGATAATCTCATTATTTTATTGATAAAATGCATTATTACTTACCATAATAAGTAGTTGCAATTATAAAATCTTCTAGGCTTAAAATAATATAAAAATAGGGAGAGAGACAAAACATAAAAGACTCTTGAATATAGAGAACAAAGAGGGGGTTGCTGGAGGGATTGTGAGAGTGGGAGATGGTCTAAATAGGTAAGGGGCATTAAGGAATCTATTCCTGAAATGACTGTTGCACCATATACTAACTAATTTGGATGGAAATTAAACAATACATAAATTAAAAAAATTTCTATGCTTAAGTCCCTTTTCCTTGTATATAATTATTAACTAGAGTTAACCTTTAAACAATGAAGGGGTTAGGGGTCACTGACCCCTCATGCAGTCAAAAATCTGTGTGTAAATATTGCTCTACTAAAACTTAACTACTGGAGCACCTGGGTGGCTCAGTTGGTAAAGCGTCCAACTTCAGCTCAGGTCATGATCTCACAGTCCGTGAGTTCAAGCCCTGTAATAGGCTCTGTGCTGACAGCTCAGAGCCTGGAGCCTGCTTCAGATTCTGTGTCTCCTTCTCTCTGAACTTCTACTGCTCACACTCTGCTCAAAAATAAACTTTAAAAAAAAACCTTAACTGCTAATAGCCTACTGTTGCCCAGAAGCCTTACCAAAAACATAAACAGTCAATTAACATATTTTGTATATTATGTGTATTGTATACTGCATTCTTAGCATAAAGGAACCTAGAGAAATGAAACTACTAAGAAAATCATGAGGAAAATACATTTATAGTACTCTACTGCATTTATCAACAAAATCCATGTATAAATGCAGTTTAAATCTGTATTGTTCAAGGATCAACTGTACTCTGATACCTACATCTCTCTTGTCCTCAGCTGAAGAAATAATTTCAGCTTTTAGTTCAAAGGGATCACATCACCTACAGGAGGCAGGTTTTCATCTCCATTTCCTTATCTTTATATATGTCTTTATATAATGTCTATATGTCATTCGTATGTATGGCCTCAAGGAAAACTGTACTGTTGTCCTCTGAAACTAAACTACTTGGTAGTCAGTAAATATTTGATAGTATAAATAATTTTTAAGACCTGCTATCTCATATAAAATATTCCTATTCTATTCTATCTTTAAAAAGATGTTGTGGTAAAATACACAAATATTCCAGTCTTAATCATTTAAATGTATATTTTTATATTAAACACATTCATATTATTATACAATCATCACTCCACTCTATATTCCCAAATCTTTTCATATTGCAAAGCTGAAAGTCTATGCTCTTAAACACTAACTCCTTCTCTTCTTAAGTACTGGTAACCATCCTGCAATATTTTGTCCCTATGAATTTGACTATTTTAAGAACTTAATAGAAGTGGAAGCGAACGGTATTCATATTTTTCTGACTGGAATATTTCATTTAGCATAATATCCTCAGTGTTCAGTCATTTTGGAGTTCTCTCTATTCCTTACGTATTTCTCAAATTTCTTTCTTTTCCGTCATCCTCTCAACTTATGCTTTGATTGAATTCTCTGGATCTTTTTTACTGACTCAATGAAATAGCCTCCTAATAATCATCCCATAATATCCTGGCCATGCCTAACCCATCATCCACTGCTATCAGAATTAGGTTTGTTCTTATTACTAACTCTTATTACTAACTACTACTACTATAATTATTATTACATTTTCAGATTACAAATCTAACCAAATCCTTCCTTGCTTAAAATATTTTACTGTCTCCTGATTGTCTAAATTTCTTTTAAAGACTAGGTATATAGGATTGAAATTTGACACTAATTTTTAGAAACTAACAATTGTGTGTGTATATTCTCTTGAGTTCTATTTATTAATATGCATAAAATATTTTTGATTAGAAGGACCATGGATTTTCTTTTGGAAAAAGATTCTCTCTCTTTTTTTTTGTCTATTTATTTTTGAGAGAGAGAGAGCATGTGGGCAGGGGTGAGGCAGAGAGAGGGAGAAAGAGAGAATCCCAGGCAGCCTTCTCACTGTCAGGGTCAAGCCCCACACAGGGCCCGAACTCACAAACTGTGAGATCATGACCTGAGCCAAAATCAAGATTCAAACATTTAACCAACTAGGCCATCAAGATGCCCCCATGCTATTACATTCTTGAAAAAATTACTGTACTCCCAAATTTGTTCTTTATTAAAATAGAGTATCTCAAATTTACCATCTTCACAAAATGACTTATATTATGAATCTTTAAGATAAATATAGACTCACAAAGTGTTCCATTGTGGTATGATGATTGCTGACCATTTGTGAAAAAACATAATGATTTCAGAATATGCCATCTGGTACACAGTAAATGCCATTTATGTCTATTTTGGAAGGAACCAAAGAATGGCACACTAAATGCTACACATCAAGTAAGGTGTTTTAGCCCCATATCATGTTTCTTAAATGTTACTTTAAATTAAATCTTCATTATTTTATACAAGAGGTTGGCCAGAAAGATGTTCATAAATCTCTAGTCTTACATGCTTATGCTTTCGTAAGTTACCAGCAATGAATACTGTGTGTTATAAATATTATGAATAAAAACTGATACTTTTCTGTGAAATTAGTCATTGAATCTTAATAACATACTTATTGTTTTATAAAAAAGATTACCATGAAGTTATTCATACATATATTCTTACTATTGTCTTAAAGGAATATGAAGACTCTCTTGAAAATTGGCAGCTGAAAACTAGGCTATGAAGTTCCCAAATAAACATAAGCAAGTTTTGTTGAATAATGACAGTAATTAGACAAGATCAGTTTATTACTTTGACACAACACGATAAAATCAAAAACACTTGAAAACCACAAAATTATTTAAACTACTCAATTATAATAACATGTGTGAATACCTTTTATCAATGTCAGTAAGAATCTAGTTCTCATGCTCCAACCCTCAAGAAGAAACAAATACACACCATAATAACAAATCACTGAATTGCTCTGTTGAGTAGGAGTAATGAGGGTGAGCATCCTTACCTTTTTTGCAGCTTTAGGTGGAAATAATTCAGTATTTCACTATACAATGCAATTTAGCCATAGGGTTTTTTTTTGTTTGTTTGCTTTTTGTTTTTGTCAATGCCTTTTATCAGATCAAGGAACATCTCTAACTTACTTAGAGTGCTGAGTGTTTTTATCATAAATGATTACAGAATTTTTTGAAATATTTTATCTGTATCTACTGAGATAATTGTATGTTATTCTTTTAAAATAGAAACATGGTGCTTTAAAATGATTAATCTTCAAAATCGACCAAACTTACTGATATTCACTGGATAAAACCACTTGGTCATGATGTGTCAATTATTATATCTATTACTAGAATATTTTCTGACCTATTATATAGTTTGAATTTATGTCATGAGTATATTACCAAGTACTTTTATTATTTTCATGTCTTTGGTCTTGATAATACCGGTCTCATAAAATCATTTGTGAAGTATTCTCTCATCTTCATTTTTTTCAGAAGAGTATTGTGTAATTTCTATTACCTGCTCTTTAAACATTTGGTAGGACTTATTAGAAAAAAAAACAGCTTTGCCTTTTTTATTTAATAAAGATTCAGTCATAAAGAAATACAGACCATTCCGATATATTTTTTTAAGAACACTGATAATTTTTGTCTCACAACAAATATGTCCATTTCAGCAAACTTTTATAATTTTTTATCTCCTTATTGATATTCCTAATGTGTTTGACACCATTCTCCTGATTTAGTTTTTTGCTTTTCAGAGCTCTGAACACATTTAAGGCAACTAATTGGAATCAGGTCTGTCTAGTAAGGCCAATTGCTGGGCATCTTCAGAGATGGTTTCCTCTGATTTATTTATTTTTCTTATGAATGGATATCTTCCTGCTTCTCTGTATGTTTTATAATTTTTGTTGAGAACCTTATATCTTTAATATTGTAAAGTGGTAATTCTATTTTTTTTTTTAACGTTTTATTTCTAGGAGAGAGAGAGAGACAGCGTGAGAAGGGGAGGGTCAGAGAGAGAGGGAGTCACAGACTGAAACAGGCTCCTGGCTCTGAGCTGGCAGTCAGCTGGCACGTGGGGCTCGAACCCACGAACCGCGAGATCATGACCCAAGGGAAAGTCGAATGCTTAACCGTCTAAGCCACCCGGGCGCCCCGTAAAGTGGTAATTCTAAAAATGAGGGTCTTCCTCCTCCCCAGAGAATGATGTTGAGAACTATAATTACCCATTTGTTTAGTGACTTTTCCTTGTCAGAACTATATTCCTTGTCCTATTATATCTGCATTCAGCCAGTTTCATCCAATAAGGAAAGAAAAGGGTTGGGGTTGGGGAGACATTTGTCTCTAAATTCTTTCAAGCGTATCTTCCCAGGAAGCTTTTTTTAATCTGATGAGGTTCAACAATAGCCACTATGTTGAGCTCTGAACTGCTGGTCACACTTCAAAAACTTCCATTTTTGAAGGTCCTTACTGCCCACCTGGCATCAGCAGGCTGCACTAGGAATATGGGCCACCATCTCTACAGCTATCTGCCTTGGGGCCAGGAGCAGGGTGCTAGAGATTCTATGTGAAATGTCAAAATTCACCTGCCTCTTTTTCTTTTTCTTTTTTAATGAAGCACTCCCCTGAATACTGCAAGTGTTGAACTAGACTTTGGAGAGTTCTGAAGTACTCAAATCTATGAAGTACTCCAATCTAACAAGTCTTTGCTAATTCATTACTTGGTGAATTTTTAAAATTAGAAATTACTTTGAGAAATATCATTAAGGTTTTATGGAATTCTAAAGAATTATGAATTCTTTACCTTTTCTAAAAGCAGATTAATTCTTTCTGCACTCATCCTATTCTCTGATATTCATATATATCTCACAATTTTCTTGTTCCCATCCCTGATTTTCATCATAAAAATGAAACCAACTAATCTGAAAGTGGAAATGTTATTTTATAAGATTTTCCCCCAATCTTGGTATGTTTGGTATATTCTTAGATTTCTTTTTTATCTACTAACTTCTATTACCATGGAATGACACAAAGTGTAAATGAACTACTGCTGGATAAAGGAATGAAAAAAAGTAAATGAATGAGATGACTCATTTAGAGACTTGAGGCTAGAAAGGTTATTTATGTTAATAATCTATTATCTATGTTAATCCCTGATGCAAAAAAATAAAATAATCAGTTACCTTAAACATGCATAAAAAAGTAATAAAAATTAAACACATATTTGAACATCTGACATAAAATTGATTATGGTTATGATTCTTCTTACAAAAACAGCACAGCATACAGAGCCACTGAAGTGTGTTCCTTAAAAGCTTTGCAAAGAAATCAGAAGCTATGTTACTGAAACAAAATGACAAAATTTTTAAAAGTAGAGTGTTTACAAAAACAGCAAAAATGACTTTGTCCATAACACTGATATACGTTAAGAAGCTGCCGACAGAGAGTACAGTCAGATTCAGAAAAGGCGGAGAGAAAATAGCCAGTGATACAGGTGTAGATCCAAGAAGTAATGATGTCTCCTGGGGCAATTTCAGTGCCTGTGGTTGGGTGAGTTGTTCTGTACTAGTAGTGCTGATTTGCAGCTGAGTGGATACATAGTTTGTCATAGAACAAATGAAGGTTACCATATTGTTCCTCTTTGTACATGAGAGAAAAAATATGTCCTACCTATTATTTAACATTTTCTAGCTTGAGTGTAAAAAAGAAGTAAGTAATCAGAGCTAGGAGCAATATCAACTCTTATAGTAAATGAAGCAAAAAGAAAGACCTATGGAAAATGCATTCGGTGCTATGTAAACCATAAAAAGATAGTTAAATGATTCAAAACTTGGCAATACGGTTAGGGATCTCATATTGGAACAAAAGGTATATTGCTTATTTTGAGCTTTCTGCCACGTTATAAATTTATCTTCTAGGTTACTAGAATTGGTAGAAAACCAACTTTTGCTCTACTTTCATTTGTCTATATTAGGGGTTCCATAGGAGAAAATTTCTTCCTGAAGTAAGTGATTATATCCTTTTCAAGATTATTTATCAGTAGAAAGTTAAGTTCAAAAGCAGCAATTTCAGAGAAAATATTTAAAAGAAGTTGGAAGTTTTGTTAGTGAGGAGAAACACTGGCAATATAATAAAGAAATGCTGGGGAGTATACAGAAATTAAATTAATCCTATCCTGTTCAGGTCATTATTTTGATGTTATTTTCAAACTTCAGTGTAATTAGTAATTTAAATTAAATGCAACTTTAAGACGATAAAGTTCACCACGTTATGCTTTTCACCACCTGAAAATACATTACTGTTATAGTATATTCAATTAAAAACTTTACTGAAATACATATATGCGAACCATTTTATTTATAGTATGAGCCATGATTAAGAAGTAGAATAATAATTGAATATAATGTAATTTAGGATTAACTATTTGACAAGAACTTGGGATCATCTACAATTGCCAGCTTGAGACTAGACTCCTTAGTTAGTGTGATACTTGTTACAATTCACCACATGCAAGGTACGTCTGAGGAATTTTTGTAGCAGGGCCAGTTTTTAACAATCTACTTGATTTCTACCGCCGGCCACCCCCCCCCCCCCATTTAGTATGATGACATTTAACTACTTTATTGTGTATCTGAGTTTTTTGAGTGTTTTCGGATTATCAGAATAAAGAATTAAATGAGAGGAATGTTGTCAACATGGCATATACGTTGGGTTAAACTATACGTTGTTTATTGGATTATTAGGATTATTCAAAATTTCATAAAACAGCATAGTACCTATATTATTCTTTTCTGTCTTATTCTTTTTTTAAAGGTTTACTTCTTTCTCTTCTTTCTTTCTTTACTTACTTACATACTTAATTATTTATGAGGTGGAGGGAGGGGAAGAGAGAGGGAGAGAAAGAATCCCAGGCAGTCTCTATGCTGTCAGTACAGCACTTGAACCCATAAACCATGAGAATGTGACCTAAGCCAAAATCAAGAGTCAGATGCTTAACCAATGGGACATCCAGGTACCTCTGTCTTGTAACTATTTCAGTGAGAGAGGAAGTATACAACTTGACACAACATAGTGTGGACTCTGCTAGAATATTCTGGTTTCAGATTATGTGGTTAAGAGTGGGAAGGATGATCTCTTTGCTCTTCCATGAGAGATGGCTATTTTAGAGGAATATAGGGAAAATGAATCCTAAAATGGACTTTATAAATATTTCCTAAAATAATATTGGTTAACCAATTATCTTAAAATGTAACTGTTGGAATATTATATTTTTCAAGGCATACTATATTTAGTTAATACAAATGTATTATAAAATACTTACTCCAATAGTCAATTATTATATTAGTTCATCTTTTAAAATGTTTAATTATATCTCAATTCTGAAGCAATTTATTTGTATTATATATATATATATATATGCATACTTTTCATCATGTTAATAAGAATATTTCAGTATTGATGTTTAATAAGCTTATTTATGCTATTTACATTTTTATATTATTCAATTATCAGTAAAATACAAACACCGGATTCAGATATATACACACAGTTTAATCAAAAATACTGTCTTCTATCATACCTCTAATCTAAAAAAATTAAGAGCTGAAGCTAATCATTACATGTATTATTATAAATTATGAGAAGTACCATTACTCTGTTTTCATAAACTATAAATTAATTATATCAGATGTATATATTTCTGTAGGTAGGAACACTCCTTTATTCTTTTGTTATTATTTTTTTATATATTTTTGAGAGAGAGAGACAGAGTGTGAGTGGGGGAGGAACAGAGAGAGAGGGAGACACAGAATCTGAAGCAGGCTCCAGGCTCTGAGCTGTCAGCAAAGAGCCCAAAGCAGGGCTCAAACCATCGATCCATGAGATCATGACCTGAGCTGAAGTCGTATGCTTAACCAATTAAGTCACTCAGGTGCTCCAAGATGTATATATTTCTAAACTTGACTCATATTAGTAATACATCCCACAAAATCTTCATCTTTTCTCTGTCATTTTCTATAGTAGTTCACAAGGCACATATTTAAAAAATTTTTTTTAATGTTTATTTTTGAGATAAGCTTGAGGTGAGGAGGGGCAGAGAGAGAGGAAGACAAAGAATCTGAAGTAGGCTCCAGGCTCTGAGCTGTCAGCACAGAGCCAGAAGCAGCTCTTGAACCCATGAACTGTGAGATAATGACCTGAGTCAAAGTCGGACGCTTAACTAACCGAACCACCCAGGCGCACATATTAAGATATTCATTTCAATTGAAAAATGAAGCTGTATTTATGTTGGATGGAAGAGTGTTAGTGATCTTTCCTTAACCCATTGTATTAAAGAAAACTGAACAGGTATCTAATGGATGATAGCTTCCCCTTAGATTTCATGTTGGTTTTCTGAAATGAGACCTAGCAGTTTCCCCCAGGAATTGATTCATAGTTGACTGAATCTGGGGCTCTGGGGGCATGTTGAGGTCAATGCTGCAGTTTGGCCTCATGATGCTGTTTATAATTCTATTGATATTGTATTTAATGAACTAGTTCATGAGAAAAAGTAAGTGGTGTCAGTCATAGCCTTTCTAGGTGAGATTAATCAGAACAATCACTAAAGTTGTATATTAATGAAAATTTGAGTTTTGCCAAAAATATGCCAGGATGAATAATGGATTATTATGAGACAAGGTGCAAGCTTTCTTTGGCTTGCTACATTCCCCAAGCTCAGTGCTCTTCCCTTGCAATGTGCTTCACTACATGGGAAAGCATCCCAGCATACTCATGTCCTCTGTCCCTGTCTGCTCTCTGTAGGTCTTGGAAGGAAACCAAGGAAACTCAGAGAACCACTCCTGTTACCGTTTTTTCCATGAATAATAAAGTCTTTTGTCTCTGACTCAGAAATTGTGTGTTTTCTACCACTATCTATGAAACAGAAGTCAGGCTAACTTGTTAGATAGCCAATGTAATAAAATCCCAGGCCTCTCATAGTGCTTGACGGTCCCTTGATACAATGGTGTGTCTCCCAGTTCAGTCTGAATAATGCCCAAAAGGGGTGATTATGAAATAAAATTTTCTGCATTAAATTTCTGGCTTAATTATCAGGACCAAGAGCCAAGACCAGCTACATAAACATGATTACTATTTATTCCAAACAACTTTCATTCAGGTACTTCTGTAGACCAGTTAGTAATTTTGTTGTTTGTGTCAGCAATTTTCTAAAATTGGATTTTCCAAAATTGACAGCTCAAATTAGCCTGCTTTTCATGGCATTAGTTCTCTCAACTCAACAAAACATTTGCTTATGAAACAACTCTTTACTTATTCAAATTTGCTGCAAGATCCTCTGACAGGAATTTTATACAATTTGCCCAATCAAGTTCAGATTTATCACAATAAAACACTCATCTTAAGCCACACAAGGCTAGATCCCAAATCTACATAAGTTTCTCACTGTAATCTTCTGTTAAAACACTCCTAAGACTCTTATCAACTTGATGCACCTCCATGCAGGAGGTGATAAACTTGGTTGTTCAATTCATCAGCTTATTAGAGTCTGTGTTTGTGTATGTGTATGTGTGTTATGTTAAAATTTGGGGATTAAAACCATATAATGATTACTTTCAGAAATCTACACATCTACCAATGCTTCAAAACTATTAGTTTTAAAAATTTTTTGAGTTTTCAGTATCTATTTCACCAAAATGGTTAGCCTCCATATTTTTAATTGTTTGAAATACTGTCAAATGAAATTAAACTTCTTGGACTTATTTTCAGTGTGTTACAGGCAAATCCAGATTGCTGTAGATACTAACTACAAGCTAAACAATGTGAAAACAATGACGGATTACCGTGCAATGTGTCAAATGATTATTTGGCATCTCACATAAAATAAATGGATAAATATACTAAGAGATTTGTTTTTTTTTACATGAAACTAATACCATATGATTTTGAATTTTAAAAATGACTAAATAAGTGACTTCCAGAAAAAAACATATTTTTCCATTGCCTAAGTCCATTTTGTTTCACTGTATAAATGTATAATTTTGTCATTTCAATATATAAACATAAGATATTCATCTGCAAAATTCAATGAAAACATACATGGAGGATTCTGAGCTTTCCTTCATTTCATCTTTGGCAATAAGTAAAAGCTGCAAAAGCCAACAATGAAAAACTACATGACTTAATATTGTATATTTTGAATTACCAAGTCGTATTTTTTCAAAATTGTCATATTGTATAAAATCTACCTGGCAATTTATCTTTTTCTGAAGTTAGTGGTTGTAGGAGGATGATTTCATTATTTTACCAATGTGCAATCAAATACAAAGCCTCTCCATTAAATTCTGCAGGCCAGATTTTTTTTTTTTTTACAACAGTCAGGCTTGCTCTAAGAGAAATAATGTGGTTATAGCTTTCTTTCTAAGTATGCTAAGTTTTGACTACAGGCTGCAGCAGAAAATGGCTTTGACTAATACAGAAAAACGTGCAAATAGAATTTGAAAGTTATTTAATAACATGCAGTGGGGAATAGTTCTGCTGCCTTTCAGCTAAGAAGACTTTAAAGAGACATTCAGATAATTCAGTTAAAGTTGAAATTTGTTGATCCTCAGTTTTAATGTATAATAATAAAAAGATGATATTATTTCTTGATGAAGGAACAGACAGTAAAAAGGTCTTCAGAACAATCTTTCCATTTTGTAGAACAATACCATTTCTATCATAGCAGGTATAAAACTTGTTTAATCATAATTCCACTGCAAAAAATAAAATGCCACTTAGCCTCCATATCAGAGAAGTGAAATCAGATTAATTGTGAAATATAAAATTATCTATAATTATCAATAATTGAAAGTTTTATTATTTTTGCTTTGTGTTTTTCTTGTTTGTATTTTTCTGACATATATTTATTTTCTTTTTTCTTTTTTAACTCAAATTTTAGTTAACAAACAGTTCAATATTGGTTTCAGGAGTAAAATTCAGTGATGCAGCACTTATATTAACACCCAGTACTCATCACAAATAGTGCCCTCCTTAGCACCTACCCCTCGTCTAGCCCATCTCCCACCTCCTTCCATCACCCCTCAGTTTGTTCTCTACCATTAAGAGTCTCCTTGTGGTTTGTTTACCTCTCTTCTTGAAAAACTGAAGCTTCAACTATGATGCTCTTAACATATCTATGTCTGTATTTATATAAAATACATTATTTTTAGCCAACAGAAAAATTGTATGTTCTGGTAGTAAATATTTCAACCCAGTTTTTTAGTATTGCAAATTGCTATTTGGATTCATGAATCTGGTAATTAATATTAACTGGATCAAGCAACAGGGGTAGAAGACAGGCTAATAATCTGATGAAGCAAGGGGCGCCTGGGTGGCTTAGTCGGTTAAGCGTCCGACTTTCGCTTAGGTCATGATCTCGCGGTTCGTGGGTTCGAGCCCCGCGCTGGGCTCTGTGCTGACTGCCAGCTCAGAGCCTGGAGCCTGTTTCGGTCTGTGACTCCCTCTCTCTCTGACCCTCCCCTGCTCACGCTGTCTCTCTCTCTCTCCTAGAAATAAATAAAAAACATTAAAAAAAATAATCTGATGAAGCAAGCATACCTATAGATTATTGATGACAGAGTGTGCAGTTCCTTAACAAATAAGAACAGTGCTGGGATGACACAAATCCAAATGGAAAGACTGTGTCTGAAGTCAAGGAGTTGGTGAAGTTAGATGTAGTTTCACAAACAGATCCATTGTAAGTGCTCAGATCAAGTAAGTAAGGTTGTAGGTTGTAGGGCAGCAGCATAAGCTTGAAAGATCAAGCGGATAGTGGCTTTCCATACAAGCATGCAAGGTGGAAGTGTAGAACATCAGGGGTGAAGAGAGTATAGTAGAAGGTATATTTCATGGCTTGTATCTGTAACAGAGAGAATAAAGTGTCCAAGAAGAGAGATTTGATTATAAAATTTGGGAATGCAGTGTTCTTCCTTTTACTCCAAGGTAACATAGAAATACAATAGGCATGCATATATAATTTATATATATATACATATATATATATATTTATAAACATATATTATGAAATATATATTATATATAATGCATGCTTACTATATTTCTGAATTTTCTCTTTTTAGGCTTATTTATTTTGGGAGAGACAAAGGAGTGTGACCAAAGGAGGTGCAGAGAGAGAGGAAGAGAGAGAATCCCAAGAAGGTTCCACACTATCAGCACAGAACCCAACCTGGAGCTCAAACTCACAAACCATGAGATCATGACCTGAGCCAAAATCAAGAGCCAGCCACTTACTGACTGAGCCACCTACGCAGCTGTATTTCTGTATTTTCTTTAAAGGAGATTTATAGGGAAAGAATGAGCAATGTGGATTAATGAACCAAGAAAAGATGTGGGGCTGGGTGGTGAGATACTCATCTTACACATCTAGATATCAAGCACAGAAAACAGAAGCAAGAATGTTTTTTGTAACTAAGTCAGCATTTCTTGAAGTAAGAGATCGTTATTAATCTCCTCAGGGATTCTAAAACCATACTTAGAGTATGGGTGGAATAAAATTATGGTAAATGGTTATGCCTTCAAGGTAGAGTTGTGCAAGTAAGAGTTGAATATTTGTTAGTATATTGGCTGTCATAGTAGTTTTACTCATTTCTGCTTAGAAGTTAAACTAATTTTTAGTTTTTGAATGCCATTTTGATCAAATAAAAGTAACTGGAGTATATCTAAGGTCTGTTCATAATTCTAAGGGGAGCTTAGCAGGAGTATCTCCCAATATAGGGGAAAATGTAGTATATCATCCCAAAGACTGGGGAAATTATCCTCAGGCTAGTAGAAGTCAGGGAAACTGAAAGAAAATGCTAAATTGTAGACCATGAGGAAAGTAGGTCATGTGTGGTAAAATGAACCTAAATGTCAGGACTGTGAGGTTGGCAAAACTGACATTAAAAAAAAATGAAAGAGACAAAAGCTCAGAGTGTGGGGAACAATTAAGTATGAACTGTATAAAGAAGTTCAAGCAAGTGGTTTCCATGATGAGTAAGCACAAGAAAATGTTAGAGGTACATTTTTAGATTTGCCAGCTACATGGTGTAGGAGTGTGCTGGAGAGATCAAAGGCATCATGCGGAACTGGTCAGAATGCATGGCAAAATGTCAAACTTCATTCACACAAAAGGATAATATGTTAGAGCCTCACTTTTATACTTCATCTCTGGAGGCAGGTTACAAGATGTCTTAGATTTGACATTTCTAATAATGATAGTACTCCAGAATTAAACACCAGGTTTTGAATTTCAAAAATGTCATATATATTATATATGAATATAATTAATGTGTGCTTACTTTAAGTAAATAATTGTATACAGAATATCGTGTGCATTCTTCTTTTAATATAATTTTTGTGCAAATATCATTGTCACCCTAATTTTGAAGCTAAGGAGGAATACCTCAGACCCTCCCAAGGTGCTCATGCTCTCTCTCCCTCTCTCAGAAATAAATAAGAGATGTTAAAAATTTTTTTTAAAAAGCTAAAGAAAATGAACATTATAAAGATTTAAAATATGTTAGATAATGCCGATGAGCTAACAGGTGGCATACACAAGATTCTATTCCAGAACTATCTCACTGAGCTCCTAACTTTCACATAGTGCTACATTTTTACATTAAAATTCTATTGTATATTAATCTATAATTATTCAGGCTGAGGAAGAAAAATCTAGGGAAATAATAATCATAGTAAGAAGTAATGTTTCAGTTCCAGCCAATGAAATATGTGTTCTCATAAACAAAGTTAGAGTTGATGTTGCATTAACTAACTTCTACACTAGAAGTAACATAAAAGTACCATTTAAAGTCATTTCATGTAGGGGTGCTTAGGTGGCTCAGTAGGTTGGGTATCCAACTTCAGCTCAAGTCATGATCTCACAATCTGTGAGTTCTAGCCCCCCGTCCAGCTCTGTGGTGACAGCTCAGAGACTGAAGCCTGCTTCAGAATCTGTGTTTTCCTCTCTCTCTGCCCTTCCCCTACTCATACTCTGTCTCTGTCTTTCAGAAAATAAATAAACATTAAAAGATTAAAAAATAATTTCATGTATTATCTTAATTTTTTCTAAAACACTGGCTGAGTCAAGTTTATATTACTGCTATAAAAAGGAACTATGCCTTCTATTTAGTAAATATAAAACTATACAAAGAAAATCATAAGCATACATTTTTGAGTTCAGAGAAATGGTCTAATTTATTAACTTAGCACCAAAGATATTACCCTTCTGAGCTTTCCAAACATAAACTCAAAATTAAATAACTTTTGAATAATTAAAATTACGGAAGATAATTTTTATATTCAAAATGATATTCTCTCTATGAAAGTATACAGAGTTGAAAGTAAGAATTATGCAAATAAATGAAACCTATGTTAGATTCTTGTCTTACAAATATGTACAAAAGGGAACTGAGAATGTACTTATGCGTCTCAAAGGATTAGCAAAGAAGTTTATGCACAAGAAGGGATCAGAAAGAGTTAGTTTGTGTTAAGCATCACTTTCAATGGAATGGTGAATAATATATTGAGGTAATTAAGGTGTGAAGGACATGTAACTTAGATTTTCGACATTTTTTACAGTCAAACAATTACTTTGATGCAAAAGTATACTCAAATATATATAATAAATATATTTTTCATATGAATCATGAGGCTTTATATAATAAATATATTTTTCATATGAATCATGAGGCTTTAGAGAATTTTTCCTTCAGTTTTGCCCAATCTCTAGTAGTTTAAACTACTTTGGCATTGCTTTAGCTATTATTTGTGAAACATTTACTATGTGGAATGTACTTCATATCCCATATATCACTTAATCCTAACCAAAAGCCTATGAGATAACTATTCTTTATTCCTATTTGGGAGATAATGTTGATGAACAGATAGTTCATGTCACAGCTGTGAAATATAAATCCAAAATTAAAAATAGGTCTGTTCAATTCCAGTTTAAGCATTTCCAGTCAATGAATGAATGTCTTCACCCTGTCTGCTAAAAATGCATTGCACTGTTACTTCTGCAATATATGTATTCATAAATAAGTTTCCTCATTTTATCCCATAGGGATTCTTATCTATATAATTCTAAAATAACAAATGTATTTATATCTACCACATATTTATTTTATTCTAAGCTTCAAATAAAATGAAAGTGAATGTACTGAGTTGATGTATAAATATAACTGTTAAGTTGCTAATCAGTACCGGTTCCTCAATTGAAAACCTGTCTTATGTTTTCATTTCATTGAATCAATTTACATTCTGCTTGTCTAAAGACAATAATGGCAATAATTATCTAAGCTTGAATTTGAAACCAGTAAAGGACAGATGCCAGATTGATAGAAATGAAATAACAACATTCATACTGTCTGGGCTCAATGGTGAGCCACAATCAAGATTTCTAATATTTCTCTGGAGTCTAGGCATTGGGAGAGTCTGATTGTGTAAAGGTGACAGCTTTATTCAGAACCAATACATGTTAAATCTCACTGTTGTGGTCAGAGAAGAATTGAGCCTCTGATCTACCTCTGGGAGGTAGGGTTCACCCTGCCTCACTTGCATGCACTTCAGGGAAGCATCATCAAAGCATAATATGCCAAGCCTTTGTTCAGGCCCATCTAAAACTGATGCTGAATGCACACTGCGAGCCGTCTCATTCTGCTAAACGGCTGAGTTACGCATGTCATTGTGTAACAATACAAGTAAATTGATCAATGCAGGCAATTAGTTGTATATGAAATCATCCTGAATCTACCCAAAAACCCTCCAACACCTTGTCTTCATTCTTTCATTGATTCATTTCTCAAACAAGTAATAATCCCTCTTCTAATGTGTATGAGATACTATTCCAGGTAACTTGGTTTCAACCATGAAATGGAACGCTTTGTTGTCATAAGGCACACAGGGCATGTACATGCTCTTCTCTCCCACCATTTTCCAATTTATTCTGCACACTCAGCCCTAGAATATGGTATTATCTTCCTTTCCTTCATGGAAGCATAATGTCTCTACTTGTGTATATATATATGTTTCATAGATAAATGTCTCTAAAATGCCACAGAATCTACTGTCATTTTATGTTAATCTGTTTTTTTTAAATTACTTGGTTACTTTTTCTGTTCTCTAAACTTAGTGTTTTGTCTAAATTTCATATTTGATTAAACATATTCATATCTTCAAAGTATTTAATTAGTGACAACCAGCTTATAAATTGTTTCCCTCATGAAAATATAAGAACTGCAAATATATGATTACTATTTTAATCATATATGCACAAGGTAATTTTTTATCTAAATGGACATTTGTGTGCCAAATAAACCTAAATTACATACTTCACTTTAAAGGACACATTTGCTAAGCTTGTCCAGATATTTCTGAATTCAAATTAAGGCTGAAACTGTTAGCTTTCTTTTACTGCACATTTAAAACATATGATATTGTATAATATTTATTAAAGTAAATTGTTCTTGTAAAAATTGATACAAATTTGTATTAATCTTGAAGGAAGTCATTAAAATTCTCAGTCCATAATTTCCTATTTTATGTTATTTGTGAAGTATATTTGAAAAAATAAAAGCATTATTCTGGTTAATATTCTGAACAGAAGTGGACAGAACTGAAACATAACCAGTTATTACTTTTCTTGTTCTTTTTATTCTCAAAGATACTATGCCATTTTATTAAATAAATCTGCATAAACATTTTAGTTGAAAAGTACATCATAGATGATTCCTTATCTACTTATTCTATTTAGATATTTAGATACTCTGAAAGAAAAAGGCAAACGGAAAATAAAACAAAAAGAATCAGAAAGTTAAAGGCAAACAGAAGCTCTTTGAAGACTGAATTTGAGTTTCATATGAACCAATGTGTGTTTAAAGTCTCTATGACACTACAGATTTCAAAAAAAATGTGTCTAGGTGTTTGTCTGGCTGGGTCCGTTAAGTGTGTGATTCTTGGTTTTGGCTCAGGTCAAGATCTCATGGTTCATGAGATGTAGTCCTGTGTTGGGCTCGGTGCTGACAGAACAGATAATCCTAGGTAATTCTCTCTCTCTCTTTCTCTCTCTGCCCCTCCCAACTCACGCGCATGTGTGTGCACACACATACACGTGCGTGTTTTTTCTCTGTCATTAAATAAATAAATGTGTAAGTAGGGGCACCTGGATGACTCAGTTGGTTAAGCATCCAACTCGTACTCTCAGCTCTGGTCATGATCTCACAGTTTGTGGGTTCGAGCCCCACATTGAGCTGATGGCAAAGAGCCTGCTTGGGATTTTGTCTCTCTATCTCTCTCTGTCCCTCCTCCACTCATGCTCTCTCTCTCTCTCTGAAAATAAACTTTAAGAAAATATGTAACTCATAAGCTATTCTTAAACCCAGATGAATGTTTTTATAAAGAACAAAGAAGTCTTTATATTTCTATCAATGTTGTAATAACATTGGCCCGAATTCTGCTTGCTAAGCCCTGTGAAATTTCTCCACAACACTGTACTTTAATCTTTTTTTTCATGCTTTTTTTTTTTAAATTTATTTCTAGGAGAGAGAGAGAGAGACAGCGTGAGCAGGGGAAGGTCGGAGAGAGAGGGAGTCACAGACTGAAACAGGCTTCAGGCTCTGAGCTGGCAGTCAGCACAGAGCCCGATGTGGGGCCCGAACCCACAACCGTGAGATCATGACCTAAGCAAAAGTTGGACGCTTAACCGACTAAGCCACTCAGGTGTCCCCACTGTGCTTTAATCTTGACAAACTCACTGAAATCTAATCTTTAAAGGAACAAAATTTAGACCCAGAGAGATTGTGACTTGAGGGTCAGCTACACAACAATTATTAGAAATTGAGCTTCCTGATTTTTTCCTTTTCAAAATTTTTAAAATTTGTGTATAGTTGACACAAAATTTACACTGCTTGGAGCCATACACCATAGTGATTCAACTTTTCTCTACATTGTGCCATACTCACCACAAATGTAGAGCTTCCTGGGTTCTAATACTGTTCTTTATACTATGATAGATTTATATTTGGGGGTTTACAAAATGCAGTATGTTTACCATAGGCAACAAGAATACTGAATTCTAAAAATAATGGTGAAGATGATGATGATGATGATAAGCAAACTAGAATAAACATTAATATAAAGAGCAGGGCAAATAAATTAAGAAACAGACTAATAATGCATCTTGGTTTTGCTTTGGCATTTCATGTCTCATAGGATATATCCTAGATCTGCTCCAAACAGTAACAGTAAAATAAATTTTAATTAAATATAAAATGTTAATAAGAAAATAGAAAAGAAGAATTATGTAAAATGTCTATCCCTTGCCTATGTTCCAACAGCACACTTCATATAACTATTAAAATATTCATCATTTTTATAAAGGGTACAACATGAGGAATACAGCCAATGGTATTGTGGTAGTGCTATATGGTTACAGACAATATCTATACTGTGGCGAGCATAACATATAGACTCATCAAATCACTGTGTTGTACACCTAAAGCTGACATAATATTTCGTGTCAACTATACTAAAATAGAAGTCACCATTTTTACTGTGATTATGCTTACAGTGTCTCTCTCTAGATAATGACCTTTTGGAGGGCAAGTACTATATCTTATTCACTTCTATGTCACAGTTTCTGGTACCGTAATGGTATATAATTAGGCATGAAATAAATGTTAAATAAATGAAGGAGAACACTACTTTTGAAAAGAATGAATGTATCTCTTTCATAAACGTGTGATTTTCAACATGTTGCTCAAGTAAGGAAAAATTAATATAAAAGATAACTTTTCTAGCTGTTTATGCTGCATAAGGTCTTCTGGCAGTTTCCATTTCACTGGAAGAGTGAAATGACACTCTTCAAGGTTTTTTTTGCAACCTGGAAATAATGAATTATTGTGTCCTTCCTGAGTTTAAACTTGATTTTTTGGAAAGAGAAATAGAGAAAGAGGACACATGTGCACATGTACAGGGGGGAGGGGCATAGGGGCAGACAGAGAGAGAGAGAGAGAGAGAGAGAGAGAGAGAATGAGAAACAAACACGCTCCATGCCCAGCTCAGACTTCCACATGGAGCTCAATCTCATGTTCTTGAGATCATGACCTGAGCCCAAATCAAGAGTTGGGTACTTAACTGACTGAGCCAACCAGGTGCCCCAAAACTTGAATCTTTTAAAATTAGTAGCTGATAGTTGAAAGCCCAAATATAATTTATATTTTTAAAATAGGTAAGTTAATTCCTGGAGTTCCCATCAACAACATGGAGAAACTTGTTAAATGAATGGCAAATTTCCTTCACAGAAAAATGAGAGTACTATGGTCTTTTGTGAATAATAAATTACCAGGTTTAGTAGATGAATGAGTAGAGGTATTTGCACTGCTGTTGTTGTTATGGCTAACCAACTACAATTGATATATAATCTGGAGTTTATTTATAGTAACTGATTGATTCAGTAAGTGTTTGCTACATGCTGTTTCCTGAGCTAAATCCCAGGAGGTCAAATTTAGTGATATTCAGTTCACTATGAACTGAATGAGCTGTCAACCTGGGACCAAGAATGATATCAGTTATTATTTACATCATTAAAATACATCATTGCAGTGTAGTAAGAGTGGCTTTGGGTTTTCTTATTTTGAAATGGTAACATACTTTTGAAAATCAATAATTTGTTCTAGACATTTATTCTTTCTCCAATGGTAGCTACTTAAGGGATTAGGTTTGATCATTAAAAAAAAAAAAAGTTTCTCATAATCGATTACACAAAGTAACACCCAGGAACAGTCATGGGTTTTTCTTACTTCTAGAAAATGAAATTTTATATCCATTTGTAGCTTCTCAGTGGGGCCATATTATTAGTAATGTATATCCTTTCTTCCCTATAAAAAACTGAGCCTGAGGCAAGAGCTAGATGCAGCTATGCTATTTCAGGAAGTGATTTTGAGAAACTGTAGTGGGTGACTGGGAAGGTTGAAACTGAGAAGAAAAAGACTACTCAAGAGAAAGTTTTCAAGTTGGGTAGCACCTTAGGAAAATTGGACTTGTTCCTATTGGGGAAACTCTGAAAATCTTTATACAAATCATCTCAGAATTGTCAGCCTCAGGGACAAATGAAGTGAGAATCTTTCAGATGCCAACACCAATTAGCCAAGGGCTTTACCATGTGATATTAACAGTTAACACCAGTCTAGATTTGTATATATGTCAGAATTACTAGTAGGTTCCTATGGGCATCTCATATGGCAGTGGACATTAATCTCAGAGCAGAAAGCGAGAGATACAAGATTCAGATAAGCAAGTGGCAATTAGGTTATATTTTCTTAGGTTTTCAGTAATGCAGCCAGTTTTCATAGCCATTCCTGGAATACAAGGGTGAGCTGAGGGGATGTGAGTTAGGACACAAGTGGTATCTGATATGGTCACTGAAATTCTTGCTTTATATTTGAGAATACTATCAAACCTAGGTGTCTCTGCTTGTTTATGTTTTTGCCTAAGCAGATTGTTGACTGCTGGTGATGGAGAGATTCCTTTCCAGAAAACACAATTGGTTCTCTTTTCAGTGACAGTCATAAATATTGTATTTAAATAGATTTATATATTGTATTTAATCATGTTTCAAGTTGTGTATATGTATTTCTCCTTTTAAACACTGAAAATAAAAAGACAGGAAAAAATATGCAAATATTGTTGTTATCTTATAACTATTGTGAGTCTAGGTGTCAGATGCACAACCCTAAAGCATGTAATTCCATCTTGAGCACTACTGTTTGGTATGTCCTACTACTGATTTAGCCTAACAATATTCAGGGGCTTCTAAGATACTTGGAGTGTCGGAGAGGATAACAGCGATAGTCTAGGATCACTTTTCTGGAAAGACATCTTGTACAACTTTGCTTCAGTTGTTAGAATTTCAATTTTTACCTACATAAGGAGAAGCATTCTTTAGAATTCATTAAAACACACACACACACACACACACACACACACACACACACACACACTTCTATCTCCATTCCATACATAATAAGATGTAGCAGATAATGGCCTTCTCAAAATGTCTTCTTAGTGGTGTCTGTAAAATGACAGACTTATTGATAAGCACTTAGGTGGATTTGAGAATAACTTATCACAATTGGTCATAAATTAAAATGATGTTATACAAACTACATCAGTTTTGGAAGGTGCCAATAGCCAAATGGAGAATTTTATTTGTTTATTTGTATCCAGCTTTGTCTAATATGTCTATTAACCTGATAATATCCACTACAGTGATCTAAGCCTTGCTGGTTTCCATGTACTGATTTATGGGTGTTATCCGAGGAAAGAATTATATTGAGAAATATGACTATTTTTAAGTCCAAAATTATGTTTGTGCCTGGAAAGTAAAGGTAAAAAAATCTTCCTCTCCTATGTGTACCATTACCTGGTTGTAGTCCCCTTTCAATAATGAGACTGAAGATTTGGGGGAAAAATGTACACTAACTTTATCACTTTTATAATAATCATTCACTGCTATTCTTCACAACCTTTTATTAATTTTTAACTTTTCTCTTCATAATCTTTGAAAACTACTGATAAATGTGCTATCCTTTACCTTCTGGAATTGTGGCCACCACAGGGCAACAATTACGAAGACTCAGTTGCTCACTGGAAGTCCTTACTTTTTCAAAAATGGTACAATAATTTAAAGATGTATTATGTTGAAAGGAGATGGAGAGAAATATGAACATTGACCTTTATTTTGATCTCTTTTTGTCACCATAATTTTTCCTCTTGTAAGGATATGTTTCATCTGAGAGTGTACTATATAAACAAGAATGTCACTTGTAATCTACCAAGGATTTCTTTTTCCTTTGACATATCTGCTGACTGCCTTCTGTTCTGAAATTTGCAAGATGCCAATACAGGCTGTGAATGGATGGTGTATGTAAGTGGAGTCTATACCAATAATCAAATTATTAATCTGCTAAAAAGTACTGAAGAGTCTCTATATACAGCACATAATACATGCCATGATGGAACAAAAGAAGAAATTATGTGGTTTGTATTTTGATGAAGCCATCAATCTGATGAAATATTGTAAAAATGCTGAACCAGAAAGTAATACAATCTGGTACTGATTATAACTGCAACAAAGTTTGCAAAAGGTAAAAGAACAGAGTGCAAGATGTATTGTGTAAAGAAGTTAAAGATTAATCTGGGATTTAGAGAATGAATAGTTTCTACCAAAGAAAACATCTAAAACCTTAAAAATTATAATTAAAATAAAGGCAAATAGCCCATGAATGGGGAGAAAGTATATATTGAGAAAAAGAGGTATGTTGCTCATTATCTCTCCAAATAAGGAAGCTCCGATGCAGTAGAGAACAAAAGTAAATAAATACCAAGAAATAATTTTATGGAGAGACTTAAATGCATGAAAACAGGTTTAATAAAGGAAGTTATAAGATAATACTGTTAAGAAAAAAGGTGGTTTTAGAGAAACTGGTCTAAGAATATTCTATCAGGGAGATTGCAAAATAACAATAGTATGGAGTTATGAAAACAAGAAGTAGGATTGGTGAATAGAAAGGATGGACAGTAAGGTACAAACCCAAGGGAAGCTGAAAGTAGAACATTATTTCATTTTCCCTCAAACGATTGTGCAGAAGGATGAAAGGAAAGAAAGAAAGAGTGAGAGAGAGAGAGAGAGAGAGAGAGAAAGCAAGCAAGCAAGCCAGCCAGCCAGCCAAGATTTCTAGTTTTCAGTAATGAAGAATAAAGAAGTGGGTACAAATGAGTAGTGGGGATAACTGAAGAATAAAACCAAAATGGACAGGAAATATTGATTTCATTTTGGAATATGATCATCTTGGGCTGAAAGCAAGACATGTAAGTAGAAATTTCCTCTAGCCTGGTGGAAATAAAAAAGGGGAAAAAGTACCAAAGAAAAACAGCTGACATAAGTTTGGGGTATGTCAGCACCACTGGTAGAGTAACTGAAGGTTTCCTAGAATTTAGTATAAAGCAAAAATTTGTTAAGAATAAAATCTTAAGAAATAGTCACAGAGAAAGAGAAGAATGATCAGTAACCATATAGGGATAATAGAAGAACCTGTAAAGAAAAAAAAAAGATTTTAAAAAGTAAGAATTTTTAAAAGTAGGGCAACTAGTCTTAATACATTTCCTCTAAATGCTTGAAAGTAATTTTTAAAGTAACTGTCATTTGCCATGTGATCTTTTGTTATAAGAGCACTTGAAGAAAAGAAGAAAGGACCCTGGGAATGTGCAAACTTGGCACACCCAAAACCGGGATTGCAGTCAATTCTCCAGGATGTGTACCCTTGGAAACTGAAAAAGAAAATTTTAAATCAAGTTATGTCCACTGACACTCACTAACCACCACTTAAAGGATAGACCGCTTAAGTGGATCAGGTAGTGAGTGAGGACCTGGTTCTTGTTCAAACCTGTTTCGTAAGGCATGTAGAATAATTGTGAAATTGAATTCTGAATTACAGTGTATAGTGTATATTTTAGAAACCCCACCCCCACCAATAATTAAGCACAGAATCAAAGAAAACACACAATGTTGAACTGTCGTTAGTGGGAATATGAGGACTCTAAGAGACTGAGGAAGCCTTAAAGCCACAGCAAACAACCAGACAGATTTTAAAGTCCAGCAGGGAAGGAAGATTGTGCTCTTTACATCACATTTACTGGATTTGGCTCACCAGAGTTTTAATCTCAGACAAACAGCTTGCTGCATCTTTGCTTAATACCTTCTGGGTGGAAACTAATTTTTCTGTTGATTAAGTAGGAACATATTTTTTTGCATTTGTAACACTATTTAAAGGGACAGAATCCAACAACTATTTTTTTCACTGTACTAATCATTTAATATTCAGGCATATTGTTTGCGTGTGTGTGTGTGTGTGTGTGACTAAATTATAGTCCTTTCAAATAAAACCCAGGTGTACTCATGAATATACATTGACTTCTATGTGAAGAAAAACCCAAACCCCTGAAATTTTATTTTTGAAATGACCAGCATTTAATTTCAATCCACTGCCCTCCGCACATATTTATTTTATTTCTGCAGACAGTCAGACCACAAAACTCTTCTCAAAAGAACAGATTTGGTGCTTCTTTCTTTCCTATATGTCGCTTTGTTTTTCCTCTTCTAACCTAAATTGTTCTGCTGAACACTTGTCCTATATGTTCCCATAAGTGTCAAACGTTCACTTCACAATGTGTGAGGGACAAAGATAGTTCACTTTCTGGATTATCTATCCTGCATGTATTGTTTTCACATATTTTTAAGAAAAATTCTGAATATTTATAAAAGAATCATTAAAGAGAATGCCACACTACATACTGTCCCCGGATGGAAATGAAGAGTGACACCATCCAATTCCTTTATATGTCATCACCTTTCTCCCCATAAAAAAAAAAAAGAAAAAGAAAAAAGAAAAAAAATTTCTACAAACTGACAATTAAAAATAAATTTATATGTGTCAAATACTTCCATACACATAATCTCTCTGATTTTTTTCACTAACCTATAATCTTCTAAAAAATATGATAAATTCCGGGGCGCCTGGGTGGCTTAGTCGGTTAAGCGTCCGACTTTCGCTTAGGTCATGATCTCACGGTTCGTGGGTTCGAGCCCCGCGTCGGGCTCTGTGCTGACTGCCAGCTCAGAGCCTGGAGCCTGTTTCAGTCTGTGTCTCCCTCTCTCTCTGACCCTCCCCTGCTCACGCTGTCTCTCTCTGTCTCTCCTAGAAATAAATAAAACATTAAAAAAATTTTTTAAAAAATATGATAAATTCCTTAACTATAAAAACTGTCTTTCAACTTCTCATAATTCAGCATACAAATCAAACTTCTGGTTATATAGTATATCTTAAACATATATTTTCAGATTTAAGTAGATTTAAATTAGAAAATGTAAAATGTTTAAAAAGAGTAAAAGCTCAGTAAATGTTAGCTGAAAGACTGAATAAATAAATGAGAAAAACTCTGGGAATTTTATTTTGATGTTTATTAGTTTATCTTTATTCAGATAAACGTTATCTATATATACTATTTTGTTAATATATAAACTGAAGTCATGGGAGCTGGAATAGAGAGCTGTACATCTCTAAAAGTAAATCATTAAATCACTCAATTATTCTAAGTAAGCTCATCAAGTAAAACTCAAATATTCTTCTGTTCCATTTTGTTTGGTATAAATGTTTCAGAAGCAGTAACAAATTAGTGTCTCTGTAATCTTAATCCTTTCAAAACAAAAAAGGTTTGTTAGTGGAGATTATAATGACTTATATTTGTATAATTTAATACTTTTTTAAAAATTTTTATTCCTAGGTCCCTTTAAACTTGATAGGGATGTCACACCACCTTCCCTCTTTTGTCTTCAAGTGTAGAAGGTTTAGTTAATCGGTCTTCTCATTCATGGCCCATTATTGCCATCCACAAAAGGCAACTCTCGTTTGAATTACACTTATTATATCTTTCTTCAACTTCTGTGACTCGAATTTTTCTAAGATTTAACTACCTCTTTTGAGTAGCAGGTGTTCTTAATGTTAGTGTAGTATGATATGTGAATTTGTTCCTTTATGGTTAGCAAATTTTCTGTCCTATTTAAGAAGCTCTTTTCTTACCAAAACTCAGAGGGTAGATTACTACCTTTGCTTCCAGGTGAAAAAGAAAAAAAAATTGTGTGTGTGCACCTGTTTGTGTGTGTGCATGCACAACCATATGTGCATTTCACATTTAGGAATCATGATTTGCATATAGAATGAGGTTATGAGGAGAAAGTTAAATTTATTAATATATACTCTGAATAATCAAATCACCTAGCAAAATGCATTGAAAAAAATCTCTCCACAATACTGCAATGCCAAATTTGTTATACATGAAGATAACATATACATAGAAGTCCTATTTGTCAATGTATCAATCCTTACAATACTAACACAGTTTTAATTATTGTAACTTCATATTAAATCTTTTATTATTATTATTATTATTATTATTATTATTATTAATTATTATTACTAGAGAGAGATATTATTGCCAGCAAGGGAGTGGGACAGAGGGAGAGAAAGAGAGACAATCTTGAGCCGGCTCCATGCACAGTGTAGAGCCCAATGTTGAGGCTTCATCTTAAGACCTGGGATCATGAGCTGAGCTGAAATCAAGAGTCAGATTCTCAATTGCCTGAGCCACCCAGCTGCCACTCACACTCACCACTATTAAATCTTAATATCTAATAGAGTATAAGGGGCGCTTGGGTGGCTTAGTCGGTTAGGCGTCCAACTTTCGCTTAGGTCATGATCTCGCGGTTCGTGGGTTCGAGCCTCGCGCCGGGCTCTGTGCTGACTGCCAGCTCAGAGCCTGGAGCCTGTTTCAGTCTGTGACTCCCTCTCTCTCTGACCCTCCCCTGCTCATGCTCTCTCTCTCTCTCTCTCTCTCCTAGAAATAAATAAAAATGTTTTTAAAATATATCTAATAGAGTATGTCTTTAAAATTATGCTTATAATTACACATTATCTCTTGTTGGCCCTTCTTTTCCCATATAATTTTTGAAACAATTTATAAATTTTCACAAAAGAGAAGAATAAATTAAATCTTCTGGACTTTGAACAAAATTGCAATTAACATATTGATCAATTAACATTTTATTATAGTTTCCAACTCATAAATATGGTACATACTTGAATTTATTCAGTTGATACCAATACTTAATTCATCTCAATAATTTTTGTTTCGTATTCAGACCTCTAACACATATTTTACTAGGTTCCTAGGTTTTTGTGAATTTTAATGTTATCGTAAAACATGGTGCTTAAATACCCACCTATATCACTATGTGTACTTCCATTCCATTACTTCTAAGTACAGCAAAATATTTCATGTGAATATCCACTACATTTTTCTATCCCTGATCCCAGTTAGAAAAGGTTGTCTTCAAAATTAAGCCACCTTTAATAGTACTCCTGATCTTTTGGAACTCTTTTCTCTACCAGGATTTCTAATTAGTTAGTCTATTTTATAATTTAATATCAGTCAAGTGCACCGATGTTTTATCTAGCACTTTTGATAAGTAAGTATTATGAGTACCTATTTTCTTATATTTAGCTCCCCTTCTTTTATAAACTGCAGACTTATAGTCTTTGCCTATTGTTTTCATTGCTCTCCTTTTGGTATTATTTATTAGAGTTCCTCATATAGGTCACATATTACTCCTGTGTAAGTATTACCTTTTAAACATTGGGAATCTTCTCACTATATGTCACCTATGAAACTTTTCTACAATATACATCAATGATTAATGTGTGCCATCGTTAGCCACATAACAATCTTAATTACTCTTGGTTTATGACCCTTACTGGTTTTGACCTCATCCCAACTTTCCAAATATTTACATAGTTTTGGAACCACACTACCCACTATGTGCCAATATCCTGTGATAAGCTCTTTAGTATCCTAAAATTCATGCAACATAAAATGTGGAGTAAGGAAGTTTTAGCATGTGAAGAGAAGTGGGTTTTGTAAACTAAGGTACATGCTGTGAACTGATTTTAGGACATTATATAAATTGCAAAATGTAACTACTCCTAGAATGTTATAAAAAGTTTGCAATGATGAGATCTATTTCTATGCAAAATGTAGATAAGCATGATACTTATACTCCATTATTAAATAGTCCACACTGTAAAGATAATGGAAATAAATGCTTACATGTAAAATGTAATAGAGTTTCAAACATAATAGATAATAGAAAGACATTGAAAATAAAATGCTTACATGTGCAATGTACTAGAGTCTCTGCTTTTTAAATTTTTCAATATTATACCTGTGGTATCAGTTATAGAGTATAATTTATGTGACATATTTTAGACAAATGTGTAAAATAAGTAAAAGTTAACTGCCTTTAAATGCACTAGGTAACAGTCCATGTATGTTGAAAAGCTTTAATAGTGTATTCTATGTAAGCCTAAAGCTCATGTAATTATTGTCCTTTAATTGTCCTTGACTTAAAAAAGATACAAGGGCATCATAGACTGTAGGTGATTTCATGTCTAGGTCAATAAAAGGTCACATACAATTGTAACAAAATTAGGATTAGTGAAAAACTTTGAAATTATTTTAAAAAAGCTAGTTTGGTCTTAACAAAATAAAGCTAAAATCTATAATTATCTTAAAATACTTTATAAATACCTAAAACTATTAGGTTAAATCTATCCAAAATAGATTATTCATACTATAATATTTAATTGTTTGTTCAGGATGGGTAAAGGTCCATGCACAAAGGTTATAACAAAATTTAAAATGAATTCTATCCTGCAGTATGAGACACTTGTCTACATCAAGAATAAAATATGTGCTCATTTTATTTGCTGACTTGTGCCACATGACTGGAAAGCACAACAGATTCAACATATTACCCACATTAGCAAGTAGTGTAAATTATCGAAGTAGAATTAAAAATAAACTTAAAAAAACTTATGTGGAATGCAAACTCAAATAAATATATGGCTTTCCCAAATTTCTTCTGAGGAAAAGATTTGTAATATACAGTTAATTTGGAGTCCTTCCTCATATACACTACTGTGTAGATCTCTCATTCTCTATGAACAACCCGGAATCCATCTACTTTGGAGTCATAAATGTGCTATACAATATTTTGCAAATATAATAAAAATTAATGACCTTTAAAAGGAATTCTATTCATACATATCAAAGTACACACACAATGACCTGAAAGAACTACTAAATCATAAATAGTAAGCTAAAGTTCTAATTCACTTTAATGATAGGTCAGAAGACAAATATAGTCCATATGGACTTAGAGAAAGTAGAACTTATTGATAATTAGCATAACAAAGTACCACAAGCTCAGCAGGAATGACATGGAGGGAACATACATGCTATAAATAGTCATTTTTATATTGGGACAGAAAAGAGGGTCAGAAGATAAGACCAATCAAATGCTTACCCCAGTGAGGAAATAGAAACTCTAAACTATAAAAAAAAAATACAAGAGAAAAATGGAGAAATACAAACAAAAGAAGTAAAAATAAAATTATATTATAACTAGTTAATAGAAGAAAATTTAAAAATAAGTGGTAGGATTAAATACTTAATAGAATAATGACTGACTTAAGATTAAAAGAGTAATAGAATTACAAACTGAGTAGCAAAATAAAATTGTAGGTATATAGGGTTTATAGTGCCTGTTTCTACAGAAGATAAAATACAAGAAGAAAATTAATTTCTTTGTGAGAGAGATTGTGTGCTATATATAAATATATAAGAACCAGATCTTAAAACATTTTAAAAAATTAAAAAAAAAAGAACCAGATCTTAAATCAATGATCACTGGAATAAAGGAAAAGAATAAATAATATGTCAAACTTATTTTTAATATGTTTGTGTATGTATGTATGTATGTATGTATGTATGTATGTATGTATGTATTTATTTAGAGAGCAGGGGAGACAAAGAAAGGGAGAGAGAGAACCTAAGCATGCTCTGCAGAGCATAGAGCCCAATGTGGGGCTTGAACCCATGAACTGTTAGACCATGACCTGAACCAAAATCAAGAATCTGATGGTTAACAGATGGAGCAACCCAGGTGCTCCAATGTGAAAAAAAAATATATATATATATATATATATATTTTTAAGGTTTATTTATTTTTGAGAGAGAGAGAGAGACAGAGCATAAGCATGAGCAGGGGAGGAGCAGAGAGAGAAGGGGACAAAGAATCCAAAGCAGACTTCAGGCTCTGAGGTATCAAGACAGAGCCTGATGTGGGGCTTGAACTCACAAACAGTGAGATCATGACCTAAGCTGAAGGTGGTCACCTAATGAACAAGCATCCCCTAATGTGACAAAATTCTTAGGTAAAATAGCTTTAGATCTAGAATTTTATACCTAAATTAACATATAAGATTTTATAATAAATGTATGCCAAGGCACACATGAACTCAAAATTTTCAGCAAAGACATTCTCTGAATAGTCTAAATAAGGAAATATTATCCTTTAATACTTGAATATTAATTGAGGATTAATATTGGATATTTGAACAACACATAAGAAATATGTATAAATTAACTCATGAAAATTTGTGGTAGTATTAAAAAAGCAATATCCACACACTTCCAATGGAAGGAAGGAAGGAAGGAAAGAACGGAGGAAGGAAGGAAGGAAGGAAGGAAGGAAGGAAGGAAGGAAGGAAGGAAGAGAGGAGGAAGGGAGGAAGGAAGGAAGAAAGGAAAGAAAGAAAGAAAGAAAGAAAGAAAGAAAGAAGGAAGAAAGAAAAGAAAGAAAGAAAAGAAAGAAAGAAAGAAAGAAAGAAAGAAAGAAAGAAAGAAAGAAAGAAAGAAAGAAAGAAAGAAACAGGGGCGCCTGGGTGGCTTAGTCGGTTAAGCGTCCGACTTTCGCTTAGGTCATGATCTCGCGGTTCATGGGTTCGAGCCCCGCGTCGGGCTCTGTGCTGACTGCCAGCTCAGAGCCTGGAGCCTCTTTCGGTCTGTGACCCTCTCTCTCTCTGACCCTCCCCTGCTCACGCTGTCTCTCTCTCTCTCCTAGAAATAAATAAAACATTTAAAAAAAAAAAAAAAGAAACAAAGAAAGAAAGAAACAAAGAAACAAAGAAAGAAACAAAGAAACAAAGAAAGAAACAAACAAAGAAAGAAAGAAAGAACGAACGAACGAACAGGAACATTCTAAGCAAGCAAGCAAACAAACAAACAAAAGACCCTACAGAAGTACAAGGCTGAAATATACCTGGTATATGTTGGGATGGGGAGAGAGTTGACATGGGGGAGGTGATAGCTGGAGAGCCTGGGAAACAGAGATCAAAAGGGAGATAAGGGGATAAAATAATGATGAAGTGCTTGCTCTGTTCTTGTCACATACCTGTTTTGTTCAATTGGATTATTTTTAAATGCTATTAAATAAGAGAAGATAATTTGGGAAAATAAATATAAGCACAATATACTCATGGACAGAATCTAGGTGTTAGTTGTTAGTCCCAGATAATGGAAATTAGAATTATAACTTTTAAAAGGGAATAATAATATTCTAAGAATTTACACTGAAAACAAGCCATAGTTATAACGAGTCCTAGAACAGCTAAAACTTTTATATAAACGCTACCATCTTTCTGAAAAAATCAGAGCCCTAGATATCAACAGTCACTGATAAAAAGGCAAATACCAAAAAGAAGAAAGCCAGAGAAATGGTGCCTCAAATTCTGGGCCTAAAGTCTTCCCACATCTCTGGCTGACTCCTCAACCATGCATGTCTGAGACAGACTCAAAACAGCCTGAAATTTTAGTTAAAAGAACTGAAACGGGATTTTAGCCTCCACCTACTATAGACAAAATAGAGTTTGAAATTTGATTCTAACAAATTTAAATGCCCACTGAACAAACATAAAAACTCTTCAAAACAATATAACAGAATCCAGAGTTTCAATTCCCAAATATAACATTTACAATATTCAGGACACTTTAAATTCAAACAACTCAACATCTAAATAGTAGAACATGATAATTAATAGTGATCAACATAAACATGACATAAATGCTGGATTATTATGTAAGAATATTGTTATTGTTATAATTATTCTCAATGAGATAAAGACATTTTTATAATGAATACATATCATTTGAGGAAGTTTAGCAGAGTAATGGTAAAGTCAAAAAACCAGAATTTCTGACATACAGCAATTATTCAATGGAGTTTACAGAACATGAATGACAAAGAAAAGTCAGTCACCTGGAAGGTGGATTTATAACATTCAATTTGAAGGTGAGAGAGAGAAAAAAAGTAAAGGATTCAGTAACAAAAGGCTTGAGATATGACTGATTAAAATTCCAGAAGGAAAGCAGAGAATGAGGGAGAAAAAATAATTAAAAAGATAATGGCAGATAATTTCCCAAATCAAGTGAAGTATACAAAATAAAAATTTCTATTGGTCATAGAGGTGCAAACAGGATAAATGTGAAGAAAACTCTACAAAGTTACCTTGTGGTTGGCTACAAACCAAGATGAATAAAAACTCTTAAAACTTACCTGAGACAAACATTTTTACACAAGGGAACAACAATTAAAATTACTAGAGAATTTCCATCAGAAACTACAAAGTCTGGAAGAAAGTGCAATAACATCTTTAAAACAATGAAAGAAAAAAATGTTAAGAAGGAATCCTTGGGGCACCTGGGTGGCTCAGTAGGTTGAATGTCCCACTATTGACTTTGGCTTAGGTAATGATCCCAGGCTTCTGGGATTAAGCCCCATATTGGCTCCATGCTGAGTGTAGAGCTTGCTTAAGACTCTCTCTCTTGGGGCACCTGGGTGGCTCAGTCAGTTAAGCTTCCAACTTTACTCAGGTCATGATGTTGAGACTGTGAGTTCACGACAAGTGTCGGGCTTTATGCTGACAACTTGGAGCCTAGAGCCTTAGGATTCTGTGTCTCCCTCTCTCCCTACCCCTCCTCTGCTTGTGCACTCTCTCTCTCAAAAATAAACAATCATTAAAAATTTTAAAAAATAAAATTACCCTAAATACTCTGTCCTCATCTTTGTCTCTGTCTCTCTCCCTCTCTCCCTCTGCCCCTCTCACCTGCTCACACTGTCTCATTCTTGAAAAAGAAAAAAAAAATCCTTTATTCTATGAAAGTATCCTTCAAAAGTACAGGTAAAAAATTTCCAATAAATGATCTAAGATAATTTGTTTTCAGCAAATCTGTATTACAAGATATGCTAATGGAATTCTTTCACACTGAAGCGAAATGATAGATTCATCAAGTTCAGATGCTCAGAGGAATGAAGAGCTTCAGAAACAGTAAATATCTAGGTACATTTTATAAAATACTATTTTTTTCTCTTAATTTCTTTAAAATTCCATTGACTAAAGCAAAAATGATGACATATGGTACCTGTAGCATAAAGAATGGGAGCAGTACATGCATATTCTATGTGATAGATAAAATGGAAGAGAATAATTATAAAGATTTATATAGAAATTTTGACATAAGAACTAAAAATATATGTTGAGAAGAAGTATATATATAAAAAGCAAACATGAATTACAACACTAACAAATTTTCCGGCAATTGATATTTGTATTCTCCTACAACCTACCCATTCTAATGTCTTTCTTTTCTTGTAGCTTCATGCTTCTATCGGATTTTTTTTTTCATTTTTTCTGAAAAAATCCCATCTCACATTTCTTATAGTGCGTGCTTATTGACAGTTAATACTCTCAGCTTGTGCTTTTTTGCTGTCTTCTTTATTCATATTCATTGCTGATGTTACTTCTACTGGGTAGAAATATTATGTAATGGGGTTTTAATATTGATGTTTTATAGTTTTAAAATACCATGGGACTCATTCTTGTCTTCCATAGAATCCATTGAAAGTTCAGCCATCCATCTTATATTCACCCTTTTGAAGCAGTTTTTACAATTTTTTTGTCTTTGGATTTTCAATAGTGTCATTATCAGTGACTACATGTAGTTTTCTTTTTATCAATCCCACTTAGATTTTGTGAGCTTCTAGAATCTAATAAAGTTAAGTATTTTTTCCTTTTTAGAATTTTTCCCCATTTTGTTCTTTTTTGCTTCCAGATCTCCTGATATCTTAATAGGTAATGTTGGCTATATATATAATGTACAATATATATTATGTTTCACCCTATGTGGAAACAAACATCCTTGAAAAATGTTAGTAACACTATTTTGACTTAATATTGGTTAATTATTTGAAACAAGTTAGGAGCACAGCTAAATCACTAAAGCTAATTTTACTGCAACTGGTGACTTTAATAGCTTTGATTTAACAAAAGCATAAATCTTAGCCAGTAAAGAAGGTACATATGGCCAATGTTAAACAATCTGAAGGATTACAGGTAAGACATTTGTTTACTGGAACATCGGCCACTGGACACTCATACCCTCATCCAGCCTAAGTTCTGGGCTTACAAGACTTTAAGTGATTGATTATGATTTACTACTTTTTGCTTACAAGGTTTTTTCTTCATAGTTTGCTATTTATATTTCACAACATGGTACTAATAGTTTGTCTTAACCCATTACAAGATAATTAGTTTCAATAAAGCTAAAGATGCTGTCTTGTTTTGTTTTGTTTTACTACAGTGATAATGTTTATCCAGTCTACCATGGGAGTAAGAAACTACACTGTTAAGGGTAGGAGCAAAGCATTAGTAAGACAGTAACTCAGTATTCACACATACACACACAAATGTGGCAATAGGGAAATGGTGTCTATTAGCTCACAGTCCTATAGAAATTCTTGAAGTATCTCTTCCAAGCACATGCATGTGAGAAACAACTATAAGACCAAAAGGGAAGATTTTAACAGATCTTCAAAAATTTCTCCTTCAACCCTAGAATAAGTAGGGTAACAGATTATGAATCTATCAGCCATGAGAAACAAAAGTAAATAAGTCATTGGAAAAACAGTAACATTTCCTGCTTCTAATTCTTGAAAACAATTAGAAGAGTAGATTAACTACAAATGTGAGAACCTGGAATCATGAGACCTGACCACAGAAAAAACAAAGGATGTCATGATCTTGGGTGATCACAAAAGAACATAATAAAACAAAACAAAACATCAAAATTGGTGGACTGATAAAATGAAAAGGATAAAATTAGTTGGCCAATTTGGGACGTGTAGGAGCTGCTCAAAATGGTAGTGACAATGATGAAAAAGCTAATGAAAAGACTCTGACTAGACTTCAGAAAGCCATCAAAATGAGATAAATGGGGAAAATGACTAAGTCTCAGTTATTTTCATTGTTTTTTAAAATTATTTTTGAATGCAATCAGTGTCCACTGTCTGATTCAGAGCAAATCAACATAAAACATGATCTACATACAAACAAAACATATCACAATTGTGTAAATAACATAATTCCCCCCATCCTCCAAAAAAGTGTTGAGTTTTCCCACATGGAGTTAGAACAGCCTGTGTGCCTGGCAGAAGGCACTACTATTTAGAATCAAATAGTGGACAATATTGGCTTAGATAAAAATGTAGTAACTGCCTTTTCCCTGAGTACATGATTTCACAGCAATGACTGTCAATGGTTGTGTTTGGATTATAGACTCAGACATTACTAATGTTTTAGATTTTATAATAATTCTGAGAAGAAACACAAAATTGATTTGCTTTCACCTGGCAAGTCATACCACCAACATATTATCAATTGTTTGGACCAACACTACACTATCATGTGTGAAAGAGTGGTAGATAGGCACGCATTTTGTTACAAGGATAACTTTTTGACAGTGGCTCATGTTGACTTCAAGCCACCAGGTACATATAAGAATATATGAGCAGCAATAAATAAGAAAAAGGCACAAAAATATATTTCTGACATTCAAGTAATGATTTTATGACAAATTCAGCTATAAGCCAAGAATTTCAGAAATAGATTGCTGGTCCTAGCAGCACGCACACACACACAAATCCTCACAGAAGTCTCAACATTTTATTGAGCCTTTTTGGTTATTTTAAACAGAACAACTACTGAGAATTTTACAATAGCTATTATAATCAGTTGACACTGGAGAAGGCCAAAGTTGGCAGGAGAGCCCCTGTAGCAAAAAAGAGTTAAAAGTAGTACAGATGTAGTAAATCTTTACTCTTTCTCCTTCATCCCAAAGAAATTACAAATGTATATGGAAAGACTCAAGTGATCAAGAACACGGGATCATTGGTCTCCAGACTTTTGGACTTCTGCTGGAAGCTAATGATAAACTAAAAGTCATCTACAGGTTCAATGACATCTCTCTCAAAATCCTAATAACCTTTTGAGGAAATATAAAGCCCCTTCCTAAAATTCATATGGAATTTCAGGGGCCCCAAACAGCGAAAACAGTCCTGAAAAGAAGATCACTGCAGTAATTAAAACAGTGGTTTTGGCATAATGACAGATATATAGATCAATGGAATAGAATAGATAGAGAGTTCAGAAATAAACACTGAAATATATAGTCATATTTTCCCTTATTTTTAGAGGGAAGGAGAGAGAGAGAGAAAGAGAGAGAGCAAGCATGAGTGGGGGAGGGGCAGAGAGTGAGGGAGGAAGAATTTGAAGCAGGCTCCATGACCAGTACAGAGACCCATGAAGGACTTCATCTCATTATCATGAGATCATGGCCTGAGCCAAAATCAAGAGCTGGACATTAACCAGCTGAGCTACCCAGGCACCCAATCAAATGATTTTTGATAAGGGTACGAAGACTATTCAATGTGGGAAAGGACAGCCTTTCAACAAATGGTGCTGGAAACAGTGGATATCCATATGCAAAATAATTAAATTGCATTGATGCTTAACACCATATATAAAAATTAACTCAAAATGTATCTAACTTAAGACTTAAAGCTATAAAACTTATAAGAAGACATAAGGCAGAAACTTCACAACTTTGGATGTGGCAATGATTTTGTGAATATGGTGACAATGTACAGACAACAACAACAAAAAATTGGCAAATTGATTTAATAAAAAAAATGTTAATGTACAACAAAAGACACTATCAACAGAGTAACAACAAAACCCACAGAATGGAAGACAATATTTACAAGACATATATAACATGGTATTAATATCCAAAATATGTAGAGCACTTCTAAAATTCAACAATAAAAACACAGTTTTTAAAAAGTTTTTAATGTTTTTATTTATTTCTGAGAGAGAGAGAGAGACAGCATGAGCAGGGGAGGGTCAGAGAGAGAGGGAGATACAGAATCTGAAGCAGGCTCCAGGCTCTGAGCTGACTGTCAGCACAGAGCCTGATGCGAGGCTCGAACCCACGAACTGTGAGATCATGACCGGAGCAGTAGTCGGCTGCTCAACTGACTGAGCCATCCAGGTACCCCAAACAGTTCGGTTTTAAAAAAAAGAGGCAAAGGACTTGAGTAGAAGTCTTCAAAGAATATATCTTCAAAGAAAATATATAAATGGCCAATAAATACATGAAAAGATGCTCAGTGTCACTAATCACTAAAAAAAACACAAATCAAGACTACAGTGAGATACTACCTCACATCCATGAGGACAGCTACTATCAAAAAAGTGGGAAATGACTAGTGTTGGAGGGGACATAGAGAAACTGGAACACTTGTGTACTGCTGTTTGTAATGTAAAATGGCGCAGTAGCTGTAGAAAACAGTATGGTTCTTCCTTTAAACATTGATAATAGAACTACCATATGATCCAGGAATTCTGCTTCTGCTATATGCCCAAAGGAAATAAAAGATTCTCAAAGAGATACTTATATATCCATGTTCAGAGCCACATTATTTGTTAACAGCCTAAATGTTTAAGGGACTCAGGTGTTTATCAATGGATAAATGGATAAGTAAAATGTTGGATATACATACAGTGGAATAGTATTCATCCTTAAAAATTGGGAAATTCCAACATATGCTACAACATAGATGAACCATGAGGAAGTTATACTGAGTGTAATAAGCCAGTCACAAAAAGAAGAAAAAATACTGTATGATTCAAGTTTTATAAAGTAAGGTAGTCAAAAATCGTAGAGATAAAAAGTAACAGGATGGGGAAAACGGGGAGTTATTAATGCATGCAGAGTTGCAATTTTAGAAAGCAGAAAGTTCTGAAGAATGGTCATGATAATAGCACATTATGAATGCATTTAATACCACTGACCTGCATATTTTTTAAATTGTTTATTTTTGAGAGAGAAAGACACACACACACACACACACAGAGAGAGAGAGAGAGAGAGAGAGAGAGGGCACACAAGCAGGGGAGGGGCAGAGAGAGAGGGAGATACAGAATCCAAAGCAGACTCCAGGCTCTGAGCTGTCAGCACAGAGCCTGATGCGGGGCTTGAACTCACAAACCATGAGATCATGACCTGAACTGAAGTCAGATGCTCAGACAGCAACTGAGCCACACAGGCACCCTCTGAACTGTAAGTTAAATTGTAAGTTAAAAATAGACAAAACAGTAAATTTATTTTTTTTTGTATGTTACAATTTTTAAAAATTAGAAAAGTATCTTTTGAGATGGGACAACCCAATAAACTCCCTGAAAAATGAAGATGGCACCTCCAATTAATATTTCAATCTAGGTTCCTAGTATAGTACTTTAGCCACTCTCAAGTGTTCACCTATTAGGCAAAGAGACAGTCTCATCAGCTTCTTTACCCAAACTAGTGTCCTGATGGGCCCCTCACCCACAAAACTTGACATCTATGTCTTACTGATAAATCAGTTTGCCTCCAGGATGGACAAATCCAGTTGAATGCTACATTCACTCATCATGATGGTAGTAAATTACTGATAAAACACAACATAGCATTTGGATACTTGATGGGGGTGTCCTTGAAGCATGGAAATGATTGAAATACACCTTTACACAGACTCATGTATCAGCACTATGTTCTAACTGTATGTCCTAGCTGTAGACCTTTGACCTATGCATGAATGGATTATAAATAGACATCCACATATATCACCACCCTATGGAAAATACAACAAAACTGGCTAACTTAAATGTTACGTTGCTGATATATACATTCATTATATAATTTATAATGTATATACACTATACATTAGACAAGCATGTCTAAAGGAAAACATCTAGACAAAACCAATCAAGTCCATGTAGATATCATCTCTATTATAGTCTACTATACCCATGTTAAATGTCTAAATAGTAATAAAATCACAATAAAAGATTGACTAAAGATAATTTTATTTTCATGTATATTGAAGCCACTATTAACCTAATTTTAATTAAAAAAAAAAAAGATTACCTGGCCATAACAGCCCTCTGCCTTGGAGAATGTCTAGATGCCCAGTAGTCATAGAGTTGGAAACTTTTAAGAAGAAATCTTTTTTAATCCTCCCTTTTATCAAAAGAGTTTCAGTTTGCTTATCTATTTTTCTTACTTGCTTTGGTCTCATGAATGAGTAAATAGTTCATATAATGCCTACTCTGACTGTAGTTTATTAATGGATGGTTCATATGACCTCGGCAGATGGATGAACATATTGTTGAGAAAGGGAATACATAGAGAGACATGAACTTAGATACTGATTATGTCAGATGGCACTAGGTCTGCCCTTTTTTGCCATGGATATTGCTTATGATTAGAAAATGGTGGTCCTAGGGTTCTTATGGAACTCATTCATCATGCTAGACAAAAGACAGATACCATGATTTATGTCATTAAGCCAGTCATTTGTATCCCAGATCCAAATCAAGGATGTGGGTGGGGCTAACAGTATCATATTATGGACAGATATCTTTTTTTTTTTTTTAAATTTTTTTTAATGTTTTATTTATTTCTAGGAGAGAGAGAGACAGTGTGAGCAGGGGAGGGTAAGAGAGAGAGGGAGACATAGAATTGGAAACAGGCTCCAGGCTCTGAGCTGGCTGTCAGCACAGAGCTTGACGCAGGGCTTGAACCCACGAACCGTGAGATCATGACCTAAGTGAAAGTCGGGCGCTTAACCAACTAAGCCACCCAGGTGCCCCTGGACAGATATCTTATAAGAAGACTTTTGCAACTATCCCAAGAAGAGAATCATAATTCAAAATCCTTACAGTTGGACATTTGTCTTTCTAAGTGACTCAGTTGAGTGGGATCTTATTGATGCCCCATTTCCTGACCTGTAGTCAATCAGGGATAATGGAGGCACTTTTGTTAAACAAAAGAAAAATATGAATGTCTCTAGAAGTACATTTACTATTATCACCATCCTTCTTTTCAGTAGCTACACAAGGGCATAGCTCAGTAGGTACGAGTTGGCTCATTAGAATAGGCTGATACCATCTACTAGACTCTGGAGACTTCTACTTAAAATCAGGGGACCTTTATAGTTGCATAGTCACAAAGATGTTTCTGGCTCATCTCCTTCCATTAAACCTATAAGTACATAAAAGATTATGGGTTAAGGCTCCTCTTTCCTGAATATTGGCCAAGTTGCATGCATTTGTCCATTTGCAGCCTGAGCAGAAAGATAATGAGAGTCTAAGGGATTCTATTATATATCTCTAATAACATGTATTGTATTATTATCTTTTTATTATATATCTATAAATATATTTAATTGTAAAGTTTTCCATCAATAAATCCTATTTTTTATCTGTCCCATATGGTGTTAGAGATTTCTATCTATGACTTCTTTGCACAAAAGTATCTTCAGTGGTTAAAAAAAATACTGCATATATACTACAGTGATTTAAAATGTGTTCATGACCTGACTAGTCATATTGGGTAAGAAAAAAATATATATATATTATATCAGATCAAAGATTGTAATTGGGTAGAATATCTTCCATTTGCTCCTTGAGATTTCTGATCCATCCTTGTCACTTTATTTTCTGCCCCCAAGGCTGACCTGTATGGATTACATTAAAAGGGCTCTTGTGTCCTCTGGTTTCTTACCAGGCTCAGTTAAAAATGAGACTCATACAAAATAGAATGAAAAGTGTCAATGATATTTTTCAACTCATTAATTAAAGTGAAAACCAATAAGAATGTCCTACAGGGTGACACAATATAGGTTATCTTTTCTACCAGACAAAAATAATTTGATCTCTACAGACAGAAATCTGCAACTTAACACGCAAGTTCATATAGTTTCAGCCTGTAATTAATAATAAATAGCAAGGTCAAACAGTGCTCTGTGCTCTTAAGAGAAATAAATAACTCTCAGACAGCTTGTTTAAATAATACGCCATTATGACATTGAAAAGGCCTGTAGTCTTCTTTTGCTTTATTTCCAAGTTTTAGATAATTTTCCTTAAGAAGTTAAGGGGAAGTTCAGGAAGGAAATTGAAAAAAAATAAGAAAGATTGAAGACAGACTGAAGAGAGAGTGAAGACAGACTGCAAGAGTGAAGTCAGGGTATTTATCTTGTTCCTTTTCTGTGGTGGTGCCATGGGCTGACTTATCTTTAACAGAATGATCTGATTCACCGTCTCTACACAAATCTTTCACTTTCTACTTTCTGACAACTTCTCTGTCCTATTAGGCATAGCAGGAAGTGACAGGCCAGAAGCTACTAGCTCTAGACTGTCTTCCTCACCTTCAGGTCTCCTGAGGTTACAACTTTGTAGATGATCCTTGCTAATGAACTCTAATCAAATAATTCTACTTTGAGCATGCTATTTGAGCATGCTATATGTTGGGATTTGAATTGACACAGCGGTCAATCTTCCATTGTAGGACTAGGAAGAAATATTGAATAATTATGTGGCAAAAATAATGTACTTAATAGTAGCAGAAATGTTGACAAATGTTAGTTTGTACACTTAATGATAAATGAAAATAAGCTAGTCAAGTTAATTAAAAGTAGAATGGAAAATTAAGGTGAAACAAAAAATATTTACATTTGAGATAAGATCATGATGACAGAGGAATTAAGAAATAAATGGAAACAAGCTGTTTAAGAAAGGATGAACAAAGTCAGAAATAGGGTCACACTTTATGAAGGAAATCATCTTTTCTCTGTAACGAATTGTCTTATTTGATTTATCAGGCAAAGATTAAGGTCCAATTTGCATTTCATATTTGCTATATACTATTATTCCTCACCTCCCCTACCCCTTCCTTCTATAAGTTTCTGACACCTAAAGATAAGAGAACTTGAATGTGCTGTGTAGCGTGTTTTTATCTATGCTTGAGTTAATTTTCAGGCTGGTAAAACATTATTTTAGATAATTATATAAAATCAGAAAACAATGACTATAAGGAAAATTAATAAATAAGTGATGGTTTGAACACTATAACTTGTCAAGTGCTTAAAAATTATTTTACCCTAAACACACTTGAGTGTTGTTTTATTTTATTTTATTTTATTCTCTCTCCACATTGTGTGGCTTTGTTACCCTGAACCATAAAATAAATCAATGTAATTCCTAGTGTTTGAAATTCACATATTCAAAATAAATTGTTCTCAAATTACCATAACCTAAATAAACCAAAGACTTGTTTTGTGCTTTATTTTATGTGTTTTTATGGAACTATTTTAATGAAAACATATTTTGTTAATTATGCAAAAAACCACTCTGCTCCTTAATTATAACTACAGACCACAGTTGGGAAAAGCATTGATCTAGTAGAGTTTTGGAAAATATTTTGTCTTTCCTGTTTGTGTACTCTGATAAGAACAGTTACATTGTTTTCTTTTTTATAACTTGAGTACTCTCTGAAAAAAGTATAAGGATTACCTCTCCAAGGAATACTTTATTCTATCAGTGTTAAGCCATTTAATCCAACATGCCAGAGATTCAGTTCAAGAATCTTCTCTAAACTTAAATATTCATTCTGCTCCATCTTGCCCTACAGCCAGTCCCCTTAGGATCAAGTCCCAGGGGACTCATGTAAGTCCATCAGATGGAACACTCCAGCTAACAGGGGTGGAGAACTGATGGAAATGTACTTTTTCTCTGGGGACTGGCAGATGATCTCACACAGATGTGGTTTTGCTTGTTGGATTTTACCTCCATCAGTGGTCAGTCATGCAATCTAGTCTCTCAGCTGCAGAATCCTTTATGGGATATAAATTCCCCATTAAATAATTTTCTCTGTGGCTTAAGAGCATCTGCAAGACACAGATAATTCTAAAAATATTTTGCAAGGCTCTTGGTGAGTACAAAGCTCTCTGATAGCCTTGCATCTAAGGATTATTCTAACTCTGTCTAATTCGTAAGCATTTTTGAGAAAAACTGTGGTACATGCACACTCAAACTGTCCCACTCCCTTCAGAACTACCAAAAAAGAAAAATGAGCATATATACAAAGTGCTATTATAAATATTTCCATTGACCAAATAATAATACAGTTTGATGAATATGAAAGTTAATTTTTTTTCTTTTTTTATGCACTGCATGACATAGGTTATGGGGTCCAGTGTGAGAAAATCCTTGAATTATGTAACATACATCGGGAATTTAGAAGTTCTATGAAAAAGTGGCATGACACTATTTCATCTTGTTTAGCTAAAATTTTGTAGCCCTATTTAAAGATGGTTAATTTTATTAATTTATTAGAAATTAATATGTATTTATTAATAAATAATAATTCTAAAAATATTTTGCAAGGCTCTTGGTGAATACAAAGCTCTCTGGCTATATTCCAGGGAGAAGAAACACAAAAGTCTGTAAAAACAAAACAAAACAAAACAAAACAAAAACATGATTCTGGTCCTCAGAAGTTTAGACTAGGTCCTCAGAAGTTTAATACTCTAAGATAAAAAGGGTTTTTCTTAATATGAGTTAAGTCAATTAATCATTAAAACTCAGTTTTAAACATCTTATTTATTATTTTATTAAATTATAATTGACATGCAAGATTATATTACTTTCAGGTGTACAGGAGAGTGATTCAATATTTTTATAAGTTAAAAAATGATCACACTAGGTCTAATTAACATCTGTCGCCATACAGAATTATTACAATATCATTGACTATGTTTCCCTATACTGTACATTACATCACGTGAGTTATTTATTTTATAACCGGAAGTTTGTACCTCTTAATTCCCTTTACGTGTTAAATGTTTTCAATGTGACTCCTTCCATACAACAAATGACCCTTAATGCAAATTTCATTCCTTTGTTTTTCAAACTTAGTATCACATACCTTATCCTGAGTTAGAAATGTGAGAATTATTTTATTAATTTTCTCATCTAATTGCAACATTTTTTCCTCCACTCAAACCCAACTTTTTACTCAGTCCTGAATCTCTAAAATGACAAAACCATAGTTACTGCCATTTCAATGCAATATTCATATATTTTCTCATAAAAAGAAAATCTTGTCAAATTTACTAATTTTTGTAATCTGAGAAATAATTTTACATCACTCCACTGCTTTTCTGTGGTAAGAAAAAAATTATATTTCATCTCTAAAATATTTTAAAAGAACAGAGATGGATATTCCACAGTAAAACTCTTCTGTCTTTTCTGATTCTTCCAGATTAGAATAATGATACAATTTATGTGTGTTCTTTTGTTTATCTGTCTTTAGTGATCTGAGAAGACCAAAGTGTCATGTAACAGGTCTGTTCAAGCTCTTTCACTACTTGAAAGGGCTCAGGTTTTCTTTGAAAATATAAATTAAAGTCCCCTGGGCTCAGAAATCATCCGGAGTTATTTAGCAGGAGGGTTATTTCGCAGAAGCTTAGAAGACAAGACAAAACAAAACAAACATTAAGTGAATAGGAAAAACATGAGAGGAGAGGCGTTCCAATAAAATGCACAAATGGCCACAGAGCCTCTGGAAGAAACAATTTGAGTATTTGCTTTCTTCCCATACACTTCTCAGTTCCAGTTTCGAGACCCAGCTTCTGTCCATTTGCTATTCCATGTTAGCTATGACATTTTGGGTTTTTTTGTTTGTTTGTTTGGATGTTTCAAATACAATCTAATTTTACTCGCTAGCATAAGTGGTTCTCTAAAGTCCTTTCCCTTGGGAACTGAAGCTTTTTCTCAGTCAATCGATTCTAATTTTGAATGAATAAGGACCTTTTATTTACCAGCCATTTTCACTTTGTATAGATTGAGGATCAGAGAGAGTAAGCTGGTCCTGTCAGTACATAGCCCGGGTCCCCATGTCTTCCCATGAGTCAGAGACTCCCTCTTATCTCACAGCTGTGGCCACATGTGGGAAATCACATATGATCAGATGAGAGAAGAAGAAAACTCCAAGCCTCATTCACAGGAAGGTCAACACTGTATGTGGGTACCTGAAAAAAAATCGATAATAGCTGTCCTGCATCTTTACTTAGGAGTGTCCTTGAAAGAAGATAGTGAGGGAAAATTCTTCTAACGAATAGAACTTGAGGCATTTTACTTGGCGATCCTCCTTGAGTAGTTAGACTATATAGTTACATTAAACAGATCACAGTAATGGACAAGACAATTGGCTAGGTCAGGAATCTGGAAGAAAAAGGATTGCAAAATTTGAGGTAAGAAAATCTGAGGTAATTATATGTGGATATAGGAGAATTAGTACAAAGTGTGAAATCTCTGAATCACAAGTTAATGCCCACCAGAGAGCATTAACTTCAGAGGGCTTATCAAATGTTTAACACAGAGATCTACAAAACATTGAGTAAAACATAAAATCCACTTTTACGCCATGTATTTCACCACCCATAAATGCTCCATAAAATTATGGAACTGACTGTTGAAGGGAGTCAATAAGATGGGGCACCATTCTCTAGGACACAGTACTATAGTAAGTAGAAAATATGAATCAAACAATGGAAGCAAGAGTGGTTCTGCTTACCATCATAACCAGTGACCTACTTGGAGGATTCATATTTCTGTTCTTGCAACTCTAGCTCTGCAGATTAGCAATCCTGGCTCCTATAGTGGAATACTTCCACTAGGAGCACCAGCAAGAGTCCTATTGAACCAGAAGCTACAATATCCAACTGAGTATTTTAGAATCCTCATTCCAAGAGACCAGCAAGCAAGAAGAACAAAAGCCATCTTGGCAGGAGTAACTGTCTCTATCATTAATAGTAGGCAAGACTATTATTACAAATGTGATAGGGAGGAATATGTATAACACCCCGTTGATCTACAGAAACACACTGGTACTCCTTTTCCTGAATTCTACCATCTATATACAGACAATGGCAGCAGCCCAAAGCTGATTAGGGTCTGGTAATGGCTCAGGGAAGTGTCTTCAGTTAACACTGAGATAAACAGGATACTGGCTAAGAGTGAGAAAAACCTAGAAAGGATAGAAGGAAAGACAGAGTTTTCTTTGCATCCCTGAGACCAGCTTTAGTGGTAGGAGCTGTTGTTGGATCCACTAACCTTCCTCTTTTAAATTTCTCTCTGGAAGTGATACTCACCAGAAGTCTGAAGTTGCTGATTGTGTAATCTATGTGAAGAGAGGGATCTGAACCACACAAGGCATAAACTGTGTTGATGTGTCACTCAGATCCCCTTTCAAGAATGACATTGCCTTAGGTATTGGGAGCCCTTTCAGAACATTGCTGTCAGCTGTCAGTCTTTATCAGGAATTGTCTTGGCAAAAGATATCTGCCTTGCCTAATGGAACATCTCTTTCCAGGAGCAGTCCGCATTGGATGAATAAGCAGCAAATGGGTATGAAGGTCTGATCTCTTATTCCAACTTAATACAATGCTAAATGAATACCCAATTTCAAAGCCCATTGTTGGGTGGGTTGGGGCTTTCTTTAGACTACATTACAGGTCAGATTCTCCCTCTGCTTGACCCTGTTTCCTTCCACACCCTACCTAATGCCCTGCATATGAATCCCCATATCAGAGTCTGATTTGCATGATACATGGCACATTTTAAGGGACTCAGCATCATGTTGACATATGGTGATATCATTTTTATACATCTATAAATGAATTTCCCACTTTAATTAAATTTGATATAAGCACCTAATTATTACACTTGTAAGTGTACCTCCACTACTACCTAAATGCCACAGATTCTAAAATTCCACTATAGAGATTTATTTCTTTGGTGTAAAAATTATCATTAGTATTTATGAAACTCTTTTCTTTTTATATTAATATATGCATATGTACAAAGGGGGGTCAAAGAGAAAAGCAACTGTTCCCAAATCCATACCTTGCACCACTGTTTTGCAAAGATATGCAATTTTAACTTTTTGATGGAAACCTTCTACTACTATATAAAAATCTTGTCATGATATTCCTATGTTTGAAACATTTTTTGATGTTCTTTTTAGAATTCTTACTAAGAAAAATGAGCATATTATTTGCTCCTCTTTTCAACTTTCAATTTTCAATAAGAGTCCTATTGTCAATTTCTCCATACACAGTCCTTGAAACTTGAATTAATGTATATAAATATATGCTTTGTATTCCAACTACTATTCCTGTGTCTTTAATTTTCCTGACTTGTAGTATTAAAAAGTAACATGACTGAATTTCCTCTACTTCTATAATTCTCTTCTATATCACATTATAAAGGAAAGTCACAAACTTCCAGTTACAAAATAAATAAATCATGGGAATTAAAAATATAGCATAGGGATTGTAGTCAATAAGATTGCATTAATGTTGTATGCTGACAAATGGTAACGACACCAAATTCTGGTGAACCTAGTGTAATGTATAGAGTTGTCGAATCACTATACTGTACAACTGAAACTAAGATAATATTGTATGTCAACTATACTTCAATTAAAAGATAAAAAAAGACCTTGGGGATTACTTGTATCATAATGAGAGTTCCGTGCTTCTCAGGGAACACTTGGCTTCTGGTATTCTATCTATAGGGAGAATCTATCATGAATACAATTCCATTTGAGTAAAATGATGGAGATACTACCCATACCAGGATGGGGTCCCTGAAAAGCAGGTGTTAAGATGGAGCTTTGCCTACAGAAATTATATTGGTGGATATTTTCAGAACCAATGACCATATGGAGTGAAGAAAGCAAGATTGGGCAAGAGATGAAGATGAACTTGAGGCTTCAGCTAATTCTATAGGAAGCTGTGGAGCTGGAACTACCCTTAGTATTTGTTCTGAATTAGGCCAGGAAGCCCACTTTTAGATTCCCTCACCAAAGACTGACTCTTGGATGAAGCATGGCCTTGGGTTAAGAGACTTTTCAACTGAGGGCCGGTCCCAGAGGGACTTAGCTGAGCAACACTGATGGCAACATCCACCTCAGGTAAGGAAATGGGTGGTTCTGTTCTAACTTGAACACCTGCATGAAATAACACAACATATACGACACCACCCCGATAGTAAAAGGGAACAAGAAGAGAAATCTATGAGGCAGGGAAAGGTAAACAGTGAGAGTTGAAAAAAAAGTGCACAAGAATAAAAACTGTAGCAGTATACAAAATGTATAATGTGTATACAGTTTGTTTTAAATGTTTTTATTTATTTTTGAGAGAGAGAGAGAGAGCATAAGTGGGGTAGGCCAGAGAGAGAGGGAGACACAGAATCAGAAGCAGGCTTCAGGCTCTGAGCAGTCAGGACAGAGCCTGACATGAGGCTAGAACTCAAGAACCACAAGATCATGACCTGAGCCGAAGTCAGATGCTTAACCGACTGAGCCACCCAGGTGTCCCAATGTGTATACAGTTTCAAATGAATAAAGTATATAAATTAGCTTATGGGATCCCCATGCAGGACTATGTACTGTTATGTTATTATCATCAATTATCTATTTAATTATATAAATTAATATATATTGATATTATACTTCATAAAAAATTTGAAGCACAGATTGTTTACATGATTTATCAAATGTCATACATGTAGTAATTTACCCAGCTAGGATTTCAACCTGTGCCAACTTCTTTAATCTTAGGCTGTATCAGGAAGGAGTGTATATGTGTGTGTGTACATGGGCATACATCACTGTACATGATATTGGTTCAGGAACAGGCAAGTAGGCACATAGATTAAAAGAGAACTTAGCAATATATCTTAATATTTATAAAAAGTTAATCTATCTCAATGATAATCATATTTTGTTAAATATTTTAAAGATGAAACAGCTTATAGGTACATCTGAGTAAACAAATAATACAATAATATATTTATGCATTACACATTTTAGAAAAATATATTATACAATGTATATACACGTATGCAATGTATATACACGTACACAATAAAATATATACAATAATACATTTTAGAAGAAGAATGATAAAGTATATGTTAGCTATTGTGAGAGTTTTTTTTTTTAATATTTTTAAATTTATTTCTAGGAGAGAGAGAGAGAGACAGCGTGAGCAGGGGAGGGTCAGAGAGAGAGGAAGATTATAGACTCTGAAATTGGCTCCAGGCTCTGAGCTGGCAGTCAGCACAGAGCCCGACGCGGGGCTCAAACCCACGAACCGCGAGATCATGACCCAAGCGAAAGTCGGACGCTTAACCGACTAAGCCACCCAGGTGCCCCAGCTATTGTGAGAGTTTTAAAGCCAGTCAGGAAACCCAAAAGTATAGAGAGGTAAAGATAAACATTAAAAATAAATAAGAAAAAGCACTGAAAAAAAAAAAGCCACTGAAATAACAAGTCAAAAAAAATATGTTAGGCACAAACAGATCAAAATGATATTTATAATATTAAAAATATCCCTCAAAGATTAAAAGATAAAGACCTTATTAGAAAAAATAAAAAATAAAAAATAAAAAATAAATAAAAAAGTTTATTAGACAATTTAAAGAAACAGAAATCCAACAGCCCAAAGCATAAGAAAAAATGCTCAATTTCACATTAGTTAATTTAAAGTAAGGAAAAGGGACATTCTCATTATATTACTGATAAAAATGTGTTTTAAAAGACTTTTAATTGTCTATTTAGCAATAGCTATTGAAATTGAAATTTAATGGGCTAATTTTCCTATTAGATAATTTTCCTATTAGATATCTTATAGAAACATTCACATATGAAGAAAGCAGAGGGAAAAATTAGAATGTTCTTCTATAGGGATAACTTGAATAATAATGAATTTATATGACAAAATTTTAAAAAATGCATGCCAGTTGCAAGGGAGTGATTTCTATAATTCACTTTCAAGACCTCTCCCAACTAAAAATAAAAAGCATGATAAAGCAGGAAAACAATGAAGAATTATGTTATACAGATCCTATATTTATAAGAAAAATAAAAACCTATATATGCAAAATTTATGTACAATCATATCATCACTGAAAACAAGGTAAATTGATCCACAACATAGACCACTTATTGGAAGGATGGGTGATAGGGGTGGGGGAGAGGAAAAAATTGATAAAAGATGCTCGCAGTAAGAAACAGTATATGCACTATTGTTTCCATCTGTGGATATGGGGTGTGTGTGTCTGTGTGTATGAGAAACAAAGAGAATATGTGTATATATATTTGCATACATATAAAATAGTTGGATGTATGAAATGATGAAATATTGCTGAACATCAAGATGTGGAAGTTCTAGTAATCTAAAATTTGTCTTCTTTAATACCATACTGTAAGAATTTTTTAAAAATTTTTTTAATGTTTTATTTATTTCTAGGAGAGAGAGAGAGAGAGACAGCGTGAGCAGGGGAGGGTCAGAGAGAGAGGGAGTCACAGACTCTGAAACAGGCTCCAGGCTCTGAGCTGGCAGTCAGCACAGAGCCCGACGCGGGGCTCGAACCCACGAACCGCGAGATCATGACCTGAGCGAAAGTTGGACGCTTAACCGACTAAGCCACCTGGGCGCCCCTGTAAGAATTTTTTAGACACGCCTTTATTTGGAAGGAAACAAATAGCATGCATGATGGTATTTTCATAAAACAAGACTTCTAAGAAATACCACTAAAGAGGATTTCACTTCTTTCTCTGTGGTTCTCATATCCTAATTCTTGTGCTATTTTCCTTTTTAATATTCTACCAGTTGCTAACAATCATGCTAACTTGCAGTTTGCTATTTTTGAGGGATATAACTTTCTTGTATATCTTTTTTTTTTTTTTTTTTTTTAAGAGAGAGGGTACAAGTGAGTGAGAGGCCGAGACTGAGAGAGAGAATCCCAGGAGAGGCAGAGAGAAAGGGAAGGAGAGGGGGAGCGAGAGAGAGAGAAGCAGGGCTCACCCAAAGCAGGGCTAGCACTCACCCAATGTGGGACTCAAACCCTCAAACCAAACCACGAGATCATGACCTGATCTGAAGTCAGATATGTAACAACTGACCCATTCAGACTTCCTCTTTTATGTATGTTATACTTGTTTGTTCCCTGGCTTTTTCTATTCTAGATTATAATCATTTTTTAATACTGATTATATTGATTTATTTTTGAGAGAGAGAGAAAGGGAGAAAGTTGGGGAGGGGCAGATTGATGGAGACAGAATCAAAAGTAGGCTCCAGGGTCTGTGCTGACAGCTAAGAGGCTGACATGGAGTTCAAACTCACAAATCACGAGATAGCAACCTGAGCCGAAGTCAGATGCTTAACTGACTGAGCCACCCAGGTGACCCAAATTTTTATAATCTTAATAGATATACTATTCAAATTCCAATGTGATGGTATAAAAGTCCAGTGTTAAGAAATATTTTATTCCAATTAATTTTTTTCTAGAAAAATCCTGGCTATACAGGGATCTCATCGTGGGTAGAGTTATACTATAGCTCAAAACATAAATATTTGGCCAATCAAAAACAAGTTTTAGACTATTTTGCATTAAGCCAGCACTGCTTGTAGAAATAACTACAAGGACAGGCTCATGGAGAAATGAATAAAATGACAAAAATCTCAGAAAAAAATTGGGTTTCCTTTTCTGAAAATAGATTAAAAGGCAGGATCCAGTGGATTCTGAAATGCATTCCTATCTCATGAGACTAAATGCTTTTCTTAGAGCATATGAAAGTTGGAATTAAAGAGTCTGCTTTGTCTAGTCTAGACATATTTCTTGGTTAGATGTTTTATAGTCACATTACTTCCCCAGAGTTTAATACATTGTCTATTTAGACCATGTTATATTTCAACAAATATTCCAATCCACTCCATATGCCAAAGCATTAATTTGGATTTAGCTTCCACTTCATTTTCTGTTAAAATTAATTATTCTTTAATGCTTTGCATCTCTGGCAAATTGCTAAATATTTTTAAAAGACCTTTTGTTTTTCTGGGTCCCAATAGAGAGACAAATTTTCTGATAGACTTCAAATGATCCTTGGACTCAGAATAACCCCAAATTGGAAATTAACATTTATATTGTTATCTTAAATATGGTCATTTGGGAATGACCATGACTACAGGCTAAATTTAGTAAATCAAACTTTTAAGATTAGTTGGAATCTCAAAATGTCACATGCCTTCTCATGTAACATTAATATGAAGACTACTTCATTAAACTGAATTAAAGTGGAAATAGTGCCCTTCCTTGTAAACAGACATTATAATCTATCAGCAGAAATTAAACATTCACTGACTTGGTTATTATTTTGTATGAAGAATAACTGAAGCCATGGAAATGGCCTATGGTGTATGAGTGTGTGTGGGGGGAGGGGGTGCGCGCGCACGCGCACGTGTGCGCATGTCCCTGCGCATGTTTGGGTGTTCAAGTGTTCATTTTCGAGTTGAATGAAGCATTACGGCAACCGATACTGCCGCAGAAAATTCACAATTATAATACTAAGCCATATGACCAAAGTTGTGTTGCTAGGTAGACTGTGCAAAATCAGTAGAAGCACAAACTGCCCAGTATTGGTTTTCATGGTAGTGAAGTCCATATAATGAATGATTCCACACTTTACTGTTCTAATCTCCTACCAGTTCCACTAGTGCAAATTTTTATTTGTCCTTTCTTTTCTGATTTTTTCCAACTCCTTAAAAAGAAAAAAATAATAATAGCTAAATTTGACAACATGAAGCACTGTAATTGATGGTTTCCTAGATGAGTGTGTGCTATTTTGTGATACATATAAATGAAGATAATGTGTTATCAACATATTTCGTTTTCTACATGATAAGGTTTAAAAATTGTAAATGGTTACACTTACTGGCTCCTTGTGAACTGACATTAGATGAATATTTTAAAGCAAGATTGAAATTAAGCACATCAGTTGATCTGGAGACTGAATCTGAAATTCTGAAATATTCTGAAATACTCTGCACTGAATCACAGATGCAATCATTAGTGTTGTGTGGACCAATAGTTGCTCAGTGAATTCTAGACAAACCATTCCATTTTCTATTAATGTTATAGAACTTCTTAATTAAAACCATAACAAAAGTTATCTATAAGAAACAAAACTGGAATTTTATTCCTACATAATCAGTGGATAAAAAGGAGCTCTGGGAAATTCTTACAGGAAAATAAAAACCTCAGACATAGGAGAATCTTTTCCCAAATTGCACCTGTTCTGAAGATTTCTGATTGGCTTTTGATTCAAAATGGGGAAAACATGTGAATAATGACATAATAAGTAAAACAGAAAACTTTTCTGTGAGTATTCTGTTGAAAACATGTAATTCTTTACTGACTGAAACAATAATAGCTAACACTGAGGACTTTGTGTTAAATACTTCTCGATGTATATCTTCTTCCTAAAATAGTATGTCAAAAGTAAAGAATAACAAATCTCAATCACTGACTGAAGTCATGTAATATGTTAGAAACAAAGTTGATATTTGGGCAGGAAATCTGATGCTAGCACTCATGTTCTAAACCACTCAAAGCTTCCTTGAGCCAAAACAATGTGATTATTCAAGTGCTGAATTCTTATTCTGACTTGGATACTGTAATTAATCTGTAAAAATAAAACACAGAGCTTACCACCAAGCAAATTATGGAATACATGTTAGTCAAACATTCATTTTATATTAATGAATGTTTATATTTTATATGAATATGAAGCATGCATTTCAAATTTGTCTCTTATTACAAATGAATTTATTTCACAGGTCTTTAGTGTTTTACAAGTGGGTCCATCTCTCTCTCACTAACACAAATACAGTGACGACATAAAAGATTATGCCCAGTTTAACTGTACTGTTCTTATTATTGAAATATATAGCCAATAGCAGGTATCTCTCTAAGTAAAAAATGATAAGATATTTAGGATATTATATTTTTAAAAACTGGTATTTTTAGGCTAAGCAAAGGTAATATTAATATATTTAAGATATTTATTTTACAACTATATATTTTCCTTTAAAGATAATCTTATGGGAATTGTATAGATTTGAGAAAGATCAGACTAACATATGGGCAGAAGAAGTCATTTTCATAATGTTAAATTTGGCACTGTGTTCCAAAGTCTCTCTCATATGGCCCACTGATTAGCATGTATCAACATTTATTAATATCTGCTATTCCAAGTACAATTATGGGAAGTAGATATTTAAAAATAACAACTAAGTAGTAATAAGGTATATAGGTTTAACTAAATAGTATTGTAACATAATGGAGGAATGGATAGCATGAGGCGGAAAAACAAACTTTTATAGAAATCACATTTACTCTGGGTCATGAAGAAGGATAGGTATTGCTAGATGGAAAATCAGATTTTTAGATTCCACTAATGAGTTAAATCATAGTCTCAGTCTGCCTTATTTTATTGAGCATACTATATGCTAGGTCCATCCATGTGGCCTCAAATGATGTGATCTCATTCTTTTATTATGGCTGAATAATATTCCATCTCTCTCTCTCTCTCTCTCTCTCTCACACACACACACACACACACACACACACACACACACACACACACACACACACTCATACCCCTATTCTTTGTCTACTGATGACACTTAGGTTGCTTCTGTATCTTGGCTATGCTGTAAATATTGCTGCAATAAAAATAGAGGTACATATCTTTTCAAGTTAGTTTTTTCATTGTTATTGTTGAGGATATATTTCCCACAAAACAAATGTCAAATGTCTAAATTACATATGGTCTCTTTGTTAAATGGCCTTTTGAAACTATGTAGTTATTTTTCCCTTACTCATATTTTTGGATAAAACTGTAAGAGAGACTAATATATACAAAAGAATATGTTCAATTTACTGTTTAAAAATGTTTGCAAACAGGTTTTTATTTTCCCCAAGTGTTTTACTAATGTCACGTCTTTAATTCTCTCTCCCTGCAAGCCCTAGGCCAGCTATTCTTATAGATTAATTCCTGATCCACGGGAAACAAATGCAAGTTATGGGCTAAAGCAGGCCTTTGCCTCACCTATCAAGGTCTTTTGCTGTTAATAAGTTCTTGTTTTCTCCTGCTGCTTTGTCCTGTTCTTTTATTGCTGACAGATCTTCAATTTCCTTGTGCCAGAATCTTGACAAAATCATTTCCTCAACTTGCAGGATTTTCAAACACATGGTTCCTATGCACTTGCATAATATGTGACCTACTGCCTAACCCGAGCTTTACTCTGTGTAGTTTGTTACCAGCTTGTCCATCTAAGACTGACCTGTTTCCTTCCCTGACTGCTATACTTCACCCATTTAAAACTTTTTTTTTTTCTGTCAACTGTTTTTGACCTCTTCCCAAAAATGTTTCTAAACAGTATGGAGCCATGTTCTAATGCAGGTTCCCTGACCCAAGTAAACGAAAAATAGAACACTGCCACCATCACCACACAGGCATTAACATACATGCTTATTGTTTAAGAGAAGGAGAAAAGAAGGAAGCACTTGGGACAAAATAAAAAAATTATCATCGCTCTATGCTTTTACTTATATTACTTTTCTACTACCGGTGCTATTTTAGTTTTTCATGGTTCATACTAGGCCTGCCACCTGAAGCTGTGGGCTCTTCCTTCTTTGCTGTCTTGGATTCCCAACGGGCTCTAGTGTCACATTCGCCACCTCTTCAGAAAGGCACTAATTAGGCAATTCCCAACTCCCTTTCATTAGAAACTCATCTGTTATTCTGTCTTGAGCTCTGCTGCCTCTGAAGAAATGTCTTCAAATCACTCTTTACCATGTGCACAGTGGCCCCTGTAACTTATCTCTACATGACTGATTCCAACTGAAGTAGAGAGAGTAGAGAAGAAAATAATGTCAGTGCAGCAAGAAAAATAATTCTAATAATCAGCAAAGGTCCTGCTGGGAATTCTGTTTTTGCCTGGAGTCCACTCTCCTGACTCCAAAGGGCAATGGCTTAAATTCCTCTTTAACCAATTTCACAATTACCTGTATTCTCTAAAGAGACTAAATATCTTTATTCTTTTCCTTCTCAACTTCAATGCCTTTTTAAAATTTGAAACAAGACGTCTTTTTAAGCACTTTTTTAAAAAAGTTAATGGTTTCTGTAGAATTCTTTAGGTTACTCAACATTTTACTTTAACTTTAATTAATTCATGTAATTAAGGGTCCTAAATAAATCAGACAAAATCTACACCATATACATCAAACCAAAAAGATTTCATTAGTGTTCAATGTTTAGTCCCAGTTGCACAGTAGAAAATCCTTCTTTTAAGCATAACAAAAGTAATAGATCATGATCTCTAGCAGAAACCTTTGAAACCACTAAATGCTCAATCAACATGAAGTCTCTTCCCTGTAGAGGCAGATGAGTTCACTGCAGTCTCCCACTATGGCTTAGAATCTGAGCCTCTAAGATTAGATTTTCTGGATTCGACTTGATTTTGCTTCTTCCTCTGTGACCCTAGGCAGATTACTTAACTTTTCTGTGTCTGAGTTTCTTCCCCTTTACCATGACCTCCCAGTGTGGCTATGTGGAATAAATGATGTAGAGAACATAGAAGAATGCCTACCATACAGTAATGTTTGACGAATTTAGTTAAATCTTTTTGACAAAGGTGCTGGTGGAAGTCAGGTATCCACAGTTCACCTAATAAAATCAGTGATTCTCAGTCTCCTTTTGCTGTCATAAGTGAATTTTTACTTAGCTGTTCCTAAGGAATAGATGACCTCAGATACTTTGTGTTGTAGGTTGAAATGTGTCACTCTAAAATTCCTATGTTTTTAAATATTTATTTATTTATTTATTGAGAGAGAGAGAAAGAGAGAGTATCCCAAGCAGGCTCTGTATTATCAGCATGGAATCAGCATGGAAACCCACATGGGTTTAATCTCACAAACCATGAGATCATAACCTGAGCCAAAATCAAGAGTTGGACACGTAACTGATTGAGCCACCTAGTGCCCCATAAAATTACTATCTTGAAGTCCAACTCCCTAGTACCTCAGGATGTGGCTTTATTTGAAATAAGAGTTTTAATAGAGGTAATCAAGTTCAAATGAGGTCATTAGAGTGGGCCCTAATCCAGAATGACTGGTGTTCTTAGAAAAGTAGAAGTTTAGAGAAAGATACACAGAGGGAGAACTCCATGTGAACATCAGAGCAGAGACCTGGGTGATGCATTTACAAACCAAGGAACAGCAATGACTGCTTCCAAAGCACCAGAAACTGGAAAAGAGGCAGGGGACAGATACTTTCCCACAACCCTCAGAGAGAACCATCCCTGCCGACGCTTTGATCTCAGACTTGCAGGTTCCAGAACCATGAGACAATACATTTCTATTGTTTAAGCCATCCAGTCCATGGGGCTTTGTTATGGCAGCCATTGCAAACCAAGACACCTTGTTTCCCGATTACCCTTGGCGCTCATCTCCTAGACTCTGCTCAAGCTACTCTGAGCCAGAGTTTTTATGTTTGGAGAAGAGGAAACACCTGAGACTGAAATGTGGAGAGTTTTGCCATAATGGTACTATGTAAGTTTCCCCCTAAATAACACAGTGTGCTATTATGAACCACAGCAGGATCTAGCTACAGTATGTGGATTATATGAGATTTTATAATAATGCTAAGAGTACACTCTATGCCAGAGGATTTCCATGGTCTTGCACATCCTTCATTTTATACTCATTGCAATTGACTTGTTTGGCTTAATTTTAAAAGGTATCGATTCTAATAATACAAGAAGGTATAACTATGTGTAGATTGCATACTTTTCATGTGGCAATTTTATTATCAACCTGAAAATAGGGCGTAGAGCATAAAAATAAAGATAAAGTTTCATTTCTCAGGAGGGAAGAAACACAAGGATCAACACTTACCAAAAGACAGGAAAGGGGAGGAAGGAAGCTATATGAAGGATAGAAACAAAGATTTCACTGTCAACTGTCATCATCAAGCATAGAAGTTTCAAACACAGATGAAGTTGCTATATCAAAACAAACAAAAACTTACAGTAATTTAACCAAAACTGTTTGTGGTAGGTTTTCTGCGGTAACTAATGATAAGTTGGTTTGGTTTTCATTTTGTTTTTGTTTGTCTTTGTGTTTTTGTATTTAATGACTTTGATTCCCTACCACCAACACACATCTTCCCCCTCTGGGCTCTGAAAACCATAATTGCTAATTGAGTACATAGGGAAAGAATCAATTTAAACTAACTGGGTCATAAACCACATACAGGTTTCTAAACCAAGACAGTAACACTTTAAAACTGCACTCCAAGGAGATGACTAATTCACAGGTACATTAAAGTTGTACAAATGGTTTCAAGAAATATTCAGATTTAGTACACTTATTACTGCACAAAGTATTCATTTGCTACTCTTATACTAATCCACCCACTGATGTCTACTAATGACAGAGAAGGGACAATGAGCATTAATAACTCCAGCCTAAGGGTCAATTTGTCTCAATTAAAAGGATTATTTTCCCAAACTGTGTTCTTATTTCAAGACCGTAGCTGGGCTTTAGAGGTATTCCTGTTTGCATGGCAACCGTTAAAAGTATATATAAGTTACAAGCCTCAAGAGCCCTGAAGTAGATGAACTTTTACAATGTCAGTCATCAGATCTTCTCAGAAGTTTTGCCAAATATTCTAAATCAAGCTTTGCTCTTGAGCAATGGTCCTCAACACTTGGTTGCACATGAGATTACCTAAAACATAGTAAGAAAAATCTCAATAACTAGGGCTTGCCACTGACCAACTATACAAGAATTTGTAGAGATGTAACATCAGGATCCATAAGCTAACCCATCAGACTGAGCTGTGATGCTGTAGAAACTTGGAACCCAAGGGTGGCCGACAGGCCAGCTGCACAGGGATCATCTGAGAACTTGGTAGAAATGTAGACTCATGGGTCCCATTGCAGGAACACTAAATTAGAATCAGCTCCTTAATAAGGTACACAGGTGGTTAATATGCATCTGAAAAGTGGAAAGTACCAATCTAGACTTGAGAGCCTTGCACCAACCTTATCCAAAACTTCACTGGAGTAATCAGAATATGCTGGAACAGCAGTGGACCTCAGGGCTTATTTTTTCAAGTTTATATTACTCAGCGCTTTAGTCAACTTGCTAGGAATACAGATATTTAAAGGATATTTGCAGATATCATAAAAGGTCAAATACTCTCTAGTATAAAAATACATAGATTACCAGGGATTTTATCTTAACCTCAAGAACATTTGTCATTGACTAATATGCAGGGGCACTTGCCAGAAAATTGAGCCTATTTGGACCCCAATGGCTATTCCCAAAACATTAAAACTCTGTATTTTAAACATGATTTTTTCCCTCATAACTCAAGTCCAATATGTTCCTTGTATTTTACTTACCTAACTGGAACATGTCTCATCAATATGTATGAAAACATATGAGTGATAAAGCCACTTAACCACAAGATGAAACCAAGGTGAGTGACTTATTGATCAAAAACAGTTGGCAATGTGAATGATTGATTAAATAAAAGTGTGTTTTTATGGTGGTCTCATTTAAAGTGGGAATTAAAAAAATCACTAGAGGAATAAAAATGCATTAGGATTTGGATTGTATTACCAGGAAAAAATAATCATATGAGCCCCTGTGTATATGTGTTAATTCAAAATAGCAATAGTAGAATGCATGAGGCAATATATTTTTGATAAAGAACATCAAAAGTTGTAAGTAATTATCACATGTTTCTGGGGCAGCTGGGTGGCTTGGTCTCTTAAGACTCTGACTCTTGATTTTTGCTCAGGTCATGATCTTATGGTTTGTGAATTTGAGCCCTGCATAGGGCTCTGTGCTGATGGCATGGTGCTTGCTTGGGATTCTCTCTCTCCATCTCTCCCTATCCCCCTCCCTCAAAAGTAAATAAAAAACATTAAAAAGTGTTTCATTACAACTATAAATGATCCTTCCTATAATAAAATTAGTCTATATTCAGCCAACAGAATGTGTTTAAAAGGTCCTATTCATGTAATTAATTTCATAGAAAAAATAACCTTTTTGATAGTTATGTAAAATTATAATTTGCTGATTATTTCTTCAACACAATTTTTATATAATTAAATTGTAACAGAAAATTTAAAGGATTAAAAATTCTTTTGAAACTCTACTTAAAACAATACATTAAATTCTAACAATGCAAAATGTTAAAATAGAATGCTAAGATCTGTTATTACAAAATTAAAAAAAAAAACATACTGGCCATAGTTCCTTTTCTCAATAAGACTCTTAAGTGAGCTCTCTTCCACCTTATAAGCTCACTCTTCCCTAATATTTACTTAGTTTGGTATATTAAATATTAGTGATCATCACAGTTACATTTTTATCATTTTAAATTTCCCTTTAATAATTAAGTTGGTTCTAATATTAAAATATTCATTTTTCTCTCTTTGTTGATATCCAAAACCTTCTCCATTTTGTAGTGCTCCTTTCTTGTTTCAAATTTTCTAACAGGAATTTTTAGCAAGTTATTTTATCCTGTTTGTCTTTAGTTACTTGTCTTTAGTTACAAATAGTCTTTTATAAATTTATTAATAAATTCATAACACTTTGTATATGTTCATCCATCTCACTAGTTTTGTAATCCAGATGAATAAATAACCATACACAAATCCATAAAAGTACATATTGAATTTCCCCCTAAATTTAGAAGTCTTTGGCCCTCAATTTAGTATTTTATTGAATTACATTGGTCATATTTTTTATTGTTGTGACTCAATAGGAATTGGAATAAAAGTATTTTTTTCACAGGATTCCTGGGTGACTCAGTCAGTTAAGCAACTCACTTCACCTTGGGTCATGATCTTGTGGTCCGTGACTTTGAGCACACATCAAGCTCTGTGCTGACAGCTCAGAGCCTAGAGCCTGCTTCAGATTCTGTTTCCCTCTCTCTCTGTCCCTCTCCCAGTCACGCACTGTCTCTTTCTGTTTCTCAAAAATGAATAAATGTTAAAAAAAAGTAAGTATTTTTTCACTATTTTTAAAAAGTTTTATTTATTTACTCTCTACACCCAATTTAGAGATCAAACTCACCACCCGTGTATCAAGAGTCACTTACTCTTCTTTTTCTTTCTTTCTTTATTTTTTAATGTTTATTTATTTTTGAGAGAGAGAAAGAGCATTAGCAGGAGAGGGGAGAAGAGAGAGGAAGACACAGAATCTGAAGCAGGCTCCAAGCTCAGACCCTGATGGGGAGCTTGAACTCACAAATCGTGAGATCATGACCTGAGCCGAAGTCGGGCACTTAACCAACTGAGCAACCCAGGCGCCCCAAGAGTCACTTACTCTTCTGACTGTGGCAGCCCGGTGCCCCACTATTTTAAATGGAATTTTAAATGGTGGTTGATTACAAAATTGAGTTGTGGTTAAGTTTTAAACACTGTTTAATTCTTCAATAACTAGCATAATCCACAAACCCTTTGGGTCAGTTATGTTTCATAATTCAGAACTGCTCAGATTTTTTTAACATAAAAATGCTAGATGAATCTGAAATAGCATTCTGTAATTAACACATTGATACTTCTAGGGTAAAACATGTGAAAAGCTACTCTAAATGGTATCAATATGGATTGTAAATATTTCACATCTGTGTAGTAAGTTCTAGGTGCCAAGAGAGTTTGTTTCATATTTACAAAAAGCTTTCCATTTTCAGAGATTTGGGATTTTAGAATTGCAGATTGGTATGTAATTTTACAGTTTCATGAGGTAAAGTTAGATATTACAGTTTAAAGCTTCCATTTATAAGCATGTGAGCACTAGAATACTGATGTTTTTCTTCAGGTGTTTTCAATGAATAACTCATAAATGTGTACTAATAATCAGATTTTCATCTCAAATATTAATTAAACATTAATTACACTATTTTATTACAAATAAAATAACACTAACTTTGGCATTTTACATTTTATATGGGCCTTTGATATTAAATTGGACACAAAAAATCTTAAAGTATAGAGCTGAAACATGTCATCAATATATAATTATTTTAATTTCAGCTATTTTTAAAATAAGAGGCCATAAAATGTTTTTTAATTTAGGTAAACATATATATTTAATATAACTTAATTTTAATATAAAACTGAGTCTACTGTTTCAAACTTTGGAATTTTCCAAATATTTATTGAACACACTTCCAGACCTCAAAATCAATCAATGTCAACTATTTTTCCACTTCTCTGAAATGGTACCTTAGGTGAAACTGAGCTATATGGATCAAAAAAAGATTAACAGCAGATTCATTGCTATTGAAGGGAGTAATTTTAATTTTTGAGCAGAGAGACAAATTTCAATCCATTGTACAAAGTGTGTGTGTGTGTGTGTGTGTGTGTGTGTGTGTGTGTGCATTTCATTTTTTTGGCATTTTCATAAACTTCATTCTTTCCTACTTCATTCATAAACAAAAACTTGAGATAATGAATAATAAAAATAATACTGCTTCTTGCATATGCCTAAAGTACTAGGCATGCAAAAAATAAGTTATGAATTTACTAGAGAGAGAAAGAGAGAGAGAGAATCGCTCTTAGAAATGAAGACGATTGTCTGAATCACTGAGGTTTGCGTTAATAGGGCTGGTTTGCTCACATGGCAATTAATGATCATACATCACATAGGCTGTGATTATGCACAGAGAGTCTCAAATTCCATGTACAAAATTAGTTATAAAACTTAATTAAGTGATTTTTTTAAACTTCAGGAAGAAATAAATAATATTAGGTTAAATTCATTTATTCTGCAACAGTGGACAGTAGAGATAGATGATAGATGATAGATAGATGACAGACAGATGATAGACAATTGATAGACAAAGCACTGGAAATAATGATATGCAAAACAGGCAAGATGCCTTCTACCATAGGATTCAAAACACAAGAATATTTAAACAATTGATTACAAAAACTGTGATGAACGCTATTATGGAGAAATACAGAGTATTATAAAGCTGAATGGTGGGGGATACATGCCCAGTGTCTCTTCCAGTATGGTCAAGAAATACCCAAAACACCTATGTATGTTCAAAATATGAACTAATATCCTCTACTCCTGATTGCTAAAGTCAGAACTCTAATGTGAGCAGTTATAGGCTCCACAATCTATACTGGAGGCTGTGAGCTTAGAATATGTGAACAGTCACAACCTGGTGTCACAGCTGAAAACCATCTATCCCTAAGTTGGCCTCTGCAACTTCTCTCATTGGTCAGGGCACACCTCTGTGTCTGACATCTCTGATGCTACACAGCTAAGACTGGGACTCCTGCTTCAAGCACTGTCACTGCTGCGTAGCTGAGAGTGAATATTCTCTCCCTTACCACAGTATGCATGTCCCATGACAAAAATGGCCATATGTCTCAATGTCAGTTCACTGGATTTAATCATACAGTAATGTCCTGACATGCTTGAGTTGGACAGGATCTGGAAAACATTACATGGACCCGTGAGTGCTACTTTTCATTAACCTTCATCCTCAGTCAAAGGGCCATCCCATTGATATAATATCTTTCTACAGCCATGATAGAAAAATAACATAGCTCACACCTGCAACTGGGCCTTCTTAGGGCCTCCAAATATTGGTTGCTCCCTGATGTTCTCAAACACTGAGAACTGATCCTGACACATAACTATATAGTGATATACATGTAGCTAGCTAGAGAGCTGGTAGACAGATATTGATACAGAACAAATGATTGAAGTTTTCAATAAATTTGTTTCTAAGAAGTATTGTAAAATCTTTATGCATATTGATCTAGTTTCTTGCTGATTTAAGGACACTAAGGTATAGGAATGAGGCAGACACTTAATTTTTGTCTAGTTATTCCAAAACCAATTTTGCTAAGACCAGGATAATCAGATAGCAGCATAAATCACATTCTCTCTTCAAGTATAAATCCTCTCATTTTTTTGCTGGATATAAGAATTATTTGGGAGTTTGTTAAAAAGTTGCATCCTATCCCTGACCCCTGATCTCTAATTCAGGTGGATAGATCCAGGAGTCTGTAACTTTATTGGTCATCCTTGGAAAGTCTAGCACAGAGTTTTCATGAATCACATTCTGGAAAACAATGCTCCAAAGAAACCTACAGCAAATTGGGTAGCTTATAACTTGAGCAAAAGAGTCAATAGTAAGTGAGAGTCACTGGGCAGAAGTCATTATTGGCATATTAGATAAAATAGTGGGTACCATAAAGTTTTAGATAAGCAGGAGCCATGAGATGGATATAAGAACAGTAAAGAAGAAGTGGGCAGGCAAAAAGTAAGGACACACACAAGAGAAGGAGCAGTATGGACAGCATCAATAATGAATAGTCTAAAGTGAAGAACCACAAACTTCCAATACTGAGTTCCTCAGAGCTGCTCTGGATTCCAAAAGAATGTCCATTCCCAGTACCTTGAAACCAAACTACACTATGTTTCTACTTTTTTCAATAGTCTAGTTCTGCATTCCTCAATTCCTGTGTTACTGAGAGCCCTATTTTTCTATCGTCTATTTTATCAACTCACACCTAACTTTAAAATCTTTTTAAATTTAGGACAATAATTTCAGTAAGTCTCTGTTACCACAAAAAATACTTTGGTGGGCTGTAAAATGCACTGCCCAAAGATGTCCACAACATAATCCTGTGAATGTTATTTCATATGACAAAGAGACTTTGTGGATATGATTAAGTCAAATATTTTGAGATGGATAGATTAAAATACTAAATTATCCAGGTGGACTCAGTGTAATCATTAGGGTCCTCGTAGGAGAGAAGCAGGAGATCAAAGCAAAGAGATGTGACTACAGAAGCAAGAGGTTAAAGTAATATGGAGCCATTAGCTAAGGAATGTAGGTAGTACTTAAAAGTTGAAAACATATATAAATGTATTCTCCCCTGGAACATCTAGAATAAGCCAGCCCTGCTCATACATTGACATAAGCCTGATAAGACTCATTCTAAGCTTCTAAACTCCAGAAATGTAAGAGAATAAATTTTATTTGTTTTACACCACCAAACTGGTGGTAATTTATTATACCAACAATAGGAAACTAACACAGAGACCCAATAAGTAGAACTTCCATAGAAGTTTCAAAGTGATAAAAAGCTGCAGGCAGTGTTGCCCTTTCAGAGTTATTTTCTCGTTTGTTTGTTTCTCACAAGCATTTGGTGTAGGCAAAAAGTAAATTCATTCTATAGTTACTCATAAGGAATTTATGGGAGAAAATATTTGCAAAAGTTATATCTTATAGGGGACTGTTTTTCAAAATATACAAGGAATACCTAAAACTCAACAGTAAGGAAATACAAAACTGGAAAAGAAAAACGTCCTAAAGACCATAACAGACACCTCAGCAAAGGAGATGTACAGATAGCAAGTAAGCATATGAAAAGATGCTCCACATATATGTCATCAGGGAAATGCAAATTAAAGAAGCAATAAAATATTGCTACATACCTGCCAAAATGGCCAAAATCCAGAAAACTGACAATACCAAATATTAAAAGACAAGGACATGAAGCAACAAGAACTCACATTCATCCTAGTGAAAATACAAAATGGTACAACTGCTTTGGAAGACAGTTTGGCAGTTTCTTACACAATTAAACATACTCTTCCCATACCACCTAGCAGTTATGCTCCTTGGTAGTTACTGAAAGAAGGTAAAAACTTACCTACACACAAAGCCTTGCACACAGATATTTATAGTAGCTTTATTAATTGACATACTGGGGCACGTGGGTGGCTCAGTTGGTTAAGCATCTGACTTTGGCTGAGGTCATAATCTCACAGTTCATGAGTTTGAGCCCCGTGTTAGGCTCTATACTGACAGCTCAGAGCCTGGAGTCTGCTTTGGATTCTGTGCCTCTCTCTCTCTTTGCCCCTCCCCTGCTTGTACTTGCACTCTCTCTCTCTTTCTCTCAAAAATAAATAAGTAAACATCGAAAAAAATTAATAACTGCCATACTGTGGAAGAAACCAAGATGCCCTTTTAAGGTTAGTGGATAAACTCTGCTATATCCAGATAATATAATTTTATTCAATTCTAAAAAAGTAACAAACTTTCAAGCCATCAAAAGATATGAGGGAAACTTAAATGCATGTTACTAAGTGAAAAGGCCAACCTAAAAGGCTACATACTGTATAATTCCATCTATATGACATTCTGGAAAAATCAAAACTGGAAATAGTTACAGGGCAGAAAAGGATGAATGGGCGGAATACAGAGCATTTTTAGGGTAGTGAAAATACTCTGTGTTACACTACTATGGTGGATACATGTCATTATACCTTTGTCCAAATCCACAGAATGAGACCCAAGAATGAACCCTAATGTAAACTACTGACTTTGAGTGACACTGACTGTATTACGGTAGGTTTATCAATTGTAACAAATGTACCACTCTAGTGGGAGATATTATTAGGGAATCTATGCACGTGGGTGAGGGGAGTAGAGGGTAAAATGGGAACTATCTGTTCTTTCCACTCCATTTTGCTGTGAACTTAAAACTGCTCTAAAATATAAAGTCTACTAAATATAAATATCTCTAAGAAAAATGTCAGACTTGAATTCATCAGCTTCACTTCTTATTAGTTATATAAACTTAGGCAGACCATTTAACCTATTCTTATAATTAAAATAAGACTAATAAAATCATATCACAGAATTCTGAAGATGACACTTTTGAAAGCCTTGTCTCCCTAATAGGTGAATAATGGATGCATTTCTTATGCATAAATATATCTAGTTTGAACAATACATCTAGTTATACAGCATTCATCCTTGTGTCTTTCTTTTAATAAAGTAATTTTTTAAATGTATACTCTTTAAAAAAACACACTTGATACATGTGGAAGTCAATGATCTCAAATAGTTGCCATATTTGTTTTTGGCATTCTACAGAAGGATTCAATGACAAGCAGTAAACTTTAAAATACTGGATTCTTTTAAGATTCAAATTTGCTAAAGAACTTCCTTTCTTGTATCACTAGCTATAAATTGAAAATAATGTCATAGGAATAAATATTTCAAAAATTAGTTAGATGCTTCAAAGTTCTTTAATTCATTCAAAAGACACAATATTAATGTCAGAAGCCATTTTCTAAAATTTTTGTTTAAATTTGGAATCCTTTGATACCATTTATTTCCTTTAAATAATAATTTTGTTTCTTTTACAGAATTTATAAATGAGAAACCAAGCAAGAAATAAAATGAGTTATACTAAAGCTTTTTATTGTTCTCACAGTTTAGAGAAAATGGTCTTTTTTATTATATTGTACAGCTGTTTTTCTATTCAATTTTCGATTAATGAAAACAGTCACTTGTGTAAACATAATTAAAATACCTTTAAGAGTAAAAAGAGATGTCTAACATAATAAATAGACCCAAAGTTTAATTACTTCAGCTTATTTAGTATGAACTTGTTTTTAACATCCTGAAGAGGGGTTAGTTTTTTATATTTTATTAAATGTTCTTTTTATTGACTAATTGGTTTTAAGGAACCTGAAAGATTTTCTTATTTGATATGCTATGTCCTCTATATACACTGGTTGATTATCATTTTAAAGTTCTCTAATATAATGTACATTGTTTCTGTATTATAGGTAACTGAACTCTTCCTTGTTGCCTAAGTCCATACTTCTTATTCTTGTAATCAGAAAACAAACAAAAAACCCTTCATATATCCAAAGGCATTATTAATTATTTATCAAAAGAAACAAGAAATAAAATGAGAAGGATTTTCTAAGATCTTTAAGCAGGAGTAAAACTCCCTGTTGGACAGAATAAACTTTTCCCTGACAGTTAAGACAAACTTCAATATGTAAGGTAATATTAGCCTTTCTGTTTTGGACTTAGTCAAAATCATCAGTAATCTTTAGACATGTATTTTCTGATATAAATTCAATAACTTTGGATCTATGACTTCCTATATCCATTGGTTATATTTTTTAAAAGAGGGGGGACAGAGACTAAATAACCTGATTTTTAAAAAATTTTATTTTATTACTGAGACAGAGAGAAACACAGCATGAATGGGGGAAGGGCAGAGAGGGAGGCACAGAATCCAAAGCAGGCTCCAGGCTCTGAGCTGTCAGCCCAAAGCCAAATGTGGGGCTCGAACCCACAAACCATGAGATCATGACCTGGGCTGAAGTCGGACACTTAACCAACTGAGCCACCCAGGTGCCCCAATAAACTAATTTTTAAAATGCGTGTTGTTCTTGCTATCTCCTGAACTTTCTTACCTGCAAGGCTTATGTCTTTTTTGTTCCTGTTTATTTTTAATTGAACATACTGCACCTATGTTTAATCTAAGCAAGCCTATTTAAATGTATACATCATTCTGGAGCCTCTTATTTGCATCTCTTTCATTGCCACCTATGCCCCAGCTTCGTCTGCCTGAAATCTGGTTTAATTTAGATTTTACAATTAAGCATTTAGTGAGAATCATACGCCATGCCTCGTACTGAATAGGGAAAGGCATTATTAATACCTACCTAAACAACACTATGACTTTGAAAGAAAGCTACTTTGAGTTAAGATTTTTAACACTAGATTTTATTTATTTCAACTATTCTTTATTTTTCATACTTGACTAAAAGCTCCAGAATACATAAGCTTGATAACAAAAAAAGCTGAGTTTATTTTAAACTTGCAAAGTTTTATTACCACCTTGTCACTGCCTTTAGTGACATCTGACAAGATAATTATGATCAATGCATCAGCTAAAACAGTTTTAATAGACTGCATTCTTAATCAAAATCAAATGTTACTTCTATTGACTTGATTTTCAAAAAAAATATTAAAGGAATATGTAAATTAAATCTAACACAACACTCTTAATTGGGCAATAGGATGTAAAAACAGAGTTTGAAGACACAAGACATATCTTTAATTTTTTGAGATTAGGGATTTATATTATGCCGTTTATATACCTTGCAATACCTAATACTGGGAATTGAGTAGATAATGAAAATGGATCAAACATTTATTAAGAGTTTATTTATATGTGCCAGGTATTTTGTTCAGGACTTCACTTATTTAAATAATATAGAACCTTATGTATGGATGATATTTTATGCCTACTTTAGAGAGAAGTGTATTAAAATTTAGAAGGAAAGATTGGATAGATTTACTAAAGTTAGTGGGTTACAAGTTGAGGATTTTAACTTAGACAACATGATTCTAAACCCAGGTATTAAAATTATCAGTACTTCCTCTAATATTCTTAACTAATGTGTATTTTATTTTGACTCTTATTTCCTTAGTGAGTCAAGACATATTGTTTTTCTGAAATTCTACTCCATTATTTTAGGGGTAAAAGTGAAATCAGTAAGTGAGAAAAACATATTGTGTGGAAAGCTCACTCCAATAACTTTCGCCTTTATCAGGTATCAAGTTAATCCTGACATGGTGTCTGATTTTCTAGGGAGTCTGCAAAGAGGATTTTCCTTTCATATCTAATGCCATTGACCTGCTTTGTTGCTTTGCTTTTTTCTTCCCTAGCAGCTTGGTAGTCATGCGGAGAGAAAGTCATACTAAAGATTAGTATTACATCCCCAAATTTGACCTTAGTTCCAAAATAAGAGATGGTCTTCAGTTAGGAAAAAATAGAGTGTTAGTGACTCTATAAGTTTGGAAGCTCCTCTATTAAATTCAGTGAAGAAATTGTATCAATGCAAAGAAGGTATTTTAAAATATAGATTATAGATATGGATAAATAGTATGTAGCAGGGTGCTTCAGGTAAGAGCAGGCCCTCAGAGTTCTAAAGCCTTGATAAATGTAAGATTGAAAAAAAACTAATTTAAAATTGTATGTAGTATTGTTTTCCTATAAAATTCATCTACTTTATATATCTGATAAAATAACTATACTGGGTTATTTAACAACACAAAAATATAAAATTATCAACATGCATTCTTTGGAGACAATGCAAGTCAAAATTTAAAAGAAAGGGAATGTTTAGACCAAGTGCCCAACAGCTCTATCACACCACAACTAGTTATTTCTCCAGAAAAATGAGGGCTGGAGACTTGATGACCTATATAAAATGCTATTTAAAGCCAAATTGTCTCTGGCAATAAAAGACTAGCTTGTATCAGACTATCCCTCCTGGCGAGAACAACAATAAAGTCTCAATAAAATATAAAATCAACCAACCAAAGAAAAAAATGCTGTTTGAAGGGGTCAGGGTAAAACAATACAGCCAGAAATGGACAGGCTAAAATCCTAGAGGGAAGGGCAGCACATTAAGGTGAACATTTACCTCTGATATATCTCCTCAGGACATATTCCAGTACATTATGCTAGGAAGAGGGGCCAATGAAAAAGAGTGGCTTAGGGTTTGTTAGACTACAGAGACAGTTTAGAGTTCTGTGTGCAAAAGCACACTGACAGATGTATCTTAAGTAGCTTCTATACAGGAAATCACAGGAGCTCAACCGAAGTATTCTGTCTGCAATTGTTTGTCAAGGTGACTTTCTGGCAGCCATACTGGCCTCACTGGATGACAGTCACAGCAAGGAAATGACAGTGTTTGCACAGCTCCTGCCATGAGAAATGAAAAACTGGTATCTCCTTCTGCTACTTCTGGCTCTTGTTGGAAATGAGCCTGCTGGTATTGACCAGGCCTCACAATATTCCAAAGCAGATCGATATTCCCCACACAGATACCTCTCACAAGGAAAACCATATTCCTGCCTCTTTAAAAGAGATTTTAGATGAAAGCACTGTGGATGATTGTCAAAAGTCTCTTTCTACGGGCCTTGTAGATCCAAGACTTGGATAATAAAGGGGGTTAAGAACACAAGAGTTACAACTGAGCCTGGCTCTGAGACAAAGAGCTTAATTTAGAGTTAAGGAACAGATAAGGGCAGAACTTAAGTTAATACTTATACCTTTTCTAACTGGTGATGTATGGCAGTCCCTTCCCTAAGGCATACTTTCTGCAAACACCCTTCCTTACAGGTGGCTGGGATGAGGATAGATAAGAGTAGCTAAAACATAACCCAAAAACAAAGGCTGACACATTTAGGGCCTCAATGGTGTTTACACATTCAGCATCAAGTCAAAAAAAGTTTCTACAAACAACTTATTAACCAGCTTAAAAACATTTGTTCCCATGTGAGCCAGACAAAATGACTCCTAACCTATCTATATACAACTTAACCTATGTCTTAATCTTAGCATGATTAACATAGAACAAATATGTATGTCATCCTATTTTTCACTAAGAACACCCTGTTATTTCTTTAGTTGTAAGATTTACTCAACCTTACTATGATTGGGGTAATTCTGCAAGAATACTTCCGAAACACCTGTTTTTGTACACTTTTCAAAGCATCTTATCACAAAGAGTTTTCCATTGTAAAAATTCCTTTTTCTGATCTCATGTTGTCATTAACCTTTAAATAAAGACACTAAAATCAACCGGACACAGATGCCTGCCTGGTGATCAGAAAGATTCTCGTGGCTCTCTCACTCTCTCTCTAGCTGACACCGTCCATCCTTCAGGGACCCCTGGACTGGCTGGAGTGGGTCTCCAGCAGTGACTGACAAATCTTAAGGCTTCTGGGACCTGAGACAAAAATAAGAAAGGAGCTAACAAAATGCTAAGGGTCTGAGCAGGAATCCCTGCATTTTACAGATGCTGAAGAACTATGGATTACAATTCAGAACCTGAAAAAGGAGAGTCCTAGGAAGCAGCGCAGTCCTCTGCTGAGACCCTTCGGGACTATGCCTTAGGGGTAAGCATAAGCCAGTCTGAAACCCAGCTATGATTGGACTAAGATGACCTGCCAGTATTGTAGCTTCATGAGAAAATGACATTCTTTCTGGAGGAGTATATCATCATTTAAAGTCTTAACAGTTTCATATAGAGAATCTTCAAAATCCAAAAAAATATATCACCACATGGAAAACTAGATTAAATGACCAAAATCTAAGGAATAAGTTGAAAAAAAGAAATAAAATCATATGAGACCCAGATATGAAAGTTCTCAAATTCCAGTGGTTTAAAATGATCATGAATGATATGTTCCAGAAAGAAGAAAAGATAGAAAATTTAACCAGGTAACTGCAATCTATAAAACTGAATCAGGGGTACCTGGGTGGCTCAGTCGGTTAAATGTCCAAATTTGGCTCAAGTCATATCTCTCGGTTTGTGAGTTCTAGCCCTGCATTGGACTCTGTGCTGACAGCTCAGAACCTGGAGCCTGCTTCAGATTCTGTGTGTCCCTCTCTCTCTGCCCTCCCCTACCTCTCAAAAATAAATAAACATTGAAATTCTTTTTTAAAAAATCAGATAGTTTTAAACTGAAAAGTATGAATGCAAATAAAAATAAAATATAATTAACAGACTCTGTGTGTATGTGTGTGTGTGTGTGTGTGTGTGTGTGTGCGTGTGTGTGTGTGTATGCATGCAGATTAAACATAAGAAAAGTGAAAATTACACAACTGGAAGGGATCAGGAAAAATAACTGGGTTGAAATAAAGAAACCATAAAAAGATGGAAAATATAGGGCACAAGTGACATATGAAATAAGACGAAATGCCCTAAGTACATGTAAATTACAGTCCCAAATGAAAGGAAGATGCAGCAATTTTGTAGAAATATAAGCTTGAATTTTTAAGATAGACTTCAAACCAAAATATAAGAAAAATAAATTTCAAGGAATGTAAATTCACAGAAATAAGCATTTATAAAACATCACATAGTAAAACTGTTAAAAATTAAGGACAAAAAAACAAATATTACAAGAAGCCAGGCAAATATGGAAGCTGACTCTCAACGACAATGAGCAAACTGATGGTTACCAGAGGGGAGGGGAGGGTGGGGTGGGTTAAACAGGTGATGGGGATTAAGGAGTGCACTTATGATCAGCACATGGTGTTGTATTGAAGTGTTGAATCACTGTATTGTACACCTGAAACCAATGTTATACTGTATGTTAACCAGAAGTTAAATAAAAATGCACACAAAAAAGGAAAAAATAACCAGCCAGGTTAAGAGGCAAAAATTTTCAAAAGTGGAAAAAAGAACAAAATCTGAATTTTTAATAAAAAAAATATATGGAAGTCTAAAGACAACCTTAAAGTTTTTTTTTAATTAATGACCCACCATAAATAATCTTAGCACCAGAGACAATGATCTTTTTTTTAAGTTTATTTATTTTTGAGAGAGAGACAGAGAGACAGAGCATGGAGTGGGGAGGAGCAGAGAGAGAGGGAGACACAGAATCCAAAGCAGGCTCCAGACTCTGAGCTGTCAGCACAGAGCCCGACATGGGGCTCGAACTCACGAACTGAGAGATCATGACCAGAACCAAAGTCAGTGCTTAAACAGCTGAGCCATCCAGACACCCCTATTCTTTACCAAAAAGAAGCAAAATAGATACCTTTTCAAAGAGAGGGAGAGAAAATGTATTGCTATTAAACCAGTAATAAAAACAACATTAACCAAATTTATCAGAGTAAAGGAAAATAATCACAGTTGTACAAAAGATAATAACAACTGAAAGGTAAGTATGTTTATATAAAGCACTAACAAGAACTTCTTGTAGGCTATTAAAAATGTGTAGAATTAACTTACTTGGCAAACACACACACGTGTGCGCGCGCACACACACACACACACACACACACACAAACACACAAAAGCCAATAAGGTAGTAAACAGACCTATGCTATAGTAAGATCCTAGCATTGATCAGGAAGCGGTAAAATATTATTTTTTTGATTTTATAGACTCTAAAAAATAATTAGTCTTACAAGTAATCCCAGCAATACTATTTTTATTTTTATTTTTTAATTCCTTTTAATATTTTACTTATTTTTGAGAGAGTGAGAGAGAGAGAGACAGTGTGAGTGGGGGAGGAAGAGAGAGACAGGGAGACACAGAATTTGAAGCAGGTTCCAGGCTCTGTGCTGTCAGCACCTAGCCTGACACAGGGCCTGAACCGAAGAACTAGGAGATCATGACCTGAGCCAAAGTTGGATGCTTAACCAACTTAGCCACCCAGGCACCCCAGCAATACTGTTTTTAAAATGTCTAAGTAGTAGGGGACCTGGGTGGTTCAGTCAGTTAAGCATGTGACTCTTGATCTAGGCTCAGGTCATGTTCTCACAGTTCATGAGTTCAAGCCCTGCCTCAGGCTCTGCATTGTGGTGTGGAGTCTGCTTGGGATTCTGTCTTTCCTTCTCTCTGCATCTCATCTGCTTGTGTTCTCTCTCCCTCCCCCTCTCTTCCTCTCTCCCTCCCTCCCTCTCTCTGTCTCTCTGTCTCTGTCTCTCTCTCTCAAAATAAAGAAATAAATATGAAAAAAATAAATGTAGGGGTGCCTGAACCACCCTCAGTCGGTTGAGTGTCCAAGTTCAGCTCAGGTCATGATCTCACAGTTCATGGGTTCAGGCCCCGTGTCGGGCTCTGTGCTGACAGCTACCTCAGAGTTTGGGGCCTGTTTCAGATTCTGTGTTTCCCTCTCTCTGACCCTCCCCTGCTCATGCTGTCTCTCTCTCTCAGAAATAAATAAAACATTAAAAAAATAAATGTATAAGTAGTAACAAAAACAATATTTGATTACCTTTCACTCTGAATATAGTCTAATTTCATAGTGTCTTGTCTTCTGTATCAGATGTCTTGTTGATTATCATTCAACCTTAAGTAAACTAATGTTAAATGTCTTATTTCTAGTGTCAGGCTTACAAGAAGATGTTAGAGTGAATGAAGTAGCAATGGGGCATCCCCTGTCTAACATCAGTGTGGCATAGCAGCCAAATGTATGCAGAAGTAGACCAAGTTCTGTCCAGTAGAACAGCAATCTAATGTTGAGAAGCAGTAGTTAGTCATGCATAATATGTAGCATTTTCTACTGATACAACAACCAGGTAATTCTCATAAACATTTGGGGGTCTCTTTGAGAATCTTTACCTAAGAATTAATTTAGCCATTTATTTCTTTCATTAACAACTATTTATTATGTAAGAGCTGCTTTCTATGATCTATAGATTTTTCAATGAACAGAGTCTCAGGCAGGAGACAGAGATCGAAATTTTTTTTAAAAAAGATAATCAAATGAATATTTAAACTTCTCTTGTCTGTAACAGTCAAGAACAATAAAACAAGGTGAGGAAACAGCAGGACGTGCTGGAGATAGAGTTGTTCTTTTAGTTGAAAGAGTTGGGTAGCCCTCTATGATAGGGCATGTGTGGGAAGGCCTGAGTCAAATGTGATTTCTAGTTGTGGGGAAGTCTGGGGACAGAGCACCCCAGGCAAAATAGAAGCATCAAGGTCTTGAGAAATTTAAGTCTGCTGTATTTCTGGAGAGAGTATGCAGCCGGTATAGCTGGGATCAGTGTGCTTTTGGAGAGTGGAAAAGGTTGAGACGGGAGAGGACAAGGGGCCGGAACATAAGGCCATGCGGGCTGAGATTTATAATCTGAATGAGATGGTCAGCCACTGGAGGATCTGTAGACATTTGTGTAGCTGTTGTCTAGATGACAGACTGTGGAAGAGGGTGGAAGCTGATGAGGGAGCATAAGGTGAAAGGACAGGCCTCAAGCACTCCTCCCCCAACCAGGTGGGATATTTGCACTTCTGGCTGCCCAAGAACAAAGGAAAAGGAGGGTAAACAAATGGTTAACTGATAAAGATCATAGACATGAAGGGCCTAAATGTCTTCATCACCCCTCCATTGTGATGTGGGAAACAAAGGCAGAAGGAAATGGCAGATAGAACTAAATTTCCTAATAAGCAGCAGCCCATTGACAAATATTTGAGGCAGGCAAAGTAAAATGTTTCTCTGGGAATTCCTTAATGTCTTAATGTTAATGCTTGCTAGAGGGAAAAAACAATCTTAGCTTGACAATAGCTAGGCCTCCAGTATCCTGTGAGTCTTACCATGCGAAAATTTCACTGGAAAGTTCCCTTGGACTTTACCTCCCCAAACTCCATAGTATAAAGCCAATCTCTCCTCATGGCCCCAGGGAAGCTTTTTAATAAAATCACCTTTTTGCACCAAAGATGTCTTCAAGAATTCTTTCTTGGTGGTCGGCCCCAGACCCCATGAACCCCACTGTCACTTCCAGAAAAACCTCATCAGAAGCCATTTTAGAAATTGCTACAGCCCAGGTAAGAGACAGAATGGTAGCAATACAGGCAGTGACAGTTCTTTTGAAAATGTGATAAGTCATGAACACATATACTCGTGTATGTTTATTTATACTATGCCTTTTGAAACCTCTAAATGATATGTAACTCACACATAGTATGGGCTTAAACTGATGAAAGCCTATGGTCTAAGTATTGCTCTTTGCCTGAGGAAATAGAAAGGCAACAGCAAATGTCAGGATCATCTATTAGTGGATTACTGTCTTTTTTTTTTTTCCTTTTGAGACAGAGAGAGTGTGTGTATGTAAGCAATGGGGGAAGGGAAGATGGAGGGAGACAATCCCAAGTAGGGGTTCTATCTTACAATTGTCAGATCATGACATGAGGCCAAATCAAGCCACCTCAGTGTCCCAGGTGGCTTCTTAATTTAAGATTATAAATTGGAAAGTAAGTTTTCAACTAGAATTATTTTAACTTCTCTCATTTAACATCTTATTACTCAAAAGAATTACTGTTTTCTAGAAAACATAATGCCTCTCTCTTATCTCCCACCTGTCTAGACTCACTTTCACCATGGTAAATTGGTTCCCTCAGGCATGCCAGAATTTAAAATTAAATTTGAATTTAAAATGAACACTTCCTTTCTTCTGCATAAGTGAGGATGCAGCAAAGACTGGGTGGGAGGAGATAAAAGGCGATAAGAGGTTGTCATATAGCTAATCTTTCTTTTCCTCTCTCTCCCCATTGCTATCCAAACCTGGCTCTAGATCCTCAAAGAGATTATTTTTAGAAAAGTATGTACAGTGATCCTGCAGAAGAAACCACATAAACTGAATGCTTGCCTTAAAAGAGAAAGATAATAAAACAATTTTGAGAGTTAGAAAACTAAGGAACTTTGTATTTACTATTAAGGTCTGGAAAGCTAGAAAGTGACAACTCAGTTTGCATGAAAGAAGTATTGTCTTATTCAGTGAAAATAATCCAACGTCACTAACGATATCTGGATCCTGTGGTAAAAGAGTATCTTACCATTCCTTAATGCGGAAGAAACAAAGTTGCCATGATAAATCGTGAATTCACTTTAAAGGTCATTGCATACAAATCTATAATGTTACATATGTATATGTGTATGAAATATGTATACCTTGCATACAATTTTGATCTATATCTATTATTCTTATTTTCAATATGCAGTTTTAACATTCCTCAAATTTTATTTTTTCCTTTCTATACAGCATCAAGAATCCCTTCAGAAATTATTATAAATACATAAAGTTGATAAAAAAATACATGACTATTACTATAAATATTGTGGAATGTGTTGTAAAGCAGACTATTATGGAGTTCATGACCATACTCCCTACTTGACAAGCGCTGAATTAATTAATTGGCTCTTTTCATATGGCATTGAGCTAATGACTCATAAATTCAAAAGAAACATTAGTCAGATGTTTTCTACCTAAAATATTGATAATATTTATTTATGCACTGAGTTTTAGTCCTTTTTAAATAAATTTCATTCCTAATTCTGTGGCCACTTGTGTAAGTTTTCTTTAAGGGATTGTTACTCTAGTAATGGTAGTGATTCTTCAGCATCCAGCACAGGGACAGGCAGGCAGTACTTTTCAAAGGTATGTTGGCACACCAGGTAAATAGCATTCATTATAGCACATTGTCTTTTTGAAGCTCATACCTTCTGTATTTCTACTTTGACAGATTCTTGTTGACTCCAGCATTAGGTTACTCTTTATAATCATTTTAATTATAAATGTTCCATGTGCCATTATGATTACACGGTCATGTCTCATTCTTTTTTTATTAAATTATTTTTTTCATGCACCCATTTAGCATTAGCAAATCATTATGAACTAACCAATTAGACTGATTTTCTATAAGTTTCCTTAGAAAACACAAGCTCTGTTAATCCCTAAATACAGTATCTTTGTGGATTCAGTAATTATTGTAAGACACCACAGGAAGTACCTCAGTATCCAAGCTCAATAGAGCCATTATTAGTAGCTTCTTCCATAGAAGAGGTCCTTCAAGTGAATGAAGTGATGAATTTGATACTGTAGAATAAATGATACCAGATAATTTTTAGTGATTTTCACAGAACAAACTGTTTCATATTTTGGCTTTTTGGATACACACACACACAAACATACAATATTTTAATTATAAAAGTTTTAAAAATGATTTCCTATAAAACCATATAAAAGTTATGTGAGATTATTACTCTTTCTTACTTTTAGTTTTATGATTATTCCCATCAAATTATATCTTCCTTTAAGACTATTATATAAATTTGGGGCGCCTGGGTGGCTTAGTCGGTTAAGCGTCCGACTTTCACTTAGGTCATGATCTCGCGGTTCGTGGGTTCGAGCCCCGCGTCGGGCGCTGTGCTGACTGCCAGCTCAGAGCCTGGAGCCTATTTCAGATTCTGTGTCTCCCTCTCTCTCTCCGACCCTCCCCTGTTCACGCTGTCTCTCTCTCTCTCTCTCCTAGAAATAAATAAAAATTTTTTAAAAAGTTTAAAAAAAGACTATTATATAAAGATTTAATATAGTCAGAAAGTCCCTCCCCACCTGCCTTTCCTCTCTATAGGAAAACATTTAAGAATATTGAAACTTTTATTTTTCCTTCAAAAGTAACCTGATTCTACCATTACATGTTTTTGTCCTGAGTAAAATAAATTTCTTTTTTTTTTTCTGGAAGACTGTGACCTAATCACTCAAGACTGGATTTTGTGGAGGAGTTACTTCTACTCTAGAGCAAACAGACACTAAATAGGGTTTTTTAAAGCTAATATCACATGTCTGATAGATTTCTTATGTTTGGCCATCTTTCTTATAATTATGTGGAAAAAGTAAAATGTGTAAATGTGAACATCACTACTGAAAATGAAATCTAAATACTTTATATAGTTAAATTGAAATGTAATACTATAGACTTGGTATGAAAGTAAAATTTTGAGTGGAATATAATCTTACTGATAGAAATTTATCTTAAATGTACTTCAGAATTTCCACCAAATTTTTATTTGCTAATAAGTTTGGTCCAATTTTTCAATATCTTTACTAATTTTCACCTTCATGACCTTTTCATTACATTTTGAATAATTTCTGCTAGTTCCAAAAGCTTATTTATCTTCTCACCTGAATAATCTCTATATTTTCACTTCACTCTTCTCATTAGTTTTATCTGTATTTTCTCAATAGTGAGGATCATATTCTTCCACCCTTTTTCTTCTAATTATATTTTCTTTAATAGCTATGAATTTTAATTTTACTACCCTTGTTGGACCTTAATTCTTTGACCTCACTTGTCTTTTCGAATTTCAATGAAAGTAGATAGATCATAAATACGAATCAGGCTTTTACTCTATGATCAGTCACTTTCAATCATACTTCTCATTTTATGATGTTTACCTTTAATCTGCTCCCTTTTGAGTCATGTAGTAAGCAATTATATTCTCTTTATATTCACTCAAGTTCACACTTCTGGCTAAGGTGACCATATAATTTATCTCTCAAGTTGGGACACGTTTGTGAGTGAAGGAAGGAACTATTAACAATTACATAAGGGTAGCTCGACTTAACCAAATCTCTTAGTCAAATGAGAATATATGGTCCATTACATCAGGAAGACTACAGATTGAAGAGTCAGAGTTGTCTTGTTTTATCTCTTTTGTGTTCACTCACCAATAGCTGTGGAAATTGTTGCTGCTGATTTTGATTTAGGTGGTAGGGGGGGAACCCTATTCTTTGCATAGAAAAAGCGGGTGCTTCAGTTAGGGTGCAATACTAGGACATAAAATGGTTTATCTACTAAAACTGAAGCAAAAAGCACCAATGTGGCCCCAGTATCATATGATCATTAAGTGATGAAAAACATATATTAGTATTTCAGATTTACTAGCAAGGTACAAAAGTATTTACTTGAAATCAAACTAACTCAGAGAAAAAGTTGTGCATAGGCTAGAAGGGATCTGAGTATTCAAATGGCAAGTTAATGATGGAAAATACCTGCAAGAATTTAGAACCATGCATAGCATTAAAATGAAGCTTAATGACCTGAGGGTATTAACTCTATCATTAATGGAGGTTATGAAAGTTTTGAAAACTATTCAAAAACATTTTTCTCAGAGAAGTTCTAGGTTTAAAACAAAATAGAGAGGAGAATACAGAGATTTTCCATAAACCGCCTGCTTCTAAATTTGCATAGATGCCCCTATTATCAACATCATTGACAAGAATGGTACTATCTTTAACCAAAGATGAATCTACACTGACATACTGGAATCACCCAAAGTTCATAGCTTGCTTAATGCCTCACTCATAGTGTTGTATAATCTAGGGCTTTGGATTAAAGCATAATGACTTGATTATCGATATAATATAATACAGAGTATTTTCACTGTCCTAAAAATCCTCTATGTTCTTAATTATCTATTTCCCTATAAACCACTCATCTTTTTATTGTATACATAATTTTGCCTTCTACATAATGTCATATACTTGGAATGATACAGCATGACTTCAGACTGGCTTTTTCACTTAGTAATATTGCACTTACACTTCCTCCACATCTTTTCATGACTTGACAGTTCATTTCTTTCTAGTACTTAATAGTATTAATTGTCTGCATATACCAGAGTTGATTTATCAATTCACTTATCGAAGGACATCTTGGTTATTTCCAACTTTGGCAATTATGAATAAAGTTGCTATAAACATCTGTGTGCAGGTTTCTGTATGGACATAAGTTTTCAATTCTTTTGAGTTAATACCAACAAGCATTATTGTTGGATGGTAAAAGTAAGTTTAATTTTGTAAGAAACTGCTAAATGTTCTTCCAAAGTGGCAGTTTCATTTTGTACTTCCATCAGCAATGTATGAGAATTCCTGTTGTTCCACATTTTCACCAGCATTCGATATGGACCGTGTTCTGTATTTTAGCCACTCTAATAGGTATATAGTGTATCATATCATTTTAATTTTTTTTTAATATTTTTATTTATTTCTAGGAGAGAGAGGGAGAGAGAGAGAGAGAGAGAGAGAGAGAGAGAGAGAGAGAGAGAGAGAGAGAGAGAGACAGCGTGAGCAGGGAGGGTCAGAGAGAGAGGGAGTCACAGACTGAAACAGGCTCCAGGCTCTGAGCTGGCAGTCAGCACAGAACCCGATGCGGGGCTCGAACCCACGAACCGCGAGATCATGACCCAAGCAAAAGTCGGACGCTTAACCGACTAAGCCACCCAGGCACTCCATATCATTTTAATTTTAACTGATGATACAGGGTATGGAACCTATTTTCAAATTCTTATTTGCCATCTATATCTTGTTTGGTGAGGAGTCTTTTGGCCCATTTTGTAATCAGGCTTCTGTTTTTAAAATGATCAGTTAAAAGAGTTCTTTGTATATGTTGGATAACAGTCCTTTATCGATGTGTCTTTCACAAATATTTTCTCCCAGTCTGTAATTAGTCTTTTAATTCTCTTGCTATTGTCTTTCAGAAAGCAGAAATTCTTTTTTTGTTTTGTTTGATATATTTTAATGTTTTATTTATTTTTAATAGTTTATTGTCAAGTTGGTTCCATATAATACCCAGTGCTCATCCACACAAGTGCCCCCCTCCATGCCCATCACCCTCTTTCCCGCCCCCCCCCCAACCTCCATCAGCCCTCAGTTTGTTTTCAGCATTCAAGAGTCTCTCATGATTTGCCTCCCTCCCTCTCCCCTACTATTTTCTTCTTACTATGGTCCTCCGTTAAGTTCCTCCTAATCATCCTATATGTGGAAACATATGGCATCTGTCCTTCTCTGCCCAGAAAGCAGAAATTCTTAATTTTAATGAAGTCCAGACTACCAAGTTATTTCTTTCATGAACTGTGTCTTTGGTATTGTTCTAAAAAGTTATCAGCATATTGAAGGTCATCTAGATTTTCCCCAATGATCTCTCCTAGCAGTTTTAAAGTGATATGTTTTATATTTAGGTCCATTTGAGTTAATTTTGTGAAAAGTATATGGTCTGGATTTAGATTTTTTTTTTTTTTTTTTGTATGTGGATTTCCAGTTGTCCCAGCACCATTTGTTGAAGAGACTGTCTTTGGCCCATGGTCAAAGATTGTTTTACTATATTTCTGACTCTTCATTTCCTTTGATCTATTTGTCTATTATTTCACCAATACATCACCATCATAATTACCGTAGCTTAACAGTAAATCTTTAAGTTCGGTAGCATCTGTTCTTCAATTTTGTTCTTCTTCTTCAATATCATATTGGCTATTCTGATCTTTTGCTTCTCCATATAAACTTCAAAATCAGTCTGTCTATATCCATAAAAAAGCATGCTAGGATATTTTTTAAAGTTTATGAGAGAGGGGTGGGGAGGGAAGAAAGAACAGAGGGAGAGAGTATCCCAAGCAGGGTCCATGCTCAGTGCCAAGCCCAACACAGGGCTCCATCTCATGACTGCAGATTCTGACCAGAGCTAATATCAAGAGTTGGATGCTTAACCACCTGAGCCACCCACATGCCCAATCCTGGGATTTTGATTGGGATTACATTGAATTGATAGATGAAGTTGGGAAGAACTGATATCTTGACAATATTCAGTCTCACTACATATATATATATCTCAATTATGTCTTTATATACCTAGTCCTTTGGTCTCATTCATCAGTTTCGTATTTTTTCATATAAATCTTATACATATTTTGTTATATTTCTATTTAAATATTTCCCTTTGGGGGTGTGCTAATATAAATGGTATTGTGTTTTAAATTTCAAAACCACTTGTTTGTTGTTGATATATAGGAAAAGATGGGTTTTCTTCTAAATTATCTTTTTACATAGTTATTTATACCTTGTTCAGAATTTGTAAATCTTGTATTTCTTATTAAGATTATTAAGCTTTCTACAGAATTTCCTTCCAAATTCCATAGAAAGATATTATGCTTTTACACAAATTTCGCTCAACTATTATTATGAATCCACAGTAACTAAAAGTTGTATGCTACAAAAAGGAGAATTTCTGTAGATAAATAGGGTCTCATACATGCATTTTAGGTATGCATATATTTAATACATAACTTGTATGTTTAATAAATGTAACTTGAACTTTGTTGCTATCTTACAAAGAAATATATTGTTTTGTAGTTTTTCCAAATACTTTATACCTATTGAGGTGTATTAAAAACGGTTTGCCTGCCAACAAAGTCTATGCAGTTACATTGCTTTAAGACAAAGCACAAAGAAGAATACAATGACTACTAAGACCTACAAAAGTATTGATAGATACTTGATAGATATTTAAATGCAGAAGAGTAAAGATGTAATGTTTTGGCTAGTGAAAAATCATTTTTCTAATAATTGACCTAACTGTTCACACCACACACACACACACACACACACATACACTCCAAACAATGAAAAAAAATCTTTATATTCATTGCTTCATGTCATTAAAATTCATGTAATATAAAAGTTTTAGTATCTTCATGCAGACATGCATGAGTAATGCCATCTGGGAACTGCTTTATTATTTGTGCAAATTGTGGTATTTTTTGCAAAGTAAATATTTAGTAATATCATTATATCTCCTTTAACAGAGGTAATAGTGATGGAGAAATAATGAACAAACAACCATCGTGGGTTGTTAAACAGATGGACTCTAAAATTTTGAAATAATTAAGTCAATGTGCATGGAACCTGCATAAAAATAGAACAATTCACTAATAAATGTTCGGATTTATAAGATTTCAATTTGAGTAATTCAAAAACTGCACAGATTGTAAGACATTAGTCTTAAATAGAAACTCAATGAAGATTTAGTTCTATAAATCTTTGGCAAATCTTTAGTTCTATAAATGCTTTGGCAAAATCACATAGTTGTTCAGGACTTTCATCAGGTTTAAGACTTTGGTAACTAACCCTGCTTCTCCAATTGTCTTGATATTTATATTTTAACTTCTGCCTCACATTTTATTTTGATTGACATGAATTTAAATTGGATTCTACTAAGGCCAACCTATTGCAGTATAGCTAATTTTCTTTTAATTTTTCCCCTTCTCCCCATCTTCATCCCCCTTATCCTTCTTTCTTTCTCTCTCTCTCTCTCTCTCTCTCATACACACACACATGCACACCCCTGAAGTACCTGCATTAATGGGAACGCATAATAAAGAAAAACTAAATCAGTCTGAAAATAAAACCATCAGCTGTTAATTTACTTAGTGTTTATTTTACTATTTTATAATATTTAGCTTATACTATGCTAGAAATATGAATTAATAGGTATTAAAACTTCTTTGAATGTTTGCTAGAATTCACCAGTATAGCTCTCTGGTCCTGGATTTGTGTTTGTTGGGAAGTTTCTGATGCAACCTCTTTACTAGTATTCTGTCTCTTTAGATTTTCTATTTCTTCTAATTCAGTCTTGGAAGATTGTATGCTTCTAGGAATTTATCCATTTTTTCTAGGTTGTCCAACTTGTTGGCGTATAATTATTCATAGTAGTCTCTTATAATCCTCTGAATTTCTGTATCTGTTATAATTTCTCTTTCATTACTGATTTTACTTATTTTATAAATATTTTATGAATTTGATAAGTACTCGATCTCTCTCTCTCTCTTTTATCTATGGCAACTCTAAAATAAATGTCAATTTTATTGATTTTTCAAAGAACCAACTCTTTCATTGGCCTTTCCTTTTTTTTTTTAAAAGTTTCTATATCATTTTTTGATTCTAATCTTTATTTTTATTTATTTATTTATTTATTTATTTATTTATTTATTTATATTTATTTTTTACTTCTGCAAGTTTTTAGCTTCATTTGTTCTTCCTTCTCTAGTTCACTTAAGTTTAAAGTTAGACTGAAATTTTTCTTGTTTCTTGAGGTAGGCCTATATTGCTATGAACTTCCTTATTAGAAAAGTTTTGCTGCATCCCACAAATTTTGGTTTATATTTCCATTTTTATTTGCCTCACGTTATTTTTTGACTTCTTTGATTTGTTCATTGACCTACTGTTATTTAGTAGCATGTTGATTATCTCCACATATTTTTTATTTTTCTAGTTTTCTTCTTGTAGTTATGTTCTGGTTTCATGTCAGTGTAGTCAGAAAACATGAGTGATATGACTTCAATCTTAAATTTATTAAGACTTTCTCTGTGGCCAAACGTGATTGATCCCAGAGAGTCTTCCATGTGCATTAGAAAATGTGTCTTTTTTTGTTTTTGCATGGAATGTTCTGTTTATATATATTAAGTCTACCTGGTCCTATGGGTCACTTAAGGCCTTTTTTCTTTTGAGAGAAGAGGAAAGGGGCATAGGGAGAGGAAGGGAGAAAATCTCAAGAAGGTTCCATGCTCAGTGTGGAACTTGATGTGGGGCTCTACCTCACAGCCATGAGACCATGACCTGAGCTGAAAATCGAGAGCTGGATCCTTAACCAACTGAGCCACGTAGGCAGTCCAAAGCCCTTGTTTTCTAACTGGTTTTCTGTCTGATCAATCCATTGATGTATATATGGTATTAAAGTCCCCTAATATTATTGTATTGCTATCAATTTTCCTTTTTAATCTGTTAAAATTTGCTTTATATAGTTAGGTGCTCTTATGTTGGGTGCATAAATATTTATAGGTGATACATCTTTTTGTTGGATTGACCTCTTTATCATTAGGTAAGGTCCTTTCTTGTATTTTATCACAGACTTTGTTTTAAAGTCTATTTTGTCTGGTCTAAGCATAGTTACCTCAGTTTGTTATTGTTGTTTTTCGCCTACATGGGACATCTTTTCACATCCTTTTACTGTGTGTGTGTGTGTGTGTGTGTGTGTGTTTACATTTGAAGTGTATGGAGCACATAGATGGATGAGGTGCTTTTATCCATTGGGTCATACCATGTCTTTTGATGGGAGAACTTAACTCATTCAATGTAAAGTAACTATTGATAGATATGTACTTATTACCACTTTAACTGTTTTTCTAGCTGTTTTGTAGTTTCTCTGTGTTCTTTTCTTCTTTTGCTCTCTTCCCTTATGGCCTGAGGTTATATAACATGTCAGTGTTATGTTTATTCCCTTCCCATTATGCTTTGTGTGTCTATTTTAGGTTTTCATCTTGTAGTTACCATGAAGCTCACATATAACAGTGGACGAGTGTGTGTGTATAATCACCCTATTTTTTATTTTATAACAATTTAGGTTTAAATGTGTTCTAAAACTACGTATGTACAGCCTCCCACTGTGTTTTTGTTTTCAATGTCATCTATTACACCTATCTTGTCTATCCTTTAACTAATCGTTGTAATTTTACTTTTGTCTTTTAACCTTATACCAGCTTTATAAATGACTAATGTACTGCCTATATTATGTATTTACCTTTATCAGGAGGTTTTTACTTTCATATATTGCCTTGTTACTAATTAGTGCCCTTTCTTTTCTGCTTAAAGAAGTCGTATTAACATTTTTTGTAAAGGCTTGTTTAGTAACAATAAACTCCTTTAGCTTTTGCTTTATTTCTTTCAATTCTGAATGGTAACCTTGCTGGATAGAATATTCTTAATTGGAAGTTTGTTGTTGTTGTTGTTGTTTCCTTCCAGTGCTTTGAATATATCATGTCGCTCTCTTCTGCCCTACACAGTTCCTGCTGAGAAATCTGTTCACAGTCTTAAGGGATTTCCCTTGTACATACAGATGTTCTTCTCTTGCTGTTTTTTAAGATTCACTCTTTAACTTTTGTCACCTTAATTATGATGTGTCTTGGTGTGGATTTCTTTGGATTAATCTTGCTTGGAACTTCCGGGATTCATGGATGTGGATGTCTGTTTCTTCCCCAATTTAGGGAAGTTTTAAGCCATTATTTTTTCAAACAAGTTTTCTGCCTTCTTTTCTCCCTCCACCTCTTTTGAGTCCCCTATAATTTCAGTGTTATTCCACCTGATGCTGACACATTGGTCTCTTATGCTATATTTATTTTTAGAAATTATTTTTTTTCTTTTAGCTGCCCTGTTTGGGTGAGTTTCACTGCTCTGTCTTCTAGATCATTGATCCTTTTTTATGCTTCATCTAGTCTGCTGGTGAACCCCTCTAGTATATTGTTTCAGTTATTGTATTCTTTAACTTGTATTTTCTTTTTTTTTTTTTTTTTTACAAATAGTTTATTGTCAAATTAGTTTCCACATAACACTCAGTGCTCATCCCCACAAGTGTCCTCCTCCATGCCCATCCCCCCTCCCCCCCACATCCATCAGTCCTCAGTTTTTGTCAGCATTCAAGAGTCTCTTATGGTTTGCCTCTCTCCCTTTCCCCCACCATCTCCGCCCTTCTTCTCCTCCTTGTTCTTCCGTCAAGTTCCTCCTAATCCTCCTATACGTGCAAACATATGATATTTGTCCTTCTTTGCCTGACTAACTTCGCTCAGCATAACACCCTCAAGGTCCATCCATGTTGCTACACATGGCCAGATTTCATTGCTTCTCATTGCCATGTAGTATTCCATGGTATAGATAAACCACATCTTCTTGATCCATTCATCTGTTGATGGACACTTAGGCTCTTTCCATGTTTTATTAACTTGTATTTTCTATCTCTGTTCATCCCCTCTTATCCCCAGTTTGGTAAATATCATTATAACCATTAAACTATTTATCAGGTAAATAACTTAGTACTATTATATTTTTTCTAAAGTTTTATATTGTTCTTTAATTTGTAACATATTTCTCTGTTTCCCTCAATTTGCTTGACTCTTTGTCTTTGTTTCTATATATAAATGCAACAGCTTGAAAGAGTGGTCTTGTGCAAAAGACAAAACTTATTATTCAGCATTTCCCAAGTCTCGGATTGTCTCTCAAACCTATGCAATTGTCTAAGCAGTTAGATTTGTTCTTGATAGGTCCCAGTTGTTGAAGGTGTGCGCAAACTTGTCAGTGTTCCAAATGGAGGGCTCTCAGTCAGCACCCAGTTTCAGGCTGATTGGCACAAGCTTTTAAACTATCCAAACATGCACAGCCTTATGGGACCTCATCATAAACTCTGCTGGCCATGAGAGCAAATAGTCTGGAGGTAATAGTTGCAAAAATGGGGGCTATGAAATGTGTATAATCTCCTTTCTGGAAGCTACCAGCGAGTTGCAGCAAGGTGTAGGGGGAGCCCAAAGATAGTATCCCCTAGCCTCCTTTCCCGTAGAGCATCTTTGTAAGTTCTAAAGATGTGTCAAACCTGAGGACTGTCCCTCAGGCTGAAGCTCCCGAACAAGTAAGTAAGGCTTTTTCAAAGAAAGACCAGGGATGTGTTTTAGTTTATTGTCCGTGTAGTGCCCTGGGCATAATAGACCTCCAAGAATTGTCTCTCCAATTGTTAAAATCCTATGGGATCCAGGAACTGAAGGTCCCCTGGTCACCAGACCCAAGTAATCAAGGACTGTCTTCTGTGTCTACTGCATGAACCTGACAACTTTAGTGAGGCAGAGGAAGAATGCAGGGTATGTCTGTTGGATTTACCAAAGCAGGGGAAAACACAGAGCCATAGTGCATCTGCCAACTTTAGTATGGCAATGGGAGAGTTCAGGGACTGTTTGCACCTACTAGAACTAGCAAAGAAAGGGATGGTGCAAGAAGGTGCTCACCAATGCCTCCATCCCCAAAGAGATTTTCAACAAGCAAATTTTTTATGATTAGCAAATGAATTTTTTTTTTTTGCATATAGGTGTAGGTGTTTTTCAAACTGCTATTTCTGCACTAGACTCCAGGGCAATTGAACCTATGTGTAAACTTTTTCAGAGCAGTATATTAGCTCTCTATAGCCCTTTCGGCTTTCAAGACACATTTCTCATTGTTTTCTAAGCCAGATGTTTTAAGTGATTGTCTCACCAGGCAAGCCACAAGTGTAGGGGTGGGTGAAGTGGGGCACCAATGTCTCACTCCACAGGGAAAGGCTCCAGATTTCTGAGATCCCTACCAATTGTATATCACTGCACTAGGGGTGGGGTTTTGGCAAGACAGTCTCTTTGCCTCTCCTACTTGTCTTTTGTGGTCCTATTATTGTTTATGTTGAAGGAGTTCCAGCTAGTTTTCAGAACTTTTCTCAGAAGAAAATGACCCATATATAGCTGTAGATTCAGTAAGTCCATGGAAGGAGGTGAGCTTAGTATCTTCCTATGCTGTCATCTTAGATCACCACCACCTTTGTGTTTTCTTTTTCAATGAAAAGTCGATGATTCTTTGATTAATACATTTAATCACTACTTCTCTACAGTTTTTGATCCTGAGCAGTTTAAAAAGACACTAGAAATGTGTTTTTAGATACCTGTGTTTCCACTTAGCATAAATTATATGAAAATGAATATTTGCAACTCAAAAATTCCTATAAAAACAAGTTGATTGTAGTTGGTGTTCACTAGACTTATGTGGTTTCAGCTAATTTACATACAGATATGAATATATATGGATGTGTGTATATTTATTTTTTTAAATGCATTTCTTTATATGCAATTGAATAATTTTTATAAACAATTCATTTTTGCCACACATAGCCAATCAATCTTCTATTAATAATAGAGAATACTAAGTCCTTAATGACAATTCCCACTGGGATGGAGAAAGCTAACAGCTTAAATGTGATGAAATGTCACAAACTATTTTTAATGCACACAATTTTCTAATAATGTTAAACTGTTATTTTAGAAAACAATTCAATATTTATGCTTATTCCCTCAATCTCATATAATTCATCATGGGTTTATTTAGGAGAGGTATTCAATATTCCAAAAGATTTATAAATCTTTATGCATATGTTCTAGATACAATGCATTGGGAGGCAAATAGAAATAAATACCACAAAAATATGATCAGGTAAATTTAGAAGTTACATTTCATATGTGACAGAGCCATCTTTTATTGGTATCCCAACTTTATTTCTAGAGCTATTAACGTCAGTGGTTTATGTATTTTGAGGAAAGATTATATGCCATATCTGTAAATGAGCTCCAGGAAAAAAGGCAATACTCTGTCTTAGAGTCATAACTAGTAAAAAATGATCTTTGAAATATCATGTAGTCAAATATGATAATGATACAAACAGTAATCACAACAAAAAATTACCTATTCATTTAATGCTTACTATTTATAAACACAGCAACGGGTTCTTTCTGGATATTTTATAATCCTTAGAGCAACCCAATGAGGTAGGTAATGTTTTCCTCCTTTTAAGTTGAGGAAAGTGCACCTTAAAAAGTTTAACTTTGCCAGTATATGGTAGTGAATTGCCGGGAGCCTCACCGGCCTCTCTGGATGGCAGTCACAGCAAGGAAATGGCAGTGTTTGCAGCTCCTGCCACGAGAAACGAACACTGGTATCTCTTTCTGCTACTACTAGCTCATGTTGGAAATGAGCCTGCTGGTATTGACCAGGCCTCACATTATTCCATATCAGACCAATATTCCAAACACAGATACCTCATAAGGAAAAGCCTATTCCTGCCTTTACAAAAGAGATGTCAGATGAAAGCTCTGTGGATGATTATCTTCCTATGGACCTTGCATATCAAAGACAATTGAGTCTGGCCCTGAGACTTGGAGACTAATTTAGAGTTAAGGGCAAATATCCACCCACACCAATTTGTTTCTGCTTAGAGCATTTTCTGGCCTTGTATATGCTGATTGCTCCCTGTGAAGGAACCTATTGAGGAACTTCTTCTTTTGTGATTATGAGAGCAGAGGTGTTCCCTGAAAGACCTATTTTTCTTGATACTTCCACCTTAAATAAACAAGCTGTTGACCTCTGCCCACAGAGAAGTAACTTCACCCTTTTTACACTGAAAACTTTGTCTGGTATGCTAAAGAAGCCTTCCTTCCCCACTGGATAGGCATCTAAATCCCCTACCTCAATCACTATTGTAAACGTTATGCATGAGTCTTCTACATATCTATGTTGTGGGAAATTTCTTACATATCAAAGAAGTTTGTTATCAGAAACCATTGTCTAAGGCAAATGCCACTTCTGTGCAGTCCCCCAAACACTTAACGATAAAATAAAGTTGAGCCCCAGTCAGAGCAGAGATGCCTGCCTGGTGATCACAAAGAATCTCCGGGGCTCTCTCACTCTCTCTCTCACGGACACGTCCATCCTTCAGGGACCCCTGGACATGCTGGAGCCAGCCTCCAGCAGTGAATAAAAGGCAGGAATCAAACTCTTATCTATCTTGTTCCAACATGAAAGCACTTCTAGACTACAATTTTTCGTTAGCTGACTGAAATTGTTTATGAGACATGTTTCAGAAAATGGATCTGATGTAGGTGATATAATTGGCTGGGAAAGAAGAAAAATAAATAAATGGGAGAACAGGAGGAAAGATTACCAAAAGGCCAAGTAAATAGAAATTAAAGTAATAATAATAAACTTATTAAACTAAGATATTGATATTTATCCCTATTTTTATTAGGAATAATTTTCTTTACAAAGCCATAAAACTGCATTAACTAAGACTACTTATGATTTAAAATAATATTTTTATTTTTTTATTGTTTAATTCAATAGCTAAGTTGTATGGAAAAATAAGGAGTAAAGATATGATTAAAATATATATAATATATGGGGCCATTCATAGTTTTAACATTTTACATGATGCCTTCTTCTCAAATACATTTTCCCCATTTGATTGATAGTTCTTGAAATGGTTGCAGAATAATACATTTGATATATCAGTTCTAAAACATAAGTATGCTTGCTTATTCATCATTATATTTCAAAAATCTTTATGGCCATAAAATGTATGTTTGTAAAGAAAAATGTTTAAGTTTGAAAATTAAACAGAAGCTCATTATAAACAATTTTACATACATATCTTTTTTGATGACTAATCAAACACTGTTGGGGAAAAATTACATTCAGTGACCATTTTTCACTCTGGCCTTGTTATGCCAAATTGCGATCTCCCCCAAATCCCAAGACTACCAAGGAGTCCGAGCCACATATGCAAAAGCAAAGGGTGTTTATTTGGGTTTGAGCTTGGGCTCCCAGACCTCGCCAACGCAGTGGATCCATGCTGAGAGCCCCGAGCAAAGGCAGAGTAGGGTTTTTATGGGGTTTGTGATGGGGGAGTTACAGAAGTTGTGGCATGGAAACAGTGATCCAATCATAATTATTCAACATTATTGACAGCGGGTTTAACCATACACATTGTCTAGACTATTCATTAATTTTTGGCGGGATCCAATTACAACGTTTAGAGTACCTTTAAATTCAACCAATCACAGGGGCGCCTGGGTGGCTTAGTCGGTTAAGCGTACGACTTTCACTTAGGTCATGATCTCGCGGTTCGTGGGTTCGAGCCCTGCGTCGGGCTCTGTGCTGACTGCCAGCTCAGAGCCTGGAGCCTGTTTCATTCTGTGATTCCCTCTCTCTCTCTGACCCTCCCCTGCTCACACTGTCTGTCTCTCTCCTAAAAATAAATAAAAACATTAAAAAAAAATTCAACCAATCACAGAACGCGCCTAGAGTCTTGTTCGGTGACTAACGGGTTAACTTTAACATTAGGTAACAGGGTCCTATCTATAGTTTCTATCTCTAGGCCTCTCCCTTAGTGATATGGAAGGTGGTCGCTGGCCTTTCCTGATTGGGTGTTGCAAGGGTGGTTTCTCGGGCCTTGGGTAATGTGTAACTGCCTGATAGTTTTGGGGAAGCTGAAACTTAGGCCTTCTAGTTTAGAGGAGAAACTTAAAGCCTGTCATGGAGTCAGTTTGGTTTAGATTTGTGTCCTTACAGTCTGACAAATACTTAGGGCACTATTTCATATTGTCACATGCAAAAACAGATATTTCAACTTATCTGTCTTAGGAGTTTTGTTTTCCTAAATCATTAAGCTATTAGATTTGGTTTTCTGTATTTGTCAGATTAACAGGGTAATTAACAACTCTTTACTTCATTTTATAGATAAATTTAATGTGTACATATGTCCAAACATTTTCCACTGAAGACAAAACCAAAATTAGAATTTTCTACAACTGTATAAGTGTGTGTGTGTGTCTTCATTTATATTAATGTATGTGTGCATATAAATATACATATATATATGTATGTATACACACACACTTTTTGAAGCTTAGTGTGGGGCACTAAATTTATTTTAGACTGAAAGCAAGAGATTATGTCACAGTAAATTGGTAATTTGAAATGTCTGTGTTACCTCTGAGAGAGTGACTGTTATCATACTTCATATTTTCGTGAGAGAGAAATGGTGGTAGGTATGCCTTAAAGTTCCCTAAGGAATCTAGAAACTAAAATGCATTGAATTTGAATCTCTTTTGTGCTATGCACATTCCTTATATACTACAAAAAGATCCCATTTTAACAATCCTTAGGCATGAATACCAATATATTTGCAATCATTTTCTATTTCAATCATTTTACATGATTTGATGCTTATAAAAATGAATTTTTTCATGTTGCCCTAAATTATTCAGGAATGAAGCAAGGACAACATCATTCAATCAATAAGTAAAATAAAACTTAAATTAAAATCTTCATGTCCTAGCACCTTCTGATATAGACAGCAATATTATTGATACAGTTTTGTACAAGTAGATTTTTAACACTCCAGTTACCTTTTCAGAATCTGTCAGTCACACTGGTGTACTATTATTTGAGCTAATTGCTAAAAATTTCTAAAATTGCTATTAATTTCTAATTGCTAAAAATAAGATATCTCATTAAATACTTGACTAGCTCTGACCGATTTGACCAGTTGACTATTTCATAGTGTGTGGTACCACAGATTTTCAGTGGTAAAGGGAGAAGTGAACCAATACTTATTGAACACATAAAGTTAGTGAATCAAATAACTTATCACAATAATTGCTATAAAAATTTCAGAATGTAAGCAGTACCATTCACATTTTATAGATTATGGAACTAAGATTTTATGAGGTTAAGTAAATTGCCAAAAATATATAATTATTACAGATATGAGCTATGGCTAATGTCTTGTCTCTCTTGTCCCAATTTAGCCCATAATACATCATTTGAAAATATTTTTGAGTAATTATACTAATTTTTATTTTACTTGCACTACAAAAGTGGATCCCATTTAACTGAACAAATGAGGGCTATTTTTATTCATTTTATTCTTCACATGCTCAGTCCAAACCAGCATTTGATAAAACCTGACTTCTCCTTTGAAAGGGTTATGTTTATAATATCAGACACACAAAAGTAGATTAGTCTAATTTAACTTAAAATTGTAATTATCAACAAGATAATTTTATATCAATCTATCAATCTTAGATATAAAAAAGTGTCTACATAATTCTCTTATAGTTTCACCAAGTGTGGTATGGTACTTTAAAAGATCTGACAAATCACTCCAGGGAGCCCACTCTCAATAGCATTAAAAAAAAAAAAAAAAAAAAAAAGCTGACTTTGCTTGCTCATTCTAGACAAGTTTTGATCATCGGACAAACTGAATATATTTAGTTATCTCACTTTTACATTATTTATCTAAGCACTGACATTCCTCTGATCTACTTCTACTTTTCCTTCAATCATCCCATACTGGTTCCCTTCTATCTCTTTTCTCCAATGTTGTACTAACTCAGAGCAAAGTTGACACCAATACCAAAATGCCTGGTCTTTTTCTGTTTCAGCATAATTGTATAATACACCCTCCTTACAACATACCTACTCAAAAATTCCATGGCTTTTATAGTCTTATGCTTTGTATTTTCACTTAAAACTCATAAAAAATGTTTTTTTCCAAATTTCATCATGCAAAATATCTCCCCATATTTAGAAATGATAGCATAGAGGTCAAGAATTTGCATTCATTTATAAGTTAAATAGTAAAGATGCTCACTGTTTTCTCCTAAAGATGAGATGACACACAGGCTAGCACTTTTGAAAACAAAGATCTTCTATGACTAGTCTTTATTGTTTTTCAAATTGCAGGAGAGCGTTTTGTTGTTATTACAGACATACTCCCTCTAGTTGTCTCTGATTGAATCCACTGGTGATTTCTGATGTCACTTGAAATAATTAACTCTTGAACTTACCCACAAATTACCTACCCAAAATTATTATTTGCTGTAGCTGCTCAAAAGATCAGCAGCTCTCAGAAAACTTCATTAAAACCTAAAGGCAAAAATTCCTTTCAAGATACTGCTAGTACTGTCAAGTATCACTTCCCTTATAATTCTACCCGTCGATTCATTGCTAACTTAACAATGATGTACAAGCATTACTGAACTCATGAACATAAATTTCAGCTATTGTCAAAAGCAACCATTTTTTGGAAAATTAACCAAAGATTGGTGGGAAAAAGTTGAAGAGGATTCTCTTGCCAAACTACTACAGCTCTGGACAAAAATGAATTCTGTATACTTCTTACTGGAGACTGCTCCCATTTTCCCCACTCCCAGTTCTCCCTGTGAATGCCATAGTGATATCAGGTTATGGCTGGTTACAAAACCTAGCAACTATGTCCCTTGGTGGGTGGAATTGATTTGAGAATAGGTCGATAGGCCATGGCTTTGGTGGCTCAATGGGGAAGAATCAGCTCTGAACTCATGGCTGTGTGCCCCAGATCAAGACAAGTAGCAAAACAACTAAAAATTAATATAGAGATCCCAGAAGAAAAAGCACCATAGAGGTTCTGCAATAAACCATCCACAGGTTTCTCCCTCTCTCTCTCTCTCTCTCTCTCTCTCTTTCTCTTTCTCAGGGGGAAACTCCTTAATGGTATTAGCACTCAAGAAGAGACTGGAGTGCTCTCTTTCTCCACCATGTGAGAATATATCATCAAGTCTCCAGTCCCTAGAACTATGAGTTACAAATTTTTGTTAAGCCATTCAGTCTATGGTATTTGCCATAGCCACCTGATCTGAGACATAAGAGATGTGCTATCAAAATCCTTCCAAACTATTTGTTCACCGCTAACCACCCAGAACAAGGGATCACCGTTTGGGGAATAATATTAAAAATAAAAGCAGATACATTAAAATAATTAAGCATATCAATGATAAGATATTAATGATAAGATATCAATGACAGAATATTTGGAGGGAGAGAAATTTTATAGTTTAAGTCTGGGCAAAGAAACAACTACCCTCAAAATAAATCCAAAACTGCTATAATATATTATTTAAAATGACTAATTATCAACTGGAAACCTTTAAAAATGCAAAACAAACAAAATATAGTACAACATTATTGGGTTTTTAAACATATTTAGATGAAATAGATATGACAGTAATAGCACAGCAAAGTAAGGACAAAATAGAGATAAGCGGGACTTAACTGCTATAAGTCACCAGGATTGAAAGTATCAATCTAAAATAAGGTATATTTAAATCAAAGATGCATATTATAATTCCTAAACCAATCCCCAAAGATATAGCTAAACATTCAACACAGGAAATAGGATGGTATAAAAAAAATTTTAAACAAATTGGGGTACCTGGGTGGTACAGTCAGTTGAGTGTCCAACTCTTGATCTGGGCTCAGGTCATGATCTCATGGTTCATTGGTTCCAGCCCTACATCAGGCTCTGCACTGGCAGTGCAGATTTTGTTTCTCCTTCTCTCTGCCCCTCCCTGGCATGTTCACTCTCTCTCTCTTTCAAAATAAATAAATAAATAATAAATAAATAAATGTAAAAAAACCCCAATTAACACAAATAAAGCAGTCAAAAGTAAAATAATAGTAACAAGAGATATGAACCATACAGAAAACAAATTAAAAATGGCAAACTTTATTGCACATTTATTATCATGAATATATGTATACTAAATATTCCAAATAAAAAGCAGAGATTGTTAAGTTAAATAAAAAGTTAAGGAAGAACTATAGGTGATTCAAAAGAGAAGCCAATTAAATCACAAATAAGTTGAAAGTAGAGGCAAAGAAAAGAGACATAATACACTTAGTCATAAGAACTGAGGCTGATATATTAATATCAGACAATACAGAATGTAAGAGAAAAAATATTTCTACATACAAATGACAACTAGATAACAAAGCCACAAAATAATGCAGTTAATATTACAGAATTTTAAAATAAAAAATGAGCAAGAATATGGGAAATTTAAACAACATTATTAGCTAAGTTGGCCAAATGGGTTTATATCATAAACTCTGAATAACAGAAGGATACATTTTCTTTTCAAGAATACTTAGAACATTCTCCAGGATAGACCACATGATTATCTTATCATAAGCCTTCACAAAAACTTTCAATAAATTTTTAAAAAGTTAACATAGTATGTTCTCTGAGCACAATGGAATTCAGGTAGAAATCAATAACAAATATAGAAATTTAAAAATGTGAATATTAAGCAACATAGTTTTAAATATCTATATCTAAATAACAAACAGTAAGGAAAATTTAAAAGCTTTTTAACCTTTTAAAAAATTAAAAGGCAATTCTATACCCATGGAATGCAATTAAAGCAACATTTACATGTAAACTTATAGCTTAATGCTTGTACTCAGAAAGAAAATATTAAAATCAGTAGTCTGTGTTAAACATTAAAAGTTAAAAAATAATAACTGAACATAAAAAGCAGAAACTGGGAAATGATATTGATCAGAGAGAAAAACCAATGACATAAAACATAAATAAATAGAAAAGTCAGCTCACCTACAAATTGGTAAACATCTGATCAAAAAAAAAAAAAACGAAGCTTGAAAAAGTAAACTATTAAAATCAGAAAGGAGATATCACTATTGATTCTACAGGAATATAAAAAACCTTAAGGAAAAGTTATAGAGAGCTTTCTGACAAGAAATATAATAAACTTTATGAAGTGGATGATATCAAAGGTCCAAAAAATTCTGATGTAAGACAAAAGCAAAATATAGACATCAACTAGCAGAACTAACTAGTAAATAGTTCAAAATCATACTACGAAGTCAAGTCCTGGCACATAAAACTTAACTGGGGGAAATGTATCAAATACTGAAAGAAGCAATAATACCATTCATATGCATAATTGCTTTAGAAAATACAGAAGTAGAGAAAACTTTCTAACTCCATAAACATAGATGCAAGAAACCCTACACTAAATACTGGACATTATCATCTAGTTATATATAAAAAAAAAATTCACATCACAAGTAAGTATGACTTATTCCAGAAATATAATCAGGCTTAGCATTTATAAATAAATGAAAGAAAAATACATTTTTAAGGCATAAGGAAAAAAAAAATAATAAACATAATAAAAGCATAATAAAACAAAAAACATAATACTTAAAGGTGCAGAAAAAAGCATTTTAGAAAACATTCATGATAAAGGCTCTCAGCACTAAGAAATAAAAACAAACTTTCTCTTATGGGTAAAGGAGCTCAATTAAAAATAATGAATAGCTAATATCATAGGCAGTCATTAAAAACTGTAATGTTTTGAGATTGGAATAAGGCACTTTTATCATCATTGTACTAAGAACCACACACTGTGCAATAAAAACCAAAAAACAAACAAACAAAAAACTAAAGAAACATAAATTGGAAAGAGGAATTAAATCATTGTTGGAAGATGACAAGATTTTCTGTGTGGATACTCCTAAGGGATACACACACACACACACACATACACCATTACAACTAAAAAGTAAATTTAGCAACATATCTGAATACAGAAGCAATATACTCTAATAAATTGTCTTCTGTATATTAGAATAATAATCTGAAAATGAATTAGAAAAAACGGCTTTCATTCACAGTAGCACAAAAAAAAGGTTGACATAGGAATACATTTCATAACTTAAATACATATAACAACAAAATACTGTCAGAGAAAATAAAGAAGATTCATATAAATACAGGCACATCTCAGAGCTATTGCATGTTTTGTCCCAGACCACGGCAAAAAGTAAATATTGGAATAAAGTGATTCAAATGATTTTTTTGTTTCTTGCTGCATATAGAAGTTATGTTTATACAATACTGTAGTCTATTTAGTGTCTATTATATCTAAAAACTTTACATGTTTAAAAAATGCTTTATTGCTAAAAAGTGCTAACCACCATCTGGGCTTCCTGCAAGTCATAATCTTTTTCTCTAGTGTAGGATGTCACTTCAATGTTGATGGGTGCTGACTGATTAAGGTGATGGTCACTGAAGGCTAGGGTGGAAGTTTCTTAGAATAAGCAAATAATGAAGTTTTACCCCTTAATTCACTCTTCCTTTCACAATTTCTTTGTTGCATAAGATGCTATTTGATAAAGTTTTACACATAATAGAACTTTTTTCAAAATTGGAGTTGATCTTCTCAAACTACTGCTGCTTAATCAACTAAGTTATATAATATTCTAAATCCTTTGTTGTAATTTCAATAGTCTTCACTGCATCTTCACCAGGAGTAGATTCCATTTCAAGAAACCACTTTCTTTACTCATCCATAAGAAGCAATTCCTCATCCACTCAAGTTTGATCAAGAGACTGCAGCAATTCAGTCCCATCTTCAGGTTTCATTTCTAAATCTAGTTCTCTTGGTATTTCTACCACACCTGCAGTTACTTGCTCTACCGAAATCTTGAATCCTGGTACATTCATTCATGAGGTCTGGAATCAACTTCTTCCAACTCCTGTTAAAGATGATATTTTGACCTTTTCCCATGAATCACATGTGTTCTTTATGACACATAGAATGATGAATCCTTCCCAGAGGTCTTGAATTTACTTTGCCCAGATCCATGAGAGGAATCATTATAGCAGCTATAGCCTCACAAGATGTATTTCTTATTACTAAGACTTGTAAGTCAAAATGAGCTCTTGGTACATGGGCTGCAGAATGGATGTGTTAGCAAGCATGAAAACAACATTAATGTCATTGTACATCTCTATGAGAGCAACTGGGTGACATTGTCAAAAACGTTGTCAAGGAGCAGTAATATTTTGAAAGGAATCCTTTTTTCTGAGCACATCTCAACAGTGAGCTCAAACTACTTAGTAAGCCATGTAGTAAATAGATATACTGCCATTTGGCCTTTGTTGTTCCATTTACAGAGCACAGACAGATTAGATTAGCAGAATTCTTAAGGGCTCTGGGATTTTCAGAATGGTCAATAAACGTTGGCTTTAATCTAAAGTTACCAGCTGCATGAACCCCTAACAAGAGTCAGTCTGTCCTTTGAAACTTTGGAGCCAGCAACTGACTTCTCCTCTCTTGCTATGAAAATCCTAGAAGGCATATTCTTCCAATATAATGTTGTTTTGCCGACATTGAACATCTATTATTTACTGTAGCCAGCTTTATCAATGATCCTAGCTAGATCTTCTACATAAGTTGCTGCAGCTTCTACATCAGCTCTTGCTACTTTACCTTGCACTTCTATGGAGATAGCTTCTTTCCTTAGACCTCATGTACCAACCTCTCATAGCTTTATACTTCTCTTCTGCAGCCTCCTCACCTCTCAGCTTCAGAGAATTAAAGAAACAGGGCTTTGCTCCAGATTAGGTTTGGCTTAAGGAAATGGCATGTCTGTTTTGATCTTTAATCCAGGAAGCTAAAACTTTCTCCATATCACCAACAAGGCTGTTTCCCTTTCTTATTATTCATGTGTTCGCTGGAGTAGCACTTTTAATTTCCTTCAAGTACTTTTTCTTTGCATTCACAACTTGGTTAACTGTTTATCACAAGAGGCCTACCGTTTGCTTTATATCAGCTTTGGACATACCTCCTCCCTCACTAAGCTTAATCATTTCTAGTTGTTGATTTAAAGTGAGAGACATGTGACTATTCCTTTGATTTATACACTTAGAGTTATCATTAGCCTAATTCCAATATTGTGTCTCAGGGGCCCGAGAAGAGGGAGAGAGACAAGGAATGATCAACTGGTAGAGTAGTCAGAACACACTAATTACTCAATTTGCCACTGATTCGAGATAACCATAACTAACATAATAATAATGAAAAAGTCTGAAATATTCCAAGAATTTCCACAATGTGATACAGAAACATTGAGTAAGCAAATGCTATTAGAAAAATTATGCCAACTGACTAGCTCTGCGCAAGGTTGTAATAAACATTAACTATGTAAAAAAATGCAGGATCTGTGAAGTGCAGAAATGCAAAGTGAAATAAAACGAGGTGAAGAGATATGCCATGTTCATAAACAAAGACTAAATATTGCTAAAATGCAATTTTCCCTAAATTTCCCTATATTTTCCTAAATTTCACATAAAATTAACCTATAGATTTAAGGCAATTTCTATCAGAGTCCTAAAGATTTTTGGTTTGCATTGGGAAGATTTCCCTAAGGCTTAAAAGCAAATTCAAAGGATCTAAAATAAACAAAGAAATAAATTGATAAAGAAGAACAAGGCTGGAGGACTTATATTAGTTGATTTCAAACATGTTAAATCTACAAAATCAGGGTACTGTAGTATTGTTGTAAGTATAGTTATATCAATCAATAGAAGAGAATAAAGATTTCAGAGATAGGCCCTCCTATCTATGGTAAATTAATTTTTCAAAAAGAAAATAGGATAAGGATAATTCAATGGGGATAGGATAGTCTTTCCACAAATGAGTAGGAGCTTGAGTATCTTTGAGCAAAATGACCAGCCTTCTCTCTACTATAAACAATAAAAAATGGAACAAATTTAAAAGTAGAACAAATTTTAAAATGGGACTTTCTTTAAATTAAAACCTTCTGCTCTTCAAAGATATTGGTAAGAGAATAAAAAAAGATACTATCGAGTAAAAGGAAATATGGAAGGAAGGAAGGAATGAATGAAGGAAGGGGAGGAAGGGAGCAAAAAAGAAGGAAAGGAAAGGAAAAGAAAAAAAAAGAAAAAGAAAAAAGAAGGAGATTAAAGGAGAGAAAAGACAGAAAGAAAAAGCATTTCATTACATAGACATAGATATAGATATATGGACTTTTATCCAGAATACATTAAAAAAAACTCTTACAACTAAAAAGATGACAAATGACCTAATAAAAAAAAAAGAACATTATTCAAGAAATAGGTACATGAGTTGACTCTTAATTAAAGAAGATACACAGATGGCAAACAAGCTCATGAAAGGATTCTTACAATCAGATCATTAGTTTTTAGGGTAATACAAATAAAAACATAAAGAGATAACTCTACACTTTGCCTAGAATAGATCATTTACAACAGATTGACAATAAGGAGTACAGTTGGGATCTGGAACAAGTGGAATTGTCATTCATGTCTGATGGGAATTTTTAAATGGTAAGCCATTTTGTAAAACATGTGGAATATTTTAGTGACTTAAACATATACTTAGCAAAGATCAAACATTTTTTACTCTCAGTTATCCAATAGAAATGAATTCTTATCTCTAAAAAAACCTTACACAGAAATTTTCACAGAAGCAGCATCCATAACAGCCTCAAACTGGGAATTATTCAAATATTCATCCAGTCACAAACAGGGTTAAAAAACAAAAGGACACGTTCTTACAATAGAATACTACTTAGCATGAAGAAGAAACAAACTATTGATCTATATCCTAACTAGCCTTACAGAAATTTATGCTAATTAAAAGAAGAGAGAAGTTTCTCATTTTATAATGTCATGTTTATGAAATTTCTAGAAAAAGAAACACTGTAGCAACAACAATATCAGCATTAACTGGATCTGGTGGTAGGAGTGAAATACTGACTGTAAGGCGTTTTTAAAAAGACACTTTCTGGGTGTGACTTAATTATTTTAAAACTGTATTGTGATTATAGTCGCACAACCTTAAGAATTTATGGAAATTCACAGGACTGTAAACCTAAGATTGGTGATGTTCTAGTTGAATGTAAATTATACTTCAGTTATCCTGAAAAAAATCGTTAAAGGGATATGGAACAATTGTTGTTAGGCTTCTTTCATACACTATTTGGAATAATCATTTTATTTTACCAATCATTCACATAAGTAGATATAAAGCTAATAAAAATGATGATATTTGGATGAGTTAATTTAGATTCTCTCTTACCTCATATGCACACTTATGTTGACAGAAAAGATCAGTTCAATTAACTAAAAGTACTTTACATACAAAATAGATCCAGCTTAGTTATTACTGTTTCCAAGTTACATTTCTTTCTGTTTCTTTTTTTCTATTACAGCTGCAATTCAAACTAAAAATAGAGATTAAGCTGAATTCTATTCTCTAACGCCTTCTTTCGTTACTGCATCTGCCTCCAGTAAAAATTAATATGAATCATACACTGAGAACAAACATTTTGGAGTGCCTGAAAGAAAAATAAAGACATTTTCCTAGAATCTATATATTTTTAAATGAAGATTTAGGACATTGTTTGTGGGAATCAAATTATCCCAAACTGAACCAAACTTCCAAAATGGAAGTTATTTTTAATAAGAAAAAGAAGACTCCTAAATAAAAATGCTCATTATCAAAGATTGCTTCTTTATACTAAAGAAAAACAAATTTTAAGGTGTATGTCCATGTAATATGAGTATATAACTTACTGATCAGTTTTCTCTACAAGAAAATGAACGTGTTTAAATCCACCATTATATAATCCTGCTTGCCAAAGTGAGATCGTTTGTGTTTCAGCATCACAACTCTCTTATGACATTTGCAGTTGTGTTCTAAGTTCTCGTTCTCCAGTTTACTAAAAGAAACAATGACTCACCCTCATATGTGAAATTACTATTTTCTTGGTGACTATATTTAGCAAATGATATAATCATCTGCAAACAATATCTACAATAACAAAAATATTTATTCAATATTTATAGGCTAAGACCCATATACATTATTACACTTAATTCTCATATCAGTTTTTTGAGGCGAGTGATAGAAATTCCCCCAGTGAGTTTTCCCTAGTGGATACAAGGCGTAATCTCAAGATCAGAAGTAGTGAGGGGCGCCTGGGTGGCTTAGTCGGTTAAGCGTCCGACTTTCGCTTAGGTCATGATCTCGCGGTTCGTGGGTTCGAGCCCCGCGTCGGGCTCTGTGCTGACTGCCAGCTCGGAGCCTGGAGCCTGTTTCAGTCTGTAACTCCCTCTCTCTCTGACCCTCCCCTGCTCAAGCTGTCTCTCTCTCTCTCCTGGAAATAAATAAAACATTAAAAAAAAAAAAAGATCAGAAGTAGTGAAAGATAAATGGAGATGATTTTCTGTTGGAAAATAAATAAAATAAATCAGCTGGGTTATTTCTCCATATTTAGAGCAAATGCTTTTGATATTTGCACTCCAAATAAAGCAACAAATTTATATATATATATGGCGGGACTACAAAAAAGTAAATAAAAAGCACCCTTCAAATGTGCATCAGATCAAAATAAAGGGTAGCATCCCTGACAATTTTCAATTCGCCTGAAGGATATGGACCCTGTCACCATACCCAGAAAACAAAGTGGCTGGTTAGGACACTATACATCCTGACAGCATGTCCTATACCCAGCACTAATCCCTGCCAAGAATCATCACTACTGTTCTCCACATTCCCACATCCCCACACAATTGTCAGAGGCAGATCTCCTCTAAACAAAAATTAAAATTCACTGCAAGAGGCAAAGAAATGTTTACTTTGGTTAAGGAAGTACACCTTAGTTACAGGTGATCTTCATTTTTTAAATTACCTTTTTAATGTTAATTTCTGAGAGAGGGAGATAGAGAGACAGAGTGTGAGTAGGGAAGGGGCAGAGAGAGAGGAGATACAGAATCCAAAGCAGACTCCAGTCTCTGAGCTGTCTGCACAGAGCTCCATGCAGTACTTAAACCTGTGAACCATGAGATCATGACCTGAGCAGAAGTTGGATGCTTAACTGACTGAGCCACCTAGGCACCCCAGGTTATCTTCATTTTAATCTTCAAAAAAAACACTAACAGCAAATCAAAGATCAACCAAAATTCAGATAATCCAATTACTAAAGAGGGACATCAAATCCACCATAAAACAGTTAAATGCTGAAGAACTAATAGAAGACATTGAAGAATATTTAAATGATATAGAAGATATTATCTACATAGATTGCATTTCCCCAAAAAAGTGCTGTTACACAAAAAGAAAATAATCTCAAGAGTCCAAAATTAAAATATAATTGTCAAAATTTAGGGGGCTATAGCCAAATAATAATGGAATGCATGCCTTTAAGATTAGTGAGCACAAGGATGTAGCTGAGTGATTCTCCAGAAATCAGTCCACATAAACAAAGATGTAGGATTCATTAGATAACTTTTTAGAAACTTGAAGACTAGATTTATGAGCTCCACAGTCTAGCAGCAATTCTAGAGACAAGAGAGAGTAGGAAAAAGAAGATATTTGAAAATAAAAAGTAAAATTTGAATATATTCAAAATAAGTGATACATGAAATTTACTCCAAATCAAGGCAGTTGATAGAAGATCGAAGGGATTTTCTGAGCTACAATGAATTGAAAGATGTGATGTTCACACTGTTTACGCGTGCGCGCATGCACACACACACACACACAGACACACATACTTTCATGTATTAGAACTCTCTAACAGCATTTTTCTGGATCTATGACTGAGTCTCTCTATGCCCTAATATAGAACCTTCATTTTTCAGTCTCTAAAGAGTTGTTCCAACAACTCTGCTACCTCAGCAGGTGTCATGGTGTTGGAAAGCTTGAAATGTTAGGATATCTAAATCTAGACAATGCCAACAGGGGTTGCTAACCTAGGCTGACTGATAATTAGGTGCTTCTCGTAACTGGTTCACTGTTCAGTGAAACCAGTTAAGGACAATGGTGTTCTAATGCTAAAACAGAAATATAATTTTTATGCTCAAAATACTGGATATTTAGTACACATTTGCCATCTGAAGTTTTATAAACTATGTCATTTTCTTAGGAAGCATATTAGAAATTACTTCTTTTTTTCTTTTTTAAGAATTGTCATATCTTTATTTTATTTATTTATTTTTTTTACAAATAGTTTATTGTCAAATTAGTTTCCACATAACACTCAGTGCTCATCCCCAAAAGTGTCTTCCTCCATGCCCATTCCCCCCTCCCCCCCACATCCATCAGTCCTCAGTTTTTGTCAGCATTCAAGAGTCTCTCATGGTTTGCCTCTCTCCCTTTCCCCCACCATTTCCGCCCTTCTTCTCCCCCTTGTTCCTCCATCAAGTTCCTCCTAATCCTCCTATACGTGCAAACATATGATATTTGTCCTTCTCTGCCTGACTTATTTCGCTCCTCATCAGGGAAATACAAATCAAAACCACACCGAGATACCACCTCATGCCAGTCAGAGTGGCTAAAAGGAGCAAATCAGAGAACTCTAGATGCTGGAGAGGATGTGGAGAAACAGGCACCCTCCTACACTGTTGGTGGGAATATAAACTGGTACAGCCCCTCTGGAAAACAGTGTGGAGGTTCCTCAGGAAACTAACAATAGAACTCCCCAAGAAATTACTTCTTTTGTTTTTTAATTAAAATGAGCCATTTTTCATTCCCACCAAAACATATGAGACTTTCAATTGCTTTACATTATTGCCAAAATTTGTACCATTGTTAAATTTGTCTTGTTTCACACTCTTGCCAAAACTTTCTATTGTCTGTTTGTTAAATTTGCTTTGTTTTAAAATTTAGCCATTCTAGGTTTTCATATTTAATTATGACATTAATTTTAATTTAAAATTTTTTTTTAAATGATTAATGATGTTGGTCTTTTCATGAACTATATGCCATCTGTAGGTATTATTTGATCACTTAACTAAGTGCAAATTTTGCCCATTTTTAATTAGTTTGTTTGCTATTTACTGAGTTTTGAGAGTGCTTTATGTATTCTAGATACAAATCCTGTATCAGAAGTACGATTTTAAAACATTTCTTCCAACTTGTGATTTTGCTTTCCTTTCTTTTAATGGTGCCTTTTGAAGAGCATAAGTTCTTAATTTTGATGAAGTATAATTTATAATTTTTGATGGATCATACTTTTGGTGCTATATCTAAGAAATACTTGCTTAACCAAGATCACAAAGATTTTTTTCTTGTTTCCTTCTAGAAATTTTAAGATTTCAGATATTATATTTTGTTGTATGATCAATTTCTTAAAGGTTTCATGGGATGCAATGTAAAACATTCATAATTAGATAAAAATTTAACCTTTCCCCAGTAAATAACATTATTCCATATATTGCTAACTGTAAAATTTTGTCTGGCAGTGATGGCCAGTTTTAGATTTCCAGTAATTGATGACCATATGGAGGATAATATAGCTGCCCTTTACAGCTTGCACTGGTATAAGGCACGGTGTTCTTTAGAGACCAGTATCAATCAGTAAGACTACTTCCTTATTTTTATTCTAAAAAGCTGTCACTGAGGGAATGATCAATCACTAATAGTGTTATGTGTTCATTCATTTAAATAGGATTGAACTAATGCATGCCACCTTCAATTAAAAGTCCCATACTCTACCAACTAAGCCAGCCAGGAACCCCTTAACAGTTCTTTTAGTGTATAATGTAAGTATTGAATCTAAAACTGAAAAGGATTACGGGGCACCTGGGTGGCTCAGTCGGTTAAGTGTCAGACTTTGGCTCAGGTCATGATCTCACGGTTTGTAGGTTTGAGCCCCGCGTCAGGCTCTGTGCTGACAGCTAGCTCAGAGCCTGGAGCCTGCTTCTGATTCTGGTACTCTCTCTCTCCCTGACCCTGCGCTGCTCATGCTCTTTCTCTCTCTCAGAAATAAATAAAACATTTTAAAAAAGAATAAAAAAAGATAAAACTGAGAAGGATTAGAAAAAAGAATTAAGATTAATGATCGTGAGATGTAAATATAGTACCATAGGAATATCCCCCATATCCCAGTTATAATACAGTCTCAGATTTAATAGTAGTAATTTGAAGATAATCTACAGACAAGAATAGAGACAATCCTTAGGAAACAATACTACTACCCTTGCAATTGTTTTGTGAGTTGTATTCTGGTTTTATACAATGAACAGATCTTTGTTTAAATTTAACTTTGCTAAATTAACTTAAATTACAAATGCAATCAACATCCTAGCATTACAATAGAATAACCATAATTACTGCTTTTGTATCAACACTTAATCATGCAATAACTGAAAGCTAGTGAGGAAGTGTTTCAATGGTTGTTTTCTTTCCAGATCTGCAAGTCAGAGATAAAATAATCGGAATAAAAACCTCCCTGATTCTTCGAAACTTATGTAATATATTTCCTAATCAACCATGTGCAACATGGAAGAAAAAATAACTGTGAACCCTTTGTCTGACTGTAAGAAGTCTGGACTTTTTTTTTTTTTTTATTGGAAGCACATACCTGATGGGGGAAGATAAAAAATATAATATGCTGCATTTGTCTGAGTCTTCTAATGATTTCTTTTGAAATCACTTCTTTCCAAATTTTTATATGTTTGATAGGCTTACTACATTTCTATTTAAAACTCCCCAGATATATAGAACTAACCTATTTTATGTTAACAGGAACTACTGTAATCTTGGATAATAAGGCTTATCACTTATTGTCTTAATTTTCATTTGGTTGTTTGGTTTTTCTTTTTCCTTTGAAATAGAACATTTCATGCTCTTATTTCTCACCTGTCTGTTTTTTTGCTGTTGTTGTTGTTGTACTATAATGTACACACCCATACGCCTCTTCTTTTCCACTTTGTTTCACAACCAAATGGGAAATAAAACAACTAAGCACAAAAATATCTCCCCCTCCCTTAGGTTGGCAGTTTTCCTTATTTATGTACATTTGAGCTTTTTTATATTAAACCCATGATTTTGGCAAACTTACCCGTATAGTAACTGATGACAGTATGTTGCGTCTCCCGTGGGACAGATTGGTTTAAAACTTCAAGGGAAGTTGGCTTTACCCCACAAGGAAGCAGCTGGGATTAACATGGACAGGGTGTTGGTTTTTGTTTTTTTAATTTTTCCTTCCACCTTACCATTAAAATAAGTGCCTCCTCCTCTTTTGAGAGGACTGAAGAAGGGAAAGGAGAAATGCCAGAATTGATATACTAATGGGCTAACTTTACTTTGAAGGAAACATCAAATGTGGGGAAAAAATTCTCTTAGTTTTCTCACCTAAACAATGGGAAATACAATCAAGCAGAAAATATTTGACATTATGGCATTATTTAGAAGATTGTTAAACCGTAACCAATAAGTGGAGGTTAATAACAGGACTCCTGCCATTCAGAAGATGTTTCATGGGTTAGGTGTAAGCACATGTAGAGGTTTTTATCAGCCATCAAGAAACCACTAGGCCAGGGCTAGAATATAATGAGGCATTCCTCCAGAACAAAATACAAGGCGGCACCAAACAGTGATCAGATAAATGACATTTTAATGCAATGTTTGAAAAAATCAAATCAATGCAGAAATCCATGATGAATAATTTATATCAAAAGTTTAAGATAGGATCTGTTGTCTGGGCCACCATGAGATATGTAGTAAAATATATAAGACTTAAAGGCTGGCAATACCAAGTGTTGTCAAGAATGTGAGGCAACTAGGACTTTGTTAAGAAAACTTTTTAGAAAGATTAGAAACTTTTTAACAGTTGCTATTAAGGTTAAACATACACTTAACCCTATAACTCAGCAATGTCCTTGGCATATCCCAAGAAAAACAAAACCATATTTCTACAAAAAGCCTTATGCAAGATGCTTACAACAGCTTTAGCAGTAAGCCAAAGATTGGGAAAAACTTGAATGTTTATCAGCAAAAGAAAGGATCACCAATAATGTCATATTCATAACATGCAATTTTCACAGAAATTTTGTGGAGGAAAAAATTACCAACAAAAGATTAGACATTATATGATTCTATTTATATAAAACTCAACAGGAAAAAACAACTTATAAGGCAGAAATTAAACAAACACAGAAACACAAATATATGCCCATTTTGGGGTATTACCTGGAAAGTGGTTGACAAAAATTGGTAGCATGATGAAAAAAATGTTTTTCTTGATCTGAGAGTGTGCATTTGCCAAAAGCATTAACGGGCTCCACGCTGAGTGTGGTGTATGTTTGGGATTCTCTTCTCTCCCTTTCTCTCTGTTCCTCCCCTAATCTCTCTCTCCCTCTCTCTCTTTCTCTCTGTCTCTCCCTCTCTCTCTTTCTCCCTCTCTCTCTTTCTTTCTCTTTCTCTCTCAAAATAAATAAGAATTAAAAAAGTATTTTATTCCATGATTAAGGTCAATTATTTGTATTACACATAAATGTACCTCAATTTCAAAAGAGAGGGGGGGAAAAGAAGACCAGAGTAGCATTTAATCATTTTTCTTCATTATCAGCTTCATAAGGAACAGTTTTAGACATTTTGTTTCCTAATTGTCCCCATAGAAATTTTAATGCCACAAATATATATATTTACATATTTTCCATATATCTATGCTTTATATATAAGAAGAGTAACATTTTTTAATTTTCTCACCAATAACTCATTTTTACTTGCTTAGGGTCAATGTTGCCCTCATTGAGAATGAATGGACTGGAATTAAGTGGGTTTCACAGGTTTTCTGAATCATCGAAGTGATAATTAAAAATTAATCATAATTCCCCTATTCTAGGTACCCAAATGAAAAATTGGTCCAATAATAAAGTATTTAGTGAGGAAAAAAATTAACTTCCTTGAAAAGTACAGGTAAGAGAACTGTGAATATATTGAAAGTATCATTTACAAATTTAGGACATATATTAAATATAAAAAATGCATAAATATTGTATAGACAGAAAAGATAATTGATTTTATTCCTCAAAGTCATCTGCTTTAAGCATTCTGATTTTTAAAAAATTTTTAATGCTTTATTTATTTTTGAGAGAGAGATAGAGACAGTGTGAGCAGGGGAGGGTCAGAGAGAGAGGGAGACACAGAATCTGAAGACAGGCTTCAGTCTCTGTGCTGACAGCTCAGAGACTGATGCGGGGCTCTAACCCACTAACCATGAGATCATGACCTGAGCCGAACTTGGACGCCCAACCGACTGAGCCACCCAGGTGCCCCTAAACATTCTGATTTTTTAAACTGATAGTGTTTTCTACTTTAGAAATGATATCTCAAACAAAGTAGAGGAGAATATCTTGACAGAAAATGGTTTCTTTAATTTGCTTCAACAGGTTTCAATCTTTATTTTTTTTCTCTTTTCTCTATTGGAATCTTACTTGAATTTTTTTTCCTAAATGAAAAAAGCTCTTGCAACTTATACAAGCTTTTGCTTAGAGCTGGATGTATGCCAGAAATATAAATGAAGTTTTTCTTTTACCACTTGTTTATAATAAATAGCTTTAGCAACTCAGTGATCATCAGTTATAACTGAATATTTATTCCAGATTTTTCTTTTATTATTTGAATTCTATTTGACCGGCAAAGATATATTTTAAAGTTGTAAGTCATAGTATGCTGGCATATCAGGCAAATGAATGTTTGATGGGGTGTGCTAATGTGAGCTAAAAATAAAATCCCATCTGTTCACCTTTCAAACTATACTGCATCAGTACCCTGCATATTGCATACAACATAATCTAATGAAACAAAAATAAAAATTTCTATATTTTTATCTATATCTAACAGTAAAAGCAGGCTACTCTGAAGAGGGAACAATTCATATGTGATTTCCTAGAATGCAATAAATTTGTGTATTTGTCATGATAAGCTGAACATAAAAGTAAACAATTACGGTGACTGTTTTAAGTCCAAGAAAATAAAATACTTAAGAATGTCTACCATAAGGGGCACCTGGGTGGCTTAGTCGGTTAAGCGTCCGACTTTCGCTTAGGTCATGAACTCACAGTTTGTGGGTTCGAGCCCCGCGTCGGTCTCTGTGCTGACTGCCAGCTCAGAGCCTGGAGTCCGTTTCAGAGTCTGTGATTCCCTCTCTCTCTGACCCTACCCTGCTCATGCTGTCTCTCTCTCTCTCCTAGAAATAAATAAAATACATTAAAGAAAATGTATACCATAAATTTTTGGTCATTTTTGCGAATTGTTTGAATAACATAATACATTTCAAATGAGGTATATACCGGTATACTTTTCACATATAGAATAATTAACAACTAGAAAATACATATCCATTGCTTATGAATTACATATCCTTGCTTATGCTACGTAGCTAAGTAAACCTGATTGCTTCGTTTATTTTCCTTTTACAATTAGTCTTCATAGCACAACTATTCCTAAATTTTCTATGCCACAAATGTTTTTGTTTTGCTTTACTAAACAAACAAGGCTGATGATAAGAAAAAAAAATATTCTGGCAGCGCCTGGGTGGCTCAGTCGGTTAAGCATCTGCATCCTACTTCAGCTCAGGTCATGATCTTGGGATCTGTGAGCTCCATCCTCACCTTGTGCTCTGTGCTGACAGCGCAGAGCCTGGAGCCCGCTTCGGATTCTGCATCTTCTTTCTTTCTGCCCCTCCCCCATTCACACTCTGTCTCTTTCTCTCAAAAATGAATAAAAGTAAAAACAAAATAAAAAAAGTTCTTGCAATCCCACATGTTGTTTAATGTAATTCAATAATGCACTTTTGTTAAAACGTTCTTAAATTAATATTTAGTATTTAATATTTGCTGTGGATATTTTATTATTCCATGATCAGGGGACAAATTCAAAGCCAGGTATCTAAACCTCTTTCCCCTATTTAGCTTAACCCATTCTGATGTCTTTTATTCAATATGGAGATCAACGATTATTACTCAGAGTGTTCCATTTTGAGATATTACACTATTCAGTGTGTAAGATAGTAATTTCTGTTTTATACCCAATATTCTACTTGATGGCTATATATAAGTATATATATACACACACATATGCATATCTATATATATATATTTGTTATATATGTATATACACACATGTATGTATACACACACACACACATATATGTATATATATAAATATTTTGTCTCTTGAGGCAGAATTTTTTTCCTTTGCAATGGTGACTGTATTCCATTTTTTGTCTTTGACAGAATAGCTATAATATTTTCTAGATTCCTTCCCTTGGATGTGCCTACTCATTAACAGAAAGATATTTCAATCAAAATTAAATTTAGATGAAAACATACAGAATATTGCCCCTGCTCTCCTGTAATAGACTCCGAAGCACCTGTTCTTAGCCTATGCTTCTGTATGACTTCCTGGTTCCTCACATAATATTGCTTTAACCTAGGTAAAAACCTAACCCATTTGTTTGATGGCTAAGTTTGACTATCTGGTTTGATAGAGTACCCATATAATTTATTATGCAATCAAGGATACTTTAACAGTAAAATGGAACAGACATATTAAATAAACTGGAAAAGAAGCATAAATCGGGACTGTCTTGGAAAAACTCAGATAAATGATCAATTCAAACTATGACTGCATTAGGACAGGATTTCTGGTATCTGTCCTTTATCCCCATACACTGATGCCATCTGAGACCTGGTACTTCTCTTGACTCAGGGGGGCACTGAATAATCCACTTTTATGTTTCCATCAGGAAAGTTGGTTATAATGCCTCTCAAATTATCACTTATTTACCACTTTCCCATTCTATATCCAGAGATCTTCAGGTCTGGGCATTTGGGTGGCTCAGTCTGTTAAGCATCACCTGACTTTGGCTCAGGTCATGATCTCATAGTTCCTGAGTTCGAGCTCCATGTTGGGCTCTGTGCTGACAGCTCAGAGCCTGGAGCCTGCTTCTGTGTCTCCCTCTCTCTTTGCCCCTCCCCCACTCACCCGCTGTCTCTCTCTTTCTGTCCCTCTGTCTCTCTTTCTCTCTCTCAAAAAGAAATAAACATTTAAAAAAATTTCAAAGAAATCTTAGGTCAATTTACCCTCTAAATAGAACATATCTTCAGTGCTGATTTAGACTCTTCTGCCAGCTTTCAGCTATGTTCAAAACTCTAAAACTTATTTATTTCTTCATCTCTGGAAATTTTGAGGAACTAATAGATAAATCCCTATTATGCTGTACTTCTTTGAAAAGATTCTCAATGTGGGATGATTTTTTCTCAAGCAAATTATATAATATAAATTTATATTAAAGGAAAATATTTATACAATAAAGGTCATTATTCAAAACTCATTATCTATTTTATATGAGTATCATGGACTTCATATTTTTTTAGGATTTAAGTAAAATATAATCAAGTTGTAAACAAACCAAGATGGAACTGACTGAACTCCTGAGTCTCTTTGAGTGCAATTCTTAGCAAGAACTGATAAGCATTTAACAGGAATTTTTAGTGTTTTGGTAACAGTGGCAATATTTCAAGGCAATAAATTTTGAAATTAAAGCCATAAAAGTAAATACTTTGAATCTAATATTTCATGAAACACAACACAAACAACTAAGGCTTCCTAATCAAAGAAGAGTGGGAATTTAGGCAAATATTTCTGACTGGCTAGACAATATTATTACATAATTATAGCATCAGAAAACTACTGTCAAATGAATAATAATATTTTAGTAGATAATCTAAAGATTTTCTGGATATAAGAACTAAATTGAGAAGAAGTGCATGTGAATAGAAAAAACCATATTCTTTTAAAAGGACTATAACTTATAATACAATTTAGCATTCAGTGTACAAGTTAACATTTTTTAGGAACAGAGCATAGCAGTTTTAAAGGATATATACTACATTTCCACCTAGAGTTGGCATATATTACATATTTACAGCTTCATTGTAAGACTTTTAAACTCAAGAGTCACTTATTTTTCACTCCTTGTTTGCTCTTAAGGTAGATGGACATATATCAGCACCACACGGCTATTTAAAAAGTGGTGTTTAATGAAGGTTCAAATGCCAGAGCCAGTGCTGTCTTGTGATAATATCTTTCAAGTAAGAAGGTTCAATAATCTGTAGTTTTTTGTTTACTAAAAGTTCAGGGTTTTTTTTCCCCCCAAAAGTAGTAGAATTTTAATAGGATATGACTGATGTTATTTGAGACTGTGCTCTTTGAAGTGAATCCACCTCCTTATTACTATCCTATTGGGTTCAGCCTTTCCTCTATCTTACTGGGTGGGTCTTATTTTATATAGTAAGTCTGTATCTTCTTCAAATTTCTGTACCTTTTTTCTTCAACTTATCAAGTGTCAACTACCCTGGAAACCCAGACAATTTACAGTGATTTGAGGACTCTTAACCTTGTATCATTTTCTTCTCTCACTGTTTTGATAAGAGCAATTAGAATTGATTGCCAAGAAGGTTCTACTAAAGAGTTGTTTAAGAGCGCTTTCTTTTTACACAAGATTCATTGTATTGAAAAGAATAGGTTTATTAAAATTATCACTTATATCGTTTACAGCATTTTAGTCAGCACAATAGATAAAATCATGTTGTTGGAGACAACTCATTAGCTAAACAAGATCTGACCATAAGTACTGGACAGTTCATTTAGCATGCAAGGATTGTTTCCCATTAAATAATACCCTTAAGAGGAAAAGTTTTCCCTAAAAAAAATGTATACATATGGAAAGATTCTGCTGTATTAAAACATAATTTAACAAACCAATACATGTATATATATGTTCTTACCTCATTTAATTAAATAAAAATTTTTACACCAGTAAAGTTTTATGTTTTGTTTGCTTCTCCTTTGAAGCCACGAATTAATACTTTCTATCTTAATGAATGTGGAAAGTAGTAAAATTAAAGTCTAATGGTATGTGCTTATTTTTCAATTGGACCCCTTTTTAAAATTTTATTTATTTATTTTCTTTTAGTTTATTGTCAAGTTGGTTTCCATATAACACCCAGTGCTCATCCCAATAAGTGCTCTCCTCCATGCCCATCACCCCCTTCCCCTTTTTCCCCCATCAGCCCTCAGTTTGTTCTCAGTATTCAAGAGTCTCTCATGGTTTGCCAAACTCCTTTTGATGTTATGGATTATTATCCAACATAAAGTGATTGATTACTTGACTAGAACTGAAATAATACTATGTTATTCCTGGATGTGAATTCTATCAAATTTGCTAGCCTCAAACTCCAGAAAATTGGATATTTTGTGTGTTTAAATTGAACGGAAACAACTTTTCATATTGTCCAGAACCAACCAGCCTTTTAATAAAACTATGGTTTGGGACACTGTTTGGCAGAATGTTTAAGTTTGCTAGTGAATACCGCAGATTGATGCATATTATCTTAACAGGTCTGAATATTTAGTCCAAATGTGTGCATGCTTGATGTGACTACAGTCATATAAAGACAATGGGACATATATACATGCTTTTGCATATATATATATATATATATGAGTAACCATGGATTTGCTAAAGTTGCTTTTATGACCCTGGGACAGAGTGCACTCAGAGCTAAAAGATCCATCTTTGAACCTGTTAAAAATCTATTTATAGTACATTTTGTGGGGGGTGGTGCCTGGGTGGCTCAGTTGGTTAAACATCTGACTCTTGATTTCAGCTCAGATCATTATCTCACTATTTGTGAAATTGAGCCTCATGCTGGACTCTGCACTGTCAGTTGGGGATTCTCTCTTCCTTTCTCTCTGCCTCTCCCTCATTCTATTTTTTAAAATAAATAAGTAAACATTAAAAAAATAATACATTTTCTGTACTCAGTGCATGGTGGTAGATAAAATTTTAGATTGAGTGTGAATTAGAGATCTGAACTATCTGAAATCTTTACTCCATTTTTAGATACTACCTGACATATGATGAGTCATTAAATTACTGTATGGTTTATTTCACATGCATAGTAAAATAAGTTTATAGTAAATATATAGAAAAATTATTTCTCTATTTTGAATTTTTATAATTTTCTATAGCAAAAAAAAATCCTCTTCAACTTCTCTACTGTAATTGAATTTCTTCTAGGGTTGGATTAGAAAATGATCCTCTGTGGTCATCAGCATAGAAAGTAAAATTAGAAATCTCCATGAGGGAATATGGAAAAATATGGATAAAAATAACAGAACGAATCAAAACAAACAAAAAACAGGAATTCAACTACCAGCATTACCATCTCCTTACTTGAGCATAGATTTCACCTAATATTTCTAACTTTAACGTAATGCAATAAGTTGGCAGGATGAAAAGCATTCAAAAAAAGTCCAATGCCTGTCAATGTTTAAATGTAAATTAATCTTATACTGTGAATTTTATTTGAATCTATTTTTTAAAAAAGCAGTGACAATGATAACATTTACTTGAGTGCATACCATGTGACAATGATTGCATTAACAAGGTCAATTTCACTTAATCCTCAGAACAATCCTATGAAACTGATTATATTAGTAACCTGGAAACAGACTTCAGCTTTAAAAAGAGTGGTACTTCTGGGGTGCCTGCGTGGCACAGTTGGTTAAGTGTCCGACTTCAGCTCAGGTCATGATCTCACGGTTCGTGGGTTCAAGCCTTGCATTGGGCTCTGTGCTGACCCCTAGCTCAGAGCCTGGAGACTGTCTTCAGATTCTGTGTCTCCCTCTCTCTCTGATCCTCCCCTGTTCACGCTGTCTCTCTCTCTCACTCAGAAATAAATAAAACATTAAAAAAAATTTAAAAAGTGGTACTTCTAATACAAAAAAAATAATCTCATAAGATTATAGATATAGAAAGTCTCTATCAATTTCTCTGCCTGTAGGCTTGACTCTACATAAAACATCCTAGAAACATTAAAATGCATCACTTTAAAAAAAAAAAACAAAACCTTAAGGGAAAGCAATTAACTTTTTCTCCCTTAAGCAAGCTTGACTATCAGCAAATTCTTCTCTCTTGTCTTCATCCTTTTGTATCCTATTCTAAAACTATTGCTTTTCTAGCTTTCTTGGAAATATAAAATACCCATTAACATATTCCATGTGATAAATTGTCATACTTATAAAGACAATTTTTAAATACTGATGCAGAGAGTGTTAATTGTGATAATTTGGCAACACTGCTTCCATTTAATCTAGTGGCAAAAATAGCTCACTAATGAGAATTAGGTAAGAGAATGTAAATCCTGGTGAAGAGTTATAGATACTTTTAACTAGTTTTAGTAATGAAAATGGAGACGGTAATAATCATGGCATATGGTTCTACTAACAAATGACCTGCAGGGAAGGCAGAGGTGGAAGGCTAAGGGAGAGACTTAAGTCCACATAATAATGTGGGGATTAGGGATACAAAATCTATGGTGTTGGATATCCCACATAGCAACAGTCCAATCTCCTTTCTTGTCTCTTCCCATCTCAGTGTTATTTTGTCAGATTTTTGTTTTGCTTTTTCTATTTGACTGTTTTGAGGAACAAATACTATTGAAGCCTCTATTGTTCCATCCTATACATTTCCTTTCTTGTTTCATAGTTTCTAAAGGTAGGCATAAACATTAGGAAAGGAAGATTGTGGTTGCAAGAAACTTTTTTTATTTTACTGTATGGGGCTATATCCAAAGCATCCGTTCCCTTTAATATTATTAATCAAAATAATTCTGGTTCAGCTATGAGAAAGTGTTGCTAATAAGCATTGCTTTATTTCTAATTAAATTGTAGTATCTTTAAAAATTTCCTTTATACATTTTACCTAAAGTGAAGATTAAGCAACATTATGTATAAATACACACATATATATCTGTTAATATTTTACAGATATAGTTTACAGTAAATACTTTATTGATCATTAAACCATAGTTTTCTTATAAAACTAAAAATAAGAGGAAATGATAAAATAAAAACTGAAAATAAGACAATATTTGCAAATGGTCCCTGTGCTAAAGTGGGAGAAGAACTCCACCATTTTAAAATATTAAGGAACTGACACACAAAAAAAGAGACTCTTCAATGACAAAACCAAACTTCTGTAACAATAAAATTGTATTTCAGTAATATTTTATAGAGTTGCTTTGAATATCTACAACAAAAAGAATAAAAATGATTGACCTAAGTATTAAATTTAACTTGGGAGAATATAAGTCAACAGAAAATGGCAGGATGGAATTATTAAAAATAGAGTTAAGGAAATAGAAGAAAAAAATAGTTGAATAAAAAATGTGAAAATCTGATCCCATAGAAACCTAGCAATTCATCCACAAACCCTTAGCAATTCTAGTTTAGGTAAGGAAAAAGAAATATATACTACTGAGAATAAGAAATTATTATCCTAATCATAGATGATATCAAAATTGCCACCTAGACAATAAAATTTAAAATCTAAAGAAAATATTTTTTCAGAATATAAATTGCCAGGGACGCCTGGGTGGCTTAGTCGGTTAAGCGTCCGACTTTCCGACTTTCGCTTAGGTCATGATCTCGCGGTTTGTGGGTTCGAGCCCCGCGTCGGGCTCTGTGCTGACTGCCAGCTCAGAGCCTGGAGCCTGTTTCAGTCTGTGACTCCCTCTCTCTCTGACCCTCCCCTGCTCATGCTGTCTCTCTCTCCTGGAAATAAATAAAACATTAAAAAAAAAAAGAATATAAATTGCCAAAACTGACAAGTGAAGATGTGAGTATTATAAATTATAGAATTCAGCAAATACTCACTAGTGAAAACCAGAGAACCATCATTGACTTAATGAAGTGAGGGTCTTAAATGCCACTTCTCATTTTGGGAGACCAAGAGTTTTCTAGAGACGGTGGTTACAGAGTTAGAAGGTCTGCCATTCTTACTGTTTTTGGGTTGACACTGGTTCTTCAAAAGTTTCACTTAAGAAGCATAAACTTTTCAGGAGTGCTTATCCTATCCCACACAAAACCACAATTTACCCAATAAGAGCAGCCGCAAGGCTTTGTTTCTCTATTATCATAGGTCTAGCTAAATCCAGTATCAGCAAGTCCTACTAGAAAGTCAATACTCTGGTCAAGATTACTTGAGGCATTTTTTTCAGGTCAATCATGCAAGCAGTAAGTTTCAATGAGTACACACAGATGCAGCCTCCTTCCTGAGTTTTTCTTAGTTCTAAATCTTACCTTCCTGTAAACAGTTCTTATAATCTGTTATGAAGAGACCGGCTATCAAGTTCCTTCCTAACAGAGTTCAGATTTCTGTTGCAGGAGTAAATCCCTGTATACAAATATATAACAAAATTATTCTGTACACTCTCACTTTCAAGATGCCACAGTTAGTGTTAGGGGCAAGAAATAACAGGCAAGCGATTTTTGGCTGTGGCCATTGCCCCAAATTATCTGTCCAAGTTGCTGTTCCTAGAACCTAGTTAAGTTGAACAAATGTGGGTAAAATGCTTAGGACTTATGCAGAGTTGCTAGGAACAGCCAAGGAAAAATAACAACAATGCATTTAAAATGCATTTATGCTCACATCTTATGTATACAAGAAACTCTTCTGGTATTCTATATAGTATTTTTGATTGGCTAGTCTCTAACTACATAGGTTTTAAATACAAGCTGATTTCCCAATGTGAGAAGATGAAAGAAGTTCTGTGAGCTCTCTGTACCTTTAGGTTTACAATAACAAATAAATGACATCTAGACAGGATGAGTAAAAAGTTGCAATCTACCAGAGATTTCCCAAAGAGAAGATACAACATTATGCCACTTAGGGGGAAATAACCATCTGTCCTTATCTTTGTGTGTGTAGTAAACTTCTTCCATGTTTAAGAATTCTTTATAATCTACAAATCAAAATTTCTGAAAGACCTGTAGAAGGGACAGGATACATTCATTGCAAAACAAATGATACCTAAGATTTTTTTTATGCATTCAGAATGAAAAGAAAAATTGTCATGATGGAATATATGTCATTTTGGGAAAAAAAAGATTTTGGAATAAATCTCAAAACATTGTGGATTTAACTTAATCTGATTATATTTTAAATATACTCTTACTGATTTTTTTTTAAAAAGGTAAAGTTATTTTTCTCCTTTCCACAACCATGGACTGCTGTTATCCATTTTGGCATATAGATTAGACACGTGAATTATAAAAAAAAATAAGATTATAATAAAATTATAATACAATTTACATTTCTAACTTTTCCCATTATTATCCTGTGCATAGTTATATACAGCAAAGAAAAAACAAATCAAATGCATATGATCAACTTAGGAATGCTTGTTCATGAGAGGAAATTAATCTACCTCTTATGTTTTCTTTTTATTTGTTGGGGTGTTGGTGGAAATGCCATTCAATATGCAGAGTAATAGAACTAGTTCAAATCCAAAGGAGGATTTATAAAATGATTTGAAATGCAGAAGCCTTCTAGTGAAGGTTGAATTCTCTCGGCTAACACCCTTCAGTATTATAAAAGCTATAAAGTTCATAACATGTTTTTTTGTAATGTCAAAAATCACCCTCCCATGGATTTTAAAGCAAGTATTTCATGTGATGGCAGAGAATATTTATTTAATCTATAAAGGCTATATGAGCTTTAGTTATTTATATTGCATTTACACATGTCTTAAGAAATACAAGGTGCACATAATCAAGTTCAAATGCTTTCAAGTGCTTTTCTTTATGACCTCATAAAAATATGAAAAAGCTATAAATTTAAAGCCTTAGTTAACATATAATACCAACAAAATGATAATGATTAGATTATAAATGAGCCATTATACATGCCAGAAAAATAAGAGAAAGGGTTTTGTATCAGGTTCCTATTGTAAATTTTCCTGTCCATCTGAAACCAAAATAATAAGATATGTTTGATTTTTATCATAAAATGGGGATGATTTTGTTTTCAACTTTAATTGTTATTCCTTGTGTATGTACCTTATAAAGAATATTGCAGTTATGTTTTCCACAGAATAATAAGTGGCTATCATGTAATCGCACATACCAACTATCTAGGCAAGTTGACTATTTTAACCAGTTTAACTTAAAAGAAAAATAAAACAGTGTCATATATTTCCATTTTAAAGTAGAATCATAGGGGCCTTTTAACTTTTACCACTTTTCATTATCTTAACTTGGGATAGGAAATCATCTTTAACATCCATACCAATCACATGATTCACTGAAGGCTGTTGCATATTGAGCCCAAGTATTGGACCCAAGGACAACAGCATAATCATCCAGGTACACCTGTTTAAAGGCTGCTACTGGTATCTCACCCAGACCCTCTTTACCAATAGGGACATGTGTCCCTCATCTGCTTTACATATTTGCAGTAAAAGACTCACCTTTGCTCTGCTTCTCAGGAGATTTGTCCTCCACCAAATAGGAGAAGTTTTATGCTTTTTTCCTGAGACCTCAATCAATGAACTCTTTGTACAAAAGGTGAACTAACACTCTGGTATTATTTGGCCTCCAATATTTTTTCCATGGGCTCATACTGAAGCTTGTCTTCAGCTGAAATTAGGTTTTCATTGAAATTTTTTCTCCTACCCATTCTTGCTTTCTTCATTCCCTTTTTCCTGACAGCTCAATATACTCTAGTTTATGATGTTTCCCATGGCGGTATGAATTAACAATTATGAAACCACCATACAAATATACTAGAAGTGAACAATTAAATAAATTGATAGCAGGTGGTAGAAGCCAAGGTCTCACTGTTTGAGAGGTTACATATAAGTAAAAGGAGAAGTCTAGAAAGACCTATATGCTAATGGATTAGACTTGGAAACATTGTTATGGATTCCTGTTTAGGCTAATATGATTACAATGATTACATATAGAAATATTCATAGATACTTGTATACTTGCAGCTAGTATGCACACAGATATCTTCCCTTTTCTTGTCAGTTGAGGGGGTCTAGAAGCAGCAAAACATCAGTAGCAACAAACACATCTGGAACCCAGATCTTGGGGTTTTCCTGTTTGTTTGCTTTTGTTTTGTTTCCTTTTTCCAAATCTTGTTTTGTTTTTTGTTTTTGTTTTTGTTTTTTTTAGTATCATTGGCCAAGAGGAGGAAGCAGGGTTACTTGGAGAAATGGCTGATCCTACTACTGTCACAAAAAATCTCCAAGATGACTCATGAACATCTGTTAGTACCACAATGTAAGGAAGCACTCAAATATACATATAGTCACATATGCGTATACACACATGGACACACACACAAATAGTTGGAGCATGTCAGAGGAGCACAAAAGCCATCTGAAAGAGCTAACAGTAGCCAAAGCTGGAATAATCCGAGCAACAAAATTAAGTAGTATTGGGTTATAACCCAATGTATACAATAAATATTCCTGATACCATACTGATATAATGAAATGACTGAATAAATTAATAAATTGAGGAGAAGAGAAAAAAATCCCATGTAAAAGAATTCCAAATAGTTTTATGTAGACACAGCACCCTCAAAGAGTAGAACTTAATTCCCAACTCTTTAAGTGGGCTGTGTAGTGATTTCCTTCTGAAGAATACATTATGGAAAGGGGGAGAAAATAAGTTTACAGTGGAGAACCTGACAAACAATACCACAGCCCAGTGATGAAGATCAACATTAACAGTGATAAGCTAGAGAAGAGAAAATGCTATTAAGAAAATCATAAGGAGGAGAAATACATTTATAGTTCTGTACTATAAAGAAATCCACATATAAGTGGATATATATAGATATAGATATAGATAAAGATATATAAATATCTCTCTCTATATATATAGATATATAGATATCTCTCTCTATATATATATAGATATATATTTCTCTATATATATCTATATATAGATATATAGATATATAGATATCTCTCTCTATATATAGATATAGATATATAGATATCTCTCTATATATCTATATAGATATATAGATATCTCTCTTCTCTCTCTCTCTCTATATATATATCTCCCACTTTTTTTTTGTGGTTTTTAAGTACTCTAAAAGCAAGTTAGTATCACAAAAAAGGGAACATGACCATTATTTGAAGGGAAGATTTATTTTTTTTCGTTTTTCTTTGATAATTAGTTTGCTTCTGATCATCATCTTTATTTCAAAGTAGTCTGCCTTGTTTTGGTGTGTTATAATACACAATTAATTATTTTTTTAATTATTAACATTTATTTTTGAGAGACATGAGTGGGGGAGGGGCAGAGAGAGAGGGAGACACAGAATCCATAGCAGGCTCTGGAGATGTCAGCTCAGAGCCTGACACAGGGCCCAAACTCAGGAACCATGAGATCATGACCTGAGCTGAAGTCAGACACCCAACCAACTGAACCACCCAGGTGCCCCAGTATAGTTAAATTTTTATAAAAATTTGACTACTGTTTTGTAATGCATTGTTTTCTGTTTCCTACAGTTGTAATGATTTTGGGCTTGTGAACACAAGAACTAACAAAATTATTCTAGAAGAGTATAATTACACATACAGAAGAATTTCTTTTCAAAACAAAACCAGAAACCAGAACATTTTTAGGTCTCTTCAGCTCTAGACTGAGTTTTCAGTAACTTGCAGGCCTCCTCTTCCTTCCCATCTTTGATTCTATAGTCTCTGTGTGTGGTCAGGAATTCCTACCACAGCCACTGACTAGCTGTATTCAACATCTGGTCTGTTTACAGCACAAGCTTATATACACACCCAGCATGTGCATCTTCTATTCTAACCTGCTCCTGATGCTCAGGAGAGAGAAATACTTTAATCTCAAAAGAAGCAATTAAAGACACCTGAATATGCTTGTTAAATTTACATGACACTTAAAAATATTCTTAACACTAGTATTAGGCTAGAATTGTACATAATAAACCTAGATTTTGGGCTTGAATTTCATTTTAGACAAAATCTGTAACACTAAGACATTCTTATCATGTACCTGTGTGTATGTCTGTGCATCCTGTATATTTTTATATAATTTAACATTGTTTAAACAGCATATATCTGTATCTATAACCTATACATGTATAACCTATGTAAGTAAATGCCACATCTAACAGAAAAATGTATTAAGAGGAAAAATTTATTTTTCCTTAGTAACTATTATCTAAGTTACTATAATCTAAGTAACTATCATTTTAGTTACTACTGCTTATTAGTAAGTAAAACATACTTACATTTCATAAGAATGTCTGCATTTCACTAATTTTACATAGCATGTCTCAGTGTCAATGTGAATAGCACATTTACATTTTTCCAGAGAAATAATTTGTCTATAAAAAATGATACCGTGTTTTTGAACCTGCTTCTGTGGTTTGGCTAAAAACTTACTGCAATGTCCAATAAAATTTATTTGATTTTCACTCTTAAGAATGCATTTATTTGCAAATAATGTTAATGGTACTTATTTTAATTTATTATTTATATAACTCTCCCTTAAATAACAATTTAATTCATATGTGCCTTTAGTACATAAGTTTATAACTATGCACATGCATGCCTACACAAATGTTTCTATATTTGTGTATATATACAATATACTTGTACTCACTAACATGAACAATTATTCAGTAGAACGTACATGTACAAATTTCTGTTGATAAACAATTCTGTTTTCATTAAATTATGCACAACCTCTCCTATTTTTAATTTTTTTTAACGTTTATTTATTTTTGAGAGACAGAGGCAGACAGAGCATGAGCAGGGGAGGGGCAGACAGAGACAGAGACACAGAATCTGAAGCAGGTTCCAGGCTCTGAGCGTCAGCAGAAAGCCCAATGTGGGGCTTGAACTCATGAACTATGAGATCATGATCTGAGGCCAAGTCGGATGCTTAACCAACTGAGCCACCGAAGTGCCCTATTTAACTATTTCTAAAGCATAAGAAGACAATGTATAAACTTTACTACTGAAAAACTGAAGGTGATCCTACGAAGAGTCAAACCAAAGAAAACAGATTAGGGGCTGCATATTTTCTTTCTTGTATTTGTGAAGTCTGAAGGCACAGAAAAAAAATATGAAAACACATCATTGTGTTTCCAAAGTACATTTAATTTTCATAAATCTAATTCATGACCTAAGTCTTATAGTGCTGAAAATAGGATTGTTTGACCAAAACTGTCTGCATTTTTTTTCACATTTTTCCTATCTTCTTATTCCAAATGATAATACAGGCAGCAAATACAAAGAAGATTTTAGAAGATTTAAAAACATGCATTTATACCTTCTGAATGTAAAATACCTGAAATGTAGTTAATATTATGCAACAGTAGTTACAGAATTTTCAAATAAAAAACAAATTATGATTATAGTACATTTTCAGAAAACCTTGAACCATTAACCAAATTATTTTTAAAATCTCATTCACAAATTGTCAAGATGATGGTCTATACATATATTTATAGACACAATTAAAAGAGAAACATGAATTATTTACAAGAAAACATGATCTCCATAAATCAGCCTCTGAACCCTCTGAAGTTGTGGTTATGCTGGAGAGACCTGATCCGGCATTTGGATCAACTCAAGGATCACAAATTTTTATAGAAAATAAAGATGATTCGTTAAGACCATAGGGTCACATTTGACTAATAATAATGCGAGCCGCATATGTAATTTTACATTTTCTTGTTTTAATTAAAATATTTAATGTTTATTTATTTTTGAGAGAGAGAGCACAAACAGGGGAGGGGCAGAGAAAGGGAGATAGAGAATCTGAGGCAGCCTCCACACTCAAAGTGCAAAGCCTGACCTGGGGCTAGAACCCTCAAACCATGAGATCATGAGCTGAGCCAAAGGCAGACACTACTGAGCCATCCAGGCACCCTGTAATTTTAAGTTTTCTAGTGGCATAATTGCAAAGGTAAAAAGAAGTGAAATGTATTTTAAGATTTAAAATACATTTTAATATATAATCAACATAAACATTATTGAGGTATTTCATATTTTTTCACATGTACTATTTTGAATCTATCGTGTATTTTGTACATACACGTATCAAAATGTGTATTGGACAATGGGGCACTGGTGATGTATCAGAGTAGTGCAGGTGCAGCACTAGGAAGTTCACATATGCATTTGAAATTCTCTGATCTGGGAGAATATGGGCCTCTGTCCCTTTGCCTGATCTGCTGCTTGTCTATTTGTTTAACACTTTGGGTCATGCTTTCTACTTGGATGTCCGTGTTTCCAACAAACTAGCCACTTTTGTCCTTCCTAGTCTGAGATAGCCCTAAGGAACCGTCAATAACTCGGGTCTAGTTTAATTTCCTTAGTGACTCACATTTGATTCCGCATACTCTTCACAAGCAGTTCAGACACCTAGATATAAGCCTAAAGCCTAAGCACCACAGCTAAGTTCTCCAAATGTCAGAAATATTAAGCTGTAGTAAACATTTTGCTGTCTCTAAAATATGCCAAAGGGAAGTTCTTCCTTACAATGAAAGCAAAAATTAGGTACTATAGGAAAATGAGTAGAAAAATTCTGAGTATCTGACCCTAAAAATAATTACTTAGAATTACAATGACAATGATAATTAGAATTGAAAGCTGTCAGTGTTGGAAGAAAGAATTCATGACCACATACTACAAACTGTGGAACACTGAAATGCATGTAATACATATAATAGGCATATACTGCAAATGCCCAGCAATAGAGATTCCATTTGTTAATTCTGCCTGGCTGAAATTTCCCATTTATCCTGCACACCAAAATATCACTCTATAATTAAAATTTCATTGTGCTGGTCTTAACTGTAGTGATTTCCAAATCTGTTTCTGTGCTACCAGGACATAAGATGTCATGACAGTCTGTCACAATCCTTTGAATATAATTTTCTATTTAAAAGGTTTTATTCACTGTAGCATTTCTTAAACATTACAGATAATCAAAAGAGGTTAAAAAACATGCCCTTCCATTTGTCATCGTTTGGCTTTTGCAATACGAAAAGCGTGTTTAAACTTTTATTTCCTAAAGCAAAAACTATACAAAGGAATGTGAGTTGTGTAATAACTATACTATGACTGAGCTCTTTATGTCTCCAGGAAAGTACTCTGACATTCACTATTTAATGCTTTAAATTTGTACTCTTGTAAAGGTCATAGAGAAAAGAAAAATTTCAAGGCCGGAAGGATAGTAAACGTGGGGGAAAACTTTGTGATTTCCTAAATGACTCTTTTGAAAGAAATTATATATTTCCTAGAAGAGTTGAACCATTAAGAGCATGCATGATTTAAAAAAAAAATTTTAATGTTTTACTTATTTCTGAGAGAGAGAGAGAGAGAGAGAGCAAGCGAGCATGAGCAGGGGAGGGTCAGAGAGAGAAGGAGATACAGAATCTGAAGCAGGCTCCAGGCTGTGAGCTAGCTGTCAGCACAGAGCTCGATGCGGGGCTGTAACCCACGAACTGTGAGATCATGACCTGAGCTGAAGTGGAAGCCGGACGCTTAACCAGCTGAGCCACCCAGGCGCCCCAATGCATGATTTTTTTAACATGATAATAAAAATGTCTTTCAAGAAGAGTTAACCCATAAGGAATCTATGCAACATATAAACCTACAATCAAAATTTTAATTACAGAGAAAACATTAGGTATCTCTTTAAAATCTGTATAATTATTTCTGTGATCACAGTATCAATTCCCATATACATCTAAATTATTTAATGTATTTTCCATTATTAATCTAGTACTTTCTCACAAGAAAGAAAAAGCCAGTATGCCAGACAGATCCTATTAGTATTTTACAAAATAATTTTCTCTTACAGTTTATTTTAGGCTTCCAAATAAATGAACCACTGACTGAGAAAAAAAAAAAAGAGAAAAATATTTTCAGGTTTTTTATGAACATATGGTGATGATACTTCAGGGAAAAAACTCTATTAAGTAGTTGCACTTTTTTTTTTTTTTTTTTGCAAAACATGCTCTTCGATGAACTATATGACAAAATATTCCTTATTGTTATAATGATTTTCACATTATACTTTTAATAAAAAATAAAAATCGTATAACTTTCTTTTATTTTTAGCAGTGATATTTGCCTAGATAATTCAAACTGCACAGAATAATTTTACCAGAACAAATGTATGCACATTGAAAGGCTCCATTATTGCCCATGAAAGAATGTAGCTCTCGTGTTTTAAGCTTAATCTCTTTCTAGTCTCTGGCATCAAATACATAAACAAACATAATATAGAAAAATAAGAGTGGTACCATTTTAGTAGTATTATTACCCTCTCAGTATCACAAACATCAAATTATGATGATATTTTTTCTAGGGATACCTGGTACCTCATTCACTTAAGCATCCACTTGGTTTTGTCTCAGGTCATGACCTCACCATTTGTGAGTTCAAGCCACTGGGCCCACACTGATAGTGTGGAAACCGCTTGGGATTCTCTCTCCCTCTCTCTCTTCTCTCTCTCTCTGATCCTCCCTCCAAAATAAATAAATAAATAAACTTTTAAAAATAATAAAAGTTTTCTCTAAACCTCACCACTTATTAAAATTTTTTATGATGACTAGTTGAGTTTTCTAACAAATTTTCTAACAACTGTTTTGGTTTCCCATCTTTCCATTAACAGATAGTTGATAAATTCACCATTCCATTTTATTTTCCTTTGCTCTACCTATATACTCCATTTAGTTTGCCCAAGTTACTCTTACTAAAATGTGGCTTTCCTTGTTAATTCTTCACACCTCACTCCCACAATTGTGAAATTCTTCATGATATCCCAATATCCAAAAATACGGAAAGAGCTTTATACAACGATTATCAACCTTGCTGCACCACTCCCTCCATCAATCTCTCCCTCCAGCCTAGCCTCCTCATTTTCCCTGAAATCTCTGTTGAATTTCCACCCTCACCACTTCTGTCTTCTTACTCCTTCTGGGTGGGAGTGCCCTTGTACTCATTTCCAACTATCTAGTTTCAGATTTCTCTTAGTCTTCAAGTCCCTATATGACACCTAGACATTACTCCTCTTTGAACAGTTTATATAGTCTTGTCATTTTTCACATTTTAAAACTGTAAAGACTTATATCTTCTACCTAGATTTAAAGTTCTTGAAATGAAACTTCTTATTCACTTCTCAAGCCCTGGGATTCTAGTGTAAAACATTAGTAGCCAAGTAACATTTAATAGCCAAATGTATTACCTTGATATCATTGGCAATATCATTTAAAAACTATTTACATATAAGGTTGAAAACAACCTGCAGCTTGGCTAAAATCTCTAGTTCTACTAATAATAGTCACTGCTAGTAGCCATTCCTTCCAAACCAAAACTAACCAACTCATCTGCGGGTTTTTGTTCACTTTTCCTATAAATGATACTCAGAAGTTTTGGAGGTGAATAGAATCCTAATCCAATACATGCCTTATTTTTAAATTTTTATTTCTTATTTATTATTTTTCAGAGGGAGAGAGAGAGAGAGAGAGAGAGAGCAGGGGGAGGGGCAGAGAGAGAGAGGGGAAACACAGAATCTAAAACAGGCTCTGGGCTCTGGAGCTAGCACAGAGGCCAACGTGGAGCTCAGACTCAGGACCCATGAGATCATGATCTGAGTTGGAAGTTAGATGCTTAACTAACTGAGCCACCCAGGTGCCCTCAAAATATGCTCTGTATTATAAAATGAATTGCAACACATTCAACTGATACAGAGTACTAAATGGTATTCAGTATCATTAGTCACTAAGAAATTCCAGTTCAATCATAATGAGATACCAAATACACACTTACCACATTGGCTAAATTTTAAAAAGTCTCAAAGCAACAAAATGTTGATGGAGACAAAGAGCAATGGGACTCTCAATTAAACCTGTGAAGGTTTAATTTTGGCAAGCAATTATCATTATTGAGTGCTGTTAGCTAAATGTATAGCCTATAACACAAACACATCCCCTCATAAGTATAACTCAAAGAAATAGGTTCATTTCTACATCAGATGCATATATGGAAACGATAATAGCATTATGATAGAAAACAGCCCAAATCCAAAGCAACTAAAATATAAATCTGCAGTAAACTCTACAAATAAGTTATAGTTTATCAATTCAATGAAATGTTATATGACAAATGACTGAAATAAAGCAACAAATAACAAAATGGTTGGAGCTCAAATGTAATGTATAATGAAAGAATAAAGACTAGAATGAAAAATAAAGAAATGAAAGAAGAAGAAGGAAGGAACAGGGGAGGGAAATGGTTCAGTTTTTGAAAATAATATGAATGGTCACATTCCTACCATGGCCTTCCCTTGATGCATGCATGTGAAGAAAGAGATCTCTACATAGTTCAGCTTTTTGAAAATTTATATATATATTATTATAGCATTGTCCTATTTTTCAAAGTACAAGTTTGCTGCATTGTTACTCCTTATGCTAGCATTTATTTTTGCACATTTACATGTCAATAATATCTGTCAATAAAAAGAATTAAATATTCATGTTCTTTTCCAACAGAACACAAAAAGGTAAAAAGTAATGTGACAAAAAATATCAGACTACCTCAGACTTTTCTAAGACAGAGTTCACAACAAAAAGAGTGAGATACTTTCAGAGTTCAGAAAATGAAATTGTCCAACTGGCGTGGCTCCTACATTTATAAAGAAACAGATGTGTTCAAGACAAAACTAACACAACACTGGAGGTACCTGAGTAGTTCAGTCGATTGAGCACCCTGCTCATGATTTCAGCTCAGATGACGATCTAATAGTCCTGAGATCAAGCTACATGTCAGGCTCTGTGCTGAGTGTAAAACCCGTTTCAGATCTCTCTTCTCTGCCCTGCTCCCCTGCACACTCTTTCTCTCCATCCCTAATATTAAATAAATAAGTAAAAGGGAAAACACACTGATTATATGAATATGACTTGATACTAAATTAACATAAGATCAAAATGACTGAAAAGGAGTGGTAACAACATATTAAAAAAAAATGCAAAATGGAAAACTAAAACCTGAGAGAACTAATTCCTGATACATATAAACTCTGCATTACCTGTATGGTCTGGGTGGCTTAGTCAGTTAAGCATCCGACTTTCGCTGAGGTCATGATCTCGCGGTTCGTGGGTTCGAGCCCTCGCCAGGCTCTGTGCTGGACTGCCAGCTCAGAGCCTGGAGCCTGTTTCAGTCTGTGATTCCCTCTTTCTGACCCCCTGCTCACGCTGTCTTCTCTCTCCTAGAAATAAATAAAACATTAAAAAAAAAGTTTTAAACTGCATACTCCATTCCCCTTATCCAGACATGCTTAAGCAACACTGCAGTAATACAAGCTATAATATTTCAAATGGCTTAGCACAACAAATAGTGTTTAATTCAACAATACCATACATACAGGACAGAGGCTTCGGGAAGTGGGGCCCTGGTCCATGGTCCGTCAGGGAACTGGTGAGACTGAGGAAAGGGCTTCTTCAACAGAAACTTCTACTCTCATGGTAGCAGTGGAAATGGAACCTAGCAAATCTCACAGGGTTTTACAATTTCCCTTTTTGGCCAGAGGAGTCAGAAAGCTATACTAAATTTGAGGGATTTTTATGAACCAATTTGTGTCCCCCCCAAATTCATATTTTTAAATCTCAACCCCAAATGTGATGCATTATGGCTTTCAGAAGGTATTTAAGATTAATGAGGCCACAGAGTAGGGATCAGTGGCCTTACCAGAATAGGGAGAGAGACAGATCCCACGCACACACCTAGGAAAGGCACTGATGACTTAAAGAGAAGACACAGCTATCGGCAAACCAGGAAGAGTCCTGACCAAGAACCCCACAACACTGCATGCTGATCTCAGACTTCTATCCTCCAGAACTGTGGGAGAAAATAAATTTCTGTTTAAGCCACGAGTCTATGATATATTTTTATGGCAGACTGAGCAGACTAAGACAGGGACAGAATACAAATTTAACTACATGCTTGGAAAGCAGAGAGCCAGAAATATTTATGAACAGCACTAATGTATACCATAAATTATAAATATTTAAAATGTAAAATTAAAAATATGAATAAAATTTGCTAGAACAACAAGGAGATGGAAGTAAAGCCAAAGCCTGTTGTTAATTTGCTCATTTTTCATGGTAGAAAACAGTATATAGTATAAAATTGGAAAAATTTAGTTAAAACAATAACATAACTCTGAAATCAAAAACTAATATTTTCTTCACAGGCATAAGTTCAGAAGAGTCTAGTTAGGTTATAATATCTCGTGGTGAAAGAATATAATTTTAACTTCAATACTTTTAGTTTTCATTTTTATTCTAAAAAGTATAAAATTAAATATTTATTTTACAAATTAACATGTTTTGTGTAACATCATGCAATGTCATAAACATGAGTTAATTTTATACTCCCAAGTCTACTGTCTGCTTTCTCTGATAATGGATTTTACTTATAGGTAAATCCTGTATACATGATAGGCAAAGAGAAAGGCCTGATATCACAAATGAATGTCTTTGTTTTAATCTCTGTAGCTTTTTTTTTTTTTCACATAATTAATTTTTACTACTAAATGCATTTCCCATTTCTCTGTATTAACAGAAGCATGAGAGCCATTTGGTAATTTTAGGACCAGCTTTTTTAAATGTATTTGCACAAATATTTTATTTATATAAAGAAAAAGACTTACACGTAGAATAATTTAGGATAAAAAAGGAAGAATTCATCATGATTCTAAGCAATGGTCCTACAACAACATTTTCAAGAAAATTACCTTCAAGAACAGACTAATGCAAAATTCATTAAGAAGTTCCTTAAGCTCAATCACATTTAAAATATCAAGTCTGAGATTCTACTGCTCTATTTGCTGAAGTTTTAGAAATCAAATGAAGACTATCAGATCCTTAAATTTTTCTTCAGGGACGGAGAGGTCTTAAAGGTTAAGAGAGAAGAACAAATGAGTTAAAATTAAATGTGTATTTGAAAAGACTTATAGAGGAACATGGTTTTAAGTTATCTTCTCTCCGTAGGAGATACTACATTTATATGTCTACCTTTGTCAGTTTTGATAATGAAATATTTAAATTTATGCAGCATGTTATTTGATGATCTGGAATTAGGTTTTATGTAGTTATGTGTCCTAGAAAACTATCATATTGTTACAAATTTTTTAATTTGCAGTGGATATACTTGTTGAGGAAAAAGATTGCTTGTCTTAAGTAGCCTATATGGAGTTGCACGAATAACATTACATTTACTTATTAACTTTTTGGTCCTTACTATCACCATTTATATCATGGATTTATCTGTTCTCATTTTCTGTAATTTGAGCATAGCTTTTATTGAACATTACAAAGTAATGGATATTTTTCAATTACATGACAATAATTAAAATATCTTTTGTTATTATCCCTTTATCATTTAGATATGAGCATACTGACACAAGTTATTTCAGTAGTATAAAATTAAGCCACTTCAATGAAAATATGCTAGTGACAGTAATTTATAGTTAGAGGCAATATAATGTTTGAAATGCATTTTCTTAAAAATCATAACTGACAGGCTCTTTGGGTGGCTTAGCCGGTTAAGTGTCCGACTTTCGCTTAGGTCATGATCTCGCGGTTCATGGGTTCGAGCCCCGCGTCGGGCTCTGTGCTGACTGCCAGCTCGGAGCCTGGAGCCTGTTTCAGTCTGTGACTCCCTCTCTCTCTGACCCTCCCCTGCTCGCGCTCTCTCTCTGTCTCCTAGAAATAAATAAAACATTAAAAAAAAATCATAACTTACAGTAATACTTCTCTAAACTAAATACTAATTAAACTTAAGTATAAAATTTAAGAATAAATATGTAACTAGAATTCAAGAAGCTTCAGAAATTTCTCAGTAAATCATTTCCAATATATTCTTTCTCCCATATACATGCTCACACCCCATCACAAAGTACTGTATGTAATTTTCTAGATCCTATTTTTCTGTCCCAATCACTAACCCTTCTTAGAGTACTCAGAATGTGTATGTGTATACAGACATATATATATGTATAAGACAGACATATATATATAAAATAACTGCCATGTGTGTATATGGTTTTCTCCCCCAATTCTAAGAGCCATTACAACAAAAATAATGAGGGCCACTATCTTCTTGTGATGTCTACTTACATATTTTATAAGTACTTAATAAATAATTATTAAGAAACCCTTTCTGTATCCTCATATTGAAACAGAAAGATTGCTATTCCACGAAGCCTGTGTTCAAAATAATTTGCTATTTCTTTTTGGATCTTGGAACTTGTTCTTCCTGTCTGCAACCAAATAAAACGTAGAAATGCACATTATGTTGGAAGGACATGTAAAATGCATGAATGATGTGTTTAAAAGTTTCCTGGTTTAAAAAATACAAAGGATATAAATCTCTTGCTATGAGTAGGATAACAGTCTGAGGTGGGGGAAAAAACATGCATCTAAATTCAAGAAATATAAAGTGTAGTAGCAAAGAAAATATCACAAAGAAGAAAGATGAAGGAAGCTCTGAGAGTAAATGGTTTGATAACTTAAATTTTACTTATTATTGCTTATCATTATTTTACTTTTTAGTGGTGATAAAACATTATCACCACTAACAAATTCAGTAGACCTTAAATTTGCTAAGTATATGAATTTTACAAAGAAAATTCTCTCCAAATGAGTATAAATTTCTAGGTGCAGCATCAGTTCGGCAAAAAGACGTCCTCAGCTTTGCTGACACACTGTTTCACCTCTCTCTAGACCCTACTCTCTGGCTCAGAGATCAATTTGGACCATTAAAAAAGAGTCTATCCAGCTTCAAGAGTTATAATAAAATCCCTCTCTACAGTCTTATTCTCAGTGGCATATTGATCTTCATTCTCATGAGTATTTGCCGCCCAGTCAAATGGGTGACTGAGTGGAAACAAAGGCCAGACACCAGAGCCCAGCTAGTGTCTGCTTACCTGCCATCTAAATTTCACAAGGTTTGCCCTAAGTGGTTATGTTCTTACATGCTAGTGGATTTGATCAGTAGCATTTATTCTATTCAGGGCCATCTATTAGTTGGAATGTACATTATCAACTTTCACTCACCTTAACTTAAGGATGCTCTGGGAACCTGAAAGTTTTCAAAAGTCTTTTTAAAACTTGGACTTTTCAGGGGGCTGAAAACACAAATACAATTTCCAACATGTAACATGCCGTTAAAAGCTGGTCGGTGAAGGACAAAACGAACTGAAACAACCTACCTAACATGACAGAAAGTAACAATGCATTTCACTCTTTAATATTGTTGTGAAATAACACTGTTTTGGAAGATCAGACTGTGAAATGTTACTAGCAGCAAGATTGCCTTCTGAATGATTTAAGGGCCCTGCTAAATACATTCACAGCACCCCATTCAAGAGGGGGAGTGTGCAGTTTTCCCAGCGCTATGGCTTTCATCCCACTGTGGTGCCTGTAGTGTGGCTTCTCACCACTTTCTAGTCTTTTAAAAACGAGGTTTCAGTCCGTGTGCCTCAGTGTTGGTAGATCATTGATTCTCTACCTCCCACTCCATCCTCTCTTGACCCTAACATGTGACCAGTTCTCACAAGGTGCTGGTGCACAACAATGGTTTCAGTTGTGCCCCAAATTAAATTCCCTTTTAAAGAAATCTTACATAAGCATATGTCATGGAAGCATAAGAAATAGATTTTTAGTAAGGTTTCAAGATAATTTAGAAAATTGTCTCAGGTTACCAGGAGTGATCAAAATTGTTAATGCCTGCCCATAATAAATGTTCAATATATTATAAGATAAATTATAAGATGTATAATAAAGAAAATTTAAAAAAAATAGCCAGAATTGAAAGAGAATATTTCCTTGCTGTTATCTTCTTTACATGTAATCATTTTGCTGTTGTTGTTGCTGTTGTTGAATAGAGTTTTTATATATCAGTTAAGAAGGAAAATGTTCAATGAGGCAGTTAATCTATTCTTCCTGTGTTTGGCTACAGCTTTCAGCAAATGGTTGTTTGAAACAGTATGACCTCAATCTTCATTATCCACTCAGATAATCATTCAGTCTCTGTTTTAGAAACATTGCTCTAACTGATGATGTAATGGGATAATGTGAAATATTAATATGGGAAGAAAAGTGAAAGAGGAATATAATCATAAACTCACAGTTTCTCACTAAAATTGATTGAAATATATATTAATGTAAAATGATACTCCATGATAATTTGCTACAGTGCTCCCCCATCACTTCACTACTGCCAGTTTTTAAATTAATGCACTTATAAATAAATGTTGAAATTATTTATTGCAACTGACCTTATCAATAAAAGATATCAAGCCATCTTTAAATTATTTAAGGAGAATTAATATTTACCACGAGTGTTCAGTTGGTGAAGCAGCCATATCCTGTAAGTGAAAATTGCATTTTTGTTGAACAATTGTCTAAACTTTACCATGACATTTCCTGCACAGCTTTCAAATAAATTACACAAAGTACATTTTTTGTTCTTTTCATAAACTGTTGACCTATTAGACTCAAAAAAATATTTCTTAAAATTCTCTCTTAGATACTGAAAATAGGGATAAGCTTAAAGTGAAAATGTCACCAAATAAGTGGTTGAACTTTGACAACACATATAATATTTGTCAAAGGAACAAAAGCATATGAAATAGTTTGGAAAAGAAAAAGCATTAGGTGAAGAAATCACATCATTAAATAAAAGAACAAAGTCATTTTATTGAGCATACAAAATTATTCAAAAAAAATGAATGGAGATTTTTTTTCTCCCAATATTTTAAAAATATCTAACATGGGGCGCCTGGGTGGCTTAGTCGGTTGAGCGTCCGACTTTCGCTTAGGTCATGAGCTCGCGGTTCGTGGGTTCGAGCCCCGCATCGGGCTCTGTGCTGACTGCCAGCTCAGAGCCTGGAGCCTGTTTCAGTCTGTGACTCCCTCTCTCTCTGACCCTCCCCTGCTCACACTGTCTCTCTCTCCCAGAAATAAATAAAAACCTTAAAAAAATAAAAATAAAAATAAAAATATCTAACATTAATACTGAAAACATGCAAGGGGTATAGTTTACTGTACAATTTTTTCACAGGGCTAGAGAAAATAATTAATACGATAACATTTTCTGAAATCAGTCAAACTAGAAAAATCCTGAAGTAGCATTTAGAACTGTGAGAGTTTTCCTTGGTAGCAACTATGGGTGAAGGTAGGCAAAGATGAATTTCACTTGTGCATAATGGAAAATAAATTCCAAAGTTAATGCAACATAGGCATTACAGTCATTGCTAATGAGATATTAAATACCTTTTTGAGGAGGCTGTATTTTAGGTCTATGAAGACATGGCTGGTTAATAAAAAATATAGAATCAACTAAATGCATAAATATACCTTTAAAAACAAAAGTTATTATAAAAAAACATTTTCTAAAAGAACATTCAAAGAAAACCATATCTCTGATTTTAAAGAGTCTAAGCTTGGGAACAGAGAGACCCAAATTTGCATCTCTGTTCTGAAGGATAACTCAGTGTCACTGTAATGAATTTAAATAATTTCTCTGAGCTTTCCTGTCTTTACTTGGAAGAGGTGTAATAATTATTGGAAAGAGTGTAGAATAGTTTTTCATATTTAAGAGCAATCAGTAAATGATGGATAGTGTTATTTTCATTTTGAGGAAGTAAAACATGATTCTATTCTCTTATGTTTGGACAATGTTTAATACTTAATGCAGGCAATCATAAATATATATAACATTATATCTGAATATTGTATTGAATGTCTTACTTTATCATTTAAGTTTATATTATAAAAACTTTATCTTCAAGTTATTAGAGAATAAAACACCCTAGCATAATAATACATTAATTATTTGTAATTCTGCGTTAAATAGTTTAAGAAAAGACCAAAGTTCAATCTGTTCAATCACTTAACAAATTCTCACTCATTTTGCTTTAAAACTTTGCCTATTCTGTGTTCTGCACATCCACTGATCTAAATCTAAGGCTTCGTAATATTTTTCCTGGATCCCCACAATTGTGTCCTAACTGCCTTCCTTTAGCCAGCTCCCCTCCACTCTAGAGCAGCTTCCAAATAGTTACTGATGGTACTAAAACAGTTGTCATCATCAATCTCAGTCCTCCATTTTGTAATATCCGTATTACAAGTATAATATCTTCTTTTAACTCTGATTAGAAATTTAACAGTGAATTACTCAAAATCAAGCCCTGATCTACTTTTCTTAGGACCCCTCATTTCAGCCATTAATAAATACCCACCATTTCCTCATTGGCCACAACCTTTAAGACTCAATTCAAAGGGAACCTTTTCTCATGGTCTCCTCTTTCTCCAGAGGAAACCACATACCCTTCCTCTGTACTACTACAAAGCTGTGTTCAAAATGCTCTACATTTCTTAAGGCACAAAACAGCTTATTTGCCAGTTTGTCTTCCTGACAGATCTTTCATTGACTCTTTTCCTGTTAAAAGATACCTATCTTTCATCTAAGTTACAGGACAACTGAAAAGATGCAACATAGTAACTATTGGTGTCCTGTAACACATTTCTATATATTTTTTTAAAACATTATGCAATATTTTAAACATGAGTTGATTTTGTATGCTCAACTCCATTGAAACAGCATGCTGTATCCAGGAAAGGGATTGTCTGGTGATGGCAGTCTTTATTGGTAAATCCCATGCACTCAACAGATAAATGGAAAGGCCTGAAATCACAAATAAGTGTCTTTGTTTTAATCTGTTTGTTGATTTCTTATAATTAATTTTGATTACCAAATACGTTTTAATACATTTTTTAAATATTTTATTTATTTCTGAGACAGAGAGCGAGTGAGCGAGCGAGCAGGGGAGGGTCAGAGAGAGAGGGAAACACAGAATCTGAAACAGGCTCCAGGCTCTGAGTTGTCAGCACAGAGCCTGATTTGGGGCTCAAATCCACGAACCGTGAGATCATGACCTGAGCCGAAGTCAGATGCTTAACCAACTGAGCCATCCAGGTGCCCCTAATACATTATAAATTATAAAAATTTAAAAATTTCTTTGTGGTTGTAATAGGTGATCTTTATGAGGACCTGTGTGCTATTCATTTTGTACTTTAAAAAAAAATGTTTATATATATGTTGTGAGAGAGAGGGAATGAAACAGTGTGTTGGTGGGACAGAAAGAGAGTGGGGGGGGGAGAGAGAGAGAGAGAGAGAGAGAGAGAGAGAGAGAGAGAGAGAGAGAATCCCAAGAAAGCCCAGCACAGTCAGAGCAGGGCTCGTGAGATCATGACCTGAACCTAAATCAAGAGTTGGTCATCTAACCGGCTAAGCCACCCAGGCATCCTCATTTTGTACAATTATAGATCACAGTGTTTAGCATACAGTTAGAAACATTTGATAAATTCTTATGGGAGGAAAGGAGGAAGAGAAAACGAGAAATGTATTAATCTCTTGAGCCTGCGTTATAGTTAAACCTATTTACTATGTCCACTTTTGCATTCTCAATGCTATTATCAATATCAGGACTCTGTAATTTTGGCAAAACTCTATTTATCCCCAAGTCATACATACTTGTTAGCTATATACTCTAATCACCAAACTGGTATTCGGGACACTTCAGTATAGGTTATAAGCACGAAGACAGAAGACTGGTTAGATTTGCACTAGTTATAATCTGCTCTGTTCACTATTTCTCCCGCCCTGTTCTGGCATTGCACTATTTGATGTTATAGAGTAAAGGTATAGAGAGAATGCAAGATTATCTACAATATAGGGTGCATAGATTACAGAGGACAAGATGTATTGAATATGGAGTACAAGGTGTTAAGAATAGTTGAAAGCTCTTGGAATTAGCCTTGGATTACACTACAGCCTAACCATACTAGTTTAGTGGCTTTGGGCAAGTTATTTAATCTGTCTGTCTCTGTTTCCTTTACAAGTGTGATAATAGTATTTAATACCAAAGGAGAATTCTGTGATAAAAAAATGTGTAAAGTACTTAAAACAATGCCTAACACACAGTAAGTTTCCATCAAATATTAGCTGCTCTTTTTATTATATGGAAAGTATATTAAATTTGATGCTGGTAGTCTTGCTACATATACTCATGTTGTAATTTTCCATTTTTTGTGTGCCTTTCATCATCCCACCTTTGTGCTTAGATTTTGTATGTGTGTGTGTGTGTGTGTGTATGTGCATGAGCTTAGATTTTTAGAGCACAGTGGTAAATGAAAAACAAAGTATAATCAAGCATCCATAAGGTTAAGAGATATTTTCATTCCTTATTCAGATGTTTTGGTAGCCTGTAAATACTATCTGTGAAAGTGGAGAAAGTGTTAACATGAGACAGCTAATATAATTCAGACAATAAGCAGGCATATGGGAGATATGAATTTATACTTACACACTCATATCAATTGGCAGAATTATTGAGAAAGAAATTTAACATGGTTGTTTTGAATAGAAGACATTTTATATTCTGTAATTATACTTTTTGTTTATTTACTCTGAAAATTTGAGCTTGATATTTTTAATGAATACTTCTTATTCTCTATTCATTGCAAATCTAACTCAATTAGTTACCTAAAAGTGCATTTTCTTCTTTGAATGTATCATTTCTGAGTATTTTGAAATACTTATAATTTAGAGCACCTTGGTAAATAAGATGGCTGAAATAATGTTCATGACACAATATCCATAACTAATTTGAAGTATATATTTAAAGCTTCCAGAAATAACTCATTACAACTACATTTCTTTTGAAATGTTCTATAAGTGTATAAAATGTTTTATTCTCAGAAATTATTTAAATCTTTGTAGCACTGTAGCCAATTCTGAATTCATCATAAGTGTGCTACTGAGATGTTACGTTAAGCAGGTATAGCAGTTGTCCTCTAGATTTTAGAAAGCATAATCTATCAGAATAAAAATGTTAATCCAATACTTTAAATTTGTATACATATATTAGCACTTACCAATAAAAGCTATCAACCTTTATAAAATGCTATTAAATATAACACATTTTAAATTACCTTATTAAGTAAAGGTGATGAAATATTGATAAAGAGAAGAGATTTTATTGGAATTGAGATAATACCAAAAAATTATCAGGGGAGATTTTAGCACTTACAACTTCTGGGAGACATTGATGGAGGGGTCTTCTGCACCACCTAGTATGTTTGAGGCAATACGCAGGTTGGATAGACCCAAAAAGACAAGCCCACTGAGGTTGGATTCAAAGAAGCCCAATAAATTACCACTTGCAACAAAGCTCTTTTCTACTCACTCTTACACTTTGCAATTCTGAAAGTTTATAGTATACTCAATACTCAACACAGAAAAGGCTTAATTCTTTTATGGAATTAAATATTTTAAAACCACCATTTATGGAGGCTTTAACATTCAGACCCAGGGGCGCCTGGGTGGCTTAGTCGGTGAAGTGTCCGACTTTCGCTTAGGTCATGATCTCGTGGTTCGTGGGTTCGAGCCCCGTGTGGGGCTCTGTGCTGACTGCCAGCTCAGAGCCTGGAGCCTGTTTCAGTCTGTGACTCCCTCTCACTCTGACTCTCCCCTGCTCACGCTGTCTCTCTCTCTCTCTCTCTCTCTCTCTCTCCTAGAAATAAATAAAACATTAAAAAAATTAAAAAAAAAAAAAACATTCAGACCCAAACTAGTTACACTACAATAGCATCATATCCAAATGAAAATCTGATAGTTTAATGAATACTTTTAAAATATTTTAAGAGGCTCTAAATATTTCTTATTGCTTTACACAAACTAATAACAAAGCATATATTTTCATAGGAAGAAATAACTTTAGATTCGATCTTTTGGTTACTATGGAAAAATACATATCTTAATACAAATTATGATGACAAGCTACGTTTTTTCTGATATTTAGAAACAATTTAATAAGAAAAATAATTTAATTTGAAAATTATGTTTTCTTTACAATCTGGTTATGTTAGCAATGAAAACTCTTCAAATGAAAACGTGATGTTACTCTAGGTTCTAAAATATATAATGACAATCCAGCAATCACTCTGTAGATATTTATCTAAATGGGCTGAAAACTTATGTCCTCACCAAAACTTGCATATGGATGTTTGCAGCAGCTTTAATAATTTCCCAAATTTGGAAGCACTCAAAATGTCTTTCATTGGTCAATGAATAAACAAATTGTGGTAGAGATCCATATAAGAGAAACAATTATTTAGCCATAAAATGAAAGGAGAAGACCTGGAAGAAACTTAAATGCATACTGCTAAATAAAAGAAGCCACTCTAAAAGAGCCATATAGGGGCTCCTGGGTGGCTCAGTCCGTTAAGCGTCCGACTTTCGCATAGGTCGTGATCTCGTGATTCGTGGGTTCGAGCCCTGCGACGGGCTCTGTGCTGTCTGCCAGCTCAGAGCCTGGAGCCTGTTTCAGTCTGTGGCTCCCTCTCTCTGTCTGACCCTCCCCTGCTCACGCTGTCTCTCTCTCTCTCTCTCCTAGAAATAAATAAAATCCATAAAAAAAAAATAAAGCCATATACCTTATAATTTAAATTATACGACATTCTGGAAAAGGCAAAATATACAGAGAGGTAAAAGAACATTGCTAGCCAGGAACTGAGGAGAATGTGTGCTTTGGGGGATGTGTGAACAGGTATAATACAGGGTATTTTTTTTTTTTAATGTTTATTTATTTTTGAGACAGAGAGAGACAGAGCATGAGCAGAGCGGGGAGCAGAGAGAGAGGGAGACACAGAATCTGAAGCAGGTTCCAGGCTCTGAGCTGTCAGCATAGAGCCCGATGTGAGGCTTTAACCGATGAACAGTGAGATCATGACCTGAGCGGAAGTCTGGCACTTAACCGACTGAGCCACTCAGGCGCCCTTATTATTATTATTAATTATTATTATTATTATTATTATTATTTTAATGTTTTATTTATTTCTAGGAGAGAGAGAGAGACAGTGTGAGCAGGGGAGGGTCAGAGAGAGAGGGAATCACAGACTGAAACAGGCTCCAGGTTCTGAGCTGGCAGTCAGCACAGAGCCCGACACAGGGCTCGAACCCACGAACCGCGAGATCATGACCTAAGAGAAAGTCAGACGCTTAACGACTGAGCCACCCAGGCGCCCCTATTATTACTGTTATTTTAAACACAGGGTATTTTTAAAGCAGTGAAACTAAACTATTGTGTATGATACTGACAAGGTAGATACCTGATACTATGCATTTGGTAAAACTCATATACTTGTACAACACAAAAACTGAACCTTAATGGAGGCTTTAGTCAATAATGTATCTGCACGGGTTCATAAACTGTAACAAATGTATTACTGTAAGGCAAGATGTTAGTAAGGGAAATAGTGTGTGGGGCAGCAGGATGTGGCACTTTTTGTACTTTCTGTTCAACTGCTTTATAAACCCAAAACTACTATAGAGATAGTCTATTAATTTAAAAATAAGAAATCAGGGATGCTTGGGTGTCTGTCAGTTGAGTGTCCAACTCTTGATTTCATTTTGGGTCATAATCCCAAGGTTGTGGGATCCAGTCTTGGATCAGCCACATCAGGCTCTGTGTTGAGAATGAAGCCTGCTGAGATTCTCTCTCTCTCTCTGCTACTCTCCCCTACTTGCACTCTCTCTCTAATAAAAAAAGAAAAAATTTAAATAAAAAATCAATGTAGGAGGTTACACTAGAGAGCTTGAGTTTTTAAGGGTTCAGAGACACTGTGATGTGTCTCTTTTTTTTAAGTTTCTTTACTCATTTTGAGAGAGAGACAGAGAGACAGAGTGTGAGTGGAAGAGAGGTAGAGAGAGAATCCCAATAAGGCTCCACACTGCCAGCGCAGAGCCAGACATGGGGCTCAAACCCACTAACCATGATCATGACCTGAGCTGAAGTCAAGAGCCAGACGCTTAAACGACTGAGCCACCCAGGCACCCCTATGATGTGTTTCTTTGATATAAATCTTCATTCTCAAGTTTAGGGACACAGTAATCAGAACTCTTGTTGTTTTCAATTTAATTTAGTACTAACCAAAATATTCTCATATTCATACTGATAGATGTACAAACACATACATGAAAGACAGGTACACTAGCTAACTTTACACAATTTAAAAAAATGAAACAGTAATTTTTATACAATTTCATAATTGCTACTTGAATGGTCACCCATTCATCTATGCTTGCTACACAAAAATGTTCTTAGAAACATCGACTATAATTTTCCTCTTTAACCACTATTGGAAAAAAGAGAGTAAGAGATTGTCATAGGCTGGGAATATTCATTCTTCGATTTACCTGAAAAATGTGACTTTGTTTTATAATATGCAAATTCTCTTGCAGGCTAAATGCCATTTCTGCTGCATTATATTCTGTATCTTAAGCTACATTTCCTTTGAACTTGTAAAGTATACTACAAGAGGCTATCAAAAGAATCCTTTCCATAGCTTTCTCTGATTTAATCTGTCTTGGTTTTATAACAGTATAGTGCACACCTATTGAGATAGCCTTTATAAATAAAAGAAAAAAGCTTACAATGTGATTCATATTTTAAAAACATTTCATCACTGAGTGCTTTTTTTCCTACTTGGAAAAAATGTCAGCACCTTTGCAAGTATATTATCTCTTGATTTCCTAATCAAAACAATCCAGGCTGGGAGACAGTAGAAGGTACTTAAAACTATGAATATCAGTGTAGTGTACTTTAGTTGACTTGTTCACTAGATGCAGGGAGGGGGGGAAAGGTCATTTCAGTGAAATCTGAACTCATGTAATAGACATGCATATTTATATTCCACACACTTTGTTAATCATTGATTGAACAACATCGTGCCTGGAGCCAGCTGACAGGAATTTTAACCTGATTAAATGTCCCAGTATGCCTTAATACCTTTAAATGGAATTTTTATGGCCTGTTCTGCATGCGTATTATTAATACAGTGCCATCAAGAAAACCACAGACACACATAATAGCTCATCAATTTGTAACTAAGCACTTTTGACCTTGAAAAATCAGCTGTCTTTCAGATTAATGTAGTTACATTTTAGGCAGAAAAAGAAGCCATAAAATTATCATGCTTATTTTTGTAACATGTCAGGATGAGAATTAGGAATAAGGGTCATGCTGATGGCTTCTTATTGATATTGCTGCCAACCTCTGACATCTGAATTAGAAACTCTGAGACCTCATCCTAATAAAAACCCACTTAAACATTAACATTTTAGCTAAAGAGATGCAATATAACATACTGCTGATAAGTTGAAGTGGTAGAGCATAAATTACCATCTCTAGTGAAGATCACATTTCTTAGAAAATTGAAAAAGAAAAAAAGTCTCCAGATTTTTCTTTCAAACATACACACTCATGTAATAGTAAAAATTATTAAAAGATAAGTTCACCATGAGCATTGCAAGGTCATATCAGCCAATGATCAAAAATGAGCAAGAAATGAAAAAAGATGCCAAATGGACATAGAAGCAAATTGAAAAATAGTGGGAAATGATCTTTTATTCAAGAAAAAAGACAAATACCAAGATAGATATGCAGTATTAAATCGATTTGGTAATTTTTCCAAGAGTAATTTTTATAGCTAATGCCAATTTAATCATTGAAAATGAAATTTTATGCCCTATCATCTAAAACTGAACACCCCCAAAAAAACTGGACTATCTAACCATAAAGATACTATTTGTTTTAGCATTAATGATTTAACATCAGGGAGAAGATTAAAGCTTTGCAAGAAGTTACTGAGAATGAAAAGAACCCCTAGAAGTACACAGTGTCAATGCTGGGACAGACTATCTTCCTTATAGGTTCACACAATCAGAAGTCAACTCCCTATATAAAATCCAGAGCTATCTGTTGACCTAACAGTTTCTGCTTTCTGTCTTTTTTATATCCCTAGCACAATTTTATCCATTATATTATTCTGTTAATTTGAAAGCCAATTCAAGTGTTTGGGGATTTTTTTTAATTTTTTAATGTTTTTATTTATTTTTAAGAGAGAGAAAGAGACAGAGTGTGAGGAAGGGAGAGGCAGAGAGAGAGGGAGACAGAATCCAAAGTAGGCTCCAGGCTCTGAGCTGTCAGCACAGAGCCCAACTCAGGGCTCAAAGCAGCGAAACATGACCTGAGCCAACACACGCATACACACACACACACACACATATACACACACACACACACACACACTGTAATTAGAATAAACTTAAATAAAACAGAGTAGCTATAAAGGATTTCTTGTAGTGGATAGTAAAACACATTATAAGCTATAATAATTAAAGCACTGTGGTACTAACAGAAAAATAGATGTGATACCATTCCATCATCTACAGACTTAGATACCATTAAACAAAGTAGCCAGCCAACAAGTTTAAGTAAAATACAATTAGATGCTTATCTCCTATCTTAAATTCAAGTCAGCATTATTAAAGATTAACTTGTTAAAAAATACAAAAAGCAGAAAGGAAAGTGTAAATATTTTTAAATAATAATCTTGGAGTGGAGATGTCTTCCTAATTTGTGAAATCCTCAATCCTTCTATACTGTTTTTGAATTTAGTATCTTCTAACCTCTCTGATGTCAAAAAATAAATATTTGAAAAACTTTTGTACCTTAGTTCCACTATTTCTGCAGCCCAGCTTTGCAGTGTTATAGTGTTGATTTTCTTAAAAAGGAAGGAAAAAAAAACAACAACATAGTGTTTCTTGATGGTATATATATATGAAGACATGGATTCAGCTTTGGTAACTTGGCTGAGCTTCCTCCACATATGTGAAATTTGTGTGCTGGAAGGCTTAGATGCACGGACTATAAAGTTCTTGTCTGTTGTAAATCCCAGCTAGATTTCCTTGCTAATTCTTTCTATTGAAAAGGGAAATGTATTCCAGATTCAGGGCTGCCTGGTCTACCTTGAAGATTGGAATTTACAAAGACATTGCCCTTTTGTCTCTGTGGTCCCAATGCTCAAAGCTTTCACTGTAGATGCTCCAATTTATTGAGAGAGCTGTCCTTTATTTTATTTTTTTAAATGTTTTATTTATTTCTAGCAGAGAGAGAGACAGCGTGAGCAGGGGAGGGTCAGAGAGAGAGGGAGTCACAGACTCTGAAACAGGCTCCAGGCTCTGAGCTGGCAGTCAGCACAGAGCCCGACGCGGGCCTCGAACCCACGAACCGCGAGATCATGACCTAAGCGAAAGTCAGACACTTAACCGACTAAGCCACCCAGGCACCCCAAGAGAGCTGACCTTTATTAAGAAATGCCCTAGATATGAAAATTTATGATTAAGCACAAGGGCAACCGTTCTATCTACATGATGAATTCTTCCATTGACTTCTCGAACCCACACTTGGTTCTATTCTCTATTCTCAGTACCATCCCAAAGCTTTCCCTGGAAGACACTACTGGGGAATGAGAGAGCTTTCTTTAGCTTTTATTTTGTCCAGGATTCCTCGTCTCTGTTTAATTTTATATTAACCTGATCTCATTAGTTTGATATTCTCAAGAAATTCTCCAATATTCTAGTAGGTAGTTGATGCTTTCCTCGATTTTAGACTATTGGAATATGTTTGTTCTTTTATATTCTCTGGCATTTTTAAAGATTAGGTAACACATATATGTTCCAACAAAACATATATTTCTGTTTTTTCGAACAGAAAGCCAGGAAGCAGAGATCTTTCTAAACATAATAGCAAAGCCAGAAATTCTTTTAAAAACGTGCTAGTACTTGACTACATAGAAAATTAAAATTGTCTTTGTAACAAAAATTAATGAGAAAACATTACAAATACCTTAAACAAAGTTAAGACAAATGACTACAGAGAACAGATTGATAATTTAGTACCCTTTATAAACAAAATTCAAAAATAACTTAAAAAAATGAAAAATCTACAATTGAAAAATAGACAAAATATATTTACTAATGATGAAATATAGTGACTCATTAAACATATGAAACCTATTCAGCGTAAGTAATAATCAAAGCAATGCAAATTAAGATAATAGAGGGGATCTCCCTTAGTAATAGTTACTTAAAAGGATGCGAAAAATTTAAAAATCAATATGAATATTCTAAAATAGGTAGAGAGAAATTGACATTCACTACTAGTAGTGAGGGTGAAAATGGTGGGAACTTTCTTAAACTCAATTTAAAACGTGTATCAAAATATTTATATAAAAAAACATATAAATAAACACAGCTACCTTAGGATATCCATTGTGTGGAAAAATATATGGAATCAAGTAGGACATTTATGGTAGTATTGATAACACTAAGCAAATACAGAAAAAGATTACAAAGAAATAAAAGATTACAAAGAATTGGGATTTTACATATATTAGGGTACATTTATATGATCAAATGAAAAAAAATTGACTATCTTAATTTTTTTAACATGTTATTTTATTTTTTGAGAGACAGAGAGACAGAGCATGAGCAGGAGAGGGGCAGAGAGAGAAGGAGACACAGAATCCAAAGCAGGCTCCAGGCTCCTAGCTGTCAGCACAGAGTCCTAAGTGGGGCTCAAACCTACAAATGTGAGATCATGATCTGAACGAGTCGAATGCTCAACTGACTGAGCCACCCAGGAACCCTAATTTTTGACTCTTTACTAACTGGAAAAATGATGCATTACCTGAAAAGGACATTATAACATTATAGAATAGCACTGTTAGTATGATTATCTTGATGTACAAATCACATGTGTGTGTGTGTGTGTGTGTGTGTGTGTGTGTGTATGGGTGTGTGTATGCACATAAGAAAATAATGTGGACATTTGTAAATCAAACCATTAATAATGGCTACCACTTGGCATTAAATTACATATAATATTTTTATATTTCACTTCATTTTTGGAATTTTTACAATAAACAAATATATTAATATTATAATTTTACAACTGAATAAATAATTTTTGGAAAATGGGAAAGTAGGAAAGTCATTTCAGTTATGAAGAAAAATATTTCTTTTTTTAAATTTTTTTTTACAAATAGTTTATTGTCAAATTAGTTTCCACATAACACCCAGTGCTCATCCCCACAAGTGTCCTCCTCCATGCCCATCCCTCCTCCCCCCCACATCCATCAGTCCTCAGTTTTTGTCAGCATTCAAGAGTCTCTCATGGTTTGCCTCTCTCCCTTTCCCCCACCATTTCCGCCCTTCTTCTCCCTCTTGTTCCTCCGTCAAGTTCCTCCTAATCCTCCTATACGTGCAAACATATGATATTTGTCCTTCTCTGCCTGACTTATTTCGCTCAGCATAATACCCTCAAGGTCCATCCATGTTGCTACACATGGCCAGATTTCATTGTTTCTCATTGCCATGTAGTATTCCATGGTATAGATAAACCACATCTTCTTGATCCATTCATCTGTTGATGGACACTTAGGCTCTTTCCATGTTTTACCTATTGTGGAGTGTGCTGCTATGAACATTGGGGTACATGTGCTCCTATGCATCAGCATTTCTGTATCCCTTGGGTAAATTCCTAGCAGTGCTATTGCAGGGTCGTAGGGCAGTTCTATTGTTAGTTTCCTGAGGAACCTCCACACTGTTTTCCAGAGGGGCTGTACCAGTTGACATTCCCACCAACAGTGTAGGAGGGTGCCCGTTTCTCCACATCCTCGCCAGCATCTAGAGTTCTCTGATTGGCTCATTTTAGCCACTCTGACTGGCGTGAGGTGGTATCTCAGTGTGGTTTTGATTTGTATTTCCCTGATGAGGAGGGATGCTGAGCATCGTTTCATGTGTCTGTTGGCCATCTGGATGTCCTCTTTGGAGAAGTGTCTGTTCATATCTTCTGCCCATTTCTTCACTGGGTTGTTTGTTTTTCGGGCATGTAGTTTGGTGAGTTCCTTATAGATTCTGGATATTAACTCTTTATCTGATATGTCATTTGCAACTATCTTTTCCCATTCCGTTGGTTGCCTATTAGTTTTCTGGTTTGTTTCCTTTGCTGTGCAGAAGCTTTTAATCTTGATGAGGTCACAATCATTTATTTTTGCTCTTGATTCCCTTGCTTTTGGGGATGTGTCAAGTAAGAAGTTGCTGCGGTGGAGGTCAAGGAGGTTGTTTCCTGCTTTCTCCTCTAGGGTGTTGATAGTTTCCTGTCTCACGTTCAGGTCCTTTATCCATTTTGAGTTTATTTTTGTGCATGGTGTGAGAAAATGATCTAGTTTCATTCTTCTGCATGTTGCTGTCCAGTTCTCCCAACACCATCTGTTAAAAAGGCTGTCTTTTTTTCCATCGGATATTCTTTCCTGCTTTGTCAAAGATTAGTTGGCTGTATACTTTTGGGTCCACTTCTGAGTTCTCAATTCTGTTCCATTGGTCTATGTGTCTGTTTTTGTGCCAATACCATACTGTCTTGATGATGACAGCTTTGTAGTAGAGGCTAAAGTCTGGGATGGTGATCCCTCCCGTTTTGGTTTTATTTTTCAGGATTACTTTGGCTATTCGGGGTCTTTTGTGGTTCCATACAAATTTTTGGATAGTTTGTTCTAGTTTTGAGAAGTATGCTGGTGCGATTTTGATTGGAATTGCATTGAATGTGTAGAGTGCTTTAGGTTGTAATGACATCTTAACTATATTTATTCTTCCTATCCATGAGCATGGAATGTTTTCCCATTTCTTTGTGTCTTCTTCAATTTCCTTCATAAGTTTTCTATAGTTTTCCATCATACAGATCTCTTGTATCCTTGGTTAGGTTTATTCCGAGGTATTTTATGGTTTTTTGTGCAGTTGTGAATGGGAGTTTCTTGATTTCTCTTTCTGTTGCTTCATTGTTGGTGTATAAAAATGCAACCGATTTCTGTACGTTGATTTTGTACCCTGCAACTTGGCTGAATTCTTGGATCAGTTCTAGTTGGCTTCTGGTGGAGTCTGTCGGGTTTTCGATGTAGAGTATCATGTCATCTGCGAAGAGTGAAAGTTTGACTTCCTCTTTGCCAATTCTGATGCCTTTGATTTCCTTTTGGTGTCTGATGGCTGATGCTAGGACTTCCAGCACTATGTTAAACAGCAGTGGTGAGAGTGGGCATCCCTGTCGTGTTCCTGATCTCAGGGGGAAAGCTCTGAGTTTTTCCCCGTTGAGGATGATGTTAGCTGAAGGCTTCTCATAGATGGCTTTGATGATGTTTAAGTAGGTTCCTTCTATCCCAATTTTCTCTAGAGTCTTTATTAAGAAGGGATGCTGTATTTTGTCAAATGCTTGAAGAAAAATATTTCTGTTAGAAAAATGTCTAAGGTTATATATATGCAGGACACAGCTTTGCAAGCTGAAGTAGAGTTATACTGTTCATCCTATATTCTTACTACAAGTATTTGATTTGTTTGATTTGGTTTGGTTTGGTTCTTCATTCCATCAGGTAAATCTGCCTCTCTCTGACCCCTTTCAACCAGCCTCAGAAATAAAGGAGTGATTTCCTTCTCTTACCTTTCACATTTTTAAGTCACATAAAATTTAGGCAATATGATATAAAACGGGGTTTTGGAAAGCTTGGCTGCTAAAATCAATAGGTACATTTTATTATTTTTTTCCTTATTTAGTATACTTTATTTGATATTCTCAATTAGCTTGCTTAACTTTTTCATAATAGTGATTCATATTAAAATTGCCTTCAAGGGGCCAGATTCCTCACTAAATAATTGATAAAATAACTATTTAGTTTTACTAATACTTTCTATTACTATACAAAAAATGAAATGGGTGTTCTGTCAAATTAAGGAAGTGAATTGTAGTAATAATATTGATGCTTTTGTAAAAATTACATTTGTAAATTTTCACAATCACTCATACTTAACCTGTAACTGAAGAATCACTATGGTGTTTTCTGTGTATGGATTTTTTTCTATTCAAAAGAATATACAATAAGTATATAAGTACTTTGCAACCACTTATCATTTTTATTACTTTCAAGAATACAATATTGCTTTAGAGAGTCCTGGTAGACAATCTCTTAAGCCAAAGCAAATACTGGATTATTTAAATAAACTTAGACATTTCTTATCCTCTCACATTCTTTCTATAATTAAGTAGGAACTTTGTATTACAAGAGTCTATTCTTTGAGTCTCTTTCTTCATCCTTCCTCCTCTGTCTCTACAATATCTTTTACTTTGATTTGGAAGATTAAGACATCACAGTTGAACTCAGAAGATGTCATCTGTTGTATATATTATGGCTGATCTTTGGACATTTTTGTATGCGTGGATACTGTAGTATGCCACCCCTGTCTTCTAGTTTTTCAGAGGCCTGGAATGTTGGGCTGCTGATAGCTCAATTTTGATTCCCAGTGACTTCATTAAACTTTATGTTCCCTCCAAGGGCACCTTGTCCTCAATGACTGGTTGATAAAAGTGTATGAATCCTGGTTTCCTTCCCTCAATTGGGAATACCTTTGAAAACCATTCCAGCTTAAGAACATCCAGTACAATTATAGTATCTTTAGATCAGCTAAGGCCTTCACACACCCATATCACAGACGATTTCTTTTTCTACGCATCATAGTGCCTTGTGTTCTTCCAGGTTTGTTGTAGGTAACACACCCCAATAAACTTCCTATCAGCACATCTTAGGATCTGTTTCCTTGGGAACTCCAGAACTCCACATAGAATAGTCTGTGCTTTTTGTAAATATTTATAGAAAGTACTTAACTTTGGGACACCTGGGTGGTTCAGTAAGTTAAGTGTCTGACTTTGGCTCATGATCTAGAAGTTCTTGGGTTCAAGCCCAGTATCAACCTCTGTGCTGACAGTTTGGAGCCTGGAGCCTGCTTCAGATTCCGTGTCTCCTGTCTCTGCCCCTCCCCTGCTTGCATTCTGTCTCTGTCAGTCTCTCTCAAAAATAAATAATAAACATTAAAAATTAAAGTACTTAACATATTTTGCCTCCTCATAGTATATTTTTGGAAGTCTATTTATATTGGGTTACATGAACAGGTACCTAGAATTTTCTGTTGTGAGAGAATCACCTATTTCATACAGAGCCTATTGAGGAAGGAAGTTGAGTGGAGTCCTATGAGTGATTGGTTATAGCATATATCTACTTGTCTTAATGGCTATCACCAAATGGATCCATTCCACTGTTGATAAAATGGAAAGAATGGTCTATGCACATCTATCCCTATTATCATATATACAGCCAGATGAGCTATGATTCTATTCATTCCCAGAACTCATTAAGGTCAAGTCAGGTTACCATTCAGGAAGAAAGTATAATGGAAAATCATGCTGCTACAGCAGTATTAATGATTCATTAGGTGACATTCTACCCTCTGGATGTTCTTGAAATGATCTAAATCCAAAGTGTCATAGCAGTTACACCAAAGCTATGACACAATAAAATAGAGCTGTTATGCTAAGTCACTAGTGGACAATTCAGCCTAATACTATGTATTTTTTTTCATCAGTGATAGTGAAGACGAACCTAAATTTTTTGACAATTGAAAATTGAATTTAATAGGTCACTGTGGATCTGGTTGTCATAAATTAACCTAAATTTTTAATTTTGTTTATATAAGCAGTTTATAATCATAAGCACCTATACATATAAGACTATACTTCTTAAGAGGAAATACTTTATTTTACCCAGTCCCAAGGTCTTCCTTCCAACTACAGTGGTTCCCCATTTCTGCACATCTATGTAGTCTTCATCTTAATTGGAGCTAGTTTGTAATAGTAATAATAGTAAATTTTTCATGTAGTGTTTACAATATGCCAAACACTATTCTAAGTTCTTTACATATTTGAACTTTTTTTTTATCATAACTTTACACACACTGAAACCATGGCTAAGAGTGCTTAAGGACTTGCTAAAGCTAGACAACTAGCAACCGTCAGAGTTGGGATTTAAAACAGATATTCTAACTCCATGCTTTATGACTGGGGACTGAGTCTGTGCTTTACACTAAAATAAGCCTGGAGTTAAAGATAAAAAATTAAACTTAAGAGCTCAAAATATTCTGGGCTAAAGGTGAAATCAATCAATAATTAGGTCCATGATCCATATATACATTGAATGCTGAGATATCTTTGGGGTCAGGAGAGCTGGGAGAAGAAGAATTGCTTTTTTGTGTGTTTTTTGTTTGTTTGCTTTTTACTTATTTTGAGAGAGCAAGTGGGGAGGAGCAGAAAAGGAGACAGAATCCCAAGCAGGCACCATGCTGGTAGCACAGAGCCTGATGCGGGGCTCAAACTCATGAACTGTGAGATCATGACCTGAGCTGAAGCAGGAGTTGGACACTTAACCAAGTGAGCCACCCAGTCACCCCTGGGAGAAGATGAACTGTCACCTCAATATAAGAAGAAGATAAGAGATGAAGAGTGAAGTTAGAAGGGTGTGTACAATGTGGATAAATCTCTTATGCAAAGTTATAGATGTATGTCAGATTATCGCATTTGGGGAAATAGAAGTAGTTTGGTATGGCTGGAATAGAGAGACTTCTGTTTCAATATCAGAGGTCAGAATGAGAAATAGGAAAAATAATATTATCAAGGGTCTTTTATGCCATGTAATAGGCTGTGGCCAAATCTACCCCATGGAAAATTTCTATGGTTTACTGAAAGCCCTAGTTATAAAGTTGTAAAGTTCCTAGGCCTGCAGCAGATGGAGAAATTCTGTATTAGAACAATGCTGTCTTGCCGGATCTCTATACTAACATGGAGTCTTGTTAAGAACAGATAGTGAAGTAGGCCCTACTGCTGCAGTTCAGGAGGCAGGTCACTGACTCTGCCAAAGTACAGGAATAAAGCCAACATGACTTGTACCTTCCCATCATTCTCAGGTTCAGGGAATCAGCCCACCCATTCATCCCTTTAGCTTCCTAAACTTCTTAGGAGTTGAGTAGCCAGAAAGATCAGGCATAGAGAGTCAGTACTAACTTTCTTAGTTTCATTAGATACCTGTAGAGTTCTTCAATTCCTTTCACTTGGGCTTCCAAAACTAGTTGAGAAAACAATGTAACCTAGAAAAGAGAACCCAAATTCTCAGTAGTTCCCAGCTGTGGAAAGGTTGTAGAAGCTTTGTCTCTGAAAAGGCTGATAGCTGGTAATTGGTGGTAGAAGAGAAGAGAGCCATGTTCAGTCATTGTGATTACTTCTTCACTTATCTTGACTATTTATCTTATTAACTCAGAGAATATATGATTATTTTTATATGTTATTGACACTATTGCCCAACACATTATTTTCCTAAACATAATTATTCATAAGTAAAATATACTATTTGCTTTTATCTCCACATTTAAGGGCTGATAGAGAATAATGATGTATGCAATGGTATAGATTATATAAACTTTATCTCTTCACTATTCTAAAAAATGGAGAGAATATTAGTTCCAATAGTTAAATATTGGTTTCTTTATCTGAAAACAGAGTTAGCATTTTTTTATCTTATAGAGTTATAGAGTATTTCGAAGATGATGACTATAAAACAAGTAGATAATTAATATAAAGCAATACAAGTTCAGAGTTGGTGCTCAACAAATGCTGACTGCTATTTAACACTATTTAACATTAGCGTATACCCTAACGAAATGAGGGAATTCCAGTTCTACATATTCATGACAACAGTAAAAGTAGGAGTATAATATTTAATTGATTCACAAAAACTACTCACTGATGACTATGTGTCAGGGATTATGTCATAATCAATGAAGACAAAAGTAGACAATACAGGATTTTAGTTCTTAAGAGTCTGACCTGTATGTTGAAACACATGGATTTCTATTATAAGCCTAAGTATAATTACTTAGAAAATAATAATAGGTAATAGTTTTATAGAGTTTATTATGCTCTAGATACAGTTCTAATCACTACTATATATATATATGTATACACACATACTAGATACATATGTAAATACATACATATATATATGTATATATATATATACACACACACATACACACAGATATGTATACAACAGCTTAGACAAATAAGTACTATTATTATTTGTACTATACAAATTAACAAACTGAGATATAAAAACATCATCCCTAATGCAAGGGCCACAGCTAAATTCTAGCAAGTCTGGGTTTTGAACTCAGATATCTGACTTCACAGCTCACATTCTTAATCATTTTATACAATCTTGTCAAAATAGGATATATACCCAAAACATTTTACAGTTGCAGAAACTAAGCCTCACAGAGTTAAATAGTAACTAGCTGGGTCACATTTGGCAATTCACTGCTCATGATTGTTGAAGGCAATTATTCAATACCAGATCCACTGTGGTTTTGGTGATAATCTAATTTAGACAAATACTTATATCCTTGGCCACAGTGTAAAGCAGGGACTTTCTTTAGGTGACTATTCTGATATCATATTGAATCTTTGAGGATCAACATATAGATAATCCATTTGTTGATATAAAAAAAAGTAGAGCTGTTTTCTTTCTTTGATTTTACACTCAAAATATTTTTTATTTTTTAATGTTTGTTTATTTTTGATAGACATACAGAGTGTGAGTGGGGGAGGGTCAGAGAGAGAAGGAGACACAGAATCTGAAGCAGGGTCCAGGCTCTGAGCTGTCAGCACAGAGCCCAATGCAGGACTCGAACTCAAGAACTATGAGATCACGATCTGAGCTGAAGTCAGCTTCTCAACTGACTGAGCCATCCAGGCACCCACACTGAAAATGTTTCTAACAGGGTCCCTGAAGAACTTATCTTAAAGCAAAGGCAGTCCATTTCTAAAGAACATTAATACAAAATGGTGGTTCTTAAAAATGATGCAATTGCCACTTTTCAACCAACTTTTGATAGAGATACATTCACAAGCCTCTGTCTACTTGTTCAATGAAGTTACCACTCTTCATTTGGAGCATTAATATTGAGAGCCATTATACTAAAATGTGCCATTGCTAACTGTGTGTGAAAAAATGAATTTTAATAAAAGTTTATAATGCAACTTCTTTATTTTAAAAGGCTGTATTGGTGAAGCTTAAACTGATATTGATTTCTATAAATTGTTTGCTTAATACATGACTTTCATTTTTAAATTAAAAAAAAAGTTTATAAATACAAAGGGGTTTCCTTAGTTCCATACTCTCCAGATAGCTAACTGAAGACAGTTTCCACCATATCTATTTCCCATAACAATTACCTTTATTCTTTGGTGTGTGTGTGTGTGTGTGAATAAAACAGCCATCACAGAACATGGAATACTTGCACAACTCTTCCTTGGGAGGAATATTTCAGAGGTCTGGGATAGTTGTTAGTCAGTCTTAGTTGGCTTAATAGTCTTCACAGGATCTGGTATTCATTTAAAGATGTACTAAGAGGCATGCCTTTCTCTAGTGTAGATCCAATATCTGCCAATACTTTCTCCATGCTGAGAACTGAATAGAAGACTGTTTAGACTAATATTTTCTCTCTCTTATTATGCTCTTGACTTAGTGATTTCAAAGGAAACCAAACATTTCTGAAACCAGAAAAAGAACCAGAGATCACAAAGAAGCTTACTTGTCAGATGTGAAGCCAAGGTGTTGCCCTTCATCAGTAAAGATGATAGTGCCCATATGCCAACAGCAGTCATGGGTGGTGACATTTCTCCCTCAGTAACAGTGACAGATTTGTACTAATGCACTCATACTACCTTTTCGGAGTCCTCCTTTGACCAGTAATATACTATTTGTCAGACTCCTAGTGGGGTAGATTGCTGCCTATGGATGTGAATCAGAGCAGAGCCAAGAGCTCCCATGTGGGAAATCAGCCTTGACTCAGTACAATGCACTAATTAGCTAAGATCACCAGCCACAGAGTCTTATGCTGTCTAATCAGGTGACTGGACAAAAGAGGACAAGATAGCTTAGAACAATTTCAGAAAATTTGTGTCAGGGAAGTGTTAATCTGCTGCCCTAGACTGTTGAAAAATACATAACTTAAAATGAAATCATTATAGAAATTTGACATAAGCCATATCAACATCAGGATATTATAAATCAACTTGCATGATTAACTAAAATTCACTTATGTCATTGGTAGGAGGACAAAGAGAAATTTTAAAATAATATTACCTAAGAGAAAATTTATGGCTAACTAATAGAGTGTATGCCTCTACTGAATTCTTCCAGAATTTGAAGAAAGTGATATAATGATGCTATGCTCTTCCTTGTCTCTTTTTGCATGAATGTACTATATGTATATATCTAGACATGATTCCAAACATATGTAGCTAGTTGTGAGGAGATTAGAAGTATACCATAACAGAAGACCATTTAGAGGAATTATGAATTCATTAATTTTAAATTTGAGCTCTACTCCTTCCACTTTTTAAATTATTTAACTAGATCCTAATATTTTAGTTAATTATTTAACAACAACAGTGATCACTTAAGTAGAACTTACTACTTTTCAAGATCTATCCTAATAACCCTATAAGTTTCTATTATTATCACCATTTTACTGATACAGAAGCTGAAGCATAAAGAAGTAATTAATCTGTCCATGCTCATGAAACTAGTTAATTGGTAAAGTTGAGATTTAAACCAAAGCAGTTTGCTTTTATAGTTGTGTTTTTAACTACTAAGGTATGGCTTATTGTTTAAGAAAACTGTGATGAATAATTTATTTTATGCCTAAGGGAGAACAGAGTGCGTATTTATTAAGTCAAAATAAGATTTGCATTTTCTGATATTGCTATCTCACAGCCTAGTTAGATATCCCTGCTTTTTCCTTTAATAGAACTGCTTACAAGCCTCTCTTCTAGCTTTTGCTGCATGGTATCAGCTTTACTGTTGGCATGTGATCCTTTGACTGCAGGATGCTACAACCAAATCTTTCCATTTATTACTAGTCCCATACCTAGTACAGAATAAAGAGACAATATATATTGGTGGAATGAATGAATAAAAATGTTCACCTTTTAATTAATGTCTACTTTAATCACCATGATTTTCATTTTATTTCCTGACTGAAGAACACTAAGATTTCTTTGAAATATTTTAATTCCACACTTAGCTTCAGATGGATATAGCTATTATAAGCACAGGATTGGGGAGTGGGGAATAGTAAATAATTCCTACTCCCTGATTTGAAAGTTTTTAAATGAAGAGTTCAATTTTACACATGTTGAATTTGAGAACATAAACAAATAAGATAGTAGTTGGGTATACGGGTCTAGAAGAGAGAAGCAGAAATGTACAAACAAAAGATATCTAAAAATATATATATATAAAAAAAAAAGTTTCCTGGGTGCCTGGGTGATTTAGTCAGTTAACCATTCTAACTTTTGGTTTTGGTTCAGGTCATGATCTCATGTTTCACAGATACAAGCACCATGTCAGTCTCCATGATGATAGTGCAAGGCCTACTTGTGATTCCCTCTCTTTCTCTCTCTGCCCCTTTCCTGTTCATGTCCTCTGTCTCTCTTTCTTATTAATAAAAAATAAACTCAAAAAAAGTATAAAAACAGTTTCCTAAGTAATTATATGATCAAAGAAAAACTGGGAATTATATAAGTAGGAGAAAAAAATAACCTACAGTAAGCTCTTGGGTGGCTCAGTGGGATAAGCATCTGACTTCAGCTCAGGTCATGATATCATGGTTTGTGAGTTTCAGCCCCAAGTTGGGCTCTGTGCTGACAGCTCAGAGCCTGGAGCCTGTTTCAGATTCTTTGTCTCCCTGTCTCTCTGCCCCTCCCCTGCTCATGCTCTGTCTCTCTCTCTCTCTCTCTCAAAAATAAACACTAAAAATAAATATATACATATATATATATTTTAAAAATAACAGTAAAAGTATTCAGAGAAGTATATATGGATGTTAAAACTTTTATTAAAATAAAGAACTTTAGGGGCACCTGGGTGGCTCAATCACTTGAACTTTTGACTTTGGCTCAGGTCATGAGCTCATTTTGTGAGTTCAAGCTCTACGTTGGGTTTGCTGCCGTCAACACAGAGCTCACTTCAGATCCCTGCCCCCATCTCTCTGTCCCTCCACATTGTGCTTTCTCAAAACTAAATTTAAAACAACAGGGCACCTGGGTGGCTCAGACGGTTAAGTGTCCAACTTTGGCTCAGGTCATGAGCTCACAGTTTGTGTGTTCAAACACTGTCAGGCTCTATGTTGAGGCTTGGAACCTGAAGCCTGCTTCAGATACTGTGTCTCCCTTTCTGCCCCTTCCCCACTTATGTTCTGTCTCTCTCTCAAAAAAAAAAAAAAAAAAAACATAAAAAATAATTAAAAATATTATAAAAATAAAGAATTAAAAAAATAAACACATAGTTGAAAAAGACTATCAAAAACTCAAGAACAGAATAAAATACTAAATAAAAAACTAAATAAACATAATTAGAAAATAGAATAATAGAAATTATGACAGAATAATGAGATAAATAAAAAATCTAATAATTTTTAAAAGATAAATTAAATGTTCATAATTTTAGGTAGCTGGGAAGGAATATAATCACCCCAAAGGGCCTAAAAATAAGGAATATTTATTATTTGTAATTGCCTACCAACAATGTGACAATTAGTTGTAAAAAGATGATTTATTTATAAAATAAAAATTACCAACTCTTTCTGCTATTTTTTGCTACATGACAACCCACCCCAAAACTTAGTGTCTTAGAACAACTTTTTATTTTTCAAAATTTGCTGATCCACTAATTTTGGGCTTATGGTGTCACTGGAAGCTTGAATGGGAGTGGGTAGTGTAATTTGACCTCACTTTGACCTCACTCTCATTTCTAGGGTCTTAATGGGAATTTTTGAAAAGCTGGGATCTCTTTCTACTAGTGGCCTTTCATCATTCAGTGTGCCTAGCCAATCTTCTTTACATGGTTAACCCTATATGCAAGTAGTTGTCAAATATCTCTTTGTATTAAATTTTCTGGCATCCCTTTGATCAAAACAAATTATATGGCCAAGTCCAAGGACAATGAGAGAGTGGACTTTAATTCTACCTCTTAAAGGAAGGAAGGGCAAAGAATCTTAGACCACTTTTAACCTGACAGCCCATCCTCTGGCCCCCACTATTAATATTCCTTCTTCATGTAAAATACACTCAACTCTCCCTAAGACTATCAAAAAGTCTCGTCCTGTTGTAACGCCAGACTTAGTTTTGAAGTTTAGTATCTAATCATCTACACCATATCCAGGTGTGTGTGGATGGCATGCCTCATGCAGTTCTGTGGGTGGAACCCCTTGGGCGAAAGTAATCAAGCAGAGATTTGCAAGTTAAAAAGACAAGTCATCTGAACACCACCCAACCAACACATGTACTCAACTTACGACAATTATATAGGGACACAATGATGACAAGATAATTTCCACTTTTCAGAGAGTGGAAAATTGGAACTACCTGGCAGAGACAGGTATATAATTACTTGTAAATTTGACCAAGCACCTCTCCTCAGTTTCTGTACTTCTGTAGCAAGGAATGTTTCCTGGTAAGAGTCTGGTTCTGTTCCCTGGGAGTGATTTCTGCATCAATTCAACTCTTCTGCTTCTTGCTGGCTCTTGGCTCTGACGTCTATAACAAAATTCCTTTACCATAAAAGTGGCCAGACTTTCATTCTATTTTCTGAGTGGAGATATCCAGACCTTCATTGGAAGGTTTATTTTCCATATTGTTTTAGAGTGGGGAAAACTACCACAAGCATGGAATGTAGGGGTAACATGCCAAATAGTTCCCACCACCTGATTAGAAACTGTCTCTTTCCTGTGACCCAGAAGGCTCTTCTAATTTTGGATTCTGTGTTTCAGTCCATGCTAATACATATCCTTCATGTTTGAATAGGGATTCATTCTTGACCTCAAAAGCCATATTCACATTTTTTCCCTGAAATAGCCTTTCTTTTACTTGGAGCTACATGTAAATTTATTGTGGGACTATGCCCTTAAAAATTTTTAGAAACCCTTTACCTGTCTACAAAGGTCTACTAAGCACTGTCTCAAATATTTCAGAGTCCCTACTAATTAATATTTCAATTATACCCTGGACTTTATTTTTATATTGTTTATTGTGAGGATCTTTTGCCTTCTTGAGTGACTGAAAACAAGAAACAATTTAATATGTGAATCCATTAAATCCTGTTTGCAAACTAAAAACTTCATTCTTCGGTCCATTTCTCTCTTGAAATACCCCATGATGCCACTAAAGAAATCCAATTGATACTCTTTCCTTTGTTCATCAAACGGTAAGAGATGCTGACCATTTTCATTTATATGGGTACTCTGCTGGATTAAGTCTTTTTGTTACACTTAAATTATTTAGGTTTACCTCTGCTTTAAAATGTCTTGAGGGCAAACTTTATATTGTGTATATCAAAGAACCCTCCCTCTAGCAGAACTCCTCTCAGATGGGGGAGGTCGGTGAGAAGACATGAACCTCAGCTGATGTGTGAACTAGACCCAGGTGATGACATGCTCCTCAGTCCTTGGAATGTGCATTCTCTCTTCTTTCTCACTCCAGAAGCTGCTTTAAGGATATAGCACTGAGATGGACATGGTGTTGAGATCATCTGGATGATACCCAGTACGGAATTTAGTTAAGATCTCTATACAAACTTATAAGGTTTGGCAGATGGGTGCATAGATCTACTAGTCTTTCAGCTGTCCAATGCTAGCTTTGCAAGTAAGTTCCATGGCTTACCAAGCCTGCCACCTACCAATATGGAATGGCATGCCTTTTTCTTTGATCTCACCCTCCACATATGGGGTCCAGTTTCATACTACACCTAGGAAGGTCCCAAGGAGGTTTAAAACCATCATTCATTCATTCATTCGTTCGTTCGTTCATTCATTCATTTCCCCCCCCTCCCTCATTCCCTCTCTCCTTTGTGGAACAGACCCCCACCCCTACTCCAGTCTCCCATTCTACCACTACTGTATTCAGCAAAAGTCAGATGGAAAGTCTTGGCAGGAAGATAAATAGCTCCCCTTTGGACATACAAAACTCCAATCCCTACAATCAAATGGTTATAAAACTTCTGCTGGTCTCTTTACCTCAGTAGAGTCCCCTTTTCTGTGGCAGATCCAATTCTCTAGTCACCCATCCCTTGACCCAGCAAATGCATCCAGTGATCATCAATGGGTACTATCCCAAGAAGGGCTCACTGTTAACTGTAATTTATTTCCTTTAAACATCTTTTCATGTGTAGATTTTGTTTTTAAGATATATAAACATATATATATATATATATATATATATATATATTTTTTTTTTTTTTTACTTTGTTAGTTATTTTTCAGTTGTTACCAAAGTAACACTGGTCTGTTCTAAGCTTTTATATCCTAAAAAGAAGGAGGGAGAAGAAGAGGGGAGGGGATGGAGGAGAGACACTTCAAATTATGTTCTAAATAGTATTGCAGTCTATTTGATTTCTGATTTGGATATAGCAACTGTCAGCATTCTCTCGTTTGATTCTAATTTTAAAATTATTTTTCTCTCTCTTTTTTTTTTTTTACAAATAGTTTATTGTCAAGTTGGTTTCCATATAACACCCAGTGCTCATCCCCACAAGTGCCCTCCTCCATGCCCATCTCCCCCCTTCACCCCACACCCTCTAATTTTAAAATTATTTTTAAATGTACAGTTTCAACATAGAAGTTTCTTCATATTTTATACTTTGTTCTTTGTAGTGGATTGTGAGCAAAAAAATACTTATACTAACAGCTTTCCCTGGAAATATGAACAACCACATTTATAGTTTTTTATAACTTTATTTCAATGCATTATTTCTATTTGTTTCTTTTTTTGGCCCTCGATAGATTATAATCTCCATTAACATTAGTTATATTTTTATCATGAAAATTACCTCTGACAGCCACAGATTATCTAAAATTGCATCACTAATGTATCTCACCTGAAACAGTACCAATAAAACTTTTAGTGATGAAAATGTCTATATCCATACTGAAAAATATGGTACCTAAAGTCATAAGAGTATATTGAGAACATGGTAATGCCTAATACAGCTGAGGGGCTGGATTTTAATTTTAATTTATAGTTAATATAAATCATTACATGTGACTAGTAAACATCATACTGGACAGCAAGGATCATTCCTTTCTAGAAAGTATATTAGGATTTGCCTTTGTACTCATTTCTAAATCTATTATATTATTTGCTGGAGACAAGTACTTGCCACCTATGCTTTAACAAAGTTACTTGTATTTCACATGTTGATTTTGTCAGTTAACTCTCATTTGGCCTAATTTCCTCATTTCTAGCATGTTAGTTTCTCTGGAGCTTTGCTTGAGCACTATACTGAACACCAGTCCAGTGACTAATCAGAGTCTTTCCAGTCTGGTTTGTTTCTTTTGTATCATTTCACTGGGGGCTAGCTTCTACTTTATAGACCCTCCAGCCTCTTGCTAAAATACTATAAATTTAGTTCCTGGCCAGGGCCATGGTGTTACAGTTAACCCATTGCCAAAATCCTGGTATCTCCCACCTAAGAGGACTCCCTGAATAAGAGGACTGGTTTGCCACAATGCTTTAGAGAGAATGTATGCTTTATAAATTGACCTAGCTACTAATCAGTTACTATTCCTATGCAGTCCTCATATTATTTTCCTCATTCCAACTACCCCCATTAAACTCAGGGCTCATCATGATTCCCTGTGGTTTCTTCTTAATAATGAGACTAGACATTTGATTAGAATTCAATATAGTAATTTTAATTGGTTGATAGATGTAAAATCAGGGAGAACAAAGAACAAGGTAAACGATCAAGTACTAAACAGCACTGATGGATGAATGGTTACTTTTAATAGGAAGAGGAAGAGATTACTGAGTTGCCAATATTGAACTGGGAAAAATAAATATTTATTTCACTTACAATTTCTCAATTATTTCATTTCAGGTTTGAATATTTGATGTATTTTATTTGCACTTTTATCAAAAAGTCACTAATTTAGAACTTGACAGTAGCTATCTCTACTACCTGCTACTCTCACTGCATAAATCTGTCTTTTCAAGAGTACAATCCCACTACTGAAGTAACACATGATGTTTAAAGTATTTATTCACTTACTATTAATTAAGCATACCTTGAAATTTCACTGGGAAAAAAAAGATTGCTTTCTAGACCTTCTGGGCTCAGTTCATTTAAAAAAAAATAATTGCCCTATTAATGGTTTGGAGTTATTCTCTTTTGTAAGTGAATAAAATTATAACTGAATTTTTTATTAAAAAAGATTATTTATGGAGCTTTAAAGGACACACATATGATTTTAAGGAATTCCATTTTTCAAAGCCTTTGAGAGATATGACATTTTAGTTGAACATTTAAGATCTGCAATTCTGACACTTAGAGCACACAGAGAACTTCATTAATCTCAACCAATGATATATATCAGTTCCAAAGGAATATACCCTCAGCCCAAAGTAATATATATGCCACAAAAGCATATGTGGAAGCTTTATTTTTATACAGAATCGAAAAGAACTACTTTATTTATAAATGTCTTACCAAAGATACAGTGAATATTTGAACCTAATTTTAGTCACATACTTGCAGCCACTTCAGATACAAGGTTTTCTAATGCAACTAAACTGAAACAGCATATGGATTATATTTTTAGGCAATCTACAAACTTTGAGTGGAAAAAAAATCTGCAAATCTAAGTGAAAATAAATAACATTTCCTGTCAACACAGAAGGTGTTACTCCTTCTTAATTATCATAGTAAGAAATGTAACGGAACAAAATAAATTCAGAAGAAAACAAAATATCTACACAGGGAGTGTATATTTGGGGAAATAATTCTGTCACTTACAAGATGGCAATGTTCATAGAGATTTTCATACAATTTTCCATTCTGCATGAAAGTAAAGTAAATGCTTTTTAGTGACCTAGATAATTTCAATGTAAAAACTTCATTACTTCAGTTCTGTACACATATTTTTATTTAATGGGTTGAATGTCCAATTCAAAATCTCCATTGCATTAATATGTATAAACAGAAAAAAAAAAAAAGCAATACATTTATTCAGTGTTAGTGGATGATTTTAGAAGAACATCTGGTTGAGGGAAAAAAATACAGCTCTGAGATCCCTGTGAGTACCCACATTGTAGTGATAAAAAATTAGTGCTGGTATCTCAAGGAAAATATCTAAAAAGAAGCAGTTCTCAAAACTACCTAAAAACAATAAAATATAGTTGCCAGTATATAAATGTAGGTAGCCTTTTAAAATACTCATTCTATTTTAAGAAAAAAAGTAAAAGTTCTACAGAGAAAGATGTAGTTTTCACCCATAAAAAAGCAAATGAAAGATATTAAATACTTTACATGAAGACACAAAAATGTATATGCCATTTCAAACAATTTCTTCAGTAATGCTTATTTTTTATAATGTTTTCTTACAATTATTTATTACATATAAAATGTTACTCAAGTATTATTTTAGAAAAATCCACTTATTTATCAAAGACATACAAAATACTAAATAAAGGCTCAAATCATTTCTAGCATACCACATTCATTTATCTAACTATCAGAAATAAGTGTCTTGCTGTAGGTCAATTACTGATTAAGTGGCATGGGCTCTCCCATAAATACAACTTTATGTCTATGTTAAGGTATTTGCAATAGGGAAGAAAAATTTAATAGGAGATTAGAGTAAGAGCAAAATAAAAAGTCAAAATGTGATAAGAACCAAAGCTAAAGAAGGAAAAGTTAATTCCAATTAGGAAAATACAGAACTAATTCTAATGTGGCTAAGGAACGTGGGCAGACTTTTGAAAGACAGAAATGAATCTGTGCCAAAACCATGTAGGGTAAGAACACTGAAGAAGGACATCATGAAACAGACACAATAGGGCAGGAGTCAGAATTTTTTTTCTACAATGGACTTTATAGTAAAAATTAGTTTCTGCTGCAATTACTCAACACTGCCATTATAGAATGGATGCATTCTCAGACAGTATGTATATGAATAGGTATGGCTATGTTCCAGTAACACATTATTTTTAAAAGTTGAAACCAGGTTATGGACTTTCATGAATGACATTCATCCACCTACCCATTTAATTAATATTTTTAAGGGTGTGTAAAAGTTCCAAGATGCTATAAGACTCTGTAGATATGGGGAAAACATGAGCTCTCTGTCTTTGAGAAGCCGTATCTAGAAGGCCTAATAGTCTTACTCCAAGCCACTCCATTTTATATTCATTTAGGTCTTAAGTTTAAAAGTTTAATGAATTTCCCCCCTCTCCCATTTACCCAAGATAACTTGGGTTTAAAAGCGGGGGGAGAAGGACTGGGATAATCAATCTTTCTTAAATTCTTAAATCCTCATTGACCAGCTTTTCCTTTTCTGTTTTATTTTTTAATGTTTTATTTATTTCTGAGAGAGAGAGAGAGAGAGAGCAGGGGAGGGTCAGAGAGAGAGGGGGACACAGAATCTGAGACAGGCTCCAGGCTCTGAGCTGGCCGCCAGCACAGAGCCTGACATGGGGCTCGAACTCACGAACCGCAAGATCATGACCTGAACTGAACTTGGACGCTTAACTGACTGAGCCACTCAGGTGCCCCTCCTTTTCTGGTTTTAAGGGACCAGTTTGTACAGTTTGATCACTACAATCTTCCTGCAAATAAATAAAAACAACAACAACACTAAAAACTAAATTAAAAATTAGTTTATCTTTTTTTACTCCAAGTTTCTTCCTGCCACCAGCCCTGGTAACTTCTAATCTATCTACTATCTCTATGAATTTGACCATTCCAGATATTTCCTATAATGAAATCATAAAAATATTTGTTCTTTTGTATCAGCTTTATTTTACTTATCCTAATATTTTCAATACACATCAAAATTTCACTCTTTTTTATGGTTAAACAATATCCCTTCATATGTATATACTACATTATGTTTATCCAATCATCTGCTGATAGACACTTGGATTGTTACCATCTTTTGCCTATTTTGAATAATGCCGGTAGAACATTCATTGTTACGATCTATTTAATTTCTGTTGTGTGTGTGTGTAAGAATATTTTGAGGTCATGTGGTAATTCTAATAGTCCAGTAGGATTGCACATTATTTTGTAACTTCTTTTTTCACTTTTTCTTATATGATTTATAAGAAAAATGCATGAAAGAATAAATGCAAATTGACGTTAATTGTTACACTATATATGAAAGTGTAATATGTGACAATGACAATATAAAAAGGGAAAGTTAGAGATGTATAGGTACAGAGTGTTTGTATATTATTAAAATTACATTCAAAGTAACTTATTATAGTAAGATACTAATTGTAATCCCGTAAGAATCCACAAGGAAATCAACTAAAAATATACAGAAAAGAATCAAATGGCACACTACAAATAATCAACTAATTACACCCCCCCCCAAAAAAAAAACACTAATGGAGAAATTGAGAAAACAAATAGCAAACTGGCAATAGTGTTTCCTACCTTATCAGTAATTTCTTATAAAGTAAATAGACTGAACTCTCCAATAAAAAATGCAGATTATCAGAGTGAATAAAAACCATGTTCAGTGGCCCTGGGTGGCTCAGTCGGTTAAGCATCCAACTTCAGCTCAGGTCATGATCTCATGGTTCGTGGGTTCGAGCCCGGCATAGGGCTCTGTGCTGATACCCAGCTCAGGGCCTGGAGCCTGCTTCGGATTCTGTGTCTTCCTCTCTCTCTGACCCTCCCCTGCTCACGCTGTCTCTATCTCTCTCTCAGAAATAAATAAAACATTAAAAAATTTAAGAAAAACGTTCAATCTGTGTATTATTTACCAGAGGCTCATGAGACATAAAGACACAAGAGATTAAACTTAAATGGATAGAAAAATATTCCTTAATCATTGCAACTGAAAGATACCTAAATGAATTTATTATCAACAAAAGAGAGTTTAAGTAAAAAAAAACTGTTGAAAGAGACAAAAATGGCATCATATATGGACAAGAGTTTCAATTCAATGAAAGACAGAACAATTATAATCATCTGTGTACCTTACAACAGGGTCCCAAAATATATGTAGCAAAAATTGACAGATTGAAGGAAGAAATATTTCTACAAGGGATAAGACTGAGCACACTTCTTTCAATAATAGATAGAATGAGACAAGGATAATAGAGAACTTGAACACTACTATAAACCAATCAGACCTAATAGATTTTTACAGAGCACTCTACCCCAAACAGGAGAACACACAGTCAGTGCACATGGAAAAATCTCCAGAATAGACTATACGTTATGCTACAATATTTATATACTTAAATCAACTTTAAGACTGAAATCATATAAGGTATCTTTTCCAATCATAAGAAAATGAAACTATGAATTAATAACAAGATAAGCTGATGGTAATAAGAGTCTATCAAAGAACAGGAATCAATGAAAGAGGTGTTCGAGTTAGACTTAGAAAATAAAATTTAAGCTCTTAATAGGCAGAATTAATAGTAAATTATATACAGTAGAATGCAGACTTTATGAACTTGATGGATACTGAAAAGTATCCAGATGAAACACAAAAAATAAAAAAGGATAGAAAATTAAAACAATAATGTAACACTTCATTAGGTACCAGGAAAATTCCCGATATATACCCAAAGAGAGACCAGTAAACAATAAGGACAGAAACTAGGACACAAAGAATGACATCACTAAGTGGCTTTAAAAAAAATCTGCCTAAGTATGGGATATTTTAGTCAGTTAAGCAGCTACCTCTTGGTTTTGGCTCCGGTCATGACGTCAAGGTTTGTGAGTTCGAGCCCCGCATCAGGCTCTGCATTGACAGCATGAAGCCTCCTTAGGGTTCTCTCTCTCTTCCTTGTTCTCTGCCCCTCCCTTGCTTCTGCTTGCTTGCCTCCTCAAATGAATACACTTTAAAAATATAAAAAATTAAAAAAATCTGCCTCAGTATGTATATATATTTGATCTGAAAAAGGATACTTTTTTTAAATGAAAGAGAAGCAAAGATATTCTGGAATCTTATTATCTTATTGAGAGCAAAAAGCCCAATTCCATAAAACCTCTCCTGCTGTCAGTCATGACCTGAGAAGACAGCAACACCTAAGCAAGAGTGACATGATGGTGTAACCAGTACAGATACACCCCTTACCTCCTTAATGAAGAAAATCTCGGGGCACCTGGGTGGCTCAGTCAGGTAAGTGTCCAACTTTTGCTTAGGCCATGATCTCACAGTTTGCGGGTTTAAGCCCTACATGGGGCTCTGTGCTGACAGCTCAAAACTTGGAACCAGCTTTGAGTTCTGTGTCTCCCTCTCTCTCTGTCCCTCCCCAACTTGTGTGCACTAGCTTGCTCTCTCTCTTGTTCTCTCTGTCAAAAGCAAATAAATAAGCCTTTAAAAAATGAAAAAAATCTCTGGTCCCAACTGTTTTGTTTTGTTTTGTTTTGTTTAGCTGTTGAATTTTTATTAACTCCACAGAGGTAAAAATCATACTATGTGGGGTTGTGTGCTGCCTGGTCTTCAGTCAACCGAACTGCATGAACACGCAGCCCATGAACTTCCAGAGGCAGAAGTAGCTCAGCATCTGATCCAGGGTGTCTTGGGCCTGATCCAGGGAAAACATGGACTTGGTAGCCAGCAGGTGCAGAAAGCTATAGGCCTCATGGCAGGACAGGGCCAGCAAGACTGTTCACACTACCCCTGGGTAGCCAACAGCTTTGCAGTTCTGTATAATAGGTTTTCTCTCACATGTCCACTTCTCTTAGCCTTTTGATTTGCTTCCTCAACATTCTTTAAAGGAAATTCTGGAAAATGTACATCATTAAAAATGGAGACTCCTTCAATTTCTCAACCCCCAAAGCCAACCCAACAGCATATTAGAACTGGGTGGGTTATCAAGGTAAAGTACTTCAAAGGTAAGGGACTTCGCCTCAGTCCTATAGTGCAATTCTGAAGAAAGGGTGAGTCAAAACACAGGAGACAAGAGAGCACTAGTATTTATACTCCTGTAGCAGGCAGTCATTTGTTAACAGCTGCTATGGAAGCTATAAATTCTAAAATATTTCCATCTATCAGGGGGCAGCTCTTGGTGTATGCAGACCAAGTGGCTTTTGGCACCTTGGGGTCAGCCCGCTGAAAACACATACAGGAGCTTGCTGCTGGGGGAGCAAACATATCATAACAGGTATGTGAAAAGTGTGAATCATTCTGAAGGGATATGGGTGGACCTGTGGTATGATCAGCTATGCCACAGTTAATACATAAATATATTTCAATTGTCTCTTCATAGACATATATCCTTATACATGCCACATTTTCTCCTGCATTGTTTCAAACTTCTATTTTGTCTGTTTATGTACATTGGTTATATTCCAAAATTTTCAATTTTAATAACTTCAACTTTCAAACAAGTCCATGTCAGGGGAGGTAACCCAAGGCAATTATTTTTCCTTCTTTGTAGTAAACATACTTTTAAAAAAGATGGCCTAGGTAATCATCTCTCACAAACAACAGGCATACCTATAAATCTCTGTACAGAGCTAGGGGCTTCATGATACTACTGGCTCAAATATTTTAGCCAATTGCTTTTGAGGTGTTTCAACTCACATGTACAGTAAAAAAATATTAACAGAAATTAGTAAGAATTTTTCTAAAGAGAACTATCCCATGAGTTGAAAATATTTCATTCATTTGGACTATCTTCTAAGGGTCTGAATTATATTAAGAGTGATATGCTTTATATATATCCATAATTTGAGTAGTTTTATCTGTAAGTATGAATTTTTCTAAAAGTTGTAGCTTAGAATTTAAACATTTACAAGAATCAGAAAAATATATTGCATAAGTGCAAATTTAATGGCTAAAAGTAAACTTAAATATATTCTGTAGTAACCAACACCAGTATATGACATAAATGGGAAAAATGTTATATAGTGAGTACCCTCATTATATTCTCATACTGCCTTTCAAAAATTTAATCAGTATTGATACATTACATAGTCATATGAAGCATATAATACAAAAATAGTAAATAAAAAGTTCAACAAATGCTTTTAAATGTATTTATTTATTTTTTGAGATAGCATGCACAGATGAGCAGGGGAGGGTCAGAGAGAGAGAGAGAGAGAGAGAGAATCCTAACTAGGCTCCCCACTGTCAGTGCAGAGCCCGACACCAGGCTCAAACACATAAACCATGAGATCATGACTTAAGCTGAAACCAAGAGTCAGACGCTTAACCAACTGAGCCATCTAAGGCCCCAAACAAATGCTTTTAAAATTGAGTTTACTATGTAAAGATTCAAATATATTATCAATTATTATTAGTGATAACAAGCTATCTAAGTATTATTTCATAAACCCTCTAGCTTAATATAAATTGGGCCAAATGAATAATGTAATCACAATCTAGACAAAGAACATTTGACCAAATAGACCTGTCACAAATTATTTTCAGGAGATCCAGGTATGAGTGCCTAGTGTTTTTAAATACATTTAAAGAATTACAAACTTAATTAAAATAGACTGATAAGACTTTTATTTTTTAAGAATAATAAAAATTAATGCATCATCATGCCTTTGGGAGATATTCTGCAGGACTTTGGCAAAGTATAGATTTTTGAATCACCTGAATATCACAAAGGATTAGCAGCTGTGAGTGAACTACTTTTACATTACCTAGACTATATTTTATGAGTTGACATTTAATCAGCAGTTGGGCTACGGTGACAAAGAGAGAACTACTTAAGTTGTAATTTATAGGAAAAGGAAAACATTATAGAATATCTGGAATTACAAAGTTGTCCTTGCAGCCACCACTCTTTTAATTCTACTGTAGGGCTAAGGTGATTCATCTGTCAGGCAATTCTCTTTTCTCATAATCTGTAAACTGAACAACAGGCAAAAAGAAAAAAAAAAGTAGATCAATCTACCTATCTTATACTCAAGAAATCCTGACAGTAAGTCTCAGATGGATGACAAATGGAAGAATATTTCAGAGGAATAATTATTCTATTTCTAATCTACAATGTGCTTTTATGTCATTAGGTAAGTTACTCTTCTTTTTAAGTATGGCTTCTTATTCTATATTAGGGTAGAAAGCTCATTAAACTGCATAGCCACTGTAGTGCTGGATGTTATTTTGAATTCTGAGAAATAAATTCTAAATAAATTTATTTATTCTAAATAAAACCAACTGCCCCAAATATAATAAAGACTTTGAAAAAATATGAAAAGTAAATATGTCTGTGATGACTGAATTTAGATTCTGATTCATAAGATATAAAATTTCTGATTTTCATTTACACTGCTATTGATTAAAAATAAAACTACAAGGGCTTAAACACATAATAGGTCTGAATTTATATAAATGGTTAAGTAATATAGGTCTGCTTTAATTGCTTAATTAGCACAGTGACAAGAGTAAAATCATAATGAAATATGAAAAACAGGGGCATCTGAGTGGCTCAGTCAGTTAAACATCTGACTCTTGATTTTGGCTCAGGTCATGATCTCATGGTTTGTGGGTTTGAGCCCCATATCAGGCTCTATGCTGACAATGTGGAGCCTGCTTGGGATTTTCTTTCTACCTTTCTCTCTGCCCCTTCTCTAGTCAGTTGGTCTGTCTGTCTCTCTCTCTCTCTCTTGAAATAAACTTAATTTTTTTCAATATATAATATTCCATATAATAGCAGCTGTAGGTGCCAATAAAGAATATAAAAGAGAAGAGAAAATTCTGAGGTAAGCTTTTGTGGGATTGGTCATTTTATATAAAATGTCAAGAAGGAACTTTCTAAGAAGACAATAAGGAAGTGAAGGAGTAAACCATGCAGAAATACAAAGAGGAAGAACTAGGAAGATGACAAAATCTGTGTGATGAGAGCATGTTTGCCCATCCAAGAAGGAGCAATGAGGTCCACATGGTGGACCTAGTGTGAGCAAAGAAGCTACAGTGGACAATAACTCTGAAGAGGGCACAGGGAGATTAAAAAGGGTTTGGTGAGCCATCCAAAACATGCTGGTTTTACTGCAGAGTTAAGTGAAGAAAAGTGACATGACCTAAGTTAAGTATTGAAAGAGGAATAGCCTGGCTACTTCTTTAAGAATAGACAATAGTGACAGTGAAGGGCAAGGGTGGAAATCAGGAATACCATATAGGAAACTATTGAAAAACACTGGTTTTGTTTTTTGTTTTTCTTTAGTTGTCAAAATAAAGATGTTAAGTATGCAGTATTACCTAAACATCTAGAGTCCTGGATAGAAATCCACACTTGATATACAAATTTGTGACTTGCAGTATACAGAGGGTATTTAAAGATAAGAGATTAATGTAGATAAACAAGAGAACCTAAGATAAGGACTGAATCCCCCAATACTCCAAATTTAAAAGTGGAAATGAAGAGGAACTAACACAGGCAGCAGAGAAAGAGTGCTGGTAATTTGGGATCCTCTAAAGATGGTAATCTCTCAAAAGCCAAGTTTCGATAAAAAGAAAATGATCAGACACTACTTGATTTTCATAACATGGGAATCTCTGATGACTCTAAGAGTTGTGTCTTTAGGTAGGTGGCAGAAGAACAGTGTTTGGAGTTAATTCAAGAGAATGAAGTGTGACATTAGCACAATGACTAAAAAAGACATCCTTGCTCCTAGGATGAGAGACCTTTCTTTTATTTTTATTTTTTTAATGTTTTTTATTTATTTCTGAGAGAGAGAGACAACGTGAGCAGGGGAGGGTCATAGAGAGAGGGAGACACAGAGTCCAAAACAGGCTCCAGGCTCTCAGCTAGCTGTCAGCACAGAGACCAACGTAGGGCTCGAACCCATGAACCATGAGATCATGACCTGAGCTGAAGTCAGATGCTTAACTGACTGAGCCACCCAGGTGCCCCGAAAGACCTTCTTAACAAGGTGGTGATCTTGTTAGATGGATGCAATAGGAAGTTCTTATATCAGAAGGCTGAAACTATAAGTGTAAGAAACAGGGGCAAAGGGACAAAAGTAGGGAAGGAATGTGGTTTGTAGTGAAGAACTAACAGTTTCAGCCAAGAAGACACCTGACTAGGTGTTTCATCTGATAGCCTCTTGCTAGGTGCATTTCACCTAATAGCCTTTTACATGAGCCAGTTTGAGACAACTAGGGTTGTAGACCTACACAGAAGCCCTCTTGATGTATCTTGAAGTCACCTTTAACTCATTATAATACTAAGATCTCCTCTCTTGGGTGAGGTTTTCCACTGTTTTTTTGAACATTGGAATGCATGTACTAGCATGTTGACATGCTACACATGCATAAGTGAACCAAAGTACCTATGTGCATTCTCTGCCCTCACCCCCTAATACAGTGAATAAAAGCTTCCTATTCTAATCTCACAGGGAAACAGTGCTTTGGAAACTCTTTCCCTGTCTTCTGACTTGTAACAAGTAATAAAAAATTCTTTGCTTTCAACACTTTCTTGGGTTGTGTTCTACTTAATGCACCCCAAGTATCAATCCCTCTGTTTCGGTTATAACCTCAACAATAATTTGGCATCCATCCAAAGACAAAAGTGTCTTTGTAGGAGCTTAGGTATCCTGCAAAATCTTGGTGCAGTGAGGACCAAGCAAAATCATTTTGGGAAGACGGGCTTGCACCCCAGTGGAGAGCTCAGCAACCATGGTCCCAGATACAGATCCAGAAATAGCTCTGTAGCTCTAAGAACACAGCTACAGCTCTGTCTTGCCTTGGGTCTGTCACCATGCCATAGGCCCGGGCCCATGAAGAGTTACTCCTACCTATGTGTTGAGTAATAGGTATACAAACCTTGGCCCCAGCTCTGGACACTGAAGTAGCTTGTCAACCACCTTCAGCCCCTCTCAGGAGTGATCCAGGAGCCTCTGGAGCTAAGCTTGACAAACTCTGCCACTGTAGATTCTGAAAGCCCTAAAACTGGTCTCTAGATCATGTAAGCTACAGTCCACAAACAGTGTTGTTGGAACAGGGATCAGTCAGAAGACACACTCCTCTATACCCCCAGGAGATTTTGAAAGTGCCCTATACTCAGCTTGAGCCTTTTCCCAGTTATAGTCCTGAGCTGTTATCCTGGCACAGAGAATCAGCAGAAAACACTCTTGTCTATGTCTCCAGAGATCCCAGGAAAAAACCCTCTATTCTTGAATCTAGCCCATCAGTCAGGGATCAGTCCGGCCCATGCAGGGAACTGACAGGAAATAGTAAAAGAGGACGTCAGCTGCCCCGACTCTGACCTCAGACTTTCTAGTTGGGTTCTTCTTTCCAGCTTGTCTCAGCTCAGGCAAAGCCAATGCATTTCCTGACCAGAACTGAAACTAATCCTTCAGGCAATAAGGACTATCCAGAGCCAGCAAGATCCCACCCATGATTAAGTCTAAGACCTTCAATGTCTACCTGCACATGCACACCCACCTTTGCCCTGCATTTTCCTAATAAATCTGAAAGTATTTTTGTCATATTAGAGACAATATTTGAGATGCTAGTCTGCTGTTTCCCGTGTTGGCCTCACTGAAATAAATTCTTTTCTGGTTTCACCACTGTTCGTCTCTTTGCCTCTGGATTTTGTCAACGTGGGTGGCTGAACCTGGTCTGTTTGGGACCGCAGAGCCAGGTGCTCTTGCACTCCTGTGCCCTGACTACAACAGGAGATACACCTATCCATGCCTCCAGAGCCATGTCTGCAGACCTCAGTTTTGGATCTGAAACCTGAAATAGCCGTGGGACTTTGTTCCAGTCCGTCTCAGCCAGGGGGCCATTCTTGCCACTCAGGGACCCATCCAGTGACCAGGCAGGAGCCCTACCAAGGACCTAGCAGAAGCCACACTTTATCTGCATAATAGGCTTGCTATTGGAGAATCCATCTGAAGACTGAAGCAGACACCTGTCCCAGCAGCACCCTACTGAACAAGGTACTAAAGGTAGTCCTATCCATCCTGATGCCCGACAAGATCCATGTCTGTCTTAGCTCCCCCAACCATGAACCCCACTAAGACCCAGCAGCATTCTTGTAACAGGCTATAAACCAGCACAGCTGCGATTTTGGAGATAATTCTATCAGTCCTGGGGCACCAAAATGACAAGTCTTCATCTGCTGCCAAAACCAGTCTGTAAAGACTGGAAAGATGAAAATAATATGACCTTCTCAATAGATGGAGAAACAGCATTTGACAAAACTCACTACTCTTTTGTAATACAACAAATTGGATATGGAGGAAGCGTACCTCAACATAATACAGGCCATATATGAGAAACCCATAGTTAACATCACACCCAATGGCAAAAAGCTAAAAACTACAAGCTTTCCTCCAAAATCAGAAATGAGATGAAAGTGCCCAGTCTCAGCATTTCTATTAAACATAGTACTGGAAGTCCTAGCCAGAGCAGTTAGGCAAGATAAGTAAATAAATAAACAAATAAATAGCATCTAAGTATGAAAGAAAAAAGTACAATTGTCTCTGTTTGCATACAACATGATCTTACATAGAGAACACCCTAATGACTTCATCAAGAAACTGCTAGAAATAATAAATTCAGTAAAGTTGAAGGATACAAAATCAATACATACAAAATTAGTTGCAATTCTATATAGTAGCAACAAAATAGCTGGAAGAGAAATAAATAAAACAACTCCATTTATAATAGTATCAAAAAACTAAAATACTAAGCGTAAATTTACCCAAGGTAAAAGATCTTTCCCATGAAAACTGTAAGACACTGATGAAAGATATTGAAGATGCAAACAAATGGAAAGATATTCTGAGTTTATGATCATAAGAATTCATAGTTTAATGTATCCATACTACTTAAAGCTATCTACAGATACAAAGTAACCTTTATTAAAATCTCAAATGCATTTTTCACAGAAACTACCCTAAAATCTATTTGGAACCACAAAAATATGCAAATAGCCAAAGCAATCTCGAAAAGAAAAACAAAGCTGGTGGCATCACATTTTCTGACTTCAAACTACTACAAAGCCATCAAGTACTGATCAAAATAGTTTGATAGTGGCATAAAAACAGACATATAGACCACTGCAATAGAATCAAGAGCCCAGAAATAAATCCTTGCACATACAATCCACTAATACTTGACAAGGGAGCCAATAGTATTCCATGGGGAAATGATAGTCTTTTCAATAAATGGTACTAGAAAAATCAGATATTCACATATAGAAGAATGAAATTACACCCCTATAATACACTGCTCACAAAAATTAATTCAAAATTGATTAAAGACTTAAATGTAAGACCTGAAACTAAAACTCCTATAATAGAACACAGAGGAAAAGCTCCATAATTTTGGTCTTGGCAATATGTTTTATTTCTTTGTTTTTGTTGTTTTGTTTTGGTTTGGTTTTGGATATGACATCAAAAGTAAAAGTGAAAATAAACCAGTGGGACTATATCAAACTAAAAAGCTTAGCATCAGGGGCACCTGGGTGGCTCAGTCAGTTAAGCATCCAACTCTTGATCTTGGCTCAGGTCATGATATCAGAGTTCATGGGATCAAGCCCTGCATCAGACTCCATGCTGACAATGTGACACCTGCTTCAGATTCTCTCTCCCTCTATCTCTTTCTCCATTCATGTGCACACACTCTTCTTTCAAAATAATAATTTTTAAAAATACAAATAAAAAATAAAAAGCTGTCCAGAAAAAAATTCAACAAATGAAGAGGCAACTTACAATGAAGGAAAATATTTGCAAACCATACGTCAGATAAAGAATTAATGTCTAAGGTTTAGAATGAACTCATACAACTTAATAGCAGAAAACAAATTATCCAATTTAAAAAATTGAACATAGGATCTGAATAGACACTTCTCCAGGAAAGACATATAAATGACCAACTGGTATATTACAAGATGCTCAACATCACTAACCATCAGGAAAATGCAAATCAGAATCCCAATGCAACATTACCTCATACCTGTTAGAATGTCTATTACCAAAAGACAAGTAGTAGCGTGTGTTGTCAAGATTTGTAGAAAAGAGAGTCTTTGTGCACTGTAGGTAGAAATGTAAATTGGTACAGCCACTATGGGAAACATTATAGAGGTTCCTCAAAAAATTAAAAACAGAGGGGCACCTGGGTGGCATCCGACTTCGGCTCAGGTCATAATCTCATGTTCTATGGGTTTGAGCCCTGAGTTGGGCTTTGTGCTGACATCCAGCTCAGAGCCTGGAGCCTGTTTCAGATTCTGTGTCTCCTTCTCTCTCTGACCCTCCCCTGCTCATGCTGCCTCTCTCTCTCTCTCAGAAATAAATAATAAAATAAAATATAAAAAATTTAAAACAGAATTACAATATGATCCAGCAATCCCATTTTCGGTTACATACTGAAGAGATATTTGTATCCCCATGTTCACTGCGGCAATATTTACCACAGCTAAGACATGAGAACAACTAAGCACCCATGTCAACAGATGAATGGATAAAGAAAATATGGTACATATATATAGTGGAATTATTCAGCCATTTAAAAAAAAAAGGATTCCTTCTATTTGATACAACATGGATGGACCTTGAAGACCTTATTCTAAATAAAATAAGTCATACAGAGAAAGACAATGCTGTGTGATCTCATTTAAATGTGGAATTTAAAAAAAAGGTCAAGGTTATGAAAACAGAGAGAAGAACAGTGGTTGCCAAGGGCTTGGATTGTAGGAAGCAAAGAATGTTTGTCAAGGTACAAACTTCTATTTATATGAGGAACAAGTTTTAGGAATCTAATATCTAGCAATGGTAACTATAGTCAATAATATAATATTGGATAGTGTGGTAATCATTTGGCAATGTATACATGTATCAATCATCACATTGTACATGTTAAACTTACACAATATTATATATTAATTACATTTTAATAAAGCTGGAGTGGGGAAAAGAGACACAATGGAAGAGTAAAAATAGGAGATGGAATGTGAGAAACAGAATGCTTGAATTTGAGTCTACCAAGGGAGTTATATAAGATCTAGACAGTGACTAAGCAAATAGGTATCTTGGAGGAAAAGGTCATGACAGGTCAAGAAACTCTGAAGCTAGGGCATGGGAAGGATTGTCCATGTGGGTATTCTAAATTACAATAATTATGACAAGAACAGTATTGGAGAAAGAGAAAAGTAAATCATGTCTTAAAATATTCAGAGAATGAAGAATAGTTATCTGATAATCTGTAGAGAGCTCCAATGAGGAGTAATAGCAGACAGGATAGCCTAATAATTTGTGTTCAAAGTTAGGCACTGTTAGGGAGAAAGAGAACTCTGGAAGCAATGATGAAAGAGAACACCTCCCTTACCCAGACATACTCTATCCTGGAGGGACTTTTCAAGGCATTACTGACAACTCACCAACTTGCATGTGGCGACTTACACATGATCACTCCCAATTGCTCCTTTGACTTGGATGTTATTATACACAAATGCCTTCTTGACATTTTCCCATTGGTTTTGAAGGCCTGTCTAAATATTTTTTATGGCCAAAACAGAACTCTGGATTATCTTCCCCTCCCCCAATCCCTGCTTCTCCTCTGTCTTCTCTATCTCAATAAATGTCATTTCTTTCTTTTCCTTCCTTCCTACCTTCCTTCCTTCCTTTGTCTTTTTTTTTTTTTTCTTGAGAGAGAGAGAGAGCGTGAGAGAGAGCAAGAGAGCACACACAGCAGTGGAGGGACAGAGAGAGAGGGAGAGAGAGGGAATCCCAAACGGCTCCATGCTCAGTGCAGAGCCTCACACAGGGCTTTATCTCACAACTATGAGATCATGACTTGAGGTGAAATCAACAGTAGAACATTTAACCAACTGAGCTACCCACATTTCCCAAGAAAAGCCATTTCTATCTATGAAGTTACTCAAGACAAATAATCCCCTTTGATACTCTCTTTCATCCCTTAAAACTTATCCATCGGCGTTATTCAACTTTTTCTCCAAAATAAATCTAACCTCTATTCATATTTTCTAATTCCAGTATTAAAATTCTACTTCAAGTCGAGTTCAGCTCTATTCTTGACACTTTTGTTCTCTTACCCTTCCATTTCATGTTTATCTGAAACACTCAAGATTGTGTAATACACTGATTTGCCTTTATTATTCAGATGTCAACTAGAATATCATCTTCTCAGAAATACCCTCTTTGGCCATTAAATCAAAAGTAGTCTTCCTCATTTTGTCCTTGCACTAACTAATTGTATTGGTGGTTGGTTGATTTAGGAATATTTATCCTCATCTGAAATTTGTTATTTAATTACTTAACTGTCTGGGTCCCCACTGTAAGATATATACTCCAAGAAGCCTCCTGTTCTATTTACCTTTGTACCTTCAATATCTAGTTCAGGAATAGATAGATGGTTAATCCCAGTTACTACTTGTTGAATAAATGAATTAGCTATAGTTCATATTCAGCAATATAAAAGTGGCCTTCGTGAAGTTAGAAGAGTTTATAACCCAGGAATAGGGAGCATAAATTACAGTTTAAGTTGTTATATGAACACTGTATTTTAGTTTCCTGGATTTCAGTTTCCTCACCCAAAAATGAGGGACTTAACACAAATTTATGTGGAATATTTCCTTCTGACCTAAAACTCAATCATTATAAATTATAAATTATTTTGACTGTATTTCAGAATAAGGCATTTGAATGACCTAGAATTTTATCCTAAATTCAAATGGGGGGTGGTGGTTATTTTACCATTTCATTTACCATCATTATAAATTTCCGATGCCAGTGAGGCTCATAGATGGGCTCTCAGATCTGTGTGTGGCTGCTTGACAAATCCAGCAAATCAGCATTTAGTTGGAGGCACATATGGAGCAACCTTCTGCCAGCCTGCATTTTGCCAAGAGGCATAGCACTTTTAGGTCATTATATTGCCAACTACTTAGACACATTTGTGCCTGCACAGAGCCATGAACACAAGTGAAAGCCCCAAGATATTGGCTTCTCTCATTACCGGTACTTCAGCAAAGAAGAATGGAAGACTCCAGGCAAAGAGTATGATCCATGATGAGAGGACCAGTATTATAGTTGGTATGTGCTTTCTGTGATTCTGAGTGAGGATCATTTTTCATGTCAGATTAAATGTGCCAGTTGTTTGTCTAAAGCTTCTAGGTTGCCTAATGCTCTTTGAGGAAACATACATTTTTATACAGCATTAAGATTTTCATGATAATTTTTGGCTGTGAATGACGAAGCGGAGAATAGTTTTGATGCTTATTTAAATAACATCTCCACCTTTCTCATCTCTTTTGGAAAGTTGATATTACAAGCTGGCCAGACAAAGTTTATACAGCCCATCTAACATCAGCAAGAACCAAGCATTTGACTGAAGCCTGTTTTGCTGGCTCTAGTATATAAAAGGGCCCAGCACATTAGCCTACACTTCTTAATCTGGCAGCATTTATAGGCTTAGAAAGACTTCCAGTGAGGATCCTTCTGGTTAGAATTTTCATCCAACAATAATTCTGTTAGAAAACCACCATCACCACCACCACGACAACATGAACTGGTCTAGTTACTACAGTCAATTGTTAGTTGCATAAACATTGATATTTTCTTCAAAAAAAAAAAAAAAAAAACAGAAAGGCATTTTCACCCATTTAATGAATTTTGTTTTATATTATTTTATGCTTTTGGTGATAACTTTAAAGTAATAGGCATGATACCTAAGATATTTAGAGCAGTAAAATCACTGAAAGTAAATCAGATAATTTTTTTAATAGCAAGAATATAAAAACAACTCTCACTTTTTCCTACTGTCTCTATAGGAAATAACCTCCAAAGGGGAGAAAAAAATAAAAAATAAAAATAAAACCAAGACAAGGTAATGGATCAAAGAGGAAGGAAATTTACAAGATATCATCATCACATTGTTCCAGTTGTTAGGTTTCCTTTCTAAGGTTTTCTATGTTCGGTTACTTAAATAGGTTGGTCCATTTAAAACTGCAAGGCATAAAATAGAGCTGCTTTAAATGGGTCACACTCACAATATAACTAAATTTTCTGCTTTTAGACAGGCATCATTTTGATTTTATTTCTTAGGAAGGAAGAGAGTTTTATACACAGGGTTGAATGCTTTCAATTTAAAAGAAAATGGAGGAAATGAGCCTAAATTATAAGTCTTAGGAATCTGGGATATTTTTGTTACATATAGAAGTGTCAAGCTTGCTATATTAGAGAAATCTTAAATTCTAACTTAACATGGAGATGTTAGAATTAAAATACATTCACTGATTGATTATACATCTTCTCTGTTTTTTTCTTAAAGTTGAAAAGACATAAAATATTTATGAGGACATAGCACTTAATAGTTCCATGTACATAAATATGAGTTCTCATTCAAAATAGAATTCTTGAGCACCCATCTTTATGGGAACAAGAGGAATACACCTGGGGATTCCTATAAATGCTGATTAAAGGGGCACATAATTCAATTATGGACCCACATAGACTCATCAAATCATTTACCAATAGTGCATACATCACCGAATACATTTCAGTTATGTTTTTCTTTTTTTTTTTTAATGTTTATTTATTCTTAAAAGACAGAGAGACAGAGTGTGAACAGGGGAGAGACAGAGAGTGAGGGAGACACAGAATCTGAAACAGGCTCCAGGCTCTGAGCTGTCAGCACAGAGTCCAATACGGGACTCGAACTCACGAGCCACAAGATCATGACCTGAGCTGAAGTCAGATGCTTAACTGACTGAGATACCCAGGTGCCCCTCAGTTATGTTTTTCAAAGTAAATCATGTGATTCTATTACTAATTATTTGTATTACTCAGCATATAATTTCTCTAAAAGTGAGAAGTATTTAGTAAAAATGACTATCATCAAATCATAACCTTTCTAATTGTAATCTTTTTTTTCATTTTATCAAAACAATATGATAATCATTTAATTAATTTTTGGAGGTTAAGATAAAATAGCAATAATAAAATTTTGTCTCTTAAAGTTTAAGAGTTAAGTATTGTTTTGTTGTTTTTGTTTTGAGAGAGAGAGAAAGAGAATGAGTGGGGGAAGGGAAGAGAGAGAGGGGGGGAGAGAGAGACAATCCCAAACAGGTTGCATGTTCAGCAAAGAGCCCAATACAGGGCCCGTTCTCACGACTATGAGATCTCAACCTGAGCCAATACCAAGAGTCAGATGCTTAACGATTGATCCACCCAGGTGTCCCAGGACTATCTTAAATTATAATTGAAGAAATATAAAAATTTCAGTTTGAAATAATATAAAAAATAACAATGTTACATTGTATATGCTAGCAAAATAAATACAAATACATAAAAAGACCATTGAGAGAGCATGTCTCCAGGATAAGTATGATATTCCCCCAAAAACTAATGGGGAAAGGGAAAAAAGGAAACAAAGGCATGAAGAAAGAAAGGAGGTTAGTAAGAAAGCAAAAGGCAAATGGTTTTGGTTATTTTCTTGTTTTTAATTTTTTTAATCTTTATTTATTTTTGAGAGAGAGAGAAAGACAGAGCATGAATGGGAGAGAAGCAAAGAGGGAGACAGAACCTGAAGCAGGCTCCAGGCTCTGAGCTGTCAGCACAGAGCACGAGGTGGGGCTCAAACTCATGAACCACGAGATCAGGATCTGAGCTGAAGTCAGAGGCTCAACCAACTGAGCCACCCAGGTGCCCCTATTTTCTTGTTTTTAATTAAAATGACTGTTTTTAATCAACCCCCAAATTATAATCACACTCTACAATGGTTAATGTGAATTTAAAAAGTTAGATTCTCTACATCAGAAGTAGATTTTACCACATATTATTCTGACACTAGGATAACAATGTAAAAATATTGCTGATATCACGGTTTCACTATCAATTCTACTACTACTACTATCAAAACATTATTTAGTATATAAACAGTCTTGTACTTAAAATATATATCATTACAAGGGCACCTGGGTGGCTCAATCTGTTGAGCATCCAACTTTGGCTCAGGTTGTGATCTCATGGTTTCTGAATTTGAACCCCACATTGGGCTTGCTGCTATCAGCCTGTCAGCCTGGAGCCTGCTTTGGATTCTCTGTCCTCCTCTCTCTCTGCCCCTCCCTGACTCTCTCTCAAAACATAAATAAAACATTAATAAAAAATTTAAAAAGCATGTGTCATTACATCAAAGCTAACAAATGTATAGTGTGATATTTATGTCTCAAAAGAATATATAAAACTCTTACATAACTATAATATAGTTAAAATAATTACACTTACTTTGGAATTATTTTGGTAATATACGTCCTGAAATGGTGTTTATATTTATAACTGATTTTTTCTTTTTTTTTAACATTTATTTATTTTGAGAGACAGAGAGAATATGAGTGGGGGAGGGGCAGAGGAAAAGAGAGAATCTCAAGCAGGCTCCATGCTGTCAGTGCAGAACTCATGCAGGGCTTGAACTCACCAATCTGTGAGGCCATGACATGGCATGAGCTGAAATCAAGAGTGGGATGCTTAATCAACTGAGCCACACAGACACCCCATATAACCGCTTTTTTTCTATATCAGCATCACTTCTTATTTTGTACTTAATGTATTCCAACATGCAGCATTTGCTACTACATGTTTTTAATCTTAAACCTCCTTACAAACATTTTTAGAAAAAGTTCTATCTTCATTTTAAAGTCAATAGTGATGAAGCAAGTGTAGAAATGAGACTTTTTGGTACATTCTTAGTATAATTGCCAATGCATAAATGTTTTTTGTGTTAGGTTTATTTTAACCAAGGCTTTACGCATTAATACACTGTTGTCTGTGTAGTAAACAAAATTAGAGAGGCTGCTAATATTGTAGTAAGAAGACTGTCAAAGACATACCAAAAAAACTAAGATACCTACTTTGACATAGTAGACTGAGGTTTTAAAATGTGTATCTAATTTACCAATGGAAAGAGTTTATGATTATATTATAATGTGACTAGTAGTGATAGAAGAAACACTTTTCATATAAATATTAATTATATAATTTTAGTGTGTCATCTATTAAAATCTATCCTAAGGATATGAAGACTATATTTAATGCTGGAGAAAGGGTATTCAGAAAAGAAAAAGTATATTATCAGGCTACTTTTTAGATCCAAATTAATTTATTTTTAAAAAGAGAGGAGGAGGAGAGAGAAAAGGGGGAAGAGAAGGAGAGGAAAGAATAAGAGAGTTAGGCAGCCCCAGAAAGAAAAATCTTATGATCAGTGCACTGTATACTTTGTCTACTGTTCTCATTTTTATCATTTTTTGACTAACACATTTAATTACTTCTGGATCCCAAACAAGTTAATAGTTCATTAGAGCATAAGTTCTGGAGTCCAGATAAGGATAAAATTCTAGTTCCAACATATGCCAGTTTTGTAACTCTTTAATTTGGGGAAATATATTTAAACTCTCCAATCCTCAGTTTCCTCATTTGTAGCTAGATTATAATAGTATTAGTATATAGAATTTCTGTGTTTATAAATGAGTTAATGTATATAAAGTACTTAGTAAAATGTAGAATAAACTCAAAACTCTTTCTTACATATATATCATCATCATCAACTTCACCATTAATGAATCAGAATCTTATGTTTAAAGATGAATCGGTTATATTTTTAAATGAATATACGTAATTAGGGAGAATATTATAATGATTAAAGATGTTTTCTAAATATTAAAAAAAAAAAAATATATATATATATATATATATATATCCAAAAGATTTCATTGAAAACACAGGATGCCCAAAAACACATTCATGTACTTACTCATTGAGTAAAATCATAATTTGTTATGTAAAATTCCACTATGGTATTTGGGGTCATTTAAAGCGTTGGTGCATACTTTTTGAGTTAGGTGTTAAGAATTTAAATCTGAGTGTTCAAGTCAGCTGCTTTGACTTCATCACCACATTCTAAACTAAGCATGAGAGATTCAATTTACCAACAACCTGCAAATCATTCACTGCCTCACTTTCTACTTGCAGGTACGTAGGATGCTGCAAATATGACAATATCCATGATTATTATAATAAATAATCATTTATTAGTGACATTTCTCACATCCTTAACAAAAACAGTTACCATGACCTATGACTCATCTGTTTGCTTTTGATTTTTTCTACAAAAAAACTCTTGAAACAGTACTCCATGTTCAGTGTCCAGTGCTTCTCCTACCACTCACTCTCAAATCCTTACCATTTAAGCTTTCCACCCTCCCCACTCTTCTAAAACTACTCCTGTCAAAGACATCTATGGCATTTGGGAATGGACTCCAATGGTCTATTTGTATTTGCAATTTTACTCAACCTCATAGCAACATTTTTTATAGTCCACACTCCTCAACACCACACGGTTTCTTATCTTGGCTTCAAAGATAACATACTTTCTAATTTACCTCATACACCCACAATGCTTTCTCCCACTTGGGTCTCTTCTGCTTGTCCCTTCTGTTTTCTACTTCCTTATGCTTGAGAGCTCCAGGGTGAATGCTTCACTTCTTTTCCTGTACTACCTCCTCTAGGGACTTCATTTAATTGGATGGCTTTTTAAATGTTCAACCATGGCAGGTTCACAGGTTGGGTTTAATGCTCTGAAATGTCTATATTGAAATCCTTGATAATTTTTGAATTTGTGATTTATAAGTGAATACTGGTGAACAAAATGGAGTCTGAGCCAAAGACTCTCTCATTATCCCTCCAATTGCACAATATGAGTCCCTTCCCTTCTGCTCTACTGCCCCCACCCAGAACCCACCACCACCTTTTGTACCCTGGGGTGCCCTGGGTGCAGAGGTGAGGAGGACTGAAGTTTAGTGCATGTAACTTGTGTGCCAAGTCATAATGTGGGGCCCCAGACATCTGTGAGGGTCTGCCTTCACCCCATAGGCATCCTATGTTCAAGAGAGTGTCACATTAAGTAGCAAATTAAAAACATTGTTATAGGTTGAAAGAGAGCCTGTGGAAGAAAAAAATATCCTACTTTGCAAGCGAAATACCCCACACCTTCTTACCCCAGTTCTCACAAATGATCTGTCTAGTCCTGCTTTCAAAGATGTCTGCATTTCTCCAACTCCCAAATATCACCTACAGCTCAGACCCATCTCTAGAATTCAAGATTGTTTTAGCCAACTGACTCTTCGGCATCTCCATTTTGTTGTATGATATAAAAAAATTCTCAAAATCAAATTGTTAAAATGTAAGTGATATTTTCCCAGGGACTTGTGGCTTTCCTCATCTTAGTGACAATGCCATACATCCACATCATCAGCTCCAAATTTATTATCGTTCTTTATTATTCTCTCACATGCCAAATCCATTCCATAAGGAAATCTAATTATTTTCTGTTCTCCAAATGTATCCACTACCTGGTGAATCCTCACCATTTCTATTATAACTAAGTTAACTTTTTGCCTGATAGCTACAAAATCCCCAGGGTGGTCTCCTCACTTCCAGATCTATCCATCACCTCTATACATTTTTCTGAACCAAGCAGGTAAAGTGAGTCATTAAATAAGTCTGTTCATGTCAGTCTTCTATACAGAAGCTTACCCTGTGTTCCTAGTAAATTTTGACACAGTAAAAGCCAGAGTCCTCTCATTAATATGACCCTGCTCTCTGACCTCATTTAGTATAGTTCTCAACTTTGGCACCTCTGCTCTGGCCACAGTGGACTTACTACTACTTTCTTTGAATATATTAGGTTTGTTCCTGCCTTGAGACTGTATACTTGATCATCTTTACACTGTATCTACATGAACAAAGCCTTCACCACTTTCAAGTTTTGCTCATTGAAGCCTCCCCTAGCCATCCTATTACTCAATGAAGCTTGCCCACCCTCTCCTCTGCATATTCAATATGCTCTATCTTGCTTTATATGTATTTTTCCAGGGTATCAATTATTTTACATATTATCTAATTTGCTTTATTGTATTTACTTGTCTATTATCTCTACATGCTAAATAGTAATATCTAAGAAGACAGAGACCTTCACCTGTTTTAACTACCCATGTATTCCAAGCAACCAGAGTAGTACCTGGTACATAGTGGAAGTCAAGTGAAAGCTGGTGGGATGAATATTAAAAACAGTAGATTAAACATTAATTCTAACAACATGAATGGCTTATAAATGAATCTGTATTGTGGTGATTGTAAGATTAATTTTGAAATTAACATTAAGCATTAGTTAATCAGTAAAGGAAATATATATATATAAAATGCTTATGGATACATGATCATCTTGGTAAATATATGAAGGTATCTGTATGTGAAAAGTTTTCCATAGGGCCAGATAGACATTCAATAGAACTTTTACTATTGTCCAAGTCTGTTCCTTAGGAATGTATGCTGGTAAACTAACAATTTTTTAAAATATTTACTTGTAGCAAGCATTTGCTGAGTTTCATGAGAATACTCTCACTCTGGCCAATTTGAATCTATTAACAGGATGTCAGGTAGTTGGAAATGGGGAGCAATTTACATAATCAGTTCTTGCACGCAATAAGAGCTGGCTTCATTATACCTCTGGATGAGTGTGTGTATGTGTGTGTGTGCTATACATATGTCCTTATTTGCATACACAGTTCTCACTTTGCACAGCACTGTGGGATCATTAATTTAAAAAAACATGCAACTTGAAACCATACAATCAAACTTAATAATTAATGGGGAATGGTGCAACCACTATGGAAAACAGTATGATGATTTCTCAAAAAATTAAAAAACAGAAATACCATATGATCCATCAATCCTAATTCTGGTTATATATCCAAAATAATTGAAATTTGGGTCTTGAAGAGATATTAGCATTCCAATGTTCATTGCATCATTATTCATAAGAGCCAAAAGGTGGAAGCAACCCAAATGTGCATATTCAGATGCACGTATAAACAAAATGTGGTATATATATATACAATGGAATATCATTCATTCTTAAAAAGGTAGAAAACCTGTCACATGTTAGAACATGGATAAACAGGACGTTATGCTAAGTGAAATAAACTAGTCATAAAAAGGAAATATTACATGACTTGTGTATACGATATATCTAAAGTTGTCAAATGCATAGAAACAGAGAATTGTGCTTACTGGGGACGAGGGGGAGGGAAAAATAGCAAGTTGTTCAATGAGCACAGAGTTTCAGGTTTACAAGGTGGAAAAGTTCTGTAGGTCTGCTGCACAACACTGTGCATATACTTAACAGTACTGAACAGTACCTCCCCTGCTCATGCTCCCTCTCTCTCTCAAAACTAAATAAACATTTTTAAAAAATGGTTAGGATGTTGGGGCACCCGGGTGGCTCAGTTGGTTAAGTGTCTGACTCTTGACTTCAGCTTCAGTCATGATGTCATGGTTCATGATTTCCAGCCTGGTGTCAGGTTCTGCACTGACAACATGACACCTGCTTGGGATTCTCTCTCTCTATCTGCCCCTCCCCTACTGGCTGGCTCACTCTCAATCTCTCCCTGTCTCTCCCTTCTGCCCTCCCTCAAAATAAATTAACTTTAAAAATGGTTGCGGTAGTAAGTCTTATATGTTTTTATCACAATTAAGTGATGAGCATGGAGCCTGCTTGAGATTATCTCTCTCCCCATCTGCTCCTCTCTCCTACTTGTGCATACATACTCTCTTTCTCTCTAAAATAAGATAGATAGATAGATAGATAGATAGATAGATAGATAGATAGATAGATAGATGATAGATAGATAGATGATAGATAGATATATAGATAGATAGATAGATAAACTTTAAAATAATGTGTGAAAATTAGAATTATTCCATGACTTTAAAAAATTTTTGTCAAGACATTAAAAACTCATTTCAGGGACATCTGGGTGGCTTAGTCAGTTGAGTGCCCAACTTCGGCTCAGGTCATGCATGATCTCACTGTTCATGGGTTCAAGCCCCACATCAGGCTCTGTGCTGACAGTTCAGAGCCTGGAGCCTGCTTTGGGTTCTATGTCTCCCTCTCTGTCTCTCCCCTGCTCTTGCTGTCTCTGTCTCTCAAAAATAAAATAAACATTAAAAAATTAAAAACTCATTTCAGTTACAAATGTATAGAAAAATAAAAAGGCTAAGAAAAATATTATTTATCTAGTACATTGTAGTTTAAAACATAAGGTACTATGAAAATAGTTTCTTGGCTTAAAAAAAATATATATATATATATCGAGTTTGAATAATGTAGTAAGTGCTCACCCTATAAAATACAATATAAAGCAAGAATTTTTCTATACCATGACAAATTGTCATAGCTCCTTCCAAGTTTGCATCACCATATAGCATTTTATTCTTTGCACTTTCAATGTCAGGAAATATCTAAGAGTCCTTTAAATGGAAGGCTACTTTTTTCAGTATCACTTCTTCTGAGGTGTCTTGATTGTTTTTGTCATAACTAAGTCAACAAGTTTATGTCATTTATATCAATAAGTTTATGTGCACTAAGTGTGCTGGAGTCTGTGTGGCTGTATCATGCCCATATGACTGAACCCCCAATAAAAAAACTGGTACCAAGGTTTGTGTGAGCTTCCCAAGCTGCTAACCTCTCACACAGATTGCCATATATTCTTGCTGAGAGAATTAAGCACATTCATGTATGACTTCATTGGGAAGGGACACCTAGAACCTAGACCCTAGTTTTTCATGTATTTTGCTTCATGTGCCTTTTCCCTTTATTGTTTTGATCTATATACATTCATTGTAATAAACTATAAATGAGTGTACTAGCTTCGAAGTCCTGTGTTTCCTTCTAGTAAATCCTCAAGCCTGAAAGCAATCTTAAGTACTCTCAATATATCATACTATAAGGTAATATACAGAAAATAATTATACACGGCTTGGAACACAGTTAGTATTCCATAAACATTACACTGTGCCCCCATATTTTTATACTCTAATAGAAAAAGAGAATTGAGGGGCACCTGGGTGGCTCAGTTGGTTGAGCGTCCAGCTTCGGCTCAGGTCATGATCTCACGGTTTGTGGATTCGAGCCCCACGTCGGGCTCTGTGCTGACAGCTAGGTCAGAGCCTGGAGCCTGTTTCAAATTCTGTGTCTCCCTCTCTCTCTGACCCTCCACTGCTCATGCTGTCTCTCTGTCTCAGAAATACATAAAATATTTTTAAAAATTTAAAACAAAAAGAAAAAGAGAATTGAATTCAAGGGAGGGAGCCCAAAGATTGGTCTTATTTATCATTATATGACTGACTTCACAGAGATAATCTGTTAATGACATATACATTACATGTGTTGTGCTCTTTGAATGAAATGTAGAATGTGTGTGCAATATAGTATTATTATTGACTTTTTAATCAGAATGAACTTTAAACAAGTACCTTCCTTAGATGTAGTGCTTCAAAATATTAAACATTCCACTGAGAAGAAAGAGAAAGAAAAATTTTAAATAAAATTAAAAGAAAGTTAAATTGTTTTAAAACCTACTTTATGGTTTTTAAATGTAAGTATTTTTTTTTAAGTTAGAATATCAAGTTGTAATTTTTCTTAATAATCTTATGTTTCAAAATGAACACCTCTGTGGTGCAATTATACAAGAATATTATTAGAGGTGGGAGACTAGGTCACAAAAGTATGTTAAGCTGCAGTAATTCGCAACAATGTTCAGCTTCACAGTTCCAGTGTGAAAGTCTGTCATATGTGGTCTACAGATCACACGTGTAAATGCATGGAGATTTAATACACTCAACACAGAAACTCTTTGAAAACAATGTTTTCCTCATTACAGAGGAATACACATTTTTAGAATTTTCTATAATGTAGTAAGGAAAGTAAAATAAAATCATCAAACCTACCACCTATATATAGATTTTTTTAAAGTACCAGATGTAAACATTATTTAAAACTTTCCTTTATATTTTATTTTTATTTTTTTTAAAATATTTTTTATTTATTTCTAGGAGAGAGAGACAGCATGAGCAGGGGAGGGTCAGAGAGAGAGGGAGTCACAGCCTGAAACAGGCTCCAGGCTCTGAGCTGGCAGTCAGCACAGAGCTCGACGCGGGGCCCGAACCCACAAACCGCGAGATCACGACCTAAGCGAAAGTCGGACGCTTAACCGACTAAGCCACCCAGGCGCCCCAAACTTTCCTTTATATTTTAACAAATATATTATAAATATCTCTTATGCCGTGAAGTATCAAAACAGTCTTTCATTTATATACTTAAAATAGATCATTGTAGTTACTGATTGCTCTGTTTGTGCCACTGAAAATGTAAATCTGGCTCAATATCTATATCCATAATGAATTTTCTATAACAATTTATTCTCATTGCCCTATTTTTCTTTATAAAAATTCTATATTGATACCAAAGTAAATAATTCTATTGGTAATTATGCCTTCATTAAGAGATATAAGTTAGTAATTATTACCTTTACCTATCTCTTAGAAAAATCTCAAAATTGGGAAAAGGTAATAATAAAGTATGGTTATGTATTGTCAATCTTAACTAATGTTAATAAACACCCAACTTCAAGAAGGCCTATATCAAGACTCTGAAGGGACTGTGATAGTACTCTCCTTGCAAATTCTCATGTTAACTTGCCACAGTTTCATGGCGGCTAATAGAAACATAAGACTTCTGGGTCAGAGACAAACAACAATTTACTACTCAAGGCAATAGCTATAGCTTATTATTATTATTAATTACACGAGTTTTCTTTTTCCCAATTCAAACAGGTACATACATGAAGCAATTCCAATGTCACAAACACAGGAGGTTGCATTATAAGAGAACTCCCTAGAATGGAAGTTTTATATAAAACAAGTGTTTTAAATGTAACAAAACGCTTGTTTTATAATGCCTATACTTTTATCTGGAGAAAGTCATTAATATACTAAACTGTAAGCATGTTTTCTCTCTGTTCTGGAAACAAATACTATCTTTATCTTCCAAGACTATAAACAAACCAACACTTTGCTCCAGATGTAGAGAGTGTCTCTATCTCCCATGCACTCTACAAACACCCTTGAAAAGACAGTCCAAAGCAAAGAATAATCAGTGCCTCACTGGTGAAACAAGCAAATATAAGAGTTATGCATGCAAAGTTGTCTTCCAATAGTCTAAAGCCATTATATTATAGTTGATTTTTTTAAATATGCTGCTTTATAGTAATATTTATATTTTTAATTCCATTGAACTTGTTTCAAAACTACAACAACTTAATTCCACACAAGTTGTATTTTTCTAAGTTTCCTCTCCTACAGCTTCCTTCCTTCTTTTTCTATAGCAGACAAGCACAAATACTATGTCATGCCAGCCACTGTAATTCTGGTAATACCTATGCCAATTCCAATTATGCCCATCATTTCATCCCCAGTTTGGCAGAGATCCCTTTTCTTTTTTCTTTTGGTTATTAAACATAAACCTTAACTCAGTTTTCATTAAATTAATTCATTAGTTAATTCGCATACAATGATTACCAAGTGTCTAACTTAAGCAGAATTACTATGTGCCAGGAATTGCAGCAAGTTCTAGAAGACAAAGACAAATTATTCAACATCATCGACACTGAAGTGCTTCACAGTCAAATTATATAGAAGGACATTTAAAATGCAATGTTCGTTCTCTAGGATTTTAATGGCTTCCTGTCTTACTCAACATGTCTCTGGTGGCAAGGAAAACAAAAGCAAATTATTGGGACCTTATCAAGATAAAAAGCTTTTGCATGGTGAAGGAAACAATCAACAGAACTAAAAGGCAACTGAAGGAATGGGAGAAGATATTTACCTTTTTTTTAATTTAATTTTGAGAGAGAGAGAGAGACAGAGCACGAGTCAGGGAGGGGCAGAGAGAGAGGGAGACACAGAATCTGAAACAGGCTCCAGGCCCTGATCTGTCAGCACCGAACCTGATTCAGGACTTGAACCCACAAACCGCAAGATCATGACCTGAGCTGAAGTCGGACGCTTAACCTACTGAGCCACCCAGGCACCCCAGGAGAAGATATTTACAAATGACACATCAGATAAAGGGTTAGTATCCAAAATCTATAAAGAACTTACAAGATTCAACACCCAAAAAACAAATAATCCAGTGAAGAAATGGGCAAAAGACATGAATAGACACTTTTCCAAAGAAGACTTCAAGATGGCTAAGAGACACATGAAAAGATGCTCAACATCACTCATCTTCAGAGAAATACAAATCAAAACCACAATGAGATACAACTTCACACATGTCAAAATGACTCAAATTAACAACTCAGGAATCAACAGATATTGGCGAGGATGTGGAGAATGAGGAATCTTCTTACACTGTTGGTGGGAATGCAAATTGGTATACCCACTCTGGAAAGCAGTATGGAGGTTCCTCATAAAGTTAAATACAGAACTATCCTGCAACCCAGCACTACTAGATATTTGTCCAAAGGGTACAGGTGTGCTGTTTCAAAGGGGCATGTACACCCCAATGTTAATAGCAGCACTATCAACAATAGCCAAAGTATGGAAAAAGCCCAAATGTCCATCTACTGATGAATGGGTAAAGAAGATGGAGTATAAATATATATGTATATCTATATCTATATGTATATGTATATCTATATCTACATCTATACACTGAAGTATTACTTGGTGATCAAAAAGAAAAAAGAAATCTTGCAATTTGCAACAAGGTGGATGGAACTAGAGTGTATTATACTAAGTGAAATTAGAGAAAGATAAATACAGGACTTCACTCATGTGAAGACTTGAAGATACAAAACAGATGAACATAAGTGAAGGGAAGAAAAAATAATATAAAAACAGGGAGGGGGACAAAACATAAGAGCCTCAAATACAGAGAACAAACTGAGGGTTGTTGGAGGGGTTTTGGGTGGGGGAATTGGCTAAATACATAAGCAGCTTTAAGGAGGACACTTGTTGGGATGAGCACTGGGTGTTATATTTAGGGGATGAATCACTGGATTCTACTCCTGAAATCATAATTGCACTAGTGCTAACTAACTTGGATGTAAATTTTAAAAATAATAAAAAATAAATACATAAATAAACAAATAAAATGTAAAGATTCATATATTATATTATGAACCAAATTCTTCCTGAGGGGAACAGCTCAAATATAAGATGCTAGAGTTTGGTAATTATGATTTTTCACATTCTTATTAAGGATATATAACTATCCTTCCACTTGAGAAGTAGTCTCGAACGTCGTGGTCGTGATACATTCTGATCAAGGTGGAAGGAAGGACACGAAGGAGCAAAGATGGTCTGAATTCTATTTATGCCTCAAAGTTCTTCTATTAGGAAAATTACATGGAGTTGACAGAGAAGACTGTATATTCACAAGAATAAGACACAAGTATCTTCCTTTGTATCTCAAGTCAGAAAAAAATTTTTCTTTATTTTTTCAAAATAGAACCTTAAAACCCAAATAAATGCCACTTCATAAAGAAACTATTTCAAAATAGTAAAGCATGATATACCATAAGCAAAGTGATGAATCAGGAATTATAAATGACTAGCAGAATGTTTCTTCTTTTAAAATTTTAATTCTAATGCATTTAGGAGGAGGCCTTGTGCTCTCACTTTGGCACAGTAACCATCATTTGTTATTACCTTTACCTATCTACTTTCTAAATTCATTTATGCAATATTTCTTGCCCGTGAAGGGAATGTGACATATGAAAATAAAGTTAAATAAGTATTTGAAATTTGTAACACATCACTGATATAGTTCATTATACCCATAGTACGATAGCTATACAGTTATACTTGAGAATGAAATTCAACTATAGATTTGTTTATTTCAAGGAGCATTCAGTCTATAAAGTTCCAGCCACAGAGTTAACAGATACAAGCCTAGTAGCATTTCACATTCCTCACAGGTTGAGAATAAAGAGAACTTAGCCTTTGCAAAATTAGAGAAAGTGCTTCCACCCAATTCCCCTAAATTATAACCTCAAAAATTACAGTATGTAAAGCTATCTTTGTGGCTTTTCTTTAATCAGTTAGTAAAGTTTCTGAAAGTTTGTCAAATCAGAATAAAATGCATAAAATTTAGAAATTAACTTAGCTGGTGGAAGCCAGTGCTGTTGTGTTGCTCATAAGCACATAGCCTTTTTAAGTGGGTGAGACTACTTTTTAAACATGAGTACTTACAAGGGAGGAAAATAAATGACCGTTTTGTAAAACCAAATTTTAATTTGTTTAATGTTTATTTATTTTTGAGAGACAGAGAGACAGAGCATGGGTGGAAGAGGGGCAGAGAAAGAAGAGGAGACACAGAATCTGAGCAGGCTCCAGGCTCTGAACTGTCAGCAGATTTCCATGCGCAGCGGAACCCACAAACCATGAGATCATGACCTTAGCTGAAGGTGGATGCTTAACTGACTGAGCCACCCAGGTGCCCTGTAAAACTGAATGTTAGTAATAAGTCAGCAGCAAATTAGGTCAAAATGTTAGAAGTATTACATAATTTGAGGTCATTCAACTGATTTCCCAAATTTTTTCTATAATGGATATATCCATGTACACTGATATTTGAGAGTTTCTCTTTAACTCTTCAATTAATAGAGTTATACAAAAATGTAAAACATATATAAATTAATTGGGCTTTGAATCTCTTACACAAAAAATATTTTCTTCCCTTGAAGATTCTTTAAATCTTTGAAAAATGTCATCTCTAACAGAAAATAGCAAGGATATACTTCCAGCTTTAAAAGAGAAAAATAATGAGGGTACTTGGATGGCTCAGTTGGTTAAGAGTCCATGAGCTTAGCTCATGATCTCATGGTCCATAAGTTTGAGCCCTGTATTGGGCTCTGCGCTGACAGCTCAGAGCCTGGAGCCTGCTTCAGATTCTGTGTCTCCCTCTCTGTCTCTCCTCTGTCCTTACTCACTCTCTCAAAAATAAACATTAATTTTTTTAAATAACTAAAAAATACAAAGAGAAAAATCTGTGGATTAATAAAAATTGATACTCACATTATGACTGTTTCAAGTCTCACCTTGGTTTTCAAATGGAAACCCAATTTGCTCAATATTGAAGCAATTACACAAAAAATCTGATAATGTACTGTAAGATGGGGGTACAGGGTAGCCTCTTCTTGGCCTACTCTTTATCGATTGTACAGGTTAGAGACTTAAAAAGAAGAGACACTGTGGCTGGAAGGAGAGGATGAAGTTAATATTATTATCTCCAAAATATGAAACAACCATATGATCTTTAGTTCTCCATGACACAAATCAATGATTTTCACTCAGAAGTTTTCTGATAGCAATAAATCAGTTGCTTCATATCAGAAAAAAAAGTAACTGTATGGAAATAACATAGGAGAAAAAATGTTTCTTATTTTTGTATTCAGAAATTCTGTTTGAGGATTCTGTAAGAAACAAACATGGAAGAAAAAAGTTTTACTAAGTCAAACCCATGTCTGAATAAAGAATTAGCATATCTTCTATTCCATATTTAAGACCCACTAGAGGTAGAGCACATACACTACTCCATATACTTGGCCAAGTAACATTACGAAGAAACACAGACCTCTCATTTCCCAACCATCTATTCTTTTCAATGTCTTCAAACCTAGAATCAACTTCTGGTACCTTCCAAAATAAGAAAATTAATTTTCCTACCCTTTAATAAGAATCAGAGTGTTACAGAAAACCCTAAATATTAACTTTATATCTATGGGATAACTGCATTGTAAACACTTTTCAAGGAATAGGAAGCATAGGTAGATATAAGATTTTCCATTTCCTAAAACTAGCTAACTTTATTTTAACATGAGGAAGTGTTTAGCTAATTATTCCTCATTAGTGGACCCAGGGAGTAGTTTCCAAAACATCAGTTTCTCCTTACTCAAGGATTTTTGCCCATGGCTCTTTTCCAGCTCCCTGCCAGACAGAGCGACCATTTTCACATCAAAAGGAGCTCACAGGATTAGCTCCATGAAAGCAAAGACCTTGCTTGCCTGGTTCACTGCTGCTAAAAAAACAAAATTCATCTGAGTAAGTTTGAAGATCTAATTGGCTTTATTAAATGATTCATGAAAGAGGCAACATTCCATTTAGCAAGTAGAGGGGCGCTCTGAGGAGTTTTATAAAATGGAAGTTTTTATAGGAAGGAGGGTGGGGCAAGAACAGTATTAAGAAAAGAAAAGGACTGTTCCAGGCAAGGTCACTTTCCCATAGAGGCGAAAGCAGAGGGTCTTATCATGCAGATTACTTTTGCTTCCTTTGGTGGGTGAAAGTGGATGAAGAGGGCCCATGTGACAGATTACCTCTTTGGTGCTAATCAGGAAATTCCTGACTGACCAATTAAGACTTACATTTCTAGGGGACTTTGAAACTGCAACTACAATTAGATTAGGTATTAAGCATCATCTTGGTGGCTTGGCCTAAGTGATGCTGTTTTGGGCCTGTGGTTTGCTTTTTAACACTTGCGATCATAGTCTAACAGAGTGGTGTCTGGCAAATAGGACATTCTTAGTGTTCATGAATGAGTGAATGTTTAATCTAGATTGCCTAGGTACTGCAGTCATTTCCAAACTATGCGGATGTTCTTATAAAATAATTGGCTTCATTACCCGCCTGCATCAGAGTGAGTCTAGTTTTTTCAACAAGCACTGAGTTTTTCCTGTCCTTTTGAAAAATGCTAAAAATGGTAGAGTAATGGTAGAGGACAATGATAAAGGAATACTCAACTATAAGATCAGATCACTGCAGCTAACTTCAAATCACCACCATTGGGCATTTATTTCCCAAAAATAAGCTTCTCCTACACTTGTCATGTCCATTCCCCATGCATTCTTCCTTATAGTACCTGTGATTCCTTATCTCCAATCCAATCTCCCACTGCCTGCCTCCTTTCCAGTCTTTCCTATGTGCCTTCTGAAAAGACATTGGAAAAGACATTCTGTAAAACACTAATCTATTCATATACTTTTTGTCCTACTTTTTCCCCATTAAGTGCACCTTGGTTCTTAGCTCTTTTCTGATGGGTTGCTCTCTTATCTACCTTTTCAACTGGTACCTTTCCAACTCATTCCAAATCCCCAGGAACTTTCTGTTTGAGGTTGGCTTACTAACCCTCCAACTCTTTAGTACCACTGCCACACTGATATTCCCTCAACACTGGATAAAATAATCTCCTTTGAAACTCAAGCCAAATAAATGTGACTTTTCCCCTGGTTATCATGCAAACTTATCTCCAGAATCTTCATGCTTAAAATTCTTTTTTTCTAACAAATTTTGCCATCATTTCAGTGGCTTTTAATAATGTGAATACGTACCCAAATTATCAACTACTTATTCTCTTCACCTTGTAACACCAATAAAATCAGCTATTCATTCCTGCTCCCATCCTGTCATCTCTCAGAAGTACTTATAAAATCTTGATATTAAGGGTGCCTGGGTGGCTCAGTCAGTTAAGCGTCTGACTTCGGCTCATGTCATGACCTCATGGCTTGTGGGTTCGAGCCCTGCACTGGGCTCTGTGCTGACAGCTAGCTCAGAGCCTAGAGCCTGTTTCAGATTCTGTGTCTCTCTCTCTCTCTGACCCTCCCCTGCTCACGCTCTCTCTCTCAGAAATAAATAAAACATTGAAAAGTATTTTACAATTAAAAAAAATAAAATCTTGATACTAATAATCCGTTCTTCCAATCTTCATAGTATTTATTTGTTGCTTAACTGAACTGAAATCATCGGCCCATCTACCCTTTTACATTTCTCCAATGATCTAGTTTTCACCTCCTTTCCTAAGCAGCTCAGACCTTGTTGTCCACTGTTTCATCCAACCATTCTGTTCCCATTACTTTCAAATCCTTTGCTCCGTTCTAATCTGTAGCCTATCTGGGTAGAATTCTTGTCCCTATGGTAATCTATTTGATACTTCAAAAATTGTATGTTCAATTAATGCATTAGAAAATTGATGTGCTTTTAGCTGTCCTATCTAAATAAAGATCATCAAGTGCCCAGTTCCAGAAACATAAACATCATTCTTGACTTTACCTCTAATTCTATATCCAATCAATTAACAAGTCTTTTTATTCATAATATGTTCATATCCATAGACCTCTCTCCTTACTTTGAGAAGTAAGGAAGACAATTCATTTTCAGAAAATACCAAATAAAAGCTGTACTGTCTAATTAATAGTAGGTTTACAAACTACTGAAAGTATGTACAACCCCCCCACCGACCCAATGGAGTCCCAAACCCTTAGCCATTTGCTTCCTGGTTCTTCTGCCCATCTCCATTTTGCAGGCTTATTTTCATGGGCTTTGCAATGAGCACACACCAAAGAACAAAGGGAAGAGTGACTGAAAGTCTCTGTGTCACTTCAGGAAATGTACATGTTCTAACAAGACTACTTTTTGCCTTAAGTGGGGATAGGTGACATCTGGGGAAGGCTGTAACCTCTGTAGTACTCAGCCAATGAGGAACCAGGGGAAGGACTTGCACGGTAGGAAACAAATTGTTTGCTGTAACTTCCCTGAGTGTGCTGTCCATCAGACATTGGCTCTTGCAAGAACATCGATTAAAGCTTCACTTCACTGTGCTCCGACTCTCCACATCTCTCCTTTGATTGGGTCAGTGGGCTTATTCCCCACATTTGCAAGACATGGAAATGTATATTTTGAGGGATGAAACAAATCTTCTTGACATAGTATGGAAGAAGGCGTTATTGGAAGAAAAAGCACTACATTCTATCAAAAAGAGGATGGCAGTTTTCATCTCTCTTCTATTAACAATGGAGCTGAGAGAAGAACCCATAGCTTAAATAAGGTGAAATATGAGAGAAAAACTTTATAGAACAGGGCTAAGGAATAGAATTACAGTCATGGTCTTGGAAAATTCATATCTTGTATAAGATTCTCTACAGAAAGAGGACCAATGGTTATATCTAACATTCTCTAACATTTAGTTGGGAACTTTTTTTTTCATAAATTAATCTGTTATGTTTAAACATTAAAAATCTGTTCTGAACCATGGCCTTGTTTTAGAGTAGTTTTGATGCCACATTACATAAAATAAAGTTTATATTCTTAGCTACTATTTGAAATTTAATAGTAATACAATACAGGTTCAGGAGAAAGTAGATAAAATCTCACTAAAGTGGATTCGGGGGGCACCTCGTGGTTCAGTCAGTTAAGCATCCAGCTCTTGATTTGGGCTTAGGTCATGATCTCACAGTTCACGAGTTCCAGCCCCACATTGGGCTCTGCCTGACAGCACAAAGCCTGCTTGGTGTTCTGTACCCCTTCTTCTCTGCCCCTCCACATCTTATCAAAACAGATAAAAATAAACTTCAATAAAAAGGAAAAAAATGGATTCAGTTAAATAGTGAAGCAAAATATCCACAGTGATTAAAGAAGGCTATATCATATTTTCATCTTCCAAAGCATAAAACTGACTTAAAATTCCATTTTAAAAATTTCAATGATACCAGAATAAACAATTTATGAATATAAGATGTCATGTCAGGAGAGATCACAAATTTGATTCTCTGATCAAATAGATTAAGAGTGAAAAAGCAAACATGAAATAAGTGTTTGTAAAGAAATGTTATTTGCTCTGTCTTGCAAGACAGTCAATACTTAAATGGGCATAAATATCAAATTGTCATGTTCAATATCTTAAAGGCTGTGTAACAATAGAGGTTTAAGGAGTACCTTTCTGAGGCAATAAGTCAACCATCACACACACACACACACACACACACACACACACACACAGTGATTTAAGAAAAAATGGTATTACCTAACTTTTTATCTTCCTAGTAGGAAATGGATATTAAGAAATAATGTTTAAAAACATTTGGCAAGAATGTTAGTCTGTTCAATATTTCTATCCATTAACTTTGGATATAATTATACTCAAGCAACCACAAAGAGGGAGAATCAACCACAAAATTTTGAGCAGCTGAACCTTAATACAAATACTAAAAAGATTTCTACTTACTAGTAGAAAGCTAATCTGCTTATAGAACAGTGGGAAAGTTTACTGACACAAGATGATGTCTTCTACATCACAGGAGAGGGCAATGAAATCTCTCAGACCCAGATTATAGAAGTAAACAACCACAAAACCTCCCATTACCTTCTAGAACAATATCCAGAGGGAACTGGGCATATTTCTCATCTACCATGAGTTTGTTCAAATCCAGCAAACTAACAAAGTTTATTTTTTTTAATATTAAATCTCAAAACATAAACTTAGTATATAATATCATATTTAGAATTTAGAATATCATATTTAGAATACCATATCACATATCTAAGGGATATTAAAAGTGAAAATAAACATTCTCAATATTAGGAAATATGAATCTTAAAAAATGGTATTTGAAAATGAAAAAATAGCAAACTGATAAAATAATAATTTGTGAGATTCTATACACTGTATTTAAGATTTTTAACTTACCAATATAAAGATTAGCCAAAATATGTACTGTGGAGATGCTCCCCAGAATATGTCTGAAAGAGCATGCACTAATGAATGTATAGGAATTATTTGCACATAGTTTATTCTACTGATTTTAACAATTAGTTGTGATTATAAATTCTTAGAATATATGTTTTCTTGCACAATTTTAACTTCATCAGGAAAATTAGACATATTATTTTAAAATAACCTATAAATTTGATTAAAGAAAACAAGCACACATGATTAATAAATGATTATTGATTTTTAAAAAGTACCTTATAAATTTTTCAAATATTTATACTTCAGATAGTGCAAAGTAATTTTCCACAGACTTTATCTTAATTATCTTGTAGTGTAATTTAGAGAATTTTTATTAATGAGATTTTTGTGCATCCAACTATTAGTCAGAAGCAATAATGGATGATTCCTATATTGGAATTTTCAGCAGAATGGTTAACAAGCAAGTGTAAGGAAAGCTGTCCTTTGCTCTCAGGTGTATTTTGCCATAAGTACACTCCCCTTCACACTCCCCTGCAAAACCAGTAAGAAGTTTATCAAAGTACCACTTCCAAACACACCAAGAATTATTCTAGGAATTCTGATCAATTTTCTCCATATCTTTACAATTGAGTAAAGTTAGACTATCCAAATAGCTACTTAGCCTGTTTTTTAAAACAACTTACATAGGAAATAATGAAATAAGTTTCGCACAAGTTCAAACAGTTTCAGGCATAGAGAGAAATAAGGACATATGCCTTCTTTGTGGCTAACAATTTAAAAGCATTAAGCAGTTCTTTCAGTTTATCCAAATATCCTCTATTCCAGGAAGGACAGTGTGGTCAACTACTAGTGCAATGGTTCATTTGATTTCTCATTTGTTTTCTGTCCTCAATGAGTTACAGGAGGGGAGTAGTACTCAAAGGACATTTGTGCAAAAAAGCTTGAAATACTGAGACAGAAAAATCATAGATTTCCTGGTAGCCCTCTTTGGTGAATGTTGCATTAGGTACAGGAAGAAGCCCCAGAATATGTATTTTAAATCTTTCTAGATGATTTGGTAGAAGTCAGATTTTAGAACTGTTTTAAAATCTTTTAAAAAATTGTTTCAAGTATTTTATTTAAATTATTTAACATACAGTGTAATATTAGTTTCAGGAGTAGAATTTAGTGATTCTTCACTTACATACAACCCCCAATGCTCATTACAACAAGTGCCCTCCTAAATATACATCATCCATTTAATCCATCACCTGCCTACCTTCCTCCATTAAACCTCAGTTTGTTCTCTATAGTTAAAAGAACTATAGTTATGGTTTGCCTCCCTCTTTTTTTGTTTGCCTTTCCCTTTCGTTCATCTGTTTTGTTTCTTAAATTTTGTTTCTTAAATTCCACATGAGTGAAATTTATCTTTCTCTTATTTCACTTACCATAATACACACTAGCACCAACCACCTCATTACAAATGTCAAGAGTTCATTCTTTTTTGATAGTTGAGTAATATTCCATTGTATATACATACCATTTCTTCTTTATCCATTCATCAGGCGGGGAACATTTGGGCTCTTTCCATAATTTGGCTATTGTTGATAATGCTGCTATAAACATCAGGGTGCATGTACTCCTTCAAATAAGTATTTTTTATCCTTTGGTTAAATATCTAGTAGTGCAATTCCTGAGTCATAGAGTAGTTCTATTTTTAACTTTTTGAGAAAACTCTATTTTGTTTTCCAGAGTGGCCATACCAGTTTGCATTCCCAACAGTGTAAGAAGGTTCCCCTCTCTTTGCATCCTCAGGAACATCCATGTTTCCTGTGTTAACTTTAGCCATTCTGACAGGTATCAGGTGGTATCTTAAAGTAGTTTTGATTTGTATTCCCCTGCTGATTTGGAGCATGTTTTCATGTGTCTGTTAGCCATTTGGATGTCTTCTTTGGAAAAACATTTATTCATGTCTTCTGTCCTTCTATTCTAGAATCTTTATAGTTATATATAAGATTATTTCATAGAAGTCATGATCCCTTTTTTGTCGTTTTGTTTTGTTTTGCTACCCAATACCACACAACCAAAGAGTAAAGAGAGATGAAGAGAAAAACTTGGTATGCTGCACAATAACTTCTGTGCTGATTCCTGAAATTGTCAGAGAAGTTACTTGACTGTCACCATAGAGAAAGATTAGTTTTCCACTTTCCAGGTGATTTAGAGTTTGAAAATGTCGAAGGCTTTGAGAAGAGTTACTGAAAAGAGTGATATTTCTATGTGATGGCTAATATTCTCCGCATGTAATGTACACTGGTCGGCAGATGAAAATTACAAGAGCATAATTGATTGACTCTATTCACAGATGTTTTAAAGCAACTTTGACATTGCAACACTGGGTTTCTTGCATGTTTTTCATAAATTCCATCTTATTTGTGAAAAAAAATCACATACTAAGAAAATTCTTAAATAGTGAGTTTACTGGACATTTTAAAACTAATGAAATATTAATGAACTCTGGAAATTCTTAAGGCATATTTCCTCTTCTTCTTACATGAGTTCTATTCTTAGATGGATTTGATGTGAGGATAGAATGTTGGACAAAAGGAATCAGAGGATTAATAATTTATATAAGAACTCTTAGGGATGCCTGGGTGGCTCAGTTGGTTAAATGTCCAGCTTTGACTCAAGCCATGATCTCAAAGTTTGTGAGCTGAAGCCCCACGTTTAGCTCAGTGCTGTCAGCACAGAGCCTGCTCCAGATCCTCTGTCCGCCTCTCTCTCTGCTCCTCCCCCGCTTATATCGCATGCACATGGAGGCACTCTCCTTCTCTCTCAAAAATAAACAAATGTTAAAAAAAAACCTTATAAGTAAAAAATATTTTCTCTAGTATTCCACTGCTTTGTTTACAAAATAGAAAATAAATGCATTATAACTGCCATATGTTAGAAATCAAAGTATTGTATTTTTTACTTTAAGTCACTTGTTTATTTAGTATTTGCTCAATAAGACTCATTATCTAATATGAGCTAATATTGTATTTGAGTGTGAGTAAGATACAACGGCTACATTAAGAGGCCTAAATTTAATTATTTCACACAGGAGTTCTAGGTTTATTTTGACAACAACTCAAGTATTCAAATTGTAGAGTGGAAGCCTATAGGTATGTCCTGGGGTTAAGGAAGGTAATGTCTATTACTGTAAGGGCAGATGGAGAATATGAAAAGATTCACAGAAGAGAAGCTATGTGAGCTGGCACCTAAAGTGAATAATATAGCTTGTACTTAAAAGCACAGGTTCAAATATGAGCCTCACCACCTGATTGTGATACATACATGGGCAAGGTATTTATTCACACTAGACCCTTATTTCATTCTCTGTAAGATGGGAATACAAAATGTTTTCCTCACAGGGTTGTTCTGAAGATTAAATAAGAAAATTCATGTAAGGGGCTTATTAGGATGACAGAAAATTAGAAGAATTCAGTACAACTTGGTTTTTAACATGAGGAGTAATTTTCTAAAGACCAAGTAAAGAAAGAAAAATCCACATAATGGAAATGGTAAAGAGAAAATCAAAACACAATTTGAAGGAAAAGAGGTGACAATGAATTTGAAATGTCAGGTTAGAATCAAATAATTAAGGAAACTTATAAAGCTGGCCAAGCATTAGACTTTGGTGGGAACAAACTGAATTATCAGATTTGCGCTTTAAATACACTGGAGAGGGTTAGTTTTACTGACGAGGTAAAGATCACTCTTGTAAGTGTCTGGTAATGAAGGAAGGAATATGAGAGAGAAAAGGATTTTGATGACTAATTGAGTATGAGGAATAATATAGAACAAGGATTGCTCTTGCCTCTAAGTGTGTGTTTTGATAACAACCCAAGTATTCAAATTGTAGAGTGGAAGCCTATAGGTATGTCCTGGGGTTAAGGAAGGTAATGTCTGCAACTGCAGACTCATTTAAGTAAAATGGGAATTTAGGAAATACAAGAAACGTATTGGTGTTGACAGGAGAGACAGGTGGACAATCTTGTATTAAATGTATATCGAAATATGCAACAGGCTCCTGAAAATGTCAAGCTGGGCCTCAGATAAAACATCAGAAATGATAATACAGAATTGGAAAGGTAGGCAGTAAAGTTGTCAGAGAAAAATTATACATGGAGAGAGAATTAAAAGGAGACCGCTTAGGGTATATACTAGAACTAGAGTAAAATGAAACATTAAAAAAAAGTCATGACTCTTTATGATAGAGAACAAACTGAGGGTTGATGGGGGTGGGGAATGGACATTAAGGGCTAAATGGGTGATGGGCATTAAGGAGGGCACTTGTCATGTTGAGCACTGGGTGATATATGTAAGTGATGAATCACTAAATTCTCCTAAAAATAATATTACACTATATGTTAACTAACTAGAATTTAAATAAAAATTTGAAGGGAAAAAAAGTCATGAAAGAAATAGAGGCAGGAAGAGAGGCTGAGAGTATCACCAGGTAAATATGTGGTGAGGGATATGAGAATCCAGAATGGTTTGAAACCTGTAGAGTAGTGAAGTAATACTACATTTGAAAAGTGGCTTCTGAATATGGCAGTTAGGTAGAATTAGCAGTTTATTTAGTTTTGTTAGCAGGGAACAGAAAACAAATGTGATGGTTAAAAGGACGAAGAAGTAAGAATTAAAGAGGACATCTAGGTTAGAATCCTGAGCCTACTCACTACAACCTTGAATTTTTGACTGAACCTCTCCAAATCTTTTAAGGTTAAAAAATTACTTATTTAAAAAGTTGTTTGGGAATTGAATAGACATTGCAGACAAGTGCCTAGAATACAAAAGATGCTTAATAGATGTTAATTTTCTGTTATAATCATCATTATTCTCTTTTCAATAATATTTGCCCAAGCCAGTGATATTTTAAGACCAAAGTATTTGGGTTAATCATTGATCCTTTTCCCTTCTCAATTCATTTTTAGTCTAAATTCTGATTTATGTGTCTATTTCAATAGGTATTCATTTACTTATTTTTCATTTATCTTTTATTCAGGGCCTAACATGAACCTGGACTTTATGATAAAATAAAAAAGAAATAAGATATAAAATATGCCCTTGCCATCATTATGAAGAAAAAAACATAACTGTACATTAAGTCCCAGGTCACTAAAAGACAGACTCCCATATTTATGAGAAAGAAAAACAGCCTCTAACATTCAGGCTTTGACCTGGCATCACAGCTGATGCTGTGAACGCAGACAAGGCATGAACACTATTCAAACCACAAAATTCCAAACATTTCCATTCTAGCTAATATGAGAGACTGCTGCTTAATTTTCACTTAAGGTTTTAGCTTACTCTGCTTAATGTATACATAAGATTTGTTGAGATATCACACATTAAATTTTTCCTGCTTTCTGAAACCTCCCAATTTAGAGTAAGTCCCAGCTTCATCAGTTCATTGGACTGTCCCAAAAATCAACCTACCTAAGCAGAATTCCTATTAAGTCCTTTCTAACATCTTCCAGAAATATCCCACAGTTGGCCCTGAGGGCATTCTAAGTGTAATGAGTAATAAATACAACTTTCTTAACTACAGGTGTGTTCCAGGTAGTCTTTGTCTAGAGAGTATTGATAGCAAATAGAAAACGATACTGTGGGCATGTGGTAACATGTTACAGCTTGGTAAGGCTTTGGGATCAAACATGCTATTCAGGCTAGCTATCACAGATCAGTATTTCTAAGAACATGTGAAACATATTTTAGAATAAATTTACAGTATTGCATGAAGTCCTCTTATTGGTATTTGGTCCTAGGCCTTGGTGATTTAAGACTTCATACACTTTATTTATTTCCTTATCAAATACTACTACTATCTTTTCAGTGAATTTAACAAAAAAGAGTGAATTTTTTATGTGTTGTCATATACTGACAACAAAGACAAATGTCCCAGCAAGGGAGGCTAAAGCCTTTTGTCTGAGGCATAAGGGAAGTTGACTCAATAGGAGTGAATGTAACCTTAGAGTTGTAGCCATAAGATGTCTGAGCCTTGTATACTGATTAAGGATATCCATCTCTGAAGCCTGGTCTACAAAATTTAAAGAATGAAAGAAAAAACAAAAGATAGGTGTGAATGGGAAAAAAGAGAAAAGATGACTTTGGAATAGGGGTGTTAATATGCCCAATCACACCTATTTTCCCCCTGATTTCCTGTTCATTTTAAATGGAGTGCTTTTGGGAAGTCTGGGTGGCTCAGGAAGTAACTGTCAGACTCTTGACTTTTTCAGGTTGTGATCTCACAGTGGTGGGATTGAGCCACCTGTCAGGCTCCAGGATCTCCGCTGAGTGTGGAGGCTGCTTGGGATTATCTGTCTCTCCCTCTCTCTACCCTTTCCTCTACTCTTGCGTGCTCTCATTAAAATAAAATAAGGGGAGCCTGGGTGGCTGAGTCAGTCGAGTGCCAACCTCGGCTCAGGTTATGATATGGCAGTTCATGAGTTGGAACCCCGTGTTGGGCTCGCTGCTGTCAGTGCAGAGCCCTCTTTAGATTCTCTGTCCCTCTCTTCCTCTGCTTATGTTCTCTCTTTCAAAAATATATAAACATTAAAAAATAATTAAATTAAAAAATAAATAGGGTGCTTTCCTTTCCTTCTCATACCTTCATTCTTTTTCTTTCATCCCTTTCAAACAACATGGGTCTTTAAAGATCATGATGCAAAGCAGCTTTCTATTTTCTGCTAATAAATCTCTCTTCTATCATGACATATATATAATAGCACACAAAGGAAGGTTCCATATTTTAAGACATAAATAGAATTAAGATTATGAGGTGATACTGATAATTATATAAAGCAGACACTCAGAGAATATTGAAAACTATAAAATGTTATTGTGGCTTTTTTGTATGTTATTGTTTAAAAAAATGAGATTACTGTTAAAAGTAAAATTATAAAATATGTATTCCTTATATATAAAGTAATATTTCCCATACTGTCCAAATATGGTCTTACAAATAAATTTTTTTCAGCTTGATGAAAATGAATAAAACATTAATTATTGTGTCTCTGATACCTGAAACAATTTAGCTACTTTACCAATATGCCTTTTGGGCGAATCACCCCAGTGATTCTGTGATTAACATAAATGCTGCACATAGGCAATTTTTGCCTTAACTTTCAGATTACATTATTAATTTCACATAGATTTTTCATCCCAAAATCAACCTATCAATGTTTTCTCATTTCCAACCAAGTATTCAAAATTAATCGACTCTCTGAAGCATCATGTTTAGTGACATGACAGTAATGTGTCTGCCATAACCAATCAAGTGAAACATCAATGTAAGGCAGGTGTTTCAAAGATAGGACTTCAAAAATTAATGAGCAAAGGGAGTAAAACATGTACATTTTCAACCTTTCTTTTCTTTGAAGGATCTAAAGAGGACAGATATGAAAACTCAGTTTTCTTCAAAGGCAGTTATTTAAATTTCAAATGGACTGTTTTACATTGCTAAATTTTAGATAAAATTAAGTACCAGGTAGTCATGTATCAATGTCTTTAAAAGTAAAAAACTATTCCTTCTGTAATCTAATATTTTTATTTCAATTCCCTCCCTCTACATATTATCTTTCACATTCAATACACTTTACATCCCAACAACATCTCCAAATTTGTTTCCCTTCTCAGATTTTACATTTTTAGAGGTATAGGAATATAAATATGAATATAGCTACATACAATATATCTTAGCTATTTAGCATGTTTTATTGTTTTCTATCCCTTTGTTATTAAACTACTTGCATATTTATATTTAAAGTTCATTATTTTTGTAAGTGGCACACAGTAGTGTAGTATGTTTTATCCAATCTAACAAGCTCTGCCCTTTGATTTTTACATTTAAACCATTTACATTTAGCCTGATTATTGACATAGCTAAGTATATATCTAATATCCTGCTATTCATGTTCTCTTGGTTCTTCTCTTTTTTCCAATTTTTCCTTTTCTCTTCTTTCTGGTTTGTCATGCAATGTTGTTTTTATTGTTTTTATTTATCTCCAATGTTGGGTTATCTACTAAAACTGTATATTATTTTCTTAATTGCTTTAGAGTCAACATTATCTATTTTTAATGTATGACAATGTATCTTCGAGTGATATTAACCACTTCATAAATAGAAACATTAAAAGAGTATGCTTTATACTATGTCTTCATTATATAATTTCTCCATTTCTACTTTGTGTTCTATTGTTATCATACATTTTACTTTTACATATGCTATAAATCCCAAATCCATTATTATTTTGTTTCAATTGCCAATCATCTTTTAATGAGATTTATATAAAAAGACAAAAAGCATATATTCATCTGTGTAATTATCATTGCTGGCATTAATCATTCTTTGTATAGATTCATACTTCCATGTGGCTTTTACATTTTCCTTCTTCCTGAAGAACTTCATTTAAATATTTTAGTGTGGATATGCTAAATTATTTCAACTTTTATTTGTCCAAAAGAGTATTTTATTTCCTTTATTTTTTTTTAATATTTTTATTTATTTCTAGGAGAGAGAGATTGAGAGACAGCGTGAGAAGGGGAGGGTCAGAGAGAGAGGGAGTCACAGACTGAAACAGGCTCCAGGCTCTGAGCTGGCAGTCAGCACAGAGCCCGACGTGGGGCTCGAACCCACGAACCGCGAGATCATGACCCAAGCGAAAGTCGGACGCTTAACCGGCTAAGCCACCCAGGCGCCCCAATTTCCTTTTGTAAAAGATATTTGTGCTTGGTATAAAATTATTTGTAGAGAGTATATCTTACATAGTACTTTAAATATGTCGATCCTTAGTTTCTCCACTTGCATTGTTTTGTCTGAAATCAGTTACCATTGTCTTTGTTCCTTAGATCATGATAGGATGTTTTCTCTGATGTTTACTTTAAACTGTTTATAAGATCCTCTTTTTATCATTGGCATCAAATGATTTAATTAAGATATGGTCTGCTGTATTTTTTTTTCATGTTTTAGCAAATTTGGAAACTTTGTTTCTTCATTTTTTTCTGTTCTTTTCTTTTTCCCTTTTTTTTTTTTTTGGATACTCCATTTAAACATGTATTGAGCTGATTAAGTTTCATCCACTTCTCACTCATGTTTCATCACTGTTTTTTCTTTTTTCCCCTATATTTCATTGTGGATAATTTCTATTATGATTTCAAATTCAATATTTTCTTCAGTATCTAATCTGACTTTAATCTCTTCTCATATTTTTCATCATATAGATTTTATCTCTGACATTTTGATTTGAACTTTATATCTTATTTATGTCAGCATATCTTTTTGAACATTTGAAATGAAGTCATAATAGTTTTAATGTCTTTTCCTGCTAATTCTAAAATAGGCATCATTTTTAGGTATGTTTTGATTGATTGCCAGCCTTTTCTCTCCATTATGGAGAACATTTTCTTTGCTCCTTTATATGCCTTGTCAGTTTGGATCAGATGTTTGCCGTTGTGAATTTATTTTATTGTGTACTGAACAGCTTTATTTACCAATAAGTATTCTTTAGTGTTATTCTAGAATGCAGTTAAATTATGTAGAAACTCTTTACTACTCCCTGTCTTGACTTTAGGTGGAGAACAGCAGTGTTCAATCTAGAGCTAATTACTCCACACTACTGAGGCAAGACATTTTTGCACATTCTAGTCAAATCCTAATGAAACTTGAAGTTTCTCAGTGTGTCTGGTGTGAAGAGGTGCCATTCTCAGTCTTAGAGAGTGCTAATGCTTTCAGTGTTACCTCCAATGCTTTCAGGTGGTTCTTTCCCCCTAGATCAGGTAGTTTTCTCATACAAATGCACTAATCAGTACTGAGTTGAGTACTTGAGGGGAACCATCTGCAGATTTCCAGAATTCTGTCTGCATAGCTCTTTGTTTTCTGATATGTTGTCTTGTGAAGTACAGTCACCTTGTTCTTCCCAAACTCTTAGCTCCATGTCCTCAACTCAAGGAGTCCCTGTGTTCCCCTTCCCACCCCATTGCCTGAGAAACCTTTTAAGGTTCTGACTTGGGCATTCAGGGACTCTCTCATTTGTTCCCTATCCTTGCAGGATCACCCCTCTTTCCAACTGTTGTTCCATATATTTTGTTCATTTTTTGGTTGTTTCACATGGGAGAATAAAATTATTCTGTTACTCCCTGTACTTCTCTAGAAATGGAAGTCCCAGTAATCCTTTATAGAGATTTGTGATAAATCTCAATTTTAAAATTTATACAGAAATCCAAAGGAGCTAAAATAGCTAAAACTTTGGGGGTGGGGGGGTCTGTGGAACATTCTAGGAGGGGTCTCTACTACTTTTTCCCAAATTTTCCCTTTAAAGATACCTGAGTAAAAAATATTTTTATTTGCATAAGGAAAGACAAATAACAGATTATCCAGGTCTAGACCTAAACATACATGCTCAATTGATTTTTGACACAGGTACCAAATATAATCACAAAATATTATGTTTTTAATAAATGATATTAGAATAACTAGATATCCATATGGAAAACAAAATTTTGAACTTTTACTTCAAACCAAACACAAAAACTATCTCAAAAGATATCATAGACTAAAACATAAAAAGCATAAAAGTTCCAGGAAAAAGTTACCCGTGGAAATAATATTTGCAACTTTGGGGTTAGCAAAGATTTCTTCAGACTCAAAAAGAATAAAATTATTAAATTTTAAAAAACAACAAATTAAACTTTTTTTAAAAAATTTACAATATCTGTTTTATGAAAGAACCTAAGAGAAAATGAAAAGGCAACAACAGCCTAGGGGGAAATATTCACAATGCGTATAGTTGGCAAAGTAGTTGCAACAAGAATATAAAAATATTTCCTTTGCTAGCCATCAGAGAAAATAAATTAAAATCAAAACGGTATACCACTTTATACCCACTAAATTTTAAAATGGAGGGGCACCTGGGGGGCTCAGTGCATTGACACCTCACTTCAGATCAGGTCATGATCTCACAGTTCCTCACTTGGAGCCCTACATCGGGCTCCCTGCTGTCAGCCTGTCAGTGCAGAGCCCACTTCAGATCCTCTGCTCTCCTGTCTCTGCCCCTCCCCTGCTTGTGCTCTCCCAAAATAAACAAATATTTTTTAAAAATTTTGATAATGCCAAAAATGTGGTATAACTGGAGCAAACAGATTTTCCTGCTAGAGTTATAAAATATAATCAATTTGGATAATTATTCGGCAGTTTCTTATAACTGAGGTGAGTTATAATTCACTTGTTATTTATTTAGCAAGAGAGAAATGAAAACATATGTCCACAGACTAGTGTAGGATGTTAATAACAGCTTTTTAATAATACAGAAAATTGGAAACAATCCATGTACTTGTCAACATGTGAATACTAATAGGGATATATTTACAAATGAAAATGTTACTAAATGATACCAAAAAAAATTTTTTTTAAAGTAGGTTAACCTTAAATATTGTATATGATTGAAAGAAAAGGATACATACATATATGAAATTTGAAGCTATAGTAATAGAAAACAGTGGTTTCTTGGGCTAGAGAACTATGTGCAAATACTCATGAGGCAACTTTCTGAGGTAATGTCTATATTCAATTTACTGATATGGGTGACAATTTCATGAATATCTATATTTGTCAAAATTTCTCAATCTAATACTGAAAACTTGAGCACACTATTTTATCTAAATGAGGCCAAAAAAAGAGTTGATTAAAAATATTTAGCTACAAAGTTTTCACTGTAAATTTGGAACAACTCTGGTGGCTACTATTGTTGATATTTATTAGATATATAGCTTTTAATTAATTTTAATCTTTAAAACATCGTAAAGAATTAATATAGCATTTTAAAGGGCTGTATATAGTATATTTAAAACTCCTATCTGCCATATATTGTAGGTAAAAATCAATAGCAGGGCATTTTCAAATCATCTACAAGATAAAATAAAGTTCAAACAAAATAAAAATGACACATAAAAAAATCACCATTCAAAGGGATTCTTTCCGAGGACTTTTATTTATAATCCAATCTTGACTGCTTGACATCTATTGTCACTTCTCTTAGATCCACTCTCTTTCAAATGCTGTGTTCAGAACAGAATTTTATAGTTCCCATATTTTAAGGTCATCCTTGGTGCACACAAAAATGTGCATATCTCTCATACTGTTTAGGAAAATGAAGCATTCTTCTGGGAGGACAACTGAAGTTGTTAGTAATTTTACATCAATATGCCCTCCTTTGAGACAAAACAATTGCTATATTATGTATTGCTTATCCTTAATGTGAGAACAAAAAATGAAATATGATTTACTTGTAACCTGAGGCTAACAATAAAACCTAGATGTGCACCTCAGTATTTGGAGACACAACTCTCACTGAGATTCCCTGGAACCCTGGGGTCTAACCTGTCTTTCTGCTTGGACACCAGTTTGCCCATTGCCTTTGCAAGACAGTAACTGAATCTTCCTTCCTAATCCACAAGAGAGGGTGGGAATAGGGGTAAGAGGAGAGGGAGGGGGAGAAGAAATCATGCTTCTAGTTTTATCTCATAAATATTCTTACACTGTTAGCCTAAAAAATTAGAAAATCAGGAACAGATTTAGAATCATTCCAGAAACATTTAACAATAGTTCAGTCATTAACTCTTTATGGCATAAAGTTTTTTAGGCCTATGCCTTTCAACTCTGAGTCTAACTGCACACCTGGTAGTTTTGAATTCTTTGTTGTTGTTTTTTTTTTCCCCATCTCAGAATGGCTTATGGTAAAATTGCTATCAAGATGAAATTTAGGTCAACTATTGACAGGCGTGTAATAGGTTAGTGGCTTATGAAAATGGTAATAACCACTTTTTGAAACTTAACATCACCATAAACAATAAATATGAGCTTGTCTGTTGTAGAAACCACATTTTATTCTCCTTTTCAACTTGCCAGAGGTCCTGGTATATAGAGCTGAATGAATAGACTCTCTTGATGTTTTCTGATATAAGCATTTATATACAGACTGCAAGACTGGCCTCAAATTTTCACTTTCTCTGCTTACTCTGCCATTGCTATATAACTTTGCAATGTTCTGTCATTGTGATTCTAGGCTTAGCTACACGAATTCCTTTAGATAGTGGGATGTTATATGTACAGTGGCATGAAAAATGCTTATACATTTGTACTTGCCTTCTTATGCTCTTGTGAGTTTGCCACACTTCTGTGAAATACCAGGAAAAACCAAAACAGATTCCAGTTTATCTCAAAAGAAAATAAATTAGGGAGTAAAAAGCTGACTATGATGGTCACCCCAGCAACTTACATCAGCCAATAGCCAGTCAACCTCTACAATTTTGATCAAGCCCAGCCTCGATCAGCAGAAGCATCTCGCCAATCCCCAGCTGACTCCAAATGTGCAATTAATCAATGTTTATTGTTCTATGCTGATGAGGTTTTATAGTGGCTTGTTACTCAGCATTATTGTGGCAATTGAGTATTCATACAGGTGCAAAGACATATGGGTGTATTTTTTATTTGTATATGAATAGGAAAAAAAAAGATTTTCTAATAGAAAAGATAAATCCCCTTCCGTATTTTGAAACACTCATGTGTACTTAAATGTTCTAAACTCATTTAGATCCACATTTAGAGTATGTCCTAAAATGTCAACAATATAAAGACTATTGAAAATGGTGAGGAGCCTACAAATATTTCAGATAGGAATGATTAAAAAACAAAGAAATAGCAACTTAGTGAGGAGAAGCTTTTTTTTTTTTGCTACTAACCTCAGTGAGCCAGAAGGCATATACTTGTCCACAAACAGACTTGTGTAGACAATAATGTGGGTTTCCTTTGTTGCTCCAGAGAGACTACTGGCAAACCTGTATAAGTGTGTATCATAGGAAGATAGCTATCAGCTAATACAAGTACTAAATATTTAGGGCTCTAAAAACAAAATGTTCTCAGAAATTGCATAGAGTTGCTTGCTCAAATCAGTAATAGCTTCAGTAATCCAGGTCTATTTTTTTTTTTTAAATAAGCAATGAGGTAGAAATCTCTGGATACAGAGAGACTAAGAGAGAATTCAGGTACTATGATCAAAAAACTAAAAAGCAAAGTTCAAAAATTACTGTACCATATCAGCTATAGATGACCTGGTGGATTAAGGTTTTGCCTCAAATCAAACAACTGCTTTAAAGATGTGTTTTGTTTTTAAAATCTTCTTCCCCAGAGCAGAAATGATCGGTAATAATATCTAATGCCAGTTCCATGATGTCCTTCAAGGTGCATTCCAAGCTGACTAATAACCAAAAAAACATCTAGCAAGTACAAGTTTTGAACAATTTCCAGGAATTTGTAATATTTGCAAAGTTCCATTTGCTATAATAAGAACTATATTCCTGAGAAAAGTACACTTAGGTGATGATGTTATTTACAGGATAACTGGAATTAACAGTCATCTTTCATATTTTTCCCTGAAATAAAAAAAATTCAAGATGAAATTTAAGAACTACAGTATTATAAAATGTAATTTGACCAGAGGTATCCTGGTCAAATTAATTTGTTAGGGATAATTTTTCTTTTTTTAATATTTATTTATTTTTGAGAGGGGGTAGGGGCAGAGAGAGGATAGAGGGCTCTGCACCGACAGTAGAGAGCTGGATGCAGGGCTCGAACTTACAAATCATGAAATCATGACATGAGGCGAGGCCAGATGCTTAACTGACTGAGTCACTTAGGTGCTGCTTGATAGGAATATTTTAAAACTTATTCACTTAGGTAAGAGGTGGGATTGACACCATCCCTAAGATTTTAATGTTTTTACTTTAAAAATAGGTTAGGGTCCAATACATAAGCATCATATGTTACTTTTAAGGAATACTAAATAGAGGACTGTGTACTTATGTGATCTATTTACCATGGAAAAAAGTGTGAATTCGAATTTTTCCTGGATGTCCAAGTGAGACTTGTTCTGCTTTCTTTATAAGCAGGGTTTAGTCATGAAGATCTGGTTGTCATGAAAAGCATCTTAAAGATGCATCTGTGTGGGTGAATAAAAAAAAAAAAAATGAGCCGAATAACATAGAGATGTGGTAAGCAATGAGAGAAGGAGGATAAATCTCTACTTAAACTATCACTGGCAGTTCTAACTCTTAGGAAACATGCATTTCAAGTTAATGCTTCTGTGCTGGTAATGTACTGAAAGTCTCCACTTAGCTCTATTTTAATATGTCTGTGATAAATAGGAATACTCACCTTACCTCCTGTGCTGTACTTACTTTGCTTTCAAGTTTTCTAAATATTTAGGAGCATCTTAAACATCTCTTCTCAAAACATTCCCTTCTCAAAACATAATTCTTGATCTCAAAAAGAACAGGAGACAGCCTCACCTATATACAGGTCTTGAGTTCTGGTTGAGAATAAGACCACTGCATGAGATGTTAGACACAGAGAGGCCTTGTTGATATCCTCAAATATCCTGAACAAAGGAAAGGCAGTAAACTGTCCTTTGGACCACTAAAAGAATAGAAGAGATATTGATGACAAGCCAATGACTCAAGTGGATTGGGAAATCATGTTAAGAAGGGCAACCTAGCATCACCAAGAGCACATGATGGATGATGATGTATCTACTGATAAGGGCCAATATGAAGAGGTGCTAGTGACTCACATTCATGGTTGGGTAATTTTAGTTCTCACAAAATGCCACTATAGAATGAGTGTGTATATATTCTTTCATGAAATACCACCATATAAGGAAAGGGTAGGGGAACACAGCGTGTACAACGGGGGAAAAAGGTAAAGAGGAAAAAGTCTGAATATGACTACATTTATTTCTAAAATACACTGTATTATCAACAAATATTCTTGGAAGATTTTAGAAAGGTTTTTGCCACTAAGTGTTATGGTACCCAAGACAGAGATTAAAGTTGGTTTTCAGAAAAATTTAAAAGGCAGTATTTCTTATATTACTGAGTATGTGGTCTATAAAAATGTTCAAATACTTTTTTAATATTGTATTTTTTATTTAATACTTTTCTGGGAAGTTATATACCCATTTCTAGAAAATAATATATACTTAGTATGATATGCACTTAGCTTATTGGCTAGTGATATGAAAAATGATAAAAATTCATTGCTTTCTATTTCTTCATTTCCATAATGTTCTTCCCAGAGTCAACACTATTAACTATAATTGAAGTAGAGTGCTGTAATCACAACAAATCCCTCCTTTCAACTTATCATTCCTTTACTTTTTAGTGCCTTCTCTACATGTAATAGGGAGAAAAGGAAATAAAAATAAAATTATTAAAGTTCAAAGGGGAGATGTTTAAGAGAAAGAAATTTAAACAAAATAGAAGCTCTGATCATGGGTGAATGAATAGGGTCACAGAAATTAAGAACTTTATATGATGAAGAGAGCTGGGTGTCTCACTGCATCAGAAAACTTGAATCAAAATATTTTAAAACAATAAGGTGATTTATTATTTCACAAAAACAGTAAATATTAAGATAGAGCAGCTCTAGGGATGGTTCATGGGATAATATGTTGTCGAGGATGCAGGCTCATTCTTTTTCCCTGTCACCCTTAGCATTTTGGTTTAGTTGTCTCAGAATCAGAAGATTGTCACTGCAGCCCTGAGGATTACCTACAAAAGTGATTATGCCTTGGGGGCAGATAAGTGGATCAGTTAGGAATCTCTTTGATTTCATCTCAGGTCATGATCTCAGGGTGTGTGATCTAGTCCCACATCAGGCTCTGTGCTGACAGAATGGAGCCTGCTTGGGATTCTCTCTCCCCCTCTCTCTCTGTACCTCTCCTGCCCTATCTCTCTTTTTCTCTCTTCCTCTTTCTCAAAAATAAAAAAAATAATAAATTAATTAAACTTAAAAAAATGATTATGTCCTGTGAGAAAATAGAAAACCATTTCTTACTAAGTTCTTCAGTGTGATCCTTTCCCTTTTCTCCTCCTCCCTCTGTACCCCAACCCCGCTCCAATGGAAACACTTGCCTAGAGCCTTTGAGTAAATTATGACACATACTTCTGCCTAAACCACAAAAGGAAGGAAAGGGAATTGAATTTCCACAAGTAGGAGACAGGGGGAAGAGTGGTAGGGAATCATAAGGGAACAATGGTTGGCTGAAGGGTAACAATGTTCCTTTCTTTGAATTTGAGAGTAATAAAGGCTACTGTGTTTGCTGTATACAGAAATGTCAGTAAGGTAATACTTTTTCTATGTTTAAAGATTTTTTTTTTGTGGGGTGGGGGTGAGGGGACAACAATATTGTATAAAGTACAAATTGTGTAAAGGATCGAGGAGAACTAGCAATTATACATTTGGATGACAGATGATAACCGAAAGGCACATTACATTCTTTCTGGAAAGTACAGCAATAGCAATTATTTCAAGAGGCAATAAGAAAATGAGTATACAGCCATTTTCAATTGCAGTCTGCTAACATTCCAACAAAATTAGAGTTACAAGTAACAGTTCACTATGAGGATTCACATAAAAGAACAAATAAATATTAATATATTAATAAAAGCTTGTTAACATACTTTCTAAACTAAGTAATTAGAACTCACTCATTAAATCATTAAAAAAGACTCATTGAAAGGCACATGAATTTAATATTTTAGTATGTCCATATTGTATTATGAAAAGAGACTATAATTTTTCATTAATTTTCTTAATTTAAGGCAAAAATATTGCTTTGTATATTAAATAAAAGTATTCAGGAATGACCCCTACAGGTGAAGAGATAATTAACACACAATTGTGATGTTGAATATTATCTTAAAGTTATCACATTCTAAGTGAGATCTCCAAACTTTTGACTTGGCAGAAGAAAGTGGTAGAAGAAAAAGTGGGAGCTGAATCATCCAATAAATAAGTAAGTAAGTAAGTAAGTAAATAAAGTCAATTATCACTCTATTGGCATTTTTGGTCATCTGAAAAATAGTATTTGATTTTTAAAAACAAAAAAATAATAGAAAACTCAGTTGCACCATAGAAATAATATGCTGAATGCTTAATGGAAAAAAAAATCCCATACTTACTTGATATTTTCACCAGGATTCCCAAGTAGAACCCAATTGCATTTAATGTCTACTAGCAAAGGTTACATTGTATTCTCCTGTGCAGTATTCCTGACTAAACAGGCATGAGATATTATTCCAGTGGCTCTTAAACATCAGAAAAATAAATGAACTGAGTGTGTTGGAGAATCTCAGTTAAATTAGGTCATAATTACGAAATATCTTATAATATTTTTATTTGCCTACAAGTGGGAAAAATGTTTTCATTGGAAATTATTGTTTAAAGCCAATAAATTCTGTTACAGTACAGAAACAAACTTCTTTATAAGAGAGGTTAGGAGGAGCAAACATATAAGTAAATATGAGCTTCAACTGTTATGGGACACATTTCTTTAAAAAGTTCCTAGGTCTGTTTCTATTATACGAGACTAGAGAAAAACAAAATAAAACAAAACTGTAATTCCAAACAAAAAAAATGCTTTTTATCACAAGCTGGATAAGGAGAGGATGTAATGTTAAAAACTATATAGTAGAACTACTCAGAAAGATATTCGGTGGACATGTTTTGTTTTGTTTTTTTTCCTGACAAATTCTGAAAATATATGCATGTGATCAAGGACGACTACAAAAGCCAGGCATGGATTTAGAAAAATGGCAAGTAGCAAGGAAACAAAACAGTCAAGTTTTATTTGGCAACAAAATGACAACATAAAATGTCAAAGAGAGAAAACCTTATTTTTCTTCATTATATGAATATTGAAAATTCCAAGAATGTTCTGGACTACTTTTTGGGAACTGGTGAAAAAGTACCATAAGAAAGCAAAGAGAAGACAACAGAGAAACTGCCAACTGCTGAGTCTGTAAGTTATGACAATCAGATACATCACAAGATAGAATTGGGGGTCTTAGGCACTAGTGAATTCACTGTCACCAAACATGTTCAATAATAGATTGTATCAAGCAAAATGTAAATTGTTAAGCTAGAAGGATTTTGAGTTTCCTTCCAGTGTAGAAAATCTTTGACACTAGCATGATTGTTGACTTGGTTTTCTGAGGTTATTAGGGGTGTTATAATCTGCAAAAAGAGTAGTTTCCAAACTGCCCAGGCAAACACACATAATGCCAATTATTCTCCATCTTAAACTAGGAAATTATCAAAACTAAGGGTGTTTCCTAAAGTAATTTGAGATCCTCAAAGTGTTGCTAACTAAACATTAGTGGGCAAAATATATGTCGGTCACGGAGAATCACTATTTTACAGGAGTAACAAACTACAAAATAACAATAGGCCTGAAAATTCTAAGAGAACCTAAGATTGAATATCCTGTTTGAATAATAAGTGGACTCTATGTAGAATCACATTCTTTCATAGATGAGAACTTGTTATTCTAGGAATACTTTCATCGTAAGTGAAAGGAGAATAGTCACAAAATGTTCAAGTGCTTTTCAAGGGGCACTACCATTCTGCAGTGAAAGAGCAGGTGTGATAGTATCACTAACTAAGGTACAGACACGGTGATAGACTTACTCTTCCTATTAAGAAAAACAGAAATAGACTTCAAAAAACTGATATAGGAATAGGCTGAATCTATAAAATAGTTCCAAAATAACATTTTCCCAGTAGTTTATGGAAGCTTCACCATATCAATAAACCAAGAGCGCCTACCTCCTGCAGAATTCAAAATCACACTAGTTTCTTTTTCTACAGAATTCTAGGACTCAGGATCCTAAAAAAAGCACTGGCACATCTGATCCACTTTAACCTATATTCAAAAGCAGAATAGTATTTGGATTTTTGAGACACATAACTGCTGCCAGCTGTTATTTACACTGTTTCCTATTTACACTTTTCCCTACACAGAGTAGCTGTTCTATTTAAATTGAATCCTCTGCAAAGTTTCCCTTTCTGTTCTATAGATAATTCTGTCACACACCATCAGGGCCACACCTGGCTAATTATTGCAAACACATAGGATCTTTTCAGTCATAATTTCATTTCACGTGTTTATGCTTTTCAAAAGCACATTATTTGCTGCCTCTCATCATCCTGTTCCTTCTCATTTAATCCCAATCTTTACACCATTATTTTTTTTTCATGTATTCATGGTTTCCAGAGATGTAACTGGGAAGAAAGCTCTGTCTTCTATTTTTAAATTTGGCAGCAATTAGACAATCTATAGTTTACACTTGGTCACGTTTTCTTTGATGTTATTTTTGGCATAACTGTAATGTTGATGAGGGCAGGCATTAGGCCTCCTGCCACACTGAATGCTGGAAATGACCACAGTGCCTGCCAAACAGTATGTCATCAATGCATATTTGTTGATTAAAATGACAGATAAATGAACAGCCAAATAAATGAATACTAAATAATCATATAAAATAAAAATAATGGAAGTTGATAATCTATACTACTTCTTAACATTTCTCATCTGTTAAACAATCTAAGTATCCCTTTGTTGTGTATAAAACCAACTCTATTCAAGAGGAATTTATATCTTGTCACGCCTGTGCATTCCCAGGAGGAAATAAGAAAACCTGCAGTGTTTTTATTTTTTATTTGGTGAAAACCTCATCAAAATATTTATACAGGCCAAACTCTATGCAATACAGAAATTACTTACATTTCTTTTCTCTATTTTGTACCTTTACATGGTATCACGTAACAAGTTATAGAGACAGGAAATACAGAATAAAATTAATATATCTTGCCATATCCCAGCCAGTGTCTTTTTATTTTATTTATTTATTTTTTTAATGTTTTATTAATTTTTAGGAGAGAGAGAGAGACAGCGTGAGCAGGGGAGGGTCAGAGAGAGAGGGAGTCACAGACTGAAACAGGCTCCAGGCTCTGAGCTGGCAGTCAGCACAGAGCCCGACGCGGGGCTCGAACCCACGAACCGCGAGATCATGACCCAAGCGAAAGTCGGACGCTTAACCGACTAAGCCACCCAGGCGCCCCCCAGCCAGTGTCTTTTTAAAAAAACATTTATTGAACATCTATTCTGGTAGGTATTACTCCATGGATACCATCTCACTTAGTCTTTAGAAAACAACAGTTCTCAACAGGGTCTCAGGACCCTTTTATATTCTTAAAAATTATTGAGATTCTAAAGAACTTTTGTTTATGGAAACTGTATCAAATATTTAAAATGTTTATTAATTCATTTAAAATAACAATAAACTCATTACAGATTAACAACATATAATTTAAATAAAAAGACTTGTTTTTTAATAAAATAGTAATAATGATGAAATTAATTTACATTTTTTACAACAGCTTTAATTTCTGTTTTAAAAAATTTTTTAATGCTTATTTATTTCTGAGATAGAGATAGAGACAGCATGAGCAGGAAAGGGTCAGAGAGAGAGGGAGACACAGAATCCAAAGACGGGATCCAGGCTCTGAGCTGTCAGCACAGAGGCCGACACGGGGCTCGAACCCACAAACCGTGAGATCATTACCTGAGACAAAGTCGGACGCTTAACTGACTGAGCCACCCAGGCGCCCCTACAGCTTTAATTTCTGATTACCTAGAAGACAGCTGAGTTCTCATATCTGCTTCTACTTTCAGTCTGTTGTGATATTACATGTAATAGAGCCACTGGAGAATTCCACTGTACATTTTGAGAGAATGGGAGTAAAAAGGGCAAAAAATTGTCTTCGTATTATTATGACAAGAGTTTTGACCTCAAAGGTTCATGAAAAGTGTCTCTGAAATCTGCGAAGTTTCCCAAACCATGTTTTGAGAATCTTTGCCCTAAAATTTCTTTTCAGTAGATAGTGCCACATTTAACCTGTGAGAAAACTGAAGCTTGGTAAGCTTAAACGACTGGCCAAAAATGACACAGTAAGTGATGGAAATAGACTTAAAGACCAATCTCCTGATTCCAGAGCTGGATTTAATCCCAGTTACTACACACACCCCTATACTTTTAACTAAAACTTGCATTCCTATTGCTGGTAGAGTATTCACTGATCAGGAAACTGATCTTTGATGGTTAAATGTCACATGGCTGTATTTCATATTTTGGTACCAATTTAATTGCATATGTTGAAGAAAATTCAAAATTCAGAAGCAAGTTCTATCAGAGGAACCGCTGGAAAAGGAGGCTGACACCAGATTAGCAAAAGTTCTTCAAATGATATTATAATATTAAAGGTATAGAGCCCAGGACACCAAAGAAAAAACCGGAAAATATGTCCAATACATGAGGGAAAAAATAATCACTTCTTTTCTGGGGGCACATTGACAAAATTCTATCCACTTGAAACTTGGAAATCCAAGTGGCCAGGTGAGGCTACTTTGAAATAGAAGACTGATTCCAGGAGAACAGAAGAGATTTGCTTCATGTTTAGTCATTGATAAATAACTGAGAAGTCCCCAAGAGATGAGAAACTTGGCAGTACATAAAATGGAGGGTTCTAAGTGTCATTTGCCAGGCACTAAATTAATGATATTTTATGTTAATTAATGTATTAATATAAATCTGTGGTAAGAAAACCTGTCTCTGAGCTGTATTTAATTATTCTCAAAAGTGCTGTAAAGGACGGTGCTATGCATACTCAGCAATATTCCTTGAAATTAATTACCCAGGGACATTTTTCTAAGAGTGTAGTGACACAGAGAGATATTATATAGTTGCACGTGTCAAACTTTTCTTTAAATTTTTGAAAATGAACTATTCATATGAATGATTAGTTTTTTAAAGGTGGTTTTTCTATAAGTAATAATATCTTTAAAAATATATAACCATTTTATGCTGGTGTGTAGTAATAAAGTTAAATACTGAAAAATTATCATATGCTAGATATTGTATCCCATCTTTTACCTGAATATTCCATTTATAACCCATTTATGAGGATGGAATTTTATAGATGAGGTGTAAGCAGCTCAGACAAGAAACATGCCAGGCATCCTTCAGGTAGTAAATAATAAGCCTAAGATTTGAACCCACAAGAGTTGATGTTTTTAATTGTCATGCTTTACTAATTTGATGACACTGAAGCAGAAGAATCAGGTATGATGTGACAAAATCAAGGTCATCTGTTTGACTCCTATTCAGACCTCAGGACCTCTGTCACCACACACTCCCTGCTTGGAACCACCATTCTTTCTTAGTGGAAACCGCTGAATTTTTATTTTCAGATTTTGATATATTACTTTTTCCATGGGATTCAAATTTTTTGTAAAATCTAAAGATTAAGGTTTGTTCAGAAACTTAAGCAAGTCTATGTATACGTGTATTATCCTTTTTTTAAAAAGTTAATGTTAATTTAATTTTTGAGAGAGAGAGAGAGAGAGAGAGAGAGAGACTGAACGTGACTGGGGGAAGGGGCAGAAAGAAAGGGAGACACAATATCTGAAGCAGGCTCCAGGCTCTGAGCTGTCAGCACAGAGCCCAATGTGGGGCTGGAACCCACAAGCTGTGAGATCATGACTTGATTTGAAGTCACAGGTTTACCTAACTGAATCATCTGGGCTCTCCTGTATTTTACCCTTTTAAAGACAAAAACGGGGGCAAGAACCAATAGAAAAAAATGCAGAATACTTTTGATGTCTGGTACTTAAAAAAGTTTAAGTCTAACCCCTAAGAAAGCTAGTTTTCTTTGCTCTCCCTGCTTCCTCCTCTCTTCTTCAATAGAAAGGGGAAAACTCTTGCACTGTTGGTGGGAATATAAACTGGTGCAGCCACTCTGGAAAACAGTGTGGAGGTTCCTCAAAAAATTAAAAATAGAATTAACCTATGACCCAGCCATAGTACTACTATGAGTTTATCCAATGGATACAGGAATGCTGATTCATAGGGGCACATGTACCTCAGTGTTTACAGCAGCACTATCAATAATAGCCACATTATGGAAAGAGCCCAAATGTCCATCAATTGATAAATGGATTAAGAAGATGCAGTAGGTATGTGTGTATACACACACACTCAATTATGAAAAGAAAAAGGAATGAAATCTTGCCATTTGCAGAGACTTGGATGAGTGTATTAGAGCTGGAGCGTATTAGGCTAAGCGAAATAAGTTAGTCAGAGAAAGACAACATATGATCTCACTCTTAGTGGAATTTAAGAAACAAAACAGATGAACACAGGGGAAGGTAAAATAAAAGAGAGGGAGGCAAACCATAAGTGACTCTTAAATACTGAGAACAAACAGTGTTGATGGGGAGCTGGGGGGCAGGGAAAATGGGTGATGAGCATTGAGGAGGGCACTTGGGATGAGCACTGAGTGTTGTATGTGAGTGATGACTCGGGAATCTACTCTCAAAGCCAAAACTATACTGTATACACCATATGTTAGTTAATTTGATAATAAATTGTTTTTTTTAAATGTATTAAAAATACAATATTTCTCTTTAGGGAAAAAAAGAAATCCAATTACCTGATCTAGATGTTTGACCATTGACAAGTCACACTTCTGGCTTATTTGTAAAATAATGTGGTTTAACTAGATAATAATAATAATGATCATGATAAGGATAAGAGGCTAACACTTAAAAGCGGTACCTGAGTGACTCAGTCAGTTAAGCATCCAGCTTCAGCTCAGTCATGATGTCTGGTTCATAGGTTTGAGCCCCTCCCCACCCCCTCAGGCCCTATGCTGGCAGCTCAGAGCCTGGTGTGTTTTCAGATTCTGTGTCTTCCCTCTCAACTGCCCATGATTTCATGATCTCACTGTCCCTGACTGAGTTTGAGCCCTACATGGGGATCTGTGCTGACAGCTCACAGTTTGGAGCCTGGAGCCTTGCTCCAGATTCTGTCTGTTTCTCTGCCCCTCTTCTGCTGGCTCACTGTCTCTCTCTCTCTCTCTCTCTCTAAGATAAACATTAAAAATATTTTAAAAAAGCTAACAGTTCTCAAGTATGGAACAAGTGTCAGTTACACACTATATTTTTCTAAGTTTTCACATACATTAATTCTCACATTAATCTTATGAATGATAAAATTATGATACACAACTTACAAATTGGAAAAAAAGGGAGGGGGGACAGAGAGGTTAGGAAACAAGGCCAACACCAAACAGTTAGTTAGCGGTGGAGCCAGGGTCAGAATCAACCTGCTGATTCCAGAATACATGATTTTAATGACTAAGCAGTATTGATTTAAATTCACTCTCTGTTCTAGTTATAAAATAAAAAATCAGGCTATACTTTTATAAGATTATGTTTTTCCCTTCTAAAAGATTCTCTAATTTTTCTATCTAAGAAAATGAGTAAAAGAAAAATAGGGTAATGTATCTTAATAACCATCGAAATTACAACATACTATAATAATGGCATTCATTTTTAATATTTTACTGAGATATCTAACATTTAGAATTTGAGGGGAAAATGACTGCACGAGAAAGCCGCAATAAAATAGCATAGTCATAGACAAATAAGGAACATCTAAATGGCAAGGTCTGGTGAACCAACATTTTTGTGATAACTTTTTATTAAAATGAAAATGTAAGCTTTGGTTTGATAACATGAATCAATACTAATGCTCTATCTCTGGTTCTCAGACATCCAGGGGAGTTGTTCTAGGAGACTGGAATCCACTCTTATTGATCTCAGAACAGAGTGGTTCTTTAAGAATGGGTATAACTAAAAAAGTAAAAATGTATTCATCCTATACAGAAATGCCAGTAACTAAACAATCTTAAATCAAAACTAGAGGAGGGGGAAGGAAGTAGCCATGCAGAAAAATAAATGTATATAGAAAGCAAAGCCCAGAAACCAAACTTAAAAGGCACTTGATTTAGTTTGCCTTTACCATGTTCTTCCTATCACAATTACATAAAAATTCCACCAGATGGTGCAATAAAAATAGACCCCTATACCTCCATTTACACTTTTTTACTACCATAACATTTACACTTTCAACACACGCTTGCAAATTGAGCTCTGATTGGTCCGTGACCAGTTTCAAATTGCTTTTTTTGGCTTATTTATTTGCTTGTTTTAATTTGTTTAGGTGTTCTAAGTAATGCCCCCATGCCCAGAGGATTTCTCTCTAAAATATTTATCAGGTATCATTGCATTACAGTGAAGTTTCCACAGGTGACTTCAGACAAAAGCATGAGCTTAATTTTTGATAAGGGATTTTATTCTTCATTATAGATAAATACATATTACTATAAACATAAAATAGATCTAGTGGAATTCAAAATCTCTTTACACCACTGTTATCTTTCCTGACTTTGACATTAACATAGGAATACATATTTTAATAGCACATTAGTGTATTTATCAGAATCATGACCCTGATATAATACAGTTAAGTAACTGAAAATATCAAATTGTGTTTAAATTGTGATGGAGTCCTACTATATAATGGGTCCCAATCTGAAAACTTTCAAAAAAGCAAATGCTATTTTTGTAAAATAGTCATTTTGTTATATAATCTGTAATATATAAATATCTGTAATATATAAAAACCTAAATATTAATAACAAAAATGACTATTTTTGTCATTTGTCATTTGTCATTTGTCATAGCATTTGCTTTTTTGAAAGTTTTCAGATTGGGACCCATTATATAGTAGGACTCCATCACAATTTAAACACAATTTGATATTTTCAGTTACTTAACTGTATTATATCAGGGTCATGTTTACTCCTTAAAATGAGACATATATCTTTTTGGTTTGTGATTTAAAAATGTTTAGTAGACTGTACTTTCTCATCAAAATTATACATTTTCAACACAAAGAAAGGGAAAGGGAAAAAAGAAAAAAAATTACATAAAATCCCATCTGCCTACAGTTACTTTTACTATTAATTTCTAATTCATACTCAAAGTTTTGGTTTTCATTTCTGAATTCTCATCATGACTACAGTCATATTTTAAAGCAATGTCCTGCCATTGCTTCATATGTAGTTTATGACTCTCAAATTTAAGCTACTGAGGTACTAAGATCAGTAAGTTCTACTCTGGTTTATATTGCATTATGATTTCTTATCACAGCAACAAAAGACAGTAAGAGTCTCTCAGAGGTCAAGGGAGGCTCAGTGCGCTTGTAATTTTTAAGCTTCTATGATGCTATTTGTAGATAACATCCAAAGGACAAATTTAGTTCCATCATAAATATCAGGCCACTCTGTAGCCCTCCACTCACAAATGAAGCAAATGTGTTATAAGCACCTGTCCTCAGTGGCCAATTTAACTGCATATAATTTATATTCAGAGTGGTTTCACTGACTGTGGTTAGGGGCATGCTCAGTGCCATACAACAAACTGTATCCTAATTAACCTTATGGTCTTAATTTTGCTTTCTCAGCCACTGTGTTTTAAGCAACCAAGCAAAATATTCCTGAATTGAGTGGGCTTTTATAGGTTGAAACAATTGAACAGGTTCACATAGACAAGCATGAACCAGATTACAATGCAAACTCATCCCTCATTTTATTGTACTTCACTTTGTTGTGCTTCACAGATACTGTATTTTTTTTTTACAAACTGAAGATTTGTGAAACTCTATATTGAGCAATAGTGCCATTTTTCCAACAGCATTTGCATTTCCTCATGTTGTAGATCTGTGTCACATTTTGGTAATTCTCATATTTCAAAATTTTTCATTATTATTATATTTGTTATGTGATCTGTGATCAGTGGATCTTTGCTGTTACTTTTGTAATTGTTTGGGGGCGCCACAAACCATGCCCATGTAACACTGAACTTAATTGATAAATGCTGTATGTGTCGTGACTCTTTCACTGACTGGTTATTCCCCTGTCTCTCTCCCTCTACTCAGGACTTCTTATTCCCTGAGACATAACTATATTTAAATTAGGCCAATTAACAACCCTATAGTGTCTTCTAAGTGTTCAAAGGAAAGCTAGAAATTATTAAGCTTAGTGGAGAAAGCATATGAAAAGCTAAGTTATGCTAAGAGCTATGCCTCTGTGCCAAACAGCAGCCAACTTGTGGATACAATGGAAAAGTTCTCAAAAAAAAAACCCAAAAACTTAAAAGTACTCACCAGTGAACACACAAATGATAAGAAAACAGTCTTTTCACTGATATGAGAAAGTTGTAGTGGTCTGGATAGAAGAATAAACCAGTCACAACATTCCCGTAAGCCAAAACCAATCCAGAGCAAGGCCCTAACTCTCCTCAGTCAAATAAAGTCTGAGAAAGAAGACAGAATGAAACTAGCAGAATTTGGTTCATGAGTTTTAAAGAAAGAAGCCATCTTCATAACAAAAATGTAACATGAAACAAGTGCTAGTGTAGAAACTGCAGCGACTTACCAAGAAGATCTAGTTAAGATCATCAATGAAGGTGGCTGCATTAAACAGATTTTCAATGTAGCCTTAGATTAGAAGAGAATCTCTTCTAGTACCTTCTTGGCTAGAGAGGAGAAGTCAGTGCCTGGCTTCAGAGTTTCAAAGGACAGACTGACTCCTTTGTTAATGCAGCTGGTGACTTTAAAGCCAATGGTTGTTTGTCATTCTGAAAACCCTAGGGCCTGTAAGAATTCTACTAAATCTACTCTGCCTGTGCTCTGTAAATGAAACACAAAGTCTAGATTACAACACATTCGTTGACAACATGGCTTACTAAGTATTTTAAGCCCACTATTGAGATCTGCTCAGAAAAAAAAAAAAGAAAAAAGGTATTCCTTTCAAAATATTACTGCTCGTTGACAATGTACCTAGTTGCCGAAGAGATGGAGATGCACAATATTAATACTGTTTAAAGCTTGCTAACACAAAACTCATTCTGCAGCCCATGGACCAAGTTGTCATTTCAACTCTCAAGTCTTATTATTTATAAAATATATTTCATAAGGCTACAGCTGCTAATGTGAGCCCTCTGATGGATCTGAGCAAAGTAAACTAAAAATCTTATGGAAAGAATTCACCATTCTAGACAACATTAAGAACATGTGTGATTCATGGGAAAAGGTCAAAATATCATTAAGAGCAGTTTGGAAGAAGTTGATTCCAATCTTCATGAATGACTGACAGGTTCAAGACTTCAGTGGAAGAAATCACTGCAGATGTAGAAAACACAAGCGAACAAGAATTAGAGGTTAAACCTAAAAATGTGGCAGAACTGCTGCAATCTCATCATAAAACTTGAACAGATGAGCACTTTCTTCTTTTGGATGAGTGATGTGAGGGCTGTTTTGAGATGGAATCTACTCCTGATGAAGATGCAGTGAAGACTGTTGAAATGACAACAAAGAATTTAGATCGAATGTTACATAAACTTATTTGATAAACTAGCAGCAGAGTTTGAGAAGATTAACTCCAATTTTGAAAGAAGTTCTCCTGAGAGTAAAATGCTACCAAACCGCATCTCATGTTACAGTGAAACTATTTGTGAAGGGAAGTCAACCAATGTAGAAAACTTCATTATTTTCTTATTTTAAGAAATTACGACAACCAACCCAACCTTCAGCAACCACCACCTTGATCAGTTGGCAGCCGTCACTATGAAGATAAGACCCTCTTCCAGAAAAAAAGATTAGGATTTGCTAAAAGCCCAGATGATGGTTAGCACTTTTTTTTAATCAATAAAAGATTTCTAAATTAAAGTATGTACATTGTTTTTTAGACATAATGGTATTACACACTTAAAAAACTACAGAATAGTGTAAACCTAACTTTTGTATGTATTGAGACACCAAAAAATTCATTTGACACATTTTATTATGGTGTTCTGGAGCCAAACCCACAATACCTCCAGGGTACTCCTGGATATATAGTAAGAATACGAATTAATAGCATTAAATGTCAACTATACTTCAATGATAAAAATTTTAAAAATAATAGTAATATGTGATATATGAGATATATGAGAAAACATATCCTATCAAAGGTAAAGAACATGATTCTTCTCTGCTGTAAAAAATTATTTCACTTTATATCACTTTCAAGACCTGTAAAGCCATGTTTGTGTGTATGCATCTATGTCTATACAGATAAGTGTGTATGTCACATATATATGAGCCGGCTCTATGTCACCAACAAATATAAAATGCATGTCTATTAAATCCTGTCAATTTACCCATACAATAAAGTTTTAAAACACACACCAAGACTGTAATATCAAAATTGCAAGATCAATACGCTATCTTGTTATTTTGTTAAATAGCTCGTGATATCACACAAATATTTTGAAAAAAGAAAATAAAGTATGATTATAAGCATACTTCATTATCACTACTGGAAAACAAATAGTTGAGTTAGATGAATCATGTCACACAGAAAATGTACTTTTTCTTTATTTTTTCCTAAGCTCTGTAAGTGCTTAGGATAGACAACATTCTATACTCACATGAAACAAGACAACATTCTATACTCACTCATATAAACACACCTGTGAAATGCTATGTTTGATATTTATTTGTATTAATCTTACTTTTACCAGGTTTTTATAAGAATAGGTATTTATATATGATTACTGCAAAAAATTGGTACAACAGAATATAAGGAAGACAAAGTAAAAAAGTATATACCTAACGCATGTAAACCTGTCATGTGTTTTTCTTCAAGGCCTTTTTATACATTTACATAATCTCAGGTATTTTTAATACAAACTACGTATTTGTATATACACATACACAAATATATAATATTGAGCTATGTTTCACTCTTTATAAACAGGAACAGCAGTGCCTTCATATTTTTATGTTATTTAGAGATTAATAATACTGAAAATTATGTAAGTTGTGAATGAATATATATGCAAACATATTTTAATTTCATATGTATACATACACACCTATGAAATATATATATGCATATATGAAATGTATATGAAGTATAGACATAGATATTTCCAGGGTTTTTAAAATGATGACTATTTAGGTTATATCCACATTATTGCTATAACAAACAATAATGAAATGAATATTCTTACAAAAAATATTTTTGTAAATATTTGCTTTGTACTTATAAAAATACCTAAAAGATACCATGCAAGAGAATTGCTGAAACATATAATACCATGCTAATTACTCATGCTATGTGATTTTTACAGTTTTTAAAAATAATTTTAAGTTTTCTTCCAAGAGGCTACATTCTGAGGGTAATTCCCCCACATAATTTATGAGGCTTGGATTTTATAAGCCACATAACAAGTGTGACACCTTTTTCCTGAGACAGTTTGTATAATCCTTCTTCCTTCATAACAGGCATATTATATCTAATTGAATAATACATGCACTTAAATGTGACATCTCTGTCATGGCCATGATTACAAATTTGATTTGTCCAGTTATATCTCGTTGGGATAGAGAACAGATTCTTATTGAATGTATAAACCTATATCTTCATGAAAAGAAAAATGACTCAATAAAGGCACTTTGCATAACATTTACCTTAGCCTAGCTTCTCCCGAACAAGTAGGGCTTGAGATACAGACCTAAGTCTATGTCTATTATTAAGCAGTGTACAGCGGCACCTCAGTGTTTTTAGTTTTGTTAAGAACACTGTGTATTCAAAGAGAATTTTTTTCTAAAATTTTTATCATTTGTAAATTTTCTTTTATTTATAGCTTATTCTACATATGCACATTTAGATATCTACAAATAATTAGTTGAATAAAGTGTTTAAAATATATTAACCTTAATATACAAGACAATGCTTATACTATGGGAGATTTAATCATATTATGTGTCTAAAATTTTGCTTAATACACAGACAAAATTGTTTCCATTATTTTGCTATGACTAAACCTAGTATACTTTGACCATAGTATGCTACCACCCTCAGACCCTCGCTCTAGGCCTCAGGACACCCCATTACCCTCATTTTGAAGTGCTTGCCACCCTGTGTTCGGGCATAGCAGAGGTTGGCAGTGCTGAAAGACAAGACAACCCAAGATCAGATCTGCTCCTGCACAGGATCCAGTCTGTTTTCCCCCTTCAGAGCACTCTCCTACCCTCTCCCCATGAAGGCATTCCAGATCCCTGGAACATGATGCTATAGTGTTCTCTCTAAGCCCTGCTTGGCCCTGGCAGGTTTCCTACTATAGCCTAATGCAGCATTTCCTTCATAGAAGCAAACACTATTGGATCACCAAAATGGTGATGACATTGATGATAACGGTATTTTGGATAATTCTCACTAAAAAGGGACATGGCATGAGTTCATTACTCTGGGAGACATACATTCCACTGTCAAACCTTGACTTCAAACTATATATATATACATACATATATACATATATGTATATATATATTATGTATATATATATATGTGTGTGTGTGTGTGAGGGTATATATACATACCCTCAGAATGTATATATATATATATGGGTCTATTTGTCAGTGTCCCCATTATGAAACTACCTCTTGTCTATAGAGCCCAAGGCAGCAAGGATGACAGAAGGTGTCCCTTACCCTGTGTATCCACTCCTGATCATTTCGCTGGCACTCAGATTACCTGTTCCATCCCCTACACAGGCTCCTCACCCTATGTTAAATAGTCCTTCAGGACTGGCTGCACCCATGTCCAGCAAGGACTTAAGGACTCTGAGTTTGTTGTACTGCAATGCCATGAATTCTTCCAATTGATTTCCTCTTTTGCCTTTATTCCAAGGTTGGCCTGTTTGATTTTTATTTAAATATTTATTTATTTATTTTGAGAGGAGAGAGAGAAAGACAGACAGACAGTGGGATAGGGAGAGAGAATCCAAGCAGGCTCTGTGCTGTCAACACAGATCTCAAAGTGGGGTTCGATCTCATAAGATCATGACCTGAGCCAAAATCAAGGATTGGATGACACCCAGGCATCCAAGGTTGGTCTTAAATCAGACTTGAGACAGGATAATTATTTTTTCATGAGTGGTACTACTCTTCTTGTTCTGCCCATGGCCCATACCTAACCTTGTCACAGATAGTGGCACACAAAAGGTAGGGATGTGTGGACAGTCAACATTGGAAAAGACCACATTCTGGTAATGTAGCAATTATAGCCTAAAGGGATCAAGAAAAGTCATGACTGAATAATACATCAATCTAACTTTACACTATAAAATTCTTAATGATAGATTTAACATGACCAGAAAGCAAAATACATTCACATTATGCTGCATTCTCTGGGCAAGTGTTACATTTATGGTTATTATTAATGAATCAGAGAGACAATCAGAGAGAGTTATTTGAAAGTAGAGTTAATGGGAGGCACAATGGATGATGGATGATGCAGCATCATGGGTAATGATGGAACCAGGATTAAGTAAATGGCATTGGAGAAATGCAGAGGCAAGATCTATGTTATTTCACTACAAAGTTTCCCAAGAAACACTGCCTTGTGAAAGTAATAACAATATAGTTACTGTTTTCATTTAATGGGAGATAGGAAATTAGCTACGAATACACAACTGATAACATGGAGAGATGATTCCTAGATCTGAAGAGGAAGAGATGATGATTGAACAATCTGAAGAATCTTAACATTCACTGATCTGACAATCAGTAAATATTTAAGTGCATTTTCTTTATTAGTCTAGGTTTTTGTTGCTAAATTACAATTTATTATACTTCACCAGGGGCCATGAATTTTGTAATTCATTTTTTAATTAAATTGTTTGTATAGTTAGGAGACACAAAAATGACCAAAGTACACATCACTTTCTATTTCTTAAAGTGAAAATAAATAAGCTTGTGTATTAACATTAATTACTATGCTAGTTATCTGTTACTCTGTACAAAATTGCCCCAAATCTTAGCAGCTCCAAAAAATATTTATAATCTCACACAATTTCTGAGGTCTGAAATATGGGAATTTCAACTTAGCTGACTGGTTCTGGCTTGGGGTGTCTAAAGGAGACACTGCCAAGTTGTTGCTATGTGGGCCCCTTCATAGGGCTGCATGCGTAGTACGTCAGCTGGCTTCCCTCTGCGTAAAAGGCCCTAGTAGAGTGAGCATGCTCAAGACAGAGCCACAGCTTTTGTATATCCTAGCCCCAGAAGTGACATCCCTTCATTTTTTCCATTTTTATTCTTTGGAAGTTAGTCACTAAGTCCAGCTTATACTCAGGAGAAAGGGAATAAATATCTTCATTAGGGGAAGAATATCATAACACTTTTCTCCAGCCCTGGTGAGGTATAAGTGACAAATTAAAAGTGTATATATTTAAAGTGTATATGTGATTATTTGATATACATTGTGAAAGGATTATAATCAAGCTAATTAACACTTTTATCACCTCACACAGTTACCTTGTGTGCGTGTGTGTGTGTGTGTGTGTGTGCGGTAAGAACACTTAAAAATGTGGTATATATATACATGCAATGTGTATATATTTTTTAAAATGCTACAATGACCTATGCATTCTTTAAAGTTATTAGATAACTGTCAACTAATAATGCATAAAAATAAGAAAAAAATAAGAAGCAAGGGTATATGTTGGTTGGTGACCCAGTGGGTTTTTGTTCCTGTTCTCTATAATTTTGGAAATTGCTCAGGCAAACTTTATATGTTGATAAACTCCATTAACTACATTCTACAGTTGTGTATCAATTAATGATCTTGGAAGTTATGTTATGATCTTTATAGCAAAGAATATTTATTATTGACATGATTTTGTTTGTAAGGTAATAATTTGTATCTTATCTATATAAGTGAAGTAAACATTTTATTGGATTTTCTATTCTAAAAGAAAATATAAACACATGTTTTTATGCCTGTGTTATTTTAAATACCTTTGTAAATGATTACATCTTAATATAATCACATAGCTAGTATAAGAAATTAGGAAATTCAAATTAGGATTTTTATAAAAAATCACCCAAACTTTGCACAAATTACATCATACTAACATATTTTCACACTGTGATAAAACAGAATGACATAAAAAATTAGCTAACCAGATTAATGCAAGCATTCACTTTAATTATAAATATTGTAAATCATTTTTAAACTTTAAATTTTAACATTATCAAGATTATCAGTTTTTTTCTATTAATTTTAATTTCTTTGTTCCTTATGCTATACCTTGGCAAATAGCTTTTGATCAGTGACTTGATCTTTTCTCTGAGCTAAATTTTGTTTTGTTTTGTTTCTAATTTAAAGTGCTAACACTTTTAAATCACTTGGACATTTTTTTTCTTTCTGGGATTATTACCTTTTTTAGCTTTGATTTATGCAAGTGTTTTCTAATCTCTATAAATCAATCAAATCAGGAGCTCAAAAGGCTTTATTATCTAATTTATATATTTCCCAGAGTTAGGCAAAGGAATATCAATCCCCTTACAAAACATTTCATACATACAATAAAAATCTCTTATTAAATACTCAAATAATTAGGAGAACTTGGGGATCTTTGCTTTTTATAGGAAGTAATCCACTTACTACTAGGTTGAGCCGAAGTTACAGATGAGAGTACAGGTATAGAGTTTGTACACAAGAAACCCCAGTATAAAGATTTATAGTATTAGTTACTGTTCCATTGTTGTACCTAGTTTTTGTCCAAATAGGCTGTGGATCAATATATAGGCTTCACTGTAATGTTTATTAAGCATCTCTATATTAAAATTTTATGTTAATTAATAAACTAATTGATATTAATTAATAAAGGCATATTTGATCATATGTTATTGTTAGCAAAGGAATATTTTGATCACATCTTTGTCTCATTTATTTACTTTTTTAAGTTTTTTTTAATGTTTTATTTATTTCTAGGAGAGAGAGAGAGAGAGACAGCATGAGCAGGGGAGGGTCAGAGAGACAGGGAGTCACAGACTCTGAAACAGGCTCCAGGCTCTGAGCTGGCAGTCAGCACAGAGCCCAACGCGGGGCTCGAACCCACAAACCGCAAGACCATGACCTAAGCGAAAGTCGGACGCTTAACCGACTAAGCCACCCAGGTGCCCCTCATTTATTTACTTTTATGAACTTCTCCAATTCTTTCAATAGAAAGAAGAAAAAATATCTTAGGTTAAAATCATTTAACAAATCAGCCATGATCTTTCACAACCAAAAAAAAAAAAAAAATAGAAACATTAAAAGAAAGAAATTTATAATTATAAAATACAATAATAATATTTTGTGAAAAAAGAAAGTTTTTCTTTCTTTTTTTTTTTTTTACATCTACTTACATATTGAAAACAATCAGACTCAGTTTTACAATCTCAATTATGGGTAAACACAGCACATTTGTAGCTTTTTCAGCAAAAACTTACCTATTATTTGTTTCAGCTGTATAATAGCAAGGTCAGGGAAGCACACAGGGTATCTAAGAGGCATTTGTTATGATGCCCTTGACCCAGTGGTTGGTCTCCACTACAGTGGGCACAAAGCACTGTGTTGCTTTGGGCGGTGGGATTTTTTGTTTGCTTGTTTTTTTAATGATTTAAGCTCCTAATGATACATAAAACGTCAAGTGCCAGAAAGTATGCCATCAAAAGTTAGAAGGCAAAAAAAAACCACAAAAAACAAAAAACCACAAAAACCTCTATATCAAAAACAGAAAGGGATACAAGCAACTTTTCAACCTCACAACTGACACTGGCCACTGGTCCTACTAAACCTATGTCCTTAATGTCTTGTAACCTGGTGGCAAAGATATGGGTATTCCAAAAGAGAGATGATAGAATTGCCAAGACAAGAGACTAATGTAAATGACTATATCAAGAAAAGCTTCCACTTTCTGACATCTATATCCTGACAAAAATGACTTAAAGAGATCCTCTAATCAAAATGAGGCTCTCAATGTTTTACCACTAACAGAAGACACAAATTGGCAATAGGTATAAAAGAGAATCAGACTTTACCAAGCAGGAGACATACTTTAGAAACAGAAACAAAAACAGAATCTGAAACCATAATAGAATCATCAAGAGAGAAACTTTCAACTCTGAATTATGAGATTTACTCCTCTCAGAGCTGGAAAAAGCTGACCTGAATATGAGGGGCAAATGAGCTAGGCATCTTGGACAACATTTGCTCACTCAGCACTAGGGGTTAAATCTATATTAGCATTCTGGTGGGACCCCCAACTTTGGATGGAAAACCCACAGATAAAATCACTAAGAAAATAAAAATTACATTTATAACTGCAAATGGTTTGAGTCCAGATTTCAGAAGAAATGGTACAACAGATGAATCAGTGCAACAGATATTAAATGGTACAACAGATACTAAAAAAATTAAATAAAATAAAACCCTGAGTATTGTCATTCAGTTCACAGTGGGGGAGAGCAACAGGTTTTTGTTTGTTTGTTTGTTTCATTTTTTTCACTACATGATCACATCTGTATCTTATCTGTAAGGACAGACAGGTATCTGTAGATGTCAGTGTTGCAAAAGTCAGAGATTAAGATGTTTATGTTAGGAAGTTAGCAATTTACAGAAATGGGCTCAAGTCTGCATTTATATGGAAGCTAGTGATAGACAGGATTTTATATATTTTTAGTTTATCTCAGAATCCGAAATTCTTTCCCCTCCCCCCCATCTTACTGTTGTGAATAAATAAAGGCAACCTCATTTAACATGGAGTTGGGAAGCCCTGAAGGGGAAGTACTCATAAAGTACCACTCACATAAAAAGCAGACTTCCCATTCCCAATGGAAATAAGTTGACTGTACGTACCCCAGAAACATGAAGAATTTCTCTTTGCCCAACAACACCCCAGTCAATGAGAACTCAGCAAAAGAGACCGTCCCAGTTACCTTCTTTCCCCTAAAAAAGCAAGCTCCTCTCCCCTGTTCTCTGGATATGCCTCTGGTGTCCCACTGTTTACTTACTCTGAGTTGCCATTTCTCTGCTATTTCTCTCCCCACAAAAAAACTCATTTTGCTGGTAAAATAACTGGCTTGTTTTTTAAGCATTATGAATATGACATAGTTATAATGGTGTCAAGGCGAGTTTCAGGCTTACTATCTTTAATTATTTTAATAGTTTATTTTTGAGACAGAGAATGAGTGGGGGAGGGACAAAGAGAGAGGGAGACACAGAATCCGAAACAGGCTCCAGGCTCTGAGCTGCCGGCACAGAACCCGATGCGGGGCTCGTACCCGCAAACCGCTTTCATGACCTGAGCTTCAGGCCGTCGCCTAACCGACTGAGCCACCCAGGCGCCCCCAGGTGTACTCTCTTAAATCAAATATATACATTTAGCAATAAGCCTTATTGTCTATTTGAGAAAGAAATGCTATAGGTTAATACTTCAAATCTGTTATATGTTGACCCAAGTATATGATCCTAGATTTAAAGGTCATAAGTATAACCTGCCCATGCAGGTCACCTCTCCTGTTTTCCTTAACCATACTTCATCATCAGAGTAGAAGTTATTAGACATATGGGCCAAGAAATGCTATGATAAACGATACTATCACATCCATACTTTATTTTCTTATTTTCTGTGAAAAAGGTGGCAAAGTGTATTAAAGCTTATGATAAAAAAAACAATTATTTGTGGTTTGTACAGCAGATATATTTTATACAGTAAAAGTAGAATTATAGCTCAAAAAATATGTCATTTTTGTCTTTAAGAATTTCTTTTTCCCATAAAGATATCTTTAATGCCTATGTAGTCAATCTTATTAGAATTTCATTTTGTCTTTTGGGCAACATTATAATCTCAAAAGTATTTTCTTGATCAACATTACATGGAAGCCATATAACTTCTGACATGGTAAAAGTTGTTTTATTTTTATTATAAATTATTTTTTAGCCTGAAAAATTACTGTTTGGTATTACAAAGTTAGGTTTGTTATTTAAGTCAAGAATCTCTGTGATGCTGTATCTTAAATGTAGCCTGGGAGCCAGAGATTTCAGTGTGTGTGGCCCACTGTATTCCCTGGGGAGCAGAATCATATGGAGGTTAGCAAGAAAAGAAAAGAAGTTGCCAGAAACCATGTTCGGATCAACACCAATGGAAGAAAAAGAAAAGAAAGGAATCAAGACTGGGTAGATGGAGAGTCAGTGCTGTGATACAGTCAGGAAATGCCTCAGCCAACCCTCAGGAATTGGGGGGACAGGACTTAACTTTCATACTCCCACATCAACTCCTTATTGGATGAAAGCTGATCCAGGAAGGTGGCTTTTTTCACTCAAGGCACTTTCTGAGGAGGAGTTATGCTGGCAGCATACACAGCAGGTAGGGGTGTGTGTGTGTGTGTGTGTGTGTGTGTAATGCATTACTGGGGAGGACATCTGGGTGCCATATCATAGTGTCCATCCAGTATGAATGGTTAATAGTTAATCTGTTAATAAAATGTTATCATTAATTTTCCCCTATAAACAAAGAAAATAAGGAAACAAACATAATTCAGGATGTCCACTAGGTTGAGATGGTGAAGAGAGCTATCTTACTGTGATTATAATAAAAAAATAAAATTTAAAGCTAAATCCAACCATAGTATATTTTGGCATTTAAAATGAATTGAAAAAACACATTTAGAAGACATAGCTACTTATAATAAGATTTGCTTTTCCAAGCTGTGAAAGTATATAGATTTTTTTTTCAAAAAGCACTGTATTTCACTGAAGCAGAGTTCTGTCACCTAAATATATCCCAAATCTTTAATTTACTCATTTTTCAAATGGGCTCAGCTCAAAGTATTATTTCATTATATCTGAAATAGCACATTCAGTATAAAGACAAGCATATATTAATTAGAAACTGTCAGTTTAAGTATTTTTAATTATTATGAATTTAAAGTTTGAGCATTTAAGTGTAATTATCTAAATCTATGTTCTGAATATCAATATGCTCAAGATGCCCTGAACACTTCCTTGAAAACTGTTTATGATAAAATGAAAAAAATAGAATATTTCATATCAAAAATGTTTACTATACTAAATAGTTCTATGTCAAGGTTTACCCTCTTTAAAATGTCAATGGAACATTCACACTGTTTTACTATGAACATTGCTTTTAACAACCCTGCAGACACATTAGGAAAGAGTACTTTTATATCTTTATGATGTAATGATTCTCCACAGATTCCTCAGAGCTTATATAAGAGGTAAATAAACATCCCTGGTGTATGTGTGTGTGTGTGTGTGTGTGTGTGTGTGTGTGCATGTGCGTGTGTGTGTGTTCCAGAAATAAACTCTAGTGACAGTGCTCCTAAAAATTATTGCATTTTTTTCATGGCAAATAATTTAGAGGCTTTACTACCACCAGACACAATCAATCTTTCTCGCTTTTTCTCCTTAGCTATTTAAACAAACATTTAATCAATACCAAGTAATATAAGCACTTATCATTATGTGAGGTAAAGACAATTTAGGAAGGACCTTTTCCTAGAGCTCCAAAACATTTTTAATTTGTGTGAAAAAAGCATAAGCAGGATAAAGTGGTCCCTCTGAAACTCAGGCAGAAGATCTTTAAACCTGAGATTGGGGATGATTCTAAATTTAGTGGCCCTGAGACAAGTGCTCTCTGCTTTCTCCAGTCACAGCTTTTGTATTCAAATCATAAACTCTATTTACCATCCCAAGTGCAAAGAAGGGTTCTGGGGAAGTTGGGTATTTCAAATATCTGAAGAGCAATTCATATTTATTAGTAAAAGATCACTACTTCTGAATATTCCTTAGTCTCCAATGGATATGGTATGAGTACACTATGCGTATTATCCTAAATTAATTTAGATACAGTGTTCCATAATAGCAACTAAATAGTTTTTAATTAGAATCACACAAACCATAAAAATATAAACATCACACACAGAGAAACTAATTCTATTAAAGCAATATGGAACCCGGGCCCTAGTAAAGAGAAGCAAAGAATGGGTACTAAAATAATTAAATTGATTCAGGCCCCCTAAATGGAAACATAGGGTTTCTGTCCTTTGTGAGTTCTGATAATATTTCACTGGAAAAAAAAAGGATATCTAACTAGAGAATCTTAAATTGAATCTATGTGTTTGAAATAATTTATAAAACTGAAATATTATTTGTCTTTAAAGTTGTGACTACAGGGACCAAAATGAATATCTGGCTACATTATTTGTTGTTCTGTGAAGTTACAGAGAAGGTTGGGAATGTGCTTTGCTTCATCACAGTGTTTCTTTATGAGGACATATTTCTTGCAACTCCCAGTGGTAGGAAGAGTTTTATTTTTCCCAGGCAACTGGCTTGTTTTTAACTTAATGGCTGTAACTACAGCTTTGAGAATGATTGCTTTCTCTTTGCTGCTCATATACTTAGAGCCCAGTTTGCTGCCCACCACTAGAAAAGGAAAGGATAACAGGCCACATACTTTGTGAATTAATTCTGTGTACATTTTTCACACAACCTGAATCCCTGATCCCTACCAGGGGTATCCCTCCTTTCCTTGATATACAAGATGGGTTTTTTCCAAGTGTCTTTTCCCATCTACCCCAGCCCAGTCAGTCCATAACCACTGTGGACAAACTTGACTCACTGACCATGAGAAATTTGGAGCATTTGATCAAATAAGGAAAATACAGAGTTTTATAAGACTGAAAGGAAAAGTGGAGTTTTAGAAAAAGTTATGCGACACAGAATTTGAATAGGCAGAAAGCAAAGGTATGTGTAAACATGTATGGCCTACAAAGTGGAATCTAAATCATGTTTTCTTGAAAACCATGAAACTACAATAAATGTAAACTATTGTGTTCAGAAACCTGAGGCTGTATAACTATACTGGATATCAAGCTTCTCTTCTCTCTGTCAAAGTGACTTAGGTACGTCAAACAAGAATGGTGTATCTAATTCTTGATGTGATTACAAACAGGAAACCTGACTGTGATTTTAGAAAACAAAGTTTCTGGGGGCACCTGGGTGGGTTAGTCTGTTAAGCATCCAACTTCAGCCTAGGTCATGATCTTGCTGTTCCCAAGTTCGAGTCCCACATCGGGCTCTGTGCTGACAGCTCAGAACCTGGAACCTGCTTTGGATTCTGTGTCTCCCTCTCTCTCTGCCCCTCCCCCACTCATTTTCTGTCTCACGCTCTCTCTCAAAAATAAACAAACATTAAAAAATATTAGAAAACAAAATTTCTCAATGAGTAAAAAAGTTGCAAAAAAAAATCAAGGGGTCATTATGACTTTCCAGCAGTGTGTCCTTGGGAGAAAAATCGTTTCCTGTTAAATCTGTTAATTTTATGTGTGTCTGTTATTCCAAACTGATGAATATTTGGGTAGACTTTTACTTTCTGAATCCAAGTTAAATTTTACTTTCAATGTTTATACGTAACAATACATAAGAATAGATGACAAATTAATGACTGTTGAATTTCATGAAAAATCAAAACACAAAGCCTAAACAATTAAAATTCCAGTATAGAATTTTCTGTTTTTTTCAGCAATTTCAGCAATTATACCAGATACATTAAAAAAAATGAGGTATTTTTCCAAGAAACTTCCAGTTTACTAATACTTACTATTGTTATCTTTTTGATCTCTCTCCTTCTTGTGCTATATCGTGTATCACTAATTAAATAGGACAGAATTTGAGGACTTTTACCATCTGTGGCATGGCATTCATTTTTATGGGCAAGAAGAATAATTCACTGGAGACTGGCCAGTCCTGAAAACTCCCAGCATCCTATACTTCAGTCTAGTGTTTTTCCACTATGAAATTCAAAATATTACACACACACACACACACACACACACACACACACACACACACACATTTATCTGTCAGGACAGGAGACAGAATGGGGAAGAGTATGTTTGAATTGTACTGTAGGCAGAAGAGCAATGGAAAATCTAGCTTTAGGAGTTAGGGTGACTGTAATTAAAGTCTATCTTTTTGACTCATAGCCAGTCTTAGTAACAGAATGTGTATGTTCCTGGATCCTTGAAGGTCTATAATAAAAACAACATCATGTACCTCTGACCACTATGGGCAGGCCTAAAAACCTAGAGTTACTGTACAATGGTTATCAACACACCAGCAGGCCATTCTTCAGTGGTTTCTCAGGTGATGAAAGGTAATAAGTGTTCCACTGACTTCCAATGGATTTTGCATGAAAACAATATACAAAACAAACAAACAAAAAAAAACAGTAGCTTCCCCTCAAGTTCCAGTGTTTAAGAAATCAAGCAATGCTGGACACCTCTCTCTTTTTCTTTCTCCTGAGTTCTGCAAGTTTCTGGTGAGTAGCTGCGTTAGAATGATGAGCCTTCATAAAGGTCAAGAGAGAGGCACTATAGCATCACTATTACCCTCAGATCCCAGATGGACAACTGAGCTCAAAGTCTGGCTCCATCAATAGCACATGGGATTTTGGGGAAGAGTCTTCATATTTCTAATTTAAAACATTAAATACTGTAATTCCCCAACTTATGAAATAGTAATGACATTACTGTTATTGTAAGAAATTAGAGTGTGTGTGTCAAAATTTTACATAATGCCTATAAAATAGAATGCACTCAATAATTCTGTGTTTTATTTTGAAAACAAATATTAATAGTTTTCCTCCAAAAACCATGGAATGTCTTTCAGAATATGACAGTCATTTTTAAGACAGTGAAATTTTTATAATTTCTTGAAAAATATTACAGGAATGTTAAACTCTCTAAGACACATTAAGTGAAAAAAGTATAGAATAATTTGCATAATATGCTATATGTATGAATAAAAGGAAGAAAATAAATCTATGTATTTATATTTGCATAAAACAACTTCAGGACATCTTTGCAACCAATAAAAAGCACTAGTCATGATAATGGGTGATATACCCTGCATATATGAGGAAGAGGTTAGGAACTAGACTTCCTACTGTATAGCTTTGGAACTATGATTCTTGACCCATATAAATTCACTACCTATTCAAAAATAAAAAGCATATATATATATATATATGTATATGAATATACATAACTTTGTATATATGAATATATATAACTATATATGAATACATATGTATGAATGAAACATCCATTTAATTTCTTTAATGAGAGTGAACATTGACCGATTATCCATTTACCAGGTTTTTCTCAATCATATTTCTAGGTTGTTTGTATTATATATAATTATTTATGTTATATTTAACATGGTAATTTAAATGTTAATAAAAGCTTTAAAATGTAATACCAATGGTTTACAGACCAAATAATTGAATGTCAGAGATATTAATATATCTAGCTTTGTTCAATAAATATTAATAGCTAATCCTTATGTGACCTTACCACATGTCAATACTGTTCTAGACACTTAACATACAGTAATTTAATCTTCAAACAATCCTATGAGGTAGGTACTATTACTTTTCCTACTTCACATGGAAGAAACAGAAGCAGAGTAAAGTGATGTGACCCAGGTCCCAAACTGCAAAAGTGGCAAACAAATGTTTCGAACCTTGGAAATCTGGCTCTACAGCCCATGTTCTTAACCATTTTGCTATTATCTAGGTACTTCTACTATGACAACCCAGATGTTTCTTCTGCAGTGTATTTTATTTATATGCTGAAATGTGACTATTGAAAAATTATCTTCACTGGTATCCAATAAATTTTGTAAAAAACACTAAAATCTTGATCACGAGGACCTGGAAATACAGTTGTCCCCAAACACCTACAACAAATAACAAAGCTGTTCCTAATACCAGTCATTGTCTCTGGCTGCAGTGAGCTATGAATTGGTGAGGAACTGGACTAGGTATTGGAGGTTTGGGTTCTGAAAGCAGTTTCATCGCTCTGTGACAGACTGATTCTCTTCTTTTTCTTGCTTCCTCAAATATAGATGAACTCTTGTATCTGTCCCTATTGGACATTCTACAGTTTCAAAATGAAGCAAGAATAGCCACCTTCCCCCAAAGCTGGCACCACAGAAGGATCTTTCCCAACAGATTTTTCTGGAATGTCTCAAAAGGGCCTTTTGTAAACTCTTACTAAGTTGGTAGCACCTTTAGAAAAGCAAGTTCCTGAAGGCATGAGGTCACAGAGCTCCTGATTCCTTAAACTGCTAAACTGCAAATTTTTATTCCATTCTCATGAGAGTGATTTCTAAGAGACCAGAACAGTGTGAGAGGTCAAAGCTGAGCCAGCCAGCAAGCAGCAAACGACTGAGCCGTAACTTTGTGTCCAGGTGGGAGAGAGAGCTATGAATTAGTTCTCCTGAGCTGCACATTTGTTCTCTACCAAATGACCTTACTGAAGAAAGCTGCAGACCACTTAAGAGCAAAGACTTCGAGTAGTAAATACCATATAAACTTCTGCTGGGTTTTTACAATATAAAAAAAAAATTCCGATTTCTAATTCAGAATGGCAAAAACATCGTACCCACATTTTAGATGTTTGCGATTATTTATTTTTAAGTGTGTATTTACAAACCACAGAATCCAGGGGTTCATTTCATTATACAGTAATTTAATTAAGTCCACAGAGCTAAAGATGGAAGTGTTTCTTGCAGCCAGCTGCCAAGTCATAACTGACACATACAGTGGCAAGAGTTTAAAACGAGATTGGACGGTCACAGCCAAAGCTTAATGTCTGCTACTGAGCAGGATGCAGGATGTTAATACTGCCATCTCAGCAGACTATAGCTTAACTGCCAAAGCCTAACAGAAAGACTGATTTTCTTTAAAGACAGCTAAATGTTTTAGGGGATTGCACTGGATTGAATTTGTAAAATATCTACATCATCTTTTCATTTGAATTATGGGATTCAAATTGAATTAAAGCTTTGTGGGAGAACTTAATTTTAAATACATTCCAGAAAAGAACCCAAGATATATGTATACAACACTTAAAGATTCAGGGGAAAGCACTATTGCAAGGCAGTTTTGGAAGCCTCTAAGTCTGCACTCACTATTTAAAAATACAGAAATGTTATTTACCCTGCAAGTCATCCCTAAGTCAAGTAGATGGGAAACCTTACTTTATACATTTTAGAGCATTAAATTATAGCAGTCAAAAAGACAAAGAGTTGTCTTGGCAGTATTTCAGAAATAAATTTTAGGAGTAAATTTGGATATGAAGTTAAACTTGGCCTTTCGCTCATCAACAGTTAAAATCTGCACAAAAATACAAACAGGAACAATTATTTCAGTCCTTGGAGATAGCAGGATATTAGTTGTTAGACCTTTCATAAACAGGAAGGGAAAGCAGAGGAGAGAATATGAGAAAAAATGCCCAATATTATCTGTTCAAATTCTGATTTTAATATTTGTGCAATTTTAGGGAAAAAAAATTAGCTCTTATCTTAAATAGTTGTTAAATCATACATAAGTCTCTAAACTATGATAGTTAAATTAAATGTGAAAGCAATATGCATGGTGTCTGGAACCCAGATGACAATCAACAGACAGTGGCTGACTCTTCTTGACACATTTATCTTGTAGTCATCACATACTCTTATTACACCACTAGTGGATAAAAAAGTTTCCTTTTCACAACTGATCATAAGTAACTTCTAAAAGTTTTAAATAAAATAACTGTTGACACACATCCACAAGAATAACAAAATTCCTAACCAAAATAAGATGCCCAATACCATACCCCCTTGGCATTGGGGACAGCAAGAATCTCACTATATTTCCATGGAGTGACATATCTAAGCTCTTGCCCAACCTTTTTCTCATTCTTCTTTCTGGTAGACTTGTCTGTCCACTTTTCTCAACTGTGCACTAACAACATTTCTTAGTCTTTAAGCAGTGGGAGAGGTGTTGTGTTTGTTTCCCATCCTGTCTGCTGGACTAATGTGATGTAGTAATCAGAGACTCAAACTTACACCTTAGGTGGTCTGTAATAAGACTTATACTGACAAGAAGACTGTTCCCTGTGTACTTAAAACCCTGTATTTCCCCAACTCTAAAAGTTAGCTTTGTTAGCAATAAAGCTGACATATTGATGGCCATCTGGCTGACTCTCATCTAGTTCTGAATTCAGTAGAGGAGATAGATGCTATTTATTGACTCCTTAAAATCTCAAAAATGAAGGGTAAATTTCAAGCCACAAATGCAGTTGTAAAAGCCTACTGTAAAACATGTAGGCAGATGAATGAGGTCATCCACTAGTATGTGAAAATGAATGAAGAAGAGATCTCTAATGAAGAGATATCCCAAATAACAGTCTCCATCTCTCTTTCTTTTTTTTAATGTTTTTATTTATTTCTAGGAGAGAGAGAGAGACAGCGTGAGCAGGGGAGGGTCAGAGAGAGAGGGAGTCACAGACCGAAACAGGCTCCAGGCTCTGAGCTGGCTGTCAGCACAGGGCTCGATGCGGGGCTCGAACCCACGAACCGTGAGATCGTGACCTAAGCAAAAGTCGGACGCTTAACTGACTAAGCCACTCAAGAGCCCCAACTCTCCATCTCTTGTATTTTCACATAAGACAGACATTATTCGTACATATTCATCTGTATCTTCCATTATGCTATAATATCTTAAAGGGCCAGAACAGATTATCAGCAGAGTCTGTGGGTCAGAAATTTGGCAAGGGTTTAAGTACCACATACAGAAGGGTTTCAGCTCAAGATAGAAAAGCTTGCAAGGCTCAGGGATATGTAATTTTTAAAATCTTTTTTAAGTTTATTTATTTATTTTGAGAGAGACAGAGAGTGTGAGCAGGTGAGGGAAAGAGGGGGGAAGGAGAGAGGGAGGGAGAGAGGGAGGGAGTGAGAGGGAGAGAGGGAGAGAGAGAGAGAGGGAGAGAGAGAGAGAAAGAGAATCCCAAGGAGACTCTGCACTGCCAGCACAGAGCCCAATGGGCTCACACTCACGAAACTGTGAGAATCCTGAGCCAAAACCAAGAATTGGATGCTTAACTGACTGAGCCACCCAGGTACCCACAAAGGGCTACAAAAATTTGATAAATTATTATACAATGAATGAAGATTTCTCTGCCATGGTAGAACAGAGACTGGGCAACTATTTCATAGGATCGAGATAAAAGAATAAACTTCAGATGGTTGGCTGGATTTTAATCATGCTTCCAAGAATCATCTCTTATGACTATAAATTTTTAATGATCACTTCTTTCTCTTTCTAGCCTAATGACTATCCTATCTTAACTTCTTCATTTCTTCTTCAATTAATTTAGTCATTCAATTCTAATATTTCAGGAAAGATAGAGATCTGCTTGTTAATTCTGACATAAAATTCAAATAACAGCAAGTATAGTGTACAAAGCAGAATTAAGAAAGCTGAAGATGAGAACAATTATATCAACTACATTACAATTTTGCAGAGAAAAATGAAAACCAGACCTCATCAAAGTGACAAGGCTTCTTAGAGGAGCAGTCAAAGAAATTGGTTAAATGCATTTTTCCCATAACTCAGAGATTCTTTATTTATTAACATATACATTTCAAAGCAGAGGCACAAATGTGATTATCTGAAAGTTCCTTATTCTCCTGAAGGCAGCTGTTTAAAATTGGTAAAATCTCGGGGCATCTGAGTGGCTCAGTTGGTTAAGGATCCGACTTCAGCTCAGGTCATGATCTCACGGTTTGTGGGTTCGAGCCCCACATCAGGCTCTGTGCTGATGGCTCAGAGCCTGTTTCAGATTCCATGTCTCCCTCTCTCTCTGCGCCTCCCCACTCATTCTCTGTCTCTCAAAACTGAATAAATGCTATAAAAAATAAAATAAAATAAAAAAAATAGGTAAAATCTGGTCAGTTCATCTGACACTGGTAATTACCCTATAGAAGGAGGGAGACACTGGTACATAACATCTAGACCACCACTATATATGTAGCCTCCTTAAAAATTCATTGAATACAATCGTCATTGCATGTGGATGATATCTTATCAGAAATCTTATCAGGTATTTGAATCAAAGTTAACAAGGTAGTGAAGCCCCTTTCTTTAAGACTCAAATTTGAGAGATGTTTGGGTAGCTTAATCAATTAAGCATTCGACTTTGGCTCAAGTCATGATCTCACAGTTCCTGAGTTCAAACCTCACATCAGGCTCTGTGCTGACACCTCAGAGCCTGGAGCTTGCTTCAGTTTCTGTCTCTCTCTCTCTCTGCCCCTTCCCTGCTTCTGTTCTGTCTCTTTCTCTCTCTCTAAAATTAAAAATAAACGTTAAAAACAAAAGATTCAAACTTGAATTCACAAATGCACATTCTTGCTGCTTTCTCTCTTCCTTTCTGTCTCTCTGGCAGGAAACTTCTCAATATTTTCCTCAATAATGTATAAAGATGTGCACACAGAGAACTGAAAAATCTATTCCATGATTGTGTCAAAGAACTTTTTTTTTATAAAATCTTATATGAAATGAATTTAGGAGAGTTAAAATATCTTCTATTTCTCTTGTTATTTGAATACAGACTCAAACGATTACTAAAAATGTTAAAACCCACTTCTATGGCTTGATTGGGCACATTTCACAGAACTAAGATTGATAAAAATATAAAATCTTAGAAAAAAAATAAAATATTATGTTTATAATTTTTGAAGAGTTTAGAATGAACAAGTCACAAGACTAAATAGTGGAGAGAAATAATAGACTGCTGCTATCATAATACACTTATGTATGTGCCCAAAATATTAAAGATATGTTTTAAATCTTAACCATAAAAGTGAAAACTAATTTAAAAGTTAAAACAAATGGAGCGGCTCTCCTAGCAATGTGCGTTTTATTTTTCTGTCTTTAGTGAGAAATAATTAACAAAATTATGTATATTTAAAACATACAACATGATGACTTAATATATACATTGTGAAATGATTACCAATATCAAGTTAATTAACATATACATCATCTCATATAGTTATTTTTGGGGGGAGGGATGTGTTAAGAATGCTTAAAAACTTTTAGCAAATATCAAGTATATAATATTGTTAACTACAGTCACCAAGCTGTATATTAGATCCCCAGAACCTACTCATCTAAAAACTGAGTTTGCATCCATTGGCCTATTCCCCATTGTCCCCACAATTTGGCCTCTGGCAATCACTTTTCAAAAATATTCCACATGAAAGGGATATCGTAGAGTATCTGTCTTTGTCTGGCTTATTTCACTTTTGATAACAGACATTCTAACAGGTATGAGGTGGTTTTTCATCATGATTTTGATTAACATTTCCCTGATAATTAGTGATGTTGAATACCTTTTCAAGTACCTATTGGCAATGTGTATTCAGACAGGAAAATGTCCATTCAGGTATTCAGGTCTGTTGCCCATTTTATAATCAGATGATTTTTTTTTTTTGGCTCTTGGGTTCTTTTAATTCCTTGTTTTTGGAATTTTAACCCCTTATAAATACATGGTTTGCAAATATTTTCTCTCACTCAAGTTTATGGTCATAAATGCCTACATTAAGAAAAAAAGATCTCAAGCAGGCAATTTAACTTATGCTCCAAGAAAACAGAAAAACAAGAATAAACCAAGCCCAAAGATTAGAGCAGAAATAATTGAAATAGAAACTAGAATGACAATAGAAAAGATCACTAAAACTAAGACTTATTCAGGCATTTATATAACAAATATTTAGTGAGCATATACTCTGTCCTGGAACTATCATAGATATTGGGAAAAAATAAGAGTAAAACAGATGTATTTCCACTACTTGTTAAAAAGCAGTCAGAGACAAGAGATTAATAAGCAAGTATAACCAATTATGATGTAAGGAAGAAGAAGGTGACATAGAAAGAAGATTCAATGCAAAGCATTGTAGTCACAGCCAAATAAGTCTAAGAAGTAAGAGACAGTATTACAATGGTATTAACATCCTAGCTGAGGCTAGGGATGTTATTCAGGCAAAGATGAGCAAGGAAGAAAGGAAGCATCTGTCAAGGCCCTGAATTAAGAGAAAGCATAGAGATACCTATGGAACTTGAAAAATTTTGAGAAGGGAGAGAAGAAATGCTAGAAATATAGAAAGATTAGATCCCAAGTAGTCTTGCCCTAAACAATATTATACAGAACCTGGATTGTAAAAATTACAATATAATCCATTGAAGAGATTTAAGCCAGGCAAATTTCACCATCATAACGGCACTAATAAAATCATTCTGGCTGCAAAATAGTGTTTGGAAAAGGAAACTACCAGATATAAGATTTTTACTATTGAAGCTACTGCCGTTGCCTCTATTAGAGAAGCAATCACTGATAGTGAGAATACATAATGGAGGGACTACAGAGCTATTTACAAGCTGGTACTGAGGGTTGATGGAGCTAATAGTCACAGTAAAGGTAGTAATAACTTAATAACAGTAGGACACTATGTGTTATGCCCTGTTTAATGGATAAATTAGAGTTATAATTGGATAAGGAAAGGATCTTACCAATTTGATTTAAAAATATTTAGAGATTAAAAAAACAGATGCAAGTTATGGCCATGATTTAATCAAGCCAACCCTAAAGGACATGTTGGCATCTGGGGAAATGTGAATATAGACTGGGTATTCTAAGAAAACTTATTGACATGTTAACAGTGGGGATCATTATCAGAAAAGGGCAGGCTACAGAAGAGCAGATATTAAGTGTGATCTTTATAATAAACAACACATATATATTTATACCAATACACAGATAAAAATCTGAAGAATATAACTTCAAATGTTAACAGTGGGCATCTATAAATTGTGGTAATATGATATTTTTACTTCATTTTACTATTCTGGCTGTTTCTAAGTTTCCATAATATACCAAAATTGCTTTTATGATTTTAAAAATACTAAAAATAAATAATAGAAAGCAGGACTATAGTTTTAGAAGACAGCATGTGGGCTCAGGACCAATTATATACTAATTCTATTCTGTATCAATACTTCCATAGAGGTAACAAAGGGAGATACACGCCCAGGTAACTAATCAGTACAGCAATGTGTCACTTATTGTAATTAGTGGTTCTGGCTTATGTCCCCAAAGTAAAACCCTAGAACACTGCTGCAGGTTGGGATACCTAAGAAGTACCCTCTGAGATAGAGATCACATTAAAGGGATTGGTTAGGGAATCCTCTCAGTATTACAACTAGAAGAAGCAACAAAAAAGGAAGGGAGATAAAAAGAAGGGGAAAAGTAGGATTGGGCAGACAAAGTTGACTATGATTTATTCTCAGGTTAATACAACTACCATATGGAGATTTAAAGATGGAGTCATCTCTCAGAGCTTCCTGAGTTGAGTGGAGACAGTCAAATCATTATAACCCTACACTGATTATTCACTGGGAACAGGCCATCACAGGAAGTAGGCATGTATTGAGCAAGGCTGAGGCAATTACCCAAGGCGGCTAACAGCTGAGGGCTGTCTGCCAGCAATGGAGTAATAACTCCTTGATTCCTAAAGGAGGACACAGGCAATCCATCACAGTGTTCATGCAGGAGGACACTTGGAGCACTACAGTCACCTAAGTGGCCTCCTGAACACTAATTGCAACTCTAAAAGTAAGAATATACAAATGTACAACTTGAAAGCAACATTCAGAGTGCCAAAGGACAGAAAGATGGGCAAGAAAGAGTGCATTTGCTCTAATGCCCATTCCATCACACATTAGAGAATAGGAGCCCAGCTTGCTCCCTCCCAAAATAAGACATGAAGTAAATTTACCACTCTTGCTACTTAGATGGAAGACAGAGGTGAAAGACTATGCCCAGCATATTAAACTTCATCCCTATAAAATGTCTATTTCCTAAATAAGCAAGCTGAATCTGTCTGTACTTGCCCTTAATCATAACTCATTCATGGAAGTATAAGAAAGCTCTGTGAGGAGCAGAGAGAGGAGGCATTGTGAAACACAGAAGAACTTCATTACCTTTTAAGTCAATGGTTAAATTCTACAGGGCTTTGTGATTAACTGGATGAATGGGTAAGCAAAAGAGGAATTTCAAAGATAACATCAATATTTTTAACTGAAAAATGCAAATCAGAATTGCATTTAAAAATTCAGAGTTGAATATAAAAATTATTCAACCAGTGGTATTAGAATAATTAGCTATCCCAAACTTCCAGGAAATATGGAGGATTGGAAAGATCCTAAGTTTACCCTGTCCCACCAATACAACTGGGTAACACCCACATTTCAGTAAATACTGAAAATGACACAAAGACTGGTAGATCTGATTCTTCACAGCTAAACATAAAGAAGAGGCAACCACGAAAAGGGTAAGAAGGGCAGAGATGTAGTCCGGAGCTAAAACAGACCAATAGGACTGTCCATAGGAAGGAAAGGAGCTGTGGGAATGGAGAGGGATCAGAAATAGATCCTCATACCAAGCAACCCAGGCATGGGGAATCCACATGGAGAAGACAAATCCCCATTATATTAGGCTTTGAAAACCAGAAAGGCTAACTTTCATAAGTTCTTACAATCATCAGGGTTTAACAGCTGGAACTTTAAAAACTCAGAAGGCTTATGAGGATAACAGGAAACTGAGTTCCTTCCCTTAAAGAAATAGCTCAATAAACAGCCCCAATGAGATACAGCACAGAAACAGCAAGTTTGAAAAATGTCTGCAGATACAGGAAGAAGATTTAGTTACAAATTTCACAGCATGTGCCAGAGGGGCAGGAATCTTTAGGTGGCTTTCTATGGAAACCAAGGAGCTGGTGGTTGTCATTTCCCTCCCCCAGCCCCCAACCTAAACACACAGATACCTGTGGGAACGAGCTTAGCTCCAATATACCCCATCTAACTTGGTAATGGCCTAGCCCACTCTGCCCTGGTGTTTTTTTTGCAGGCAGGACCCCTCTGATAATGTACTTGACCTAAGCCCATCCAAAGAAATGCCCCCCAAACCCAGCAGCAGCCCCAATGTGCCAGCTTCACTCCAAAGTGACTCCTGTGCCAGGGAAAAGCACATACACCAGTCTGACTGTGGCCCCAGCAAGAGGCTGGGGCAGACATCACATCTGACTGCAGGCCCTGCCAACCAATGAGAGCTTCTCAGGGGACAACACAGGGAAATTGTGCTATAGTTTAGGGCTACTGCATCTCTGGCAAATGCCTGTTCTGACCCAACTCAAGCATAAGGGAGCCCCAGAATGACTCACTAACAACAAAGGGAACAAACCCTGCCCACAACAGGCAAAGAAAGCCACTGCAGATAACTGGATTGAAGGCAAACACAACTCAGCTAAAACAGTAGGATAAATCCAACACACATAAGAGACATCCCTGAAGCACCAGGTTCTGGTGAAGAGGGGGCATTTGCCCTGCAGATCACTGCAGGGCCTCTTTTTCTTAAGATCACTGTTTTCAAGAGCAGGCGACTTGGCTGGCTTCTCTAACACAGAGAAGCAGACACAGAATTCAACAAAATGAAGGGACAGAGAAATATGTTCCAAATGAAAGAACAGGACAAATCACAGCAACAGAGCTAAATGATATAAAACTAAGTATGATGGCTAATTGAGATTTTAAAGTAATGGTAATAAAGATCCTCACCGGACTTGAGAAAAGATTGGAAGATCTCACTGAGACTCTCACCAAAGAGATAGAAAACAAAAAAGGACCAATCAGAGATGAAGATCTCATTAACTAAAATTAAAAATACACTAGATAGAATAAATAGTACACTAGAGAAAGCAGAACAGATCAACAGCCTGGAGAACAGAGTAATGGAAAGCAATCAGGCTGAACAGATGCAAGAAAAATGTATAATACAAAATGAGAATAGACTAGGGCATTCAGTGATACCACCAAGCATAATAACATTTGTGTTATAGGAATACCAGAAGGAGAAGAGAGAAAAAAAAGGGAGCAGAGAATTTATTCAAAGAAATGATAGCTGAAAGCTTCCCGAATATGGGGTAGGAAACAGATATCCAGATCCAAAATGAACAGAGAGCCCCCAACAAAAGCAACCCAAGGATAGCCACACCAAGACATGCAGCAATTAAAATGGCAAAAATTAGTGACAAAGGGAGAATTTTAATAGTAGTAAAAGAAGAGAAAATAGTTGCATACAAGTGAAATCCCATAAGACTTCAGCTCATTTTTAGCAGAAACTTTGACAGGAGTGGCATGATATACTCAAAGTGCTGGAAGAAGGAAAAAAAAAAAAACCTGCAGCCAAGAATACTTTATCCAGCAAGGCTATCATTTAGAATAGAAGGAGAGAAAAAGAATTTCCCAGACAAATAGAAGTTAAAGAAATTCATAACCACTAAACACTCTAAGAAATAGTAAAGGGGACTTTTTGAGTGGAAAGGAAAGACCATAAGCATGAATTAAAAAAAAAAAAAAGAAGAAACCACAAAAGCAGTAAAATTAAGTATTTCCATAAAAATCAGTCAAGGGATTCACAAAATAAAAAGATGTAAACTATGACACCATATACCTAAAATGTGGTAGACAGAGGAATAAGGAATGGGTCCAAACTTTACCAACCATTAACTTCATATAGACTGCTATATGCATAATATGTTACATGCAAACCAAAAACCAGTAGCAGATATGCAAAAAACTAAATTAAAATGAATCCAAGTATATCACTAAAGAAAGCCAGTAAACGTGACAGAAGTGAGCAAGAGAAGAAAGGAATAGATAAGAATTTCAAAAACAACTACAGAATAGTAACAGAATGGAAATAAATACATACCTACTGATAATTAATAGCTAGACTTAAATAATCATGGCTACACTTTGAATGTAAGTGGAATAAATGTTCCAATCAAAAAATACAGGGTGACAGAATGCATAAGAAACCAAAACATCTCTGTATGCTGCCTACAATGGACTCATTTATTTCAGACCTAAAGAACATGTGCATATTGAAAATGAAGGGATGGAAAAGCATTTATCATGGAAATGAAGTGAAAAGAAATCTGTGGTAGCAAAATTTACTTCAGACTAAATAGAATTTATATTTTTTAAGCATATTTATCTTGAGAGAGAGAGAGAGAGCACAAGCAGGGGAAGGAGAGAGAGAAAGAGAGAGAGAGAGAGAGAGAGAGAGAGAGAGAGAGAGAGAGAGAGAGAATCCCAAGCAGGCTCCACATTTTCAGTATGGTACTGGCACAAAAATAGATGCACAGATTAATAGAAAAGAAATCCCCAAAATGAACCTACAACTATGTAGTCAATTAAACTTCAACAAAGCAAGAAAGAATATCCAATGGGAAAGACTATTTCTTCAATAAATAGTGCTGGGAGAACTGGACAGCAACATGCAAAAGAATGAAACTGGACCATTTTTTTATACCATACACTAAAGTAAACTCAAAATGGTTTAAAGAGGGTCGCCTGCATGGCTCAGTCGGTTGAACGTCCAACTTCAGCTCAGGTCATGATCTCATGGTTCGTGGGTTCGAGGCCCGTGTCGGGTTCTATGCTGACAGCTTAGAGCCTGAAGCCTGTTTCAGATTCTGTGTCTCTCTCTCACTCTGCTCCTTCCCTGTTCATTCTCTGTCTCTCTCACTCTCTCAAGGATAAATAAACATTAAAAAAATTTTAAAAATGGATTAAAGAACTAAATATAAGACCTAAAACCATGAGGGGCGCCTGGGTGGCTTAGTCGGTTAAGCGTCCGACTTTCGCTTAGGTCATGATCTCGCGGTTTGTGGGTTCGGGCCCCGCGTCGGGCTCTGTACTGACTGCCAGCTCAGAGCCTGGAGCCTGTTTCAGACTCTGTGTCTCCCTCTCTCTCTGACCCTCCCCTGCTCACGCTGTCTCTCTCTCTCTCCTAGAAATAAATAAAAAATATTAAAAAAAAAAAAGACCTAAAACCATGAATATCCTATAAGAGGGCATAGGCAGTAATTTCTCTGACATTGGCCTTAGCAACATTTTTGTACATAGTTCTGCTGAGGCAAAGAATGGCTAAAATCAAAAACACAGTAAGCAAGTGTTGACAAAAATGTGAAGAAAAAGGAACCCTTGTGCACTGTTGGTAGGAATGCAAATTGGCACAGCCACTGTGAAGAATATGGAGAAGACTCAAAAATTAAAAATAGAATTACCATATGATCCAGTAATTCCACTACTGGGTATTTACTCAAAGAATATAAAAACACAAATTTGAAAAGACATATATATGTACCCCTATTTTTTACTGTAGCATTATTTTAATAGCCAAATTATGGAAGCAGCCCTAGTGTCCATCAATAGATAAATGAATAGAGTGGCATATAAATACAAAGGAATATTACTCAGACATAAAAATTATTGAAATCTTGCCATTTACAAGAACATGGATGGGTATGAACAGTATAATGCTAAGTGAACTAGGTCAGTCAGAGAAAGACACATACCATATGATTTCACTCATACATGGAATTTAAGAAACAAGCAAATGAAAGAAAAAAAGGAACAAACCAAATAAAAGACTCTTAACTGTAGAAACAAACCAATGGTTACCAGAGCGGAAGTAGGTAGGAAGACGGGGTGAAACAGGTGAAGGAGATCAAGAGTATATTTATAGTGATGAGCACTGAGTGAATTGTTGAATCACTATATTGTACACTTGAAACTAATATTAACACTGTATGTTAATTATACTGGCAGTAAATAAAAAAGGCTTAATTTAAAAAAAGAGTTTAAAAAGAATAACTAGCTATCTCTTTGGAAACAAAATTAAAGTAAACCCCTGTCTCATATCATACAAGTCAATTTCATGTAGAGTTAAATACCTAAACATTAAAAATGAAGATACAGGGTCACCTGAGAGGCTCAGTAGATTAAGCATCTGACTTCGGCTCAGGTCATGATCTCACGGTTTGTGAGTTTGAGCCCCGCATCAGGCTCAGAGCCTGCAGCCTGCTTCGGATTCTGTGTCTCCCTCTCTCTGCCCCTCCCATGCTCATGCTCTGTCTCTCAATAATAAATAAACATTAAAAAATTAAATAAAATAAAAATGAATTTAAAAATAAAGATGCAATTTAAAATATTTGAGTATTCTCTCTATCCCCCGTCACACACACACACCCTGCCATAAACATAATCCAAATGCCTAGAAGTGACAGGAAAATATATAGCTAAATTTATGCATAAATATACTGAAAGTGAGAAAAATTATGTTTAGTTAAACAAAAAAAGTATGTACAGAGTTGCCAGATAAAAAATAGGATGCCCAGCTAAATTTGAATTACAGATAAATAACCAATGTCTTTTTAGTATAAGCAAGCACCATGAAATATTTAGGACATACCTACACAAGAGAATTATTTTTCGTATTTAATATTTAGTATATTTAACAATTTAGTGTATTTTTATTCTTTAGAGTATATTTGCTAAACCTGGCCATCAAAAAGAGGGGTTAAAGAAAAGAGAAAATAAGATTGGATAAAACTTCATAAAGGCACCAAGGGAGGGAATTCATGTAAGAGGTATTATCTATACCATCATATTGTGTTCTACAAAGACAGTATATGCCAGGGAGAGGGATGTAATCCAGAAGTAACCTCTTGGGGACTACTGAGGTACAGCAACAGGAGTGTACAGATGGTTGTCTTTTACTGCATCCCTTCTCTCAGGCTTTGTCAAGTAAGTTCATTGTATGTCCTAAGGCAAGAGCAGGGGAGGTGGGAGGTGGGTAACAGAGGCAAGATTGTACAAAACTTCTGCACATCTTCCACTCTCATTTAAAAACGGAGCACTGTTGGGGCGCATGAGTGGCTCAGTTGGTTAAGCATCCAACTTCAGCTCAGGTCATGATCTCACAGTTCGTGGGTTCAAGCCCTACATGGGGCTCTGTGTTGACAGCTCAGAGCCTGAAGCCAGCTTCAGATTCTGTGTCTCCCTCTCTCTCTGCCTCTGTCTCTCTCTCTCTCTCTGCAGTGAGACTTGGGATTTTCTATCTCCTTCTCTCTCTGCCCTTCCCTTGCATGCCCTCTCTCTCTCAAAATAAATCAACATTAAAAAATATAAGTGATATATTATAGCAGATGGTGTTGATGTTCTCACTTCCTCTAATTTTGGACCACCTCTAAGTTTTCCCGAAGCTGATGTGAACAGTTCCCATATCTGATGTATTCCCATATCTTCCTATATCAAGTGTCTGGATCTTTCTGCTCTGTCTCCCAAGTTTTTGTCCAGCACCACTGGAGCTTGCTCAGACTACATCTATAAAAGCCTCAAAGGGCTGAGGATTTCACATTTCAGGAACCACCTTCAACAAATGTGGGAGTGGATTTTGTGGATTAATACCCTCAACTTCTCATTCCCCTGTGGGGTAAATTCTGAGGTTGCTCACAGGGTTACCAGTAGGACTGAGGTCCCATTGCTCAAAATGGTAAACTCCTTCTTAATATATCCTTTATTGAATTATTCTCTTTCCTTTATACCCTGCTTGTGCTCACACCCTGCTTGGGCTCCCTGAGATCACTGCCAAATGAACTTCCCAGCACTAATTCCTTGTCTCAGGGTCTGCTTTGAGGGGAGCCCTAAATGAGACAGTTGTTAACAGAACTGGGGTGATGATAACCTCTTGTGCAATCTAATATCACAATTACCAAGACTTTCACTGGTAGTGGATTGGGGTAAGGTATAGGTGAATGGAGATGCACTGATTTAAAATATATGGAAGCAAAGATATTATATAGATTATATTATAAAGATTATAATATAAGATTATAATAAAAAGATTATAATATAATATAATTATAAAGATTGTGGAGTTGGGGTAGTTGCTTCAGAAACCTTGGAGAAGAGAATAAGAGACTCAGGTTAGCCAATTACAAACTCAGGACATGATGTTGAAAACCAGAAAATCCTAATGGTAATATCTAAAGAACTCTTGTCTTCTGTAATAATAGGGCAGGCTTGCTGAAAACAGACACAGAATTTAATTTCAAGGTGATAGGGCTACAAAAGAGAAAGAATAAGGAGGATATGAATACACATTCCAGCAACTTTCCTATGCTAAATCCAGGGCCCTGATAGAAACGGCATTAGTATCTGAGCTCTGGTAATATTTGGGTGCACATGCCTAAGAAAATTAAATCTTGAGATTCTCCTGAAAACTCCAGCCTAGCAGAAGCAACCTGCTCCCCTTTCTATAGTGCTTGTTTCTGCTGGTGCGAAGAGACAACAAAATGTCACACCCTGGGCAAATCTATCACAAAATGATACTTATCCTTCTTAATACATTCTCTGGTCTAGATCAGTAGTTAGAGGCATGGTTCGGCATAGTTTAGTTAGTGTAGCATAGCTAAGCAGAAATGAATCCTGATATTAAAAAAAAAAAAAAGGGCATGGGAGGAATTTAGGAAAAAGAAGCTACAGGAACTGATGAGCATATTTCGGCAGGGCCTAGGGGAATACACATGGAGTGTACGTTGAAGGTTAGAACAGAGGGAAAGAAAAAAACAGTCAATAAGAGTTTGTTGATACCTGAGCTCTCTTTCATGACCTAATATCATGTCCTAATAAGGTCATAAGGAGCCAATCTTAGTGTGTTTTCCATATGGCTCTTTCAAACCCAGATACAAAGATAGCCCTTAGCAAATTAGGTGGTGATGCCCACAAATACTTTAGTAGAGTTAGCTGAAGGGCTCAGAAGGCCCAAGAAAGTGGGCACATTAAAATGGATTTATTATGCAAAATCAGAGATCCCACTGTGAAGAATGAAAACAGGGAGCCAGAAGGCAAGAACGAAAGAAAGCAAACAAGGAAGAAAGCGATGTAGAACAGTGCCCAGAACAGCAGAGATGTTCAATAAACATGTGGTGACAGACTGATTAAATGAATAACTTAAACCCAAAATATCAGTAGAAAATATAATAGCATAATTAACAAGCTTGATCTTTATTATTTGAAATCATGTGCATATATTTTTTCTAACATTTTCCCTTAAAACACGTGCAGCATATTAACAATATTGACCATTTATTACACTACAAAAAAATCTCAACAAATTAAAATCTGTTCAGATTATACTGGCTTCACTCACTGACTGCGATGTAATACAATTAGAAAATGAAGACTGAAAGAAAGCTCCATTGATGCCAGAATCTTGTGTCTAGAAATCAACCACATATTACTAAATAACATTGGTGATAATGAGGACCTCAAAATAAAATTGCAAAGAACTTAGAAATGAATAAACTACATAAGAAAAACTACCTCAGGCTTCAGAACACAATCTTTTGGTATTGAATATATTTATTAAAGAATAAATAAATGAATTTTTAAAAAATAAAATTAAAGAAAGAAGTTAGAAATAGAACAACCCAAGAGCAAACAGGAGAAAAAGGAATAACATAAGCCAATTGAAGAGGAAACATAAATTTAAAAATAAAAACAAAAGCTCTCTGTTTTGGAGGGGACATAGAATACCTATAAAAGACCTAAAACTTGGGACATCTGGGTGGCTTAGTTGGTTAAATGTTCAACTTCAGCTCAGGTCATATCTCACTGCTTGTGAGATCCATTCCCACACCAGGCTCCATGCTGATAGCTCAGACCTGAAGCCTGCTTCAGATTCTGTGTCTGTGTCTCTCTCTGATCCTCCCTCATTTGCTCTCTCTCTCTCTCTCTCTCTCTCTCTCTCTCTCAGGTAAATAAACATTAAAAAAATTTAAGAGCAAAAACTTCAGGTACTATCAAGAAAGAAAAAATGAGAGAATGCACAATTATAAATACTAGTAAAGTCATATGAAATTAGACATGATTAAAAATAATATACAGAGACATTAAGAATATTACTATTTTTTTTAATTTTTAATGTTTTATTTATTTCTAGGAGAGAGAGAGAGAGACAGCGTGAGCAGGGGAGGGTCAGAGAGAGAGGGAGTCACAGACTGAAACAGGCTCCAGGCTCTGAGCTGGCAGTCAGCACAGAGCCCGATGCGGGGCTTGAACCCACGAACCGCGAGATCATGACCTAAGCGAAAGTCAGACACTTAACCGACTAAGCCACCCAGGCGCCCCAAGAATATTATTTTTAACTCTAGAAATCCATGATGTGATTCCTTCCTAGTCACAAGTCGCTCAAATTCCCTCTCCTTTCCCACAGGTTCCCTCACTCACTGGAGACAAAGAGACTTTAGCTCCCTGACTTCATGTAGGCTTCCCTTTCAAGTAGTAAGAACTATTGGGTAAAGCAGAGGAAAACAGATGCTCTTCCACTGCCTTCCTACTTCCAAGAGGTAACATGGAATCCTGAGAACATTCAGATTTACTGACAACTATCTCCATGGAACCCTGTCCTTGTCCTACACAGGAATGGTCTCCTTTGAAAATGTTCTCCATAATGCAATAAAATCTACATTACCCCTTTACAGTTCCCATGACAACTAAGTCTGGAACCAATGGCATATGAGCAAAGGTTATGTTGTCACTCGCATTTCCTTATTTCCACAGTGTTTGCTCATGATTAATAATAATAGCTACTTAGAAGTATTCTTTGGTCTGAGCAAGATAAATATTTTTGGTAAATGTGGCCTGAAACTAATACATTGGAAATTGATCAGGAAATTCTGCTAACTTGGCTTATTAACAACTTTAAAATTCTCATAGGATCTACTATTATTTCAGTCTAAGTTTTTTCAAGGACTTCTTTTGGTGAATACATAGCTTAATCCAGGTTATAATTATATACTTTCTTTAAAAGTACGCAGGAAAATAGGCCCTAGCCCAGGATGAAGAAGTTCATTTTTTTTTCTAAGAACACCGCTGTTCTTTTTAACAGATGGTGTTGGGAGAATTGGACAGCAACATGCAGAAGAATGAAACTAGATCATTTTCTCACACCATGCACAAAAATAAACTCAAAATGGATAAAGGACCTGAACGTGAGACAGGAAACTATCAACACCCTAGAGGAGAAAGCAGGAAACAGCCTCCTTGACCTCCACCGCAGCAACTTCTTACTTGACACATCCACAAAAGCAAGGGAATCAAGAGCAAAAATAAACTGTTGGGACCTCATCAAGATTAAAAGCTTCTGCACAGCCAAGGAAACAACCCAGAAAACTAATAGGCAACCAATGGAATGGGAAAAGATAGTTGCAAATGACATATCAGATAAAGGGTTAATGTCCAGAATCTATAAGGAACTCACCAAACTACACGCCCAAAACACAAACAACCCAGTGAAGAAATGGGCAGAAGATATGAACAGACACTTCTCCAAAGAGGACATCCAGATGGACAACAGACACATGAAACGATGCTCAGCATCCCTCCTCATCAGGGAAATACAAATCAAAACCACACTGAGATACCACCTCATGCCTGTCAGAGTGGCCAAAATGAGCAAATCAGAGAACTCTAGATGCTGGCGAGGATGTGGAGAAACGGGCACCCTCCTACACTATTGGTGGGAATGTCAACTGGTATAGCCCCTCTGGAAAACAGTGTGGAGGTTCCTCAGGAAACTAACAATAGAACTCCCCTATGACCCAGCAATAGCACTGCTAGGAATTTACCCAAGGGATCCAGAAATGCTGAGGCATAGGAGCACATGTACCCCAATGTTCATAGCAGCACTCTCCACAATAGCCAAAACATGGAAAGAGCCTAAGTGTCCATCCACGGACGAATGGATCAAGAAGATGTGGTTTATCTATACCATGAAATACTACATGGCAATGAGAAACAATGAAATCTGGCCATGTGTAGCAACATGGATGGACCTTGAGGGTGTTATGCTGAGCGAAATAAGTCAGGCAGAGAAGGACAAATATCATATGTTTGCACGTATAGGAGGATTAGGAGGAAGTTGACAGAGGAACAAGGGGGAGAAGAAGGGCGGAAATGGTGGGGGAAAGGGGAGAGGCAAACCATGAGAGACTCTTGAATGCTGACAAAAACTGAGGACTGATGGATGTGGGGGAGGGGGATGGGCATAGAGGAGGACACTTGTGGGGATGAGAGTGTTATGTGGAAACTAATTTGACAATAAACTATTTGTAAAAAAAAAAAAAAAAAACTGCCATTAATTCTAAGAATATTACCTCTGTTACCTAGTATTTTATTTCTTATTTTAACGTTCATTTATTTTGAGAGAGACAGAACATGAGTGGGGGAGGGGTAAAACAGAGAGGGAGAGAGAGTATGCAGTCAATGCACAGAGCCCAATGCAGTGTTCCAACCCACAAAACAGTGAAACTGTGACCTGAGCCGAGTCAGATGGTCAGCTGACTGAGCTACCCAGGTACTCCTCCAATATTTTATTTCTATCTTGTTTATAAATGCACGTAAATGGTTAATAACACTCTATATTGCTCTTCTGATTGAATTACTGGGCTTATTTAAGGTGTCTGCTCACAATGGTTAAATTTTACAGCATCTTTGGTATTTCTTCCTTAGAATGTAGTCACTGAATTTTAAAATTCACAGAGTTTTTCTCAAGTCTCAAGTCAAACATCAGGATAAATTTTTCACTAAAATATTTTAGATAAACTATAAAAAGCAAACTATCAACCTCTAAAAACAATATTTATTTATCACAGTTATACCCCATAGTCTAGCAATGCTTCTTTAAGTTGTGCTGCCTTATGGACGAATCTAAGTTTTCTACATGAACATGTACTGTGTTTTTAGAATATTATTGAGAAAATAATTTAAAATACTTAACATTTTAAGTGTTTCTTATTTCTGTAATTTTATGAAACTATAGGTATTCACAGTCATAGTTTAAGTCAGAAAACATGAACAGATATTAGAATAAATCCATAAAATTTGCAGAGACAGAAGGAACAACTGAACTAAATTTTTCTTTCTCTTTCAGAGGAGGAAACTGAAAATCAGAAAGTTTACTGACTTGTTTCATTATACATCTCTAGTTAGTGGGAAATTTGAGAATCTAGCCTCATGAGTCTCATATAAGGTTCTGTCCATTATCCTCATGAATGGTTTATGTTTCCTAATTGTTTTTGCCCCATCATCCCCATCAGATAATGAGTTTTTAAAGAGAGAACAAAGTCTCTTCTTAGTTTTATTACAATTCCCTATACAGCAGTAACCTGAACACTGAAAATTCAACGCATGTCAATTTACTAAATATCTGTGATCCTGCAGAAAACAAAATGCTTTTTTAAGAGGTAGAGTGCATAAAGAGAAGTGGTAGTAAGATAGATCAGATTTGACTGCAATCAATTCAATATAAAATAATTTTTACAGAAGTATTTCTTAGATATCAAAATAAATCACTTAAAAAACTTCTAAAATCATGAAGTATGGAGATATAAAAGATAGGGCAATTAACATAGGTCAAAAATGGTCTCCATAATATGAATCCTGATGAGCATTAGGGATTTCTTGTTTTCCAAATCCATTTTTAATGTAAAATAGATATCTAGAGAGGTTAGTTTGTCCCATAAATTCCAGATAGAATTCATTTGAATTCCATCTCATACTTGCTTATATTAAATGCCCTGCCTAAGGTATATGTAAATCTCCCCTAGCTTATATTATCGGTGAATGAAACACAGGCAGAAGGAAGATCCACCTGATAGCATGTGGATTGAAGCAAAGCTTTGAAAAACATACTTGGCAGTATGAAGATCTTTTCCTTAACTATATCACACTACATAGAATAGAGATTTGCCAAAGTATTTGGGTTTTTTTGCATCAAATCTGCATCAGATTTCAAACACCAGATCTAAAAACTGGGAATTAGTAAACTCTAACTTGGCCATTAGGAGGTAGTAAACGGCAACTATATATTTGTGAGATATGCCTCATTTATACTATAGAAATTTACTTATAAATATGGAGAGTAGTTTTACTCTTTTTCCTTTCTTTTGGTTCACATTATTTTACAAAACAACAACAACATTCTCATCTTTCTTGCAAGTCAGAGTTACGAGGGTTCTAATAAATGTCACTAAAAGCCTAAACAGACTCTATGTCCAAGAGAAATCTAGTATGGTAAGAAACCTCCTGATTCTCACCACAAATTCAAGTGCAGCACTTCAAATAAACATCAGTAATGAAGTCCCAAAGATCTCTTCCTAATGACAATCAAAATTTCTAACTAAAATCACTGAACACTTTTATGTTGCATTTTTGGCACAGTGACTTCTCCCCAAAATAGTAACCAATTATAAATAAACAGCTTGGCCAATTAGATTATGGGCTTCCTGAAGAAAACACACCTGCTGCTTCATGCTTTAAAAATAATAGATTTCAGAGATGATAATTAGGTAGACCTAGAAAAATAAATATTCTAAAAACATAGTTTTACCTTCACATGAATTGTTTCAACTTACCTAGGTTTTTTTTAAAAATATTTTTATTTATTTCTAGGAGAGAGAGAGACAGCGTGAGCAGGGGAGGGTCAGAGAGAGAGGGAGTCACAGACTGAAACAGGCTCCAGGCTCCGAGCTGGCAGTCAGCACAGAGCCCGACGCGGGGCTCGAACCCATGAACCGCGAGATCATGACCCAAGCGAAAGTCGGACGCTTAACCGACTAAGCCACCCAGGCGCCCCTCAACTTACCTAGGTTTTAATCACACAAAATTAGAATGAAAATGTCATATTTAATGATCGAAGTGATCATATTAAAGAACTATATGGACTCACCATATTTAGTTACTGATATTTATCATGTCTCGACCATCTTGTGATGACACAATAGAAACAGTTTGGGCCCCATCTTGAAACACTATCATCAGAACTACTGACAGTATTAATATTGTCTTTACCTAATGAAGTTATTTCAGGTGAAATCTAAACTGTGCCAAAAAGAAATAGGGACTGGACACTTGAAGCAAACAGGGGCTTCCGCTCCCATACGTAAGGCAGATCCTGGGAATCATTTTTTATTCTAACTCAGTTTATTTGGGCCTAATAAATCTACATCTCGTGAATTTAACATTCCTCACCAAACATTAAGAAGTCTTCCTCACTGACTTAGTATAACAATCAGAAATAGATTTGTTAGCAAATATCATAGCTTGTACTTCATTTATCTCTCACTAAATAAGTAATGGAATGATTTCTTTCACTCCATTACTTTCAACTTAGAAAATCATAGGTTTCATCTGAGGTAAAAAGTCATATTCTAGTTCTATATCATTCTAGCTATAAGATTCAAAGACAAACATAAATTTATTAGTGACTCAGTAATTCTGGTTGTTGTGAATACTTTTTAAGGATGATCAATTCAAAGTAACAGTAATCATTAATTTTCCTGAGTGCAGAATATATGCTCATTACAGAAACCTCAAACAAAATGTATAGAACATATAGAAAAAAACACAAAAGTGTAGATAAGCAATAACAAAAACAGTCCAAATCCCCAAATCCTGCAAATGAGAGGCTGCAAACATTTCAGCCCACTTTTCTTTTAACTCCTTCTAAGCACTTACAGTTTCAATGAGACAAACCCATAGACCAACTTTCCTATGTCATCACTTCTGCTGACATTTCTGCTTTTTACCTATGTGAAGTTTATAAGGAACACTATATTTCTGCCATGGTATACTGAATTAATTTACACTCCAGAAGAAACTTTGACATTTTTATCTAAATCTTTCAAAGAGATTATTATTAGATGGTGTGCATGTGTTTATAATTTAATTCACAGTCACTAAAGCTTCTAATTCAGCTTTTAAGAAGACAGCACTAAAGAATGAAGTTTCCTCTGGACTGTTTTCGGCACCACTTCATTCACCTGCTTCTTAAAAAGGGCTAGTGAGGGGCGCCTGGGTGGCTTAGTTGGTTAAGCGTCCGACTTTCGCTTGGGTCATGATCTCGCGGTTCGTGGGTTCAAGCCCTGCGTTGGGCTCTGTGCTGACTGCCAGCTCAGAGCCTGGAGCCTGTTTCAGAGTTTGTGTCTCCCTCTCTCTCTGACCCTCCCCTGCTCCCGCTGTCTCTCTCTCTCTCTCTCTCTCTCTCTCCTAGAAATAAATAAAAAACATTAAAAAAAAAAAAAGGGTTAGTGATGGATAAGGAACACAAAATGGTCAATCAGCTCATATCCGCAATCAAGTCCTTCTACTTCTGAGAGCTTCTGCACAATCTTAGGACTTCCAGAGGAAAGTACCCAGGAGTTTCCATCTTTATAACCAACTACACAAGAGAGGTTTAGCAAATTTTATGTTTTTGAAATTAATTGGATACAAAATAGCATCCAGCTCACTCAGTGGTACAAATCAAACTGCACGCACTATGGCTAAGGAAGCAGAATGCCATTTGACTTATTACCTATAAAAATACAACTTCTCAAAAAGAAAAAAAAAGCATAATAGTTTAATATACAGTGTTTAATAGCTTGATATCAATACAAACAGGCTGCCCTATTTCTGCTTAACATAGAATCACTCTTACTGGATTCAAGGCAGTGTCTTGTCATCAATCACTACCTTTAAAAAGTTGTATTAAATGCATTATTATATATATTATAAGGCTTCAAGTGAGTATATTGTCTGTTATAAAGTATCTTTTTTATGTTATACCATGTCCAGAAGGTTTCATAAAAGAAATTTATTTCAAGTCTCAATTGCAGAAAAACCTGTCTTGTCACTAACAGCAGGTTTAAATTTATCTTGCTAACAACATGATTTGTACTTTTATCTGGCTTTAAGTAAAATAGAGCTAAATGTGTGGCCCACCTCTGATAACTATGCAAGACCTACGGTATACATTTCTACCTGTGTTCTATGAATCCCTACTTTTGTTGTCTTCCTAACCTTATTTTTCCTCTAATTCCTTTGTTTTTTATCTTAACCATTTTCATGGTACTTATTATTTATAGCAGTTTCAACTCCTTTGTTAAACAAATAAGTATACATTAGTAATGTTTACAATATCAGACTTAATGTTCTTAAAGGAAACTTTGTTCCTATTTTATCTATTTTTATCTAAATCCTTTACATTTATATGTAAATGTATATACCTGTGTAAATTTTAATACTCATTGAGTTTTTACAGGAATAAAGACACACTTAAAACTATTTTAATAGCATTTCCCTTATCTGCAATTTCTATTGAATTAGGCAACAAGAAAAATGAAAAATAAAGGGACTTTTAACTTTTAGCTCAAAGACTCATAAGGATTTCTCAAGCAAATGTAAGAAATAAGATAAATAAAAAGATTTCTAAAAGGGATAGAAATTAATAAACCATAAGAACTTTCACTAATCCAGTACAGAAAATTAGTTCTTAAGAAATCTCTTGACAATCCACTTTCAAACCTCTTCAGTTTGTTCAACAATAATTTAAGTTTTCATTGGTCCTAGAGTTAGCCACCTCTCAGTACCATGACTTCAGTGTTTAACTTACAGTTAAGCACTTAAAATGTTCGAGAATATACTTATCAAGATATCAACACATTGCATACTTTTTTTTCTCTCTCAGATAAATATTATAAGTTTGTCAGCATGAGCCTCAGAGTTACCCAATGCATTATGTATAGTGAGTTGGTCACCATGATCTTCACTCTCTTCTGCTTAGGAGACAAAGTCAAGATTATATAAATTAAACCATTTTGTCATGTTTGGAGTACCTCACTCAGTTCTATATGCCTAAGAATGTAGTTACATCTGCAAAAGTAAAATCAAGGACGGTTTTGCTCTATGGATAGTATAAGCATTTATAAAAATTTAAAGGTGATATTCCACATATTTAGGAGAACATGATACTTAAAGTGAAACTAATGTAAGCAATATGATAGAGCTTATAGAATTTTGAAGAGGGAAGTATCTTTAGAAGTGATTAAATTTGACCACCTTATTTTGTAGATGATGTTGTTAGCCAAAAAACTAGGTAATTTTCTCCAAAGTCACAAAGCATTAGAATTAGGCGAGAACTCAGTCCCTCTGATAGCCCAAGACTAAAGGTAAATTATGATTCTCTTTTTTAAATAAAATGTTTTTATAAAAATGTTCTATAATGACTTTTAATCACCGAAAATATTTGTTATATAATCACATTTATGTTTTCTCAAAAAATCTTATAAATATTCAGCATTCTGTAGCCATAAAGAAAATAAATTTACAACTTCTTGGGACAGTGGTTTATATTTTAATCATTTTTTCCACCTAATTAGTGGCCCTTATGAACTTCCAATTCTTATAAGAAATTTTAACAGCTCAAATTATACTGGGAGGTAAGAGAAGGGTGGGAACTAATTACAGAAAAAAACACTCAAAGAAATAATCAACTTTGACTCAGATGCGCAGGAAATGCTTCTAGAAGCAAAATCACAATGCTGACCAAGTCCAGTTCAAACTTGTATTGGTTGGTGTTAGTGGTACTGGAAAAACCATATTTATGAAATGTCATCTGACTTATGAATTTGAGAAGTATGTAGCTACTTTGGGTGTTGAGGTCCATCTCCTTGTGTTCCGTTCCAACTGAGGACCTATATAGTTCAGTGTATGAGATATTGCTGGTCAGGAGAAATTTGGTGGGCTGAGAGAAGGCTATTACATCTAAGCCCAGTGTGCCATTATAATGTATGATGTAAAGCAAGGGTCACTTACAAGAACATATATAACTGACATAGAGATATGGTACAAGTATGTGAAAGTATCCCCATTGTGCTCTGTGACAACAGAGTAAACAGTAAGGACAGGAAAGATAAGGTCAAATCCACTGCCTTCCACTGAAACAGGAACCTTCAGGACTATGACATTTCTGCCAAAAGTAACTACAACTTTGAAAAGCCCTTCCTGCATCTTGCCAGAAAACTGTTTGGAGACCCTAACTTGGAGGTTATCTGCATGCAGCTTTGGCAGTGCAGTATGAGCATGATCTAGTGCTGTTCAGACAACTCCCTCCCAGATGAGGATGATGACCTTTGAGAAAGTACGTCTGGAACCCAGCATCAGAAACCTAGCTTTACAGGCGACTGTCCTCTAATAGCAGTGGTTCAGCATGCGAGCCACTTTATTACAAAGCTGAGGAGAACAGGTGCTTAATCTTTGGGATGTTGACGGAGATGAATGGCTTTCAGAGTGAATGTGGCAGTTTAAAAAGCATCTTCATTTTTGGGGCCTGCATATTTAGCCATTTTGAAACACAGCTGTTTCCTTCCTGAGTTTCATATATTAATCTGCTATAGTCATGTCACAATATCCAGTGGTGAAATCTTGTTTGTTCTTGTCTTTCTCATGACTTTACTTTTAAAATCAGTATAAAGTTGTATTTCAAATTAAAATAAAAAAGAAATAATCAACTTTGTAGGGAATTCCTTTCCTTTTCAATGGTGTGCACCTTCATTTTTTTATTAGAGGTATATCCTTTATAAAGTGTCACCAGATACTAGTATGAACTACATAAAACATAGACACTAATTTTAACTGAGCAGGATGTCATTTGGTAGCAAAATGACAGGAAAAACAACCAAACAACCAAAATTAATTGACCAAAACTATGAATTTCTTGACTCATGTAGCTTGAAGGTCTAGGGGTATTTTCAGGCATGTCTGGATACAGAGAATAAAACAATGACACAGGGCTTTTACTATTACGTGTTCTATAATGCTGTGGTATAAATTCTCAACTCACCTCCACACAATAGAAAGATGGCTGCCTGTATATCTCAACTTATATATCATCCTAACACCAACCCCAGCAAGACAGGTGGAGAATGCTTTCTTTCCAATGGGTCCAACAGAAGTCTAGAATTTATTCTCCAGGACTCTGACTAAATTGCCTTCTCACCCCCAAATTAATCATTGGGATATGATGTTTTGATTGCTCAAGCCTGGGTCACATGGCCACAGGATTTGAATCAATCTCACTCAAAACACATAGAATACATTTGAGGAAATAACAATTTTCCAGAAGAGGTGAAAATAAATGCTGGGCATGCCAAAAAATGACAGATGTCCCCCAGTCCACTTGTTGAGCAGAGAGAGAAGTTTAGGACCTCTTTCCTTTATCTTCTACTTTATCCCTAGAAATAGCCATTATGGACTATTTTCTAGTACATCGACAGGAGCAATAATCAGATAATGGGTAGAATCACTACATGGTAATAAGCTTTACATAGACAGGGTCCTCTCCCCAACTCCCTGACTTTTTCTGCCCTTGGGACAGAAACAGTAAGTGGCAGATCTGCTTTCAAAGTCGAGGAAGACCCAGATTTCTCAGGATTTCTCATAATGTTTCTTCATTCCATTTCTCTTGTGCCACCTTAAATCATAGTGGTAAGAGCTAAGCAAAGGTTTTGATATTGTAGTGGAGGCAGAACTTGGACAAAGAGAGAGGAATCTTTTTTATAAAGTTGAGATCTAACTAGCTTAAGAAAAAAGAGTGCTCCTTGTAATCCAGCCCTATCTTGGATATACTGCTACCAGCTCTCGAGCCTCTCCCTTTAATAGAATTATACCTTTGCATCCTTTTTCAGTTGACTTTGCCCTGCAATCCTCCAGGAGTGCAGTATATTCCCCTGTCACTCCAACTTGGGGTTGAACTATGTGATGTGCCCTGATTAGTGCTATGTAAGCTGCTTATGTGTGCCTCATCTACTTAGAGGCTATAAACCAGCTTGCATGGTTTGGCTTGTGCTTTTGTGGTTCTGCCATCTGTCATCAAAGGATCTTGCCTGGGTCTCAGAACAAAAGATCTGTGGAGCAGATATGAAGCTGACTTGCTGAATGAAGAACAGCTACCCCAGCCACCTCCCACACCTGTGATCAAGACCATGTCTCTCATTGCAAGTTACTAGGAATACTGGGATCTTAGGCAGATTTATCACACAAAACTCCCTAAAATAACATATTACACAACTGCATAAAACACAATGCATTGTGGGTTTTGACCAGAGACAACACTAAGAAAAATGTTATTTTAAAACATTAGAGTCATGACTTAAATGGTCTTACATGGTCAGAGTACTGGTATGGTATTAAAGAAAAAAAAATTAACTCTGAAAGCCAAAGTAGGCTCAAATTAACTATGGATCTTTATTTGCATATGCCAACAGTTTGAAGGTGATGTATTAATGCAAGGATTTTAATAATGTCCCGTCTCTTCATCTTCTTTCCTTGCATCATACAGCTGGCCTTACATTTCTCACACCAAATATTCTTCCCTGCAAACCCATATACCTCATCCTAATCTAATTCCTTTATTCCTATTCAAAACTTTTTTTCCCCTTAACATAATTGACAGAAAAAACTGCTTTGGCAAACAAGGATTTCCCTGGAGAACTAGGTGTGAGATATTAGGTCAAAACAGAATTCTCTGCCATTGGCAGTGAGAGAAAACTGTCAGATTTTCCCAAATGCTTTCCTTGGGAAGGGCATAAAGACAAGTGCCTGGTCATAGCCAGTGTTTGGTCATATTTATTCTCCTGATCCTGTTCATGTCAGTTAGGAAATGTAATCTTAATTTAAAAATTTTCAAATTAGGGGCTCCTGGGTGGCTCAGTCAGCTAAGCATCTGACTTTGGCTCAAGTCACCATCTCACAGCTCCAGATTTCGAGCCCCTCATCTCATTAAAAAATAAAAGACAAATAAAAATTTCAATTTATTTTTTGTATGTTCCTGATTTTTATTATATTCTTAATTATAGAAAGAAATATAATTTTAAGAAGGTGAGCACTATAAAGTTGTAAAAAGGCTATATTAACAATCTTAATTTCCCTCCTCCAATTTCACTATTTCTGAATATTTCTGAATCAGTGTCCAATGGTGTCTGATTTCTGAAATGTTTATCTATATAAACATATCATAATTTGCTGCTCTTTTTTATACCATGAACTCTATTATATACTTTCATCTAAGATATGCCCTCTTAACACATATCATACATGAATGACATCTCTTCGTATAAATAGGTTTAATCTAATGTTCATTAAATCTAATTAAATCTAGTTTTCATCAAAACTAACTACATAATGTGCCATATTATATTTATCAAAAATTCCTCAACCAATCTTCATTAATATTTAGCTTATTTCTAGGTATTGTTTTGTTTTGTTTTACCATTACATGGCAAAACAAAGTCAATGAGTAAGGATACAGGGAAAAGAGAACCAATGGTTTAGTCCAATTATACAATTACCATATATGGTCTTTTATACTATGTGCATATGTGTGTTTTGTTTTGATCTTTGATCTTTTTTTGTTCTTTTCCTTTATGGTTTCTTTTTTTTTTTTTTTTTAATATTTTATTTATTTCCAGGAGAGAGACAGCGTGAGCAGGGGAGGGTCAGAGAGAGAGGAGTCACAGACTGAAACAGGCTCCAGGCTCTGAGCTGGCAGTCAGCACAGAGCCCGACGCGGGGCTCGAACCCACGAACCGCGAGATCATGACCTAAGCGAAAGTCGGACGTTTAACCGACTAAGCCACCCAGGCGCCCCTCCTTTATGGTTTCTGAACTTCCTGACTGCCCCCAACAAACCACTGGGAACAAATGAATGCATGCTATCCACGGGCCAGGAATATTGTGCAGAAAATGCAATGACTTCGTGGTACAAATTTAAAGAATGTAGAGATGCTCGATTATCGCCTCGGATCCCTCTTAAATTGCTTGCTGATACCTGACATTTGTCTTATAGTAATTGCAGATATCACAGAGAGCTAACACATTAAAGTCTCATTAGACTTTTACATATTATTTTTAATATTTTTGTCAAATCCTGTAAGAGAGTTAAGTTTTTATGTGGCAAAATCAAATGAATTAAATAGCAATCTTAAAAAAATATTAATCTGGGGTGCCTGGATGACTCAGTCAGTTAAGAAAATGACTCGAGTTTAGCTCAGGTTATGCTCTTATTGTTAGTGAGACAGAGCCCTGCGTTGGGCTCCAGGTTTATAGTTCAGAACCTGCTAGGGATATTCTCTCTCCCTCTCTCTCTGCCCATCCCCCGCTCATTCTCCCTCCCTCTCTCCATCAGAATTAAAAAAATAATCTTAAAAAATACCAATCTAATGAAAATTTAAAAATGTGTAAAAGGAAGATTGAGTACACTAAAGAGAAACTTCATCTAAATTATAATGTGATGGAAGAAAAGACGTAAACAAATGACTGTGTTGAAGATACTCTGAAAATCAGATACAGTTCAACATGCTGCATCAGCCAGGGGCCTAAGGTAATTGTAAAGATTGAATCATGTTTTATCCTTCAGCTTCATATTAGATGGTAGAATTTCTAAAGCAAAGTATACTTTAATATTTAAGATGCACTAAAATTTCATGGTTGACATAGCCAACTTCTGTGGGATTTTTTCCCAAATTCAGGACATGGCACCACCACTTTCTTTTCCAAGGGTAATAAGAAAGTAGTGAAATGGAGCAAAAACCAGAATGTCTGACTTCTGCTAGACTTTAGGTAAATTTCAAAACAAGCATTCTCTATATAGTTGTCTTAAAAGAAATCTTAGTAACAAATGTAAAATTGTTCTTTGCATTATAAAATATTTAACAAATATGAGAGATTATCACTAACCATACTAAGAACATTCTTATTTTTAAAATAAAGTAAAAAATGTTTAAATGTGAAAAGTTCCTGATTTTGTGCAAAAGACTAGCTTGAGTAACTAACTCTAGTTTTTTGTTTGTTTGTTTGTTTTTTAATGTTTATTTATTTTTGAGAGAGAAAGAGACAAAGTGTGAGCAGTGGAGGGACAGAGAGAGATGGAGACAGAATCCAAAGCAGGCTCCAGGCTCTGAGCTGTCAGCACAGAGCCCGATGTGGGGTTTGAACTCACTAACTGTGAGATCGTGACCTGAGTCAAAGTCACATGCTTAACCAACTGAGGCACCCAGACACCCTCCTTCTTAGCTTGTCAAAAACAAAAATATTAGCTTTATGAATATTTACATTCTTTATGACTAGTTTTTCCTAGAACCTGGAAGTGCCACTGCAGAAAGATCTATGTGAAACTGACTAAATAACACTTTCCTTCCACATCCAGTCAGAATCCTTTATAACAGTTTTCATAATTGTACACTTATCTTTCTAAATCGAGTTTTATTTTTTTCAGACATTTCTTTAATCTTAAAAAATGATCTCTTAAAGGCACTGGGCACTACTAGGACACCAGATAACTGTGAAATACACCTATTGGAAGTAAAGTTGAACATGGGACATGCTCCAGGATCTTAAACCAAATTACAGTTGCAATAACAATAAGGGAATAAAATGGAACATGATAAAAGAAAGAATTCAGAAGATATTTTGTAATGATTCCCATAGCATTATCAAATATCAAGCAAAATTAATACAACCCTATAATCTTACAAGGTATTAATTAAAACAGGATACTACAGGGCAACCCAACTGGGTGGAGGCCAGTGATGGTGACATGGGCAGTGTAAGAATTTACCCAAGGCAGAACAAAGGAGATAGAAGTTTATTGAATATACTGCAAGGGAGCAGTGGGCAGCACAGGAGAGGCTGTCTGCCAGGAGGCAGTGGCACGGTGTGGGGGGGGCGGGCTGTAGTTAAGGGAGAAAGTGAGGAGGTATGGAAACATATGGAATTTCCATTTTGGGGTAAACTAGGGCTTGTGGATATTTTGAGCTGGGTCACTAATGGGCCTGTTTCTATTCAGCTAGGGGACAGGGGTTTACTGTGGGCCCTTCTCACCACTCAGATTTCCACTGTTCAAGTTTTTTGCCTAAAAGCAGCCTCTACAGATACATTTAGTATTAAAATGGTCAATGACTGATTAACTTGCAAAAACTAATTAGAAAGTCATCATTAAATAGAACAGCGTAAATTTTAAAATATTTTTAACTGGCATAACTATATTATTGAATACAGTGGAATCAATAGCATTCAAGGACAACAACTTGACCCTTATTTTTTATCACTACTCATTAAACTGGCTCTACCAAATTATTTTTTCTAGTAGTAAAACTCCAGTCTGATCTAATATCAAGGTTTTAATTTTTTATTTACTTCTAAACTTTCTTACTCTCTGCACTTGGGCCTGTGTTAGGCTGGGAAATCTTCAGTATAGGAAGGACCATGATTGGATTTCTTTTCCCCACTTTGTTCTCCTTACTCTTCTTCCTAATTCATTTTGTTGACTTTTGGGTTAGAGAGAGGGAAAGAAGAGCAATATGAAAGTCAGTGTTTCTGGTCCTTTTATTTTGTCATATGTAAAATAAAAAAGTTGTATTTCATCACCTGAATAATTATAACTTTTCACTCCTTTTTTAAAAGTTTATTTCTTTATTTTGAGAGACAGACATAGCACTCAAGCGGAGGAAGGTGAGAGAGAGAGAGAGAGAAAGAGAGAGAGAGAGAGAGAGAGAGAGAGAAAGAGAGAGAGAATGAATATCCCAAGCAAGCTCCACACTGTCAGCATGGAGCCCAATGTAGGAATGGAAACCACTAACCATGAGATCATGACCTGAGATGAAATGGAGTCACACGCTTAACCTACTGAGCCATCTGGGTGCCCCAACTCTTCCCTCTTTCATTCACACAAAAATAAAGAGTACAGAGGGGCGCCCGGGTGGCTTAGTCGGTTAAGCGTCCGACTTTCGCTCAGGTCATGATCTCGCAGTTCGTGGGTTCGAGCCCCGTGTTGGGCTCTGTGCTAACTGCCAGCTCAGAGCCTGGAGCCTGTTTCAGTCTGTGACTCCCTTTCTCTCTGACCCTCCCCTGCTCACGCTGTCTCTCTCTCTCTCTCTCCTAGAAATAAATAAAAAACATTAAAAAATATATGTAAAAAAATAAGATAAAATAAAGAGTACAGAAAAGGAGGTGAAAAGCCAAATGCAAATTTCACCTATCTGGCATTTTTTTGTAGGCCCCAACGTGACAGCAGACTTCGGACTACTGAATGTATGTGTGTGTCATATATTTTGGCCTTACAGTCTCCTGTCTGGCAAATTGATTTTAATAAATGCTCAGAGATAAGGACTTCATAGATCAGCTGAGATAAATGTGAAATAAATCATGAATTTTCTTGCCCAGTGCTTATCACCAAAAACTGCTTACTATGCTTACTGTGTGTGTGTGTGTGTGTGTGTGTGTGTGTGTGTGTGTGTGTGTGTGAGGTACTATTCTAGTCCACTGTTGTGTGAACAAGAGAGAACAAGCTTCCTGACCTCATCAAACTTAAGTTCTATGGAGTAGAAACAGACATAATAATAAATGTAACGGAGAAAAGCAAACAACATGAATCAGGCCAAAGAGGATACAGCATGTCCTGTGGGTGGGGGTAGGGGTTGTCAGCATGTTGCAATGCTAAATAGGGCGATCAAAGCTGGCCTCTTTGAGAAAGCAGCACCTGAACAAAGACCGGAAGCGAGCAAGAGAGCCAGAAGAAGGAAGAGGGACCATTCTATGCACAGTTCCCGCAGTAGGAACTTATTGTGGGAGGAACAAGAGAGCCTGAATGCTTGTGGTACAGTGACTGAGAGGGAAGTGGTAAATTCTGTGTTCCTAAAGCTAAGGTGTAAGTGTGGTGGCACATTGGGCAGGGTCTCTGCACTCATTGCAAATGTCTTTTACTCATGTGGAAGAGAGAAGCAGTTCAGACTTTAAATGAGGTAGATTTGACAAATTGATTAACAATTTTCAAAACTCACTCTGGCTACTGTATTGAGAAGAGACTGGATGCAGGAAAGGATCATGCATCAGTGTTGACTAAATTATACTGTGGTAGCAGGCAACACTAAGATTTCAGAGGCTTAAAAAGCAAAGAAAAATATTTTGTTTTCTTTTCCTTACAGCGCATAGCCATTGTGGGTCATCTGTGGCCTTTTCTCTGATAGAACAGCTGCTGTCTGGGACAATGCCAGCCTCACACCAACGGAAGAAAGAGACTGGATGAACCAGGAGTTGGTTCTTAAAGTTTCTGCACATAAGTGCCCTGGGTTACTTCTGTTGACATTTCAATATGTCACAGTAAGTCATGGGGTTAAGTCTGACATCAAAAGACCAGATCTATAATCCTCCCACAGGTAGGGGCAAGTCCTCAAGAAAGGCATGCAAATATTTGGAATAATAATATAATTCTCCAAAATAAGGAAGAGAAAAGAAGGGAGATTACTTAGAAGTTTACTGCAAAACTCTATGCAAAAGATGACAATGACTAGTTCCATATCAACTGCATCTCCATCAGTGGAATCCTGAGATTGTCTAAGATATTAAACAAAAAGGAGCTAGGGAGGTGGCCAAGAAGAGATGCTCATATAAGAAAAAAGTGGCAAAGAGCCTATCAAAGGATAAAAGAGAGGATCAGGAAATAAGTGGAGGGAATTCAGTGAGAGAAAAACTAGTAAAAACACAACACAAATCCTAGAAATAGTACAGATATTACTACATCTAGGCATTTAAAAAATATAATTTAGTTTCATAACTACTTACAGCTGAAATTCCTCAGGGGGGGGGGTTAAAAAGATCCCAAATAAACTTAAATTCTAGAGAAGAGACATTGATGACCTAAGTATTACTTTTTGTACATCTCGCTGACCTTGTAATTCAGCTGGAACAGTTTGTTAATAGCATGTCTATTTTCCCTCCTTTATTCAATTTGCTCTGTTATCTTAACTTGACAGCAGAACCTCTGTTAAATCAAGTATTTCACTATCCTTGATTCCACTAGATGTTGTTGAATATGTGTAGAAAGGTGATAAAATTCCAACTTCTAATTTCTAGTCCTACTCTTCCTACCTCTTTCATTTGTAGACTCTATGGACAACAGGGAAACGTAAAGCTTAATGTAATTTAGGCACCTCCTGTCATCTGCCTTAATTGGCTTATTCATTTATGTTTATTCCTTACATCTACCAAGAAATATGCTAAATGCTAGGAATCCTAACATAAGAAGAACTACCTCTGTGAGATTCTTACAGCACACAGGTAAAGAGGAATGCATTTTATAAATGTAAATGTTATTATGTAGGAATATTTGATATGCAAAGATAACAGAAAGGAGAATTAAACTGTACACGAAGATGATTCAGAAGGAACAGATGTTTGAGATGAATCTGGGGGTTTCCATTAAAAAAAAGATGACACTGAATGAAAGTTCATGCATAAGAAAAACCATACTAAGAAAAGTGATATAGTGAGAAATATTTAAGTAACAAATAGGATGAAAAATAACATATAAAGTGAAAGTTTTATATATGCAATCATGAGGCATCTAGACAATGGCCGTTTTTTTTTTTTTTCATTTTCTTCAAATTATAAACTTTTTATTCTTTTGTCATGCCTCGTTTCACTAACTGGGAACTCTAGACCAAAACTAGATGGAATACATAATAAGTATCATTGTTTCAGAATTTTTCTTCAATATATTTTTATTCATAGTTTTAATTTTTGGTTTTGGCTTTGTTGAAATCATAATCAGATACTATGGCCTATAAGATCTCTTCTGTAAGAATGAGCAAGTAAAGTAAATGATGGACAACAGAGTGCAGAAAGGAAAAACATGACACCTAAAAACGAGTCTGTTATTTACAAAGGGAGTCCCTGGGACTGGTAAGTCAGTCTTAAGGATCTTAGGGTGCTGGCAGTTACAGGATAGAAGAAAGATCATACTGGACTTTCCAGTATGGAAAGGGATGGTCATCCCATCCCTTGAAAACACACCAAAGTATAACAGCTATGTGTGTGACTTGAAAGAGATGTCCTAATAAACTGTAAAATTGCAGGGCCAAACAAATCCCTGCCTAGAATCTCCATTTTCATCTTTAGACCCAACCCTTTTCTCACACTACCAACAAACATATCATTACTACTGACGTGGAATGGATCAGCAGGAATGAAGAAAATGGCAAATGCAGCCAAATGCATATATTCTTATACATTGATAAATCTGTGGATGCAGTTCCTCAAATTCAAGTCAAAGAATATGAAATGTAAACCATAATATGTACTACCAGGCTGTCTTCCAAAAAGGTGATAGCAGTTCATTCACACTCTGACCTGAAATAAAGAAACTGTTTTTCCTTATATCTGTCTGTCATCAACTTTACAGATAAAATGGTATCTTATTTTTATTTTAATTTGCATTTCCCTGAGTACTCTGAGGCTGATCATGTTTATATATACTTATTTCTGACATGCTTTTTCTCTCTTCTATGAATTATCTACTTACAACTCTTTTCTATGTTTATATTGAAACCTATGCTTCTTTAACAACAAATGTATATAATTTCTTTGTTTATTAAAGACATTAACCTGTGTTGTGCCTTTCCTTGGTTGACTTTATCAAGCCTTTGCTATTTTTCTTTTAATAAGTAGCCAAATAAATATATCTCATGTATGTCTTCTGAGTATACAGATATTCTTAAGATTTTCTCACTCCTGAAGTGCCAAAATCATCTTTATTTTCTTTAACTACTTTACACTTTAGTTTTTACAGAAAAATCCTTAATACATCAGTATTCCATTTTCTCCCATTATGTGAGTAGGGATGGATATTGATGTAGTGACTTTATATCTGTGAAACCCAGAACTTAGCGGTTACATAAAGAGAGCATATTCAAAAAGAAAAAAGGATAGGGGAGCTTGGGTGGCTCAGTCAGTTAAGTGTCTGACTCAATTTCATCTCAGGTCATGATCTCACAGTTCATGGGTTTAAGCCCCACATTTGACTACATGCTGGTGGGGTCAGGCCTGCTTGGGTTCTCTCTTTTCCTCTCTCTCGCCCCTTGCCTGCCAGTGCACTCTCCCTCAAAACAAAACAAAACAAAAAAAAAACAAAAACAAACAAAAAAAACCTTAAAAAAAAGAAAAAAAGGATTGATAGTAGAGGGAAAACCACATTGAAGGACTGATCACCTCACTAAGCTGGGCAGTTTTATTTTCTCTTAAATTTAGTTTACTCTCTTTCCCAGGACAGAAATTTGATGATGTGAGAGCCTGTAGCATTTATGTAGAGCAAATACATGCATGACCCACCCACATTTTATTTGGATATTAAATGCCATGTTCCACTAAGGAGATGTTGGAGAAATGTTTGAGGACAGGAGAAAGATTGGCAAAGTTCAGGAGTATCACTGGAGGTAGCCTTTTCTTTCTCAGTCATTTCAAAAGCATAATTATAAAATTGGCAGAAAATGAGAGCTCTCCTGAGCTCTAGTTTAATGAACACGAGGAAATGTTTGTCAGCTAACATAACAGAAAAAAAAATGTAATATATACACCTTTACTAGAAGTTGAAACTCGTTTTAAAAAATTGCTGCAGGGAAATATAAAGTAAATAAAAGCTAATGTAAAATAAGCTCACTGAGGCATACAGCTATGCTTAGTCCATTCAATTAATGAGGGATGATGAGAGCTAAAGGAGCAAAAAGACAAAAAGATTAATTGTTTACCATACCACTGTCAGTCAAATATAACATAGAGATATTCAATTAATGGTTTTAGCACTTATGGGAAGGTAGGGGGAACTCCCTTTCTCAATATATATGTTTGCAACAGAAAATGTCAGTATCTGGTTAATCAATCATTAGATGTAAAGGATAAAAACAAACAAAATCTGCATTAGCTTTCCTTTGCTGAATAACAAATTACCAAAACCTGGTTTTAACTTGGGTTAAAACAGCCTACACTTCTTATCACTCAGTTTCTGTGGGTCAAGAGTCATGGTTTAAATGATTTACAAGGCTGCAATTAGCTACTTGTTAGGGTTAGGTTCTCATCAGAAGCTGGACAGAGGAAGTTGCTTCCAACCTCCCTTGGAGTACTGGCAGAATTCATTTCCTTGCAGATGTACAGAAAGTTGTTTTCTCAAAGCCAGCAACAGAAAGAAACTCCAGCAGATATAGGCACTATAACTTCACATCAACACCTACACATTATCAGTTCCTGCTATTGGTTATATTCACAGGTTCTGTGCACAGTGAAGAGGAGCTGATAAACAAAAAGCACGAATACCAGGAGGCAGGGATTATAGGTGCCACCTTGAAGTCTGATCCCCACGGAAACAAATTTCATAGTGATTGGAATTCTCTTGAATATGATATGCAAGGCTTATTTAAGTCTATATTTTTCTAAAATCAAAAATGGGGCGCCTGTGTGGTTCAGTCGGTTAAGCGTCAGCCTTCAGCTCAGGATATGACCTCAACAGCTCGTGGGTTCGAACGCCTCATTGGGCTGTTTGCTGTCAGTGCAGAGCCTGGTTCAGATCCTCTGTCCCCTCTCTCTCTGCCCCTCCTCCACTCACATTCTCTCTCTCAAAAATAAATTAGCAAACATTAAAAGTTAAATAAAAAATACTCTGATTTAATGATTTTAAAATACTTCATTCCATGGCTTAAAAAGGCTTAAGGTAAACTAATAATTTGCATTACAAAGTAGTCAATCAAATAAAACTAAGGACACAAATTATGGAGAAAAGAATGAAATAGGAGCCAAATTTGAACTTTGGCTCAGTCACTTACTAGATAGATTTACTTAGGATATATTCATGAACTTCTACAGACTTCAATATTTTATCTATAAACTGGAGTGAAGTTACACTTACCTCACAAGTTCCTTTGGTCAATTAGATAAAATGGTTGTTAAGTACACTGAGTAGCTCTGGTGCATAAGACTATCAGTAAAGCACAAGTCACTAGTATAGTCACGGTATTTAAACCCCATAGTATACATAATACCTTTGTGATACGATATTTTTTAAAGAGTTTAATATCCCTTATTTCTGAGGAAAATCTAATTTTCATATATTTAATATATTTTTCTGAGGAAAATATAGTCTCATTTACTCCAATAGACAGACACCAAGCATTTCTGAATGAGTTTAAGAGTGGTCTCAACCACTCTAGTACATGCAGTGACATTAAATATGCAAATTCCCAGATAGTATCTCTGAAGATGGAACAGACTCTACATTTTAAATAAGACCTCTTTACTTGGAAAACTCAATTTTTATATGAACAAAACATTTGAGAGCCACCGATTTACTGTTAAACTCTAGGAATAAAAGTACATACTTGTCTTCTAGACCTAAGGAATTAGGACATAAATATTGATTCTGTCTGGGATACCTCTTCTAATAACCAACTAACTATTCTGACCACCGATTCCAAGGTGTGTGTCCAGGGGAGAGAGAGTTTTCCCACACCATTAAGCAATTTTTGGATACCACCAGGGTGTCCTACAATTCAACCCAATTCTGACACTATCTACCTGGAGACAGCATCAGGTCTCATGGGTTAAGGGCTCAGTCCCACAAGAATGGCCCCATACACCCCACTTCAGATGTCAAATTGCAAGTCCAGATTGCACTTGCACTTCTGACCAATCTGCTATATACCAGAGGTTCCAAAGACCCCTTCCTTGCATTCAATTAATTTGCTAAAGAGGATCAAAGAACTCAGAAAAATATTTTTACTTTCAAAATTGTCTGGTATAAAAGGATATAACTCAGGGACAGTCAGATGGAAGAGATACATAGAACAAGATATAGGGAAAGGAAATGCAGCTTCTATGCCATCTCCAAGGGCACCACTCTCCCAGAATCTTTTCATATTCACCAGCCCAGAAGCTCTCCAAACCAGTCCTTTTGGTCTTTTTTTATGGAGGTTTCATTGCATAGGCATGATTGATTATACCATGGCCATTGGTGACTGAACTCAATCTCCAGCTCCTCTCCCAGCAGGTCTGGGGATGAGACTGGAAGTTCCAACCCTCTAACCATATCCATTGGCTCCACTGGCAACCAACCCTCATGATTAGATGGGATCCAAAAGTCACCTCACTAACATAACAAAAACTTTTATTATTCTCATCATCATCAGAAATTTTAATGGTTTTAGGATCTCTGTGCCAGAAACTGGGACAAAGACCAAATATATATTTCTTAATATAATTCATAATATCACAAATACAGAAGCCCTTTTTCATTGGCTCACTTCCTTCTTTCTGATTTCAGAGACATTACAAATATCAATTAATATGCAGATATCTATAAGTAAATGCTAGGAAACAATTTAAGTAGCATTAAGAGACTTAGAGATGGGAGGGAACTTAATATCATTTAGGAAGATAGCTGGTTTCATTAAACTTCAAAGAGGAAAAAGTGTGGACACTGCTTGAAGAATAAAAGACTGAGTCAAAGATCAGCTGAGAGAAAAGACTGGGTTGTAGACTAAGGTTGAACTGACTACAGTAAAATTGTAATTAGAAAAATAATGAGTAATGACCTACAGGTGGTAGAGTACATCCCACTGATAAACAATGCTTTTGATCAGGGAAGAGGTCTATTTTGCTAATAGTTTATCCTAATGACTTGAAAGACCACTTAGGCCTAGCTAAGTATTCATATGCAACCTAATCCTAATGAAATTAATTGTTTAATGGAATAATCCATCTATGAGTCCTGAGGTTAAAGGCAAACCTGAAAGGAATCAAAGGTTTTATTAGACAGAACCATTTCAGTAATCAACTTATGGTTGTGAGGAGAGGGAACAGAGTTGCAGAGACAGTTATTATAGACATAAGGGACAACAATATATAATACAGAGGATAGGCTGACCAAAAACAAAGATCTGTAATGTCATTGGTATATTCTTGAGGTAGCAGATCACATAACCCAGGATAAAACTTGTAGCTACTGAGACAGGAGAAAATGGCTAGATTGAGGTGATGGAGTGAAAGCAATAGCTTCATCAATTCAGTTATTTGTAAAGGTCAGAAAAATCCTACATTTTAGTTGTGAAGTCTGAAAATGAAAATAAAGAGAATGATATAATCTGGCATTTGGAAATGTTAAGGTTCACAGGGGGATCATCAAAGAGTTAACATGTTAAGGGAGTGAAAGCTTTAATAATGTATTCAATTTTTTAAATATCTTTTATTTTTTTATATCATTTATGCAACAAGTACAAGTTAGGAGGGAAAACTAGAAACTATAATCAAGCCAGCATAGCACTGATCACCTAACTTAAGTGAAGCAGAAGTTTGAAACATTATACTCACGTTAATCCATTTACATTTTCAAACCTTCTTGTAATACCTATCATTCTCCCACTTTTACAAGAAAATATAATTCTGGCCAATGCGGAGTCTGGAATTGAGTTCTAGAGATTGTCTTAGTTTTCTAATAGCACTTCTTTGCCAAGGTCATAATTTTTGAAAAATCAAGAAGGAAATGGGTATTTCTACCATGCTATGAAATATTCCAGGTAACAAAGTATAACCTGATGCCTTTACCGTGATCCTTTCTCAGTGCACACAGTTTTTTTTTATTCCACTAAATCAACCATCTATAGTCTTGAGTCAATAAAGTAATAACAATGTACCATCATCCACTGTTAAGATTACTATGACCTAGAATTAGCTGACCCACTAGCATTACACAGAAATTATCAAGGCAGTAATTACTAAAAGCAGTTTGATTCTTGATTAGTTACTTGATAATACTTCATTATGAAACAAAAAAATGAATTTGAATAAAATTCCCATACTTTTTTGGCAACTGCTAATTAATTTATTATGTTTCCTATAGGTATCTAGATCCTGTTTTTTGACTGCTCCCTATAGACTTCAGAAGTAATATGTTCTTATTTTTCGCTCAACTTTCTTCATGATAAGAAGTGACCTTGTATGGCAATTATTTCCTATTATACTTGATTTTAAAGGTATGTAATTACAGGTTGCATGCTGATTCCCATAAAATTGCATGGGGTAAAGTGTCAGAACAACCATATAATTTCAAATGTTGTCCTTCTTAAAAAATTCTTTTATTTTTTTCCTCTTTACTACCTACATTATGAAGATATATACATGGTAGAAACTTGTAAATAACTTAGAAAGTTTAGTAAATAGCTAATATCGTATTCTAATCTCATAATATCCACACACATATTCAAACAAATGCTGAGTAGTGTTCAAATTAGAACTACCATTTATCAAATACATCCAAGTTGTTTTAGCCCCAATCATGTACATTTTTTCATAAAATCTTTAAATATTTTTGTATACTCAAAATCACCTGAATTACCAATCAATCCTAAAAGTGTTTAAATCTTCAAAATTATTCTATCAATGAGAAGGGTATCACAAATATATCACTTAAATAAAAAATAGTTATCATTAAATAGTAGTGTTTGTTTTTTGTTTTTCTTGGTTCCAAGTCCCTGAGCTTATGTGAGACCTTGAGAGAAGGTAATATGGCTACCATGTTCTACAGCTGGGTAGGCTGCTGAGTAGCTTTTGAAAATATAAATTATTTTAATAAAGCGAGTAAAGTTAATCTAAAATAAACTTCCCAGAGAAGGTCACAATAGGTTCACTTGTGTAGACACTCCTGACAACATCCTGCTGAGAGCAGAATCAGCCTCCAAAGAGTGTCAACCTAAATAAGATCATTTTGGGAAAATCACCGGTTTTTCAGAGATTGGAGAAGAGTCAGATAAACACCACAGTAGGGATCTGTGCGAGCATAAGAGATTTTAAAGGGAGACATTGCTAAGAAACATGCTCTAATACTGTCTACTTGATTAAAACATTCAGCACTTTCATTGTGCCTTGAGGCTTAAATATAATTGTATGCCATCACTGAAGCATCACAGTGGTATTTGATATTTGGAATGTTGTTCAAAAAGAATACAACTGATAAGAATCATTTTAAGCTTTTTGCATTCTCTTAAGAAATGCTTTCTATCAGAGTCATTTTATAGCCAGATATCATCAATGTAACTGAAATCATTCTTCCAATGGGGGACTGTAGAAAATTATAAATGTATATATATCCACCTATCTGTAAGAGCTGTTCACTTTGGCTTTACTTTGTTATTCTCTATTCTCTATTCCTTTGTTATTCTCTATTTTTATTCTACATTATTGTCGTAAAATATTTGTCCTTTCTGGGTTCCCACTGTTCTTTTCAACTTCACTGACAGTTATTTTTTTCCCTTGAGAGCAATCAATGTTTACCATACCTGGCTACACCTTGTGTCTTCCACTGATAAACAATGACTTAAACACCAATGTCAAGCAATGTCATTCAACACATCTGTTTCGTTAATGCAAATTGTGATGGCAATCTGAACCCTCCCCTCTGATATCTTATTACATAACTATAGCAGAAGCAAATTAAAAGGAACATATCCTAAGCATATAAATGATGTGTCCCTACCACAACATCAGGAAACACAGGACATTTTTTAGAAGTGTCCCCACTATTTACCTCTACTGATGACTATAGTTAATAACACTACTGCATATTTGGAAATCGCTAAAAAGAAGTATTCACAATTTAGTTTAAAATTTAAATGGTATACTTTTAATATTCTGTAGATAATATGATTCATTAAAGAATGTAACTTCATGTGTAAGATAACTTTTAATCTCAAATATTTACTATATTTGATTTTGGTAAAGTCTGATGTTCTGATCTGTTTCTGGTGGATGGAATTTGAAAAAGTAGCCTCTAAAATTTAACTGGGCATCAGTAAATGGGAATCTGAGAGCTTTTAGGGTTGTTTTCTTTACACATGGATAAATCACTTTACAGCCCAAGAGTGGAGAAAGAGATGAAATTGAAAACATAGAACCATTTTTCATAGCTTTCTCTAGCTTTCACCATTATTCTTCACCTCTTTCAAATTTAATTCCCTGTATGAGGAAATGTAGTCAATAGAGTTTTGTGGCACAAGGTACCTGAAATCATTCATCCCTCTGTACCTGAATGATTCTCTGTGGTATAGGGTGACTTGTTTGGGTATTACATGCAAAACTCAAAAAATGGAGATGTCTGGAATATGTAGATACCAAAAAGAATCATTTAGGCCCAAAGTTCAAGCTAAAGATTAGAAAAGTCTCCCAACTGAAAAATAGGCTCTGCTCTTTTATTGTCACTGTTATGGTAACAGGTCTGTTCCCATATAATTGTTCATTTTTTCTAAACTGCTTAAAAGTTCTCAAGAATTTGGGGTGCCTGGATGACTCAGTCAGTTGAGCGTCCGACTTTGGCTCAGGTCATGATCTCATGGTTCGTGGGTTCGAGCCCACGTCAGGCTCTGTCCAGACAACTCAGAGCCTAGAGCCTGTTTCGGATTCTGTGTCTTCCTCTCTCTCTGCCCCTCCCCCACTCATGCTATGTTTCTGTCTCAATAATAATAAACATTAAAAAAATTTTTTTAATGTTCTCAAGAATTTTATCTGACTGCTAGCCAATAATGTCAGTTATGAAATAATGAATCTAGTCAGAACATAGACTTTAAATCTAATGAGAGCATGATATTGGTATATTGGTATGGATTGGGGAGGTACAAAGTTCTCTAATTTCTTTGTAATTACAAAGAAAACAATTTTGGATATTCAATGTTTCCAATCACTTTTCAACACAGTAGATGTTATTATCACTGAGCATTAATGATACATTAATGTGTAAAGGCATGGTCCTCATAATCCCCATTTAGGTAAAAGCCTGGCTGCCCAATCATTTCTAGTGCCCACTCATCATCATGACGTCCTCAAACACCATCTCAGTCAGACTTCTGAGGATAAAGTGGTTATAGGAATAGCAGCTTCCCAACCTGCTTCTTTGTAACACTTCTGAGGGACGAATTCTTACCTTGATAATCATCCATATATCTCTGGATGGGTTAAAGGTTAAAAGGAAGTGGAATATTTTCCATAGGTTAAAAAGGTAATGGAATATTTTAGTAAAGATCAACTGAAATGTGACTTTGAATATTTCTTCAAATTTCAGATTTTCAGTGACCCCATACTGATAGCAGTATTGCCCTTAAGTTGGCAGTTGCTAGGAAATGCCATGTATTTCACAGACAGATATACAGATGTATATATTGCAAGAAATTGCCCATGGGGCTCTCCAGCTTAAATGCATTGGCTTTTATGCAAGCTTATATTACTTCTACAGAAAAGTATTCCTATTCATGTATTCACTTTAGAAATAGCAAAAACAAATTGAGTGAAATCAAAGTCTTGTTCTGTACCTTTTTAAATAGTTTTGAATCATGCGGCACCCACCATTCCTAAATTCCTCTGTGCTTAACTCAAGGGTAGGGAACTCAGCTACCTTCTGAAAATCAGATAAAAATTGATATATATTACAATTTCCTCATAAGCTTGAAATAGATTCTTTTGTATGCTACTTTATCAATTTATAAAGTGAAGAAATCTAACACTATAAGTGGATTTTGATCAGGTATCAGTTTTAAAGTCTATGAGACAACCTAGGTTTACTGAGAGTTTAGAGACAATTTTATCTAAAATGAGGAGTAGATGCTCCTTTCTGTTCCCTTTGGTTTTTTAGTCTCAAGTCAGTGTGTGTGTGTGTGTGTGTGTGTGTGTGTGTGTGTGTGTGTGTGTGTGTCTGTAATTCAAGGCAGCTTTTCAGAGATTAATAATAAACATATTTGTAAAGTCTCTTCCTTATATCTCAACCATAAAGCCAATGGGGCTCAAGACACATGTAACATCTATGCTATGTATTGGGAGAAAGAGAAACTGATTACTTTCTGTGGAGTCAAATAGTTATCCTAAGAATTGATCATAGTACAAGGGAAAGGCTAACTATAATACAGTCTAATAGTCTAGTCCCATGTATTTTAGCTAAATGGGTCATGAATAGATGAAATAGATATAAATAGACCAAACATTATTTTATACTTTTAGAAACTTATAACTAGATAATAAGTCTACATAAGAATTATCAATAAGTCTATATTAGAATCAGTTAAGAATCTGACTTAGAACACTCACTAGGTGTGGACACTAACAAACCTTAAGTAATCACATCAACTAAAGATAAAAGATCTTTGAGATCAAATAAGTTGATAAATTTGTGTGATCTATTGGGACTGTGTTTGAAATGAGAACAACATTCCCAGTTAAAACTGAGTAACTAATTACAATAAATTTTACCATACACAAATTTATAAAATAATCAATGTAGTAAAATGCTAAAGACTGGTGAATACAGATCTCTTGGAAATAGGAGGATGTGACATTGTTAAATCTATATAGCAGTATCTGTTCTTAGGAACCAAGCTTATATTCATCGAGGCTGGACATTATGTAATGATTTTTCATTCCTTCTTTTCAATTTATGCAAAATATGCAAATAACTTAATAAATTATCTTTTGTTAATTCACTTACAAAATGGTTAAAGGTCACCTTTTATGTTATTCTTCTGGGAGAAGTGAAAATGACTATACATTTTCTAGAATGTCTTTAAAATGCATGATTACCAGTTATCTTTATTTTTTTAGCCAATTGGTATATCAAAATCCAAGGGAGAAGAAGATAAGAAAGAAGTTATCTCTACCAAACAACTATGTCAATTTTATAAAAGCTTTATTTTATAAAAGGTTTTATAAAATTGATGTCACCAGGGTCCTTAAAGTTGACAGAGTACAGAAGAGACTCTCCATGGCAGGATTCCTGAGGCACCATGTTTTTTTGTCCTCTGCTAGACCTGGAGTAACCATTCTGATAAAGTCAGATGGATTATGTGTTATGATGGATTTTAGGAACAGAGGGATATACAACACCAGTAGACATATTGCTTTGCTTTTTATCTACAATCTACACTTCCCTTAGGACTAAAGAAGAATATCTTGATGTGAGAAACTAAGAGTGTAATTCCAAACCAACTTAGCTAGAAGGTCTGCCTATTCCGAAGCTAATCAAATAGGAACTTGAGTTGAGGCAGAAGTGTATGGCCCTTGCCACACTGCCTAGTAAACTATCTCAAATCAAGATAATAAAAAAGAATCCAAGTTTCTTTTCAATGGACATAGACAAGAATATAAGAGATTCCATTCTCAGAACATTTCTTAAAATATTTGAAGACATATCTTAAGGATGATCCTCATTATTTTATCACTCTTAGTGACACAAAGACTTGCAGTGCCTAACTTCTATACCACTGAACACTTCAGGAAACTGAGATATTCATTCTTTAATCTGCTAATGTCTTACTTAATAACTTGCTTCCCGAGCAAACTGATGTAATTTAGCTTTCTAACATTTAGACAATTATGAGTCAAATGTCTAAGCTAGCATAATTCAGGAGACATTAATTGAATTACAAGGCTATGTTCTATCAAGTTTTCTAGAAACTAGGTTCTCTAACTTTCTTCTAATAATATTGGCAAGGGGCCCTCAATTTTAAGAATATGGATTTAGGAAGACATACACGCACTGGCTTCAATCAATGTCAACTCTCCATATGTTTGCAATTAACTTTCAGTAGATAGCCATTTTGAAAGATTCACTTATCAACAAAAATGACAGAATTCTTCTATCCCCAGGTGAGAAGCATACTGAAAGACAGACTGCAATGTTTGTCCAGTTACATTTGCCAAGTATCAGTAGCTGGCTTATATATGAGGTGCATAGGATCCCTTGTAGACCACCCTGCTCCACCCTTTCCCCCACTTGCTGTGACATCCTCATCTCATCTTCCTACCCCCACCCCCCATAGGAGAACTGGATCTGCATAGGGGAGGAGTACAGGGGCATTTACTGAAGGAGGGACATAAATGGACAAAATAAGATTGAGTTCCCAGCCCCATTGAGAGTGACCTCTTGGGCATAGAGCCCCATTCGAAATAACTGGGGCAGGGTAGGGGTAGAGGGTGGGAGTGGGCAAAGGCCCTGATATGGGGTTACCTAGGGCTGTAGCTGCCCTTTTCACTTGTTTAAAGACTCTGTTTTGAGGTTGTTTGTTCTAATTTATTTTAAGCTTGGTAAGGCTGAGGGGTGTGGGAGCCATGGTCCCCTCAGCCTCCATGGGGAAGGAAAAAGGGGAATCTCTTTTTCTCACTTTGACTTTTTTTTCTACTCTGTTTTCCCTTTTCCTTCTGCTCCATTTGGTGCCCTTGGTAGTTTCAGTCATTTCCCCATTTGGTCCCCTGGATTGCCCCCCTTGGAACATAGGTTCTCAAAGTATAAAACAATTTTACACAGGACTCAGGTATGAAGCTAATGAATCAATGCAAATGGCTGGTGACTATAAAGATGGTGAAGTAAGTATTTTGACATTTTGAAGAGTTTTGCTTCCAATTTGAAATGATGCACACGCAACTGCCCTTGACACAGAACACTAATGTAGTGCATGCTTGGGAATATCCCGTCAGAACTTTGTGAACTCATGTGGGCCCCCATTGAAAGTAAATGGAGTGAGGTCTCCGAATAACATCCTTTTGCAATGACCTGACTGTGTAAAATGTGCCAGCAACGGGGGCTATTTGTCCTGCCAGGCAGTACAGCAGTATGCTGCCCGCATGTGCATCCAAGGGAAGAAATAATTTATTTTAGGACTACTTCTCTTTAATATGCTGCCTTTAGGAAATTGACCAAGTATTTCTTCCTAAAAAAATTTTTAATGCTTATTTTTGAGAGCGAGAGAAAGAGAGAAAGAGCACAAGTAGGGGAGAGGCAGAGAGCAAGGGAAACACAGAACCTGAACCAGGCTCCAGCCTCTGAGCTGTCAGCACAGAGGCCCATGTAGGGCTTGAACTCACACACCATGAGATCATGACCTGAGATGAAGTTGGTCACTCAACTGACTGAGCCACCCAGATGCCCCAACCAGGTATTTCTTTTAATGTTGATTCTATTAATTTATTCTTAATTCACTCAAAAATATTTATTGAGTAGATACCATGATTCACATGCTTTTCCCAGAGCTTGATACACAAGTTTGATTCCCAATATCACAAGCAGATTGGCCCATATTCTACCAGTGTTCCAGGCAGAGTGGATGTTCAAAATTAATCACTAAATAAATAATATGAAACCAAATTAAAATTTGACAAAATTTAATAAATATATCTCCTAAAAACAATAGAGGGCAAACTAATTCCTTTACCTTTAATTGTGAAATTGAGCTACTCTTCAATTTAGAAATTATGGCAAAATCCTTTTATCAAAAAAATAAAACATTATCATTTTTATCTAAATGTTATCATTATCCCTATTTTATTTTTCTCAAAATTTCTTTTTGGAAATCCATGTATATTTTTTCTAGCTTTCAATACCATCTCCTACAGAAAATTGTATTAATGAAGCAGTCTTAAGAAGTCACCTTTTCTACTTCCTGCAAACCTCCTACTTATTGAATACATTTTAATTCAGTGAACTTCTAAACACTCCTAAGACATATCATTATCTATCGTTTCACCTCTGACTCACTCCTACCCACACCCAAAAGCTTAATTTTCTTTTCTTTTTAATAAGCCTCTGTGGCTAAAAATGATAGCTAAGTAGCAGACAAGAATTCCTATTTGGAGAAATTTGACTTTTGCCTATGCTACCACAAAACAGAAATGATATGCTATACAACTATTAATCCTCTTGAATTATGAGAAAACACTAAGAAGGAGAGGTAGGCCTTATTTTATATCCTTATAAATATATGAAACTCTGGATCAGGGGCTCTCTATGTGTAGTTACCCAAACAAGCAGGATAAGCATCCCCTGACAACTTGCCTGAACTGATTTTCAAGGAACCAGCAATCTGTATTTTAACAAATTCTCCTAGTGATTCTGATTCACTGAAAATTTTGATAATCACTGTTCATTTAAGCACATTATCTCCCTCCTTGATCATGCAGTATCATTTGCCCTTTTAGTTTAAGGAATTACTACATATAAATGTTAAAGAAGAGCTATTACCCTTAATTAATAATCTGTATTTAAAGGTATTTTTCAGGGCAGCTGGGTGGCTCCATTGGTTGAGCATCTGACTTTGGCTCAGGTCATGATCTCAAGGGCTTGTGAGTTTGAGCCCCACACTGGGGTCTGTGCTGACAGTTCAGAACCTGGAGACTGCTTTAGATTCTGTCTCCTTCTCTCTCTGCCCCTCCCTTGCTTGAATTCTGTCTGTCTCTCTCAAATATAAATATAAATATTTTAAAAAATTAAAGAAATTATAAAGGCATCTTTCAATCACGCAGCAAAAGGCTACATACAAGGTCCTTGGGAAGGTAAGGTCTGGTCTGTGTGGAAGTCCTGAGAAAGAACTCACTGGGGAGTCTAGAAGGGCATCATGCAATTCCTGAAGCAAAGAGGACTATCCGTGGATATCACTGAATCCAACAATACAAAGTAATATATCATCAGCTCCTGACTGATTATAAGAGGTGCCAGCATTATTATTCAAGCACAAAGTGAATCAGTATGTGAGATATCTTCAAATTTACGTTTTTCTTATAATAAAACAAGGCCCTAATGTGAACTCAGAATAATCCAATGGAATACGGGACAAACAACCATTTCATTTCAGAAAGTCACTACTATGTAATTGGTGGAAGTGCCCTACTCTGGTTAATTAAGGAATACATAAGTCACAAATTCAGCCTCTCTTTTTCTGTGGAACATTAGTTTCCAGTGTTTTACAACAGTTTTGAGAGATTTAAACCCTAATTTTCCCATCAATTCAAAGAGTTGATAACAAGTGTCTAAACAAAGAAACACCTGAATATAATACCAGCATTCTGGTCTATTTTTCAAAAACTTATCTCAGCTTAGTATAATATAGTAGCAATATACCATAGTGGTAAAGAACAGTGTACAGCCAAACTGAGGGGATTTGGATTCCTGGGTCTATAATTACAAGCAATTATTTCAGCTCTATATCCCTCAGTTCCCTAATCCAGTAATTAACACTCACTCTCTCTTAAGGTTATTATTTTTATTAGAAGAGTTAATATTTGTATTTTAACAACAACCTAAAAATATTTGGAAAGACTAGTATCTGGAACATGATACACTTATGAAAATGTTTATGAACAAATATATGTCCCTCTAATATTCTAACTAGTTTCAAAGCAATATGCATGTGAACATATCTTATAATTGAAAATAAAACTATACATAAAATTAAGACATATGTAAGATACAAAATTCTTATAGATAACACTGTGTTTATTGACTAATGCTTCTGACAATTTTTTTTGGGTAGTTATGTTGAGACAATGCAACTTGCTCAAGACATTATCTCCTTTATAAGAAAAGGAGATAATGAAAAAAGCCAAGAATGAAGGTATATTTATGTTAATTAACATTTAATAGACAACAAGTCTAAGTGCTTACTGTTTCACAGACATGAAAATGAATTTATTAGTAGCTGGCCTTAGACTGCTAGTAAGTAGCACTACAATGTCAATAGATAAAAAATTCTTACTATAATAAAAATGTAGTCAAGTGAAGTATGTTGCTTGTATAAAATTACTGGAGTATATTTCTATTTATAATAACCTGTTTTCATGATAATGGAGAATCAATAAGTGAGAAAACTTTCATGCAAGGAAGTTTATTTTTAAAAGAACCATCTATAAATAGTTATATTTGACTAATATTTCTTGTTAGTGCCCATATTAAATACCATCCAAGGGAAATATAAGAAATATCATGATGTTATTAAAGACATGGCTTAAGTACAGACATAATACATGAAGCCCAACCTATGTCCACACAAAGAAATACAATCAGTTTATTAATATTAAATGAGATGACCAGCTTTCAATTTATTCTCCATTTCCTGTGTTGTTTGTTTGTTTGTTTGTTTTTGAGAGAAAGAGAGAGCCTGCAAGTGAATGAGGGTTGGGGGGGGGGAGGAGGGAGGGAGAGAGAGAGAGAAGCAGAACTCACCTGAAGTGGAGCTCCTATTTTACTCTAAGCGGGGATCATGCTAATCCTCCATTTCCCAGTTTTAAAAAACGTTGTTTAGTTTTACAATTTTCACATGTCCATCACACTTACTTTACATGGAAACAGTCAAAACCCTTAAGCTTTTTTTATCCATATAAATCAACAACTTATAACGACATATCCTATCAAGTTAATTTGCTGATTTAACTACAGCAGTTAAGGAAAAGTCACACATTTTGTCTTTCTCACTGATAATTTGGGTTCCTGCTTGAAAGACTATCATCAATCAAGTCTAGAGTAAGGCTCTAGTCATTCCTGGGCTACAGTTAAAGCAGCATCCTTATAAAATAGCCCTCTTTCCCAAGGGAATCTAAAGCAGTATTACTGCCAGAAAAATCCAGGATAAAAAAAAAATCCACTGTCCCATTAAAACAATATTGCCACTTACAGATGACAAAAAAATAATATATTGCTTACTACTCACTGTGAGTATCTTCTCTTGCTTCTGCATCTTCCTTCTCCTCTCTGGTTTCTGAAAAACAAAAAATATTAAAATCTTAAATGAAGAAAAAAACACAGTTGAAGTACTTTACACTATCTGTACATTCAGATTATTACTATATTATTATAAATATGGAATGATTAAACAGTAAAACATTGTGGTGTTGAAACACAAGGGATATAAAGACACCCATGATTTTCCAACATGTAAGACTTCACTTTAAGAAGTGGCACACTTATTCTTTCCATCCAAAAGAAAGTCTACAGGGAACCACTCCTGAGGGGACACAGCACTGAGGAAACTAGTATAGAGGAAACACAAAAAAGGATCAGAAGAAAGAGACAAAAAGCTAACGTGCTAGACCTTAATTTGTGATGAATTCATTGGTAAATATTAAGTAATTGGCCTGAGGCATTTGGAGAAAGTATTAGAGGAACTCTTATCATTAAAAGAATTAAGACACCATTATATAAAAATCTGAACTTCCAGCATGTACTGATGCAGAGATTAACAGTGTTGTGTACTGGGGAAAACAATTAAGATGGTGATGATAGTACTGATGATAAAACCTTTATAACATGTCAGACATTGTGGTAGGCAATTTACAGACATCATTTCATTTAGTCTTCAAACACTTAATCTCATTCTATTATCCCATCCTGCAGAAACCAAGGCTTACAGTGGGTGAGTGACTTGGCCAAGATCACCAAACCATTAAGGACAGAGTCTATATTAGCAACACATCTAACACCAAAGCCAGTACCCTTAACTCATTAAATAACAAAGGCATGGTTTGCTGCAGAATACCACGGGGCTACCAAAAACAAACAAACAAACAAATACAGCATCACCAAAACGCTGACAATGAGAAATGAAACTTGACAGGATGAGAACAGATGGCACATTTTTGCCTGTATCTGCTGCATAGGTATCTCTGCAGGTATAGAGTAAGAAGAAGCTAGAAATAAATAGAAGAATGCCAGATGTATGGTTTATAATTTGTCAGATAAGTTATCATGTTATATAAATGCCATACTATTCTCTTTACAGTTGATGTATCCATTCCGTTAATCTTTCTGTTAATTTGAAAAGTCTTGAATTAAAGGTAAGATTTCATATAGCTCTCTGGACCCGAGGAACTACAACTTGCTCTTGCCTCCAAAATTCTGGTACACAGAGTACACAGATAAGTCCTTCTGGTTTTAGAATGCTGTCTTATCACGTTCATAAAAGATGTTTTCATTTATTACCATTACAGAGTGTGTATTTATATTTTCTCAATCTTACTAAACTTTAAGTCCTTGAGGGCAGTCTATATATACCATAGGCAATCTTCATCAAAGATATTAGATACTGTCTAGAGATAATAAGCTCACTTCTCTAGTTACTGGGTGCATGGTGCTAGCAATGCAAGTGCCTCTCTACTTCTCTTTTTACTCCCAATCTTGACATAAGAAGATACACCCTGCAGAGTGCTTACAGTCACTCATAATCACATTTACAAGGCAGTAAAGGAATCAAACAAGCTTTACCTAGTTTATTTATGAATTTTGCCTTGTACAATTTAAATCCCAGACTAAAATTTAATCATTTTAAATTTCAATTTACACTATGAGTTTCATCAGTGAGAAAAACTATAATGGAAAACCATCTCTATCCACTTGCATGTTTCAACTATTGGAATGAATGACCAGCTCTTCCTAATAATAATATTGAGAAACATTTGCTAGTGGCTTAACCATGTATCAGGCATTGTGCTTTATTTTACTAATTCTGAAAACTGTTAAGAGGTGCCAACTGTTATTATCCCAGTTTTACAGCTGAAGTACATGTGACTCAGAGAGAGAAAATCATCTATACAATGTCTTACCAAAGATTCTCTTAGTAAATTGTGATTGGATCCAAGTCTTAAATCTTGGCAGTTTGTCATGAGGGCTCATGTTCTTACCCACTCTGCCCTCTTGACTCTCATTTGAAACTCTTTTCCATTAATTTCTAGAACATGGATTGCTCATGAGTCTCATCATATCTTCACAAAGCAAACTTACTACCATTGTTTCCACTGTCTGTACTTGTCTGTTGAAAGCTATTGTAACATTTTTTTATTAATTCTCTGCTCTACTACATATACTAACTGATCACACATACGTCCAGTCCTAAACATCTATATTTCAATGGCTTCCAAATTTATATATACACTCTCACATCCATCCTCAGTTTCAATATTAAATTCCTGTCTTTCTACATATCTGTTATACTACCTCACCTAGATGTCTCAAATTAAAAGTGTACAAATTTGAATTCAGTCCACCCCTCTAAAAGTCTCTCGGCTTTCCTATGTCACTTATGGGATACTAACACCTGCCATTCAATGGTATAATTATGCCTAGCCTGGAAACCTAGCCATCATCTTGGAATTTAACTTCAAAAGTTCACAAACAAGGTCTCTATTTTTTCCATCCAGTTTATAACCAAACTCTCTTCACATTACCTCCCAATATCTCTTTATCCTATCTCTATCAGTGAATTATGATCGATTTGATAGAAGTCGTTGTTGTATCTCACTTGGGTAATTAAAATTGTGCCCTATGTTTTCCTTTTGTTTCCATTCTTTGTCCTTTCTAATTCATATTAAGGAATAATCTCAAACTCAAATTTTAGTCAGTTAATTGCTGTAAAACACTCAACTTCCTTAACAGCTACAAGACATTGAGTTTCTACATTTGGCAAATAGAGCATTTCTGGACCTGCGTCTCTTACGTACTTAGTAAAATTTGTTGTTTGCCACTCCTGCCCTTGAATATGATACTCCATTCACACTGGATTGCTTGAAATCCTCAATATTCAATGTCTTTTTAATGTTATTACATATATCTAAATTCTTTCTGTCCCTTTCTTTACCTACGCATTCATTTATTTCAACTGGCCATAATCACATACAATCAACCTATTATTTATTTTATTACCATTACACATACTATTGTTATGTCATTTCTCTAAATGACTTATAATAATGCTTTTATTTATGTTACTAGATTAAAAAATCCCTTCAGATCATGGACTTGGATTCATCTATTTTTTGGCAGTGCCTGCAAATGTCATAATAAGCAGACAGTAAATATTTATTGAATAAATAAATAAATGGATGTTCTGGACTTCAGGATATAGAGAGGAAGAAACTGAATTTGTGTTTGTAACCCTGTCAGAAATAAATACAAATGTATTTTGTTTCCCACTCTTTAAAGTAAAATAATAATACTTTCCTTTAATAACAAGAGTTTTACTACAATTTTATTGTGCACTACTTAAATTATTTTTGGTGAAAAAATATTGCATGTGTCTATTTAATTACTATAATTAGTATATTTAAATTATGACTAAATTTAATAATCTATATAATAACACAAATTCAGGCACATAGTAAGCTCTCAAAAATGTAGCTGAATGATATGAATTACCTAAAAATATACATTAAAAATTTTAATTTCTTTAAGTATTAATTGAATTTAGGCATATTTGTTTTTAAGAAAAATGTGATCATAGGGTTGCTTTAAAATTTTATAACAAATGTAGAGAAGATGTAAAAGAAAGCACTAATCTGCAAACAGCCACTCCCTAAATTACCCAAATGTAATATCTTCGATATAGCACATGAAATAATTCTAATAACCCAATGTGTAGTCTTCTAACTGCTGAAGTAAACTAACTATAGAGAGTCTAGGTCATTAAGCAGACATATAGTCTTCCACCAAATGTCACTTTCAAACACAATTTGATGCGCTATACCAAAAGAAACATAAGCCATATGCATAGAATATTCCAGAAACGTAGTCTCTTTCAACTCTTTTTGAAAATAATAAAACAGGGGCACCTGGGTGGCTCAGGCAGTTAAGCATGCAACTTTGGCTCAAGTAATGACCTTCTCGTTCGTGAGTTTGACTCCAGAATCAGGCTCTGTGCTGACAGCTCAGAGAATGAAGCCTACTTCAGATTCTGTGTCTCCCTTTCTCTCTGCCCACTCCCCACACCGCTGCTCACACTCTGTCTCTCTCTCAAAAATAAACATTAAAAAAATTTTAAAAGAATAAAACAGTAGGCTCAAGTGTTTGTTGCCTGATACTCTATAAAATATTGTTAAACTCTTCTGCAATAAAGCAAGATCTATATAGATGAAACACAAAAGTGTAGTAAATGAATATTCAGTATCTTTACAAAAAATGATTGGATTTTCAATTGCATTTAAAATGACTATTCAAATCAATAGTCTATTATTTTAGAGGACATAGTCTATTTCATAAATATGGTGCATAATAATTAAAAGTGCTGCTGTCAATAGGCTGAAGGTTAATTGCAAAGCAGCTGGAAGGCCAGTGTTGGCTGGGTAATATTCAAAATTAACAGTCAAGTGTAATGAACATTTGTGCATCTGCAAGTAATGTTTCAAAATCAATCTTGCATTGAGTTGAGGGTTATTGTAAATGTTTTCCACAAATACTATGGACAAATATTAAAATAATCTGTGAAGCTACAAGCAGCTAATCATTCAAAAGCCCCAAAAATCAATAAATAGCACTGTTTAAGTAAGGTTGTGCAAATTTTCAGTATTTTCCAATGAACTATACTGTTAAATAATACGGTCTTCTGCAGATTCACTATAATTCTTAACAATTCATATTATTCATATAAACTTTTAATTAAAATGGATATTTTGGGTTTTACCTGGGATTCACTCAGAAACACAGAGTTATAAATTCCAGAAAAAGGGAAGTATGAAAATAAGACATGTAGTCTAATTATAAGGTTGCTTTTATTTATTGAAGTTTTATTTATAATGGGGTTCACAGGTTTATATTTGCCTTATTGACATTTCCACTACCAAAATAATACACTTAGATCAGACAATGCAGTGGCACAAAGAAAAAAATAGATTTTCTTTCCACTCTTTCAAATTCCATATCTTCTCAAAGGTAACTATCATCAGAATTTGGTATCCATTCTACATATTTCACTCTGTGCATGTAAACATTTGAAAATGTATGCACATAGTTTTATTTTCCTGCACCAATAAAAATATACACATAGCTCTGCCCCTTGCTGGTTTATCACATAAACTGCACATCACTCCAAGTGAATAAAAATATCTAATCAGCTTATATAATCAGTAAATATAAATCTAATTTATAATTTTAATGACTATATAATACTTTACACTGGCCATATCACAGATATTTTTTATTTTTTTTTTGTTTCATTTATTTTTTTTTAATGTTTTATTTATTTCTAGGAGAGAGAGAGAGAGACAGCATGAGCAGGGGAGTGTCAGAGAGAGAGGGAGTCACAGACTGAAACAGCCTCCAGGCTCTGAGCTGGCAGTCAGCACAGAGCCTGATGCGGGGCTCGAACCCACGAACCGCGAGATCATGACCTAAGAGAAAGTCGGACGCTTAACCGACTAAGCCACCCAGGCGCCCCTGTTTCATTTATTTCTAAGAGAGAGAAAGAGAGAGACAGCATGAGCAGGGGAGGGTCAGAGAGAGAGGGAGACACAGAATCTGAAACAGGCTCCAGGCTCTGGGCTAGCTGTCAGCACAGAGCCTGACGCAGGGCTCCAACCGATGAACGTGAGATCATGATCTGAGCTGAAGTCCGATGCTTAACCGACTGAGCCCCCCAGGCGCCCGATATCACAGATTTTTTTAATTGTTTCCCTATTTATGGGTATGCAGATTATTCTCCAGTGGATCTTTTTTGCATTAAAAATAATGCAGCAATAAACACACCTAAGTTCTTAAGGTACTTACTTACATCTCTAAGATTTTCAAAAGTGAAATCCCTGGGTCAAAGGATATCCATGTTTAAAAAATTACTGGTAAATACTGTCAAATATTTTCTAAATGTTTGTAAAATGCATATTTTACCAGTAATATTTATCATGTCTAATTATTATTCAAGTACCATTCAACATATTAGGTAGATTTTAGATATTATAATAAGACAGGGAAACAAAATAGTAAAAATATATGAAAACAGTAAATTATTTTAAATGATTAAATATTTAATATTTAATGATATTGTTGTATTATTTTGTATATTTAGTAACCCAAGAGATTCTATCAAAAACATTAGAATTAATAACTGAATTGGCAAGGTGTTGCATTGAAATGAGTATACAAAAATAAGCCGTTTTTCATTTACTACCAAAAGCAACTTGACAATGTTACTGAAAAACAACCCTTTCACAACAGAGATCAAAAATATGAAAATATCTCAGATTAAATTTAATAATTAAGGTGTGACTTACATGAAGAAAATATAAATATAATTATACTGAAGATTTAAAAGCTAAACAAAAGAAGATATCATGCTTGATGCGAAATATAAAAATATCAATCTTCAAATTATATTACTCATTAAGGGACACCTGGGTGGCTCACTCAGTTAAGCATCTAACATTGGCTTAGGTCACGATGTCACAGTTTATGGGTTCAAGCCCCATGTCAGGCTCTGTGCTGACAGCTCAGAGCCTGAAGCTGCTTCTGATTCTGTGTCTCCCTTTCTCTCTGCCATCCCCAACTCGTGCTCGCTCTCTCCCTCAAAAATAAATAAATATTAAAACAATTATATTACTAAGATAATTTTTATCCGAATCTATTGTGCTGTGTTTAAACTGATTTAATAACTGATTAAAATGATTGAGATGTTGTCTGAAATAATAAATATAGGAAATGTGTAAAAATATTCAGACATAAGATAGATGCTATACCCATCAGCTATTACAAGTTATTACAAGGCACTGGGGGAGTGAAGTTTTTAGAACTTTTTACCCATGACTAGATTACTGTCCATGCCAAAACAGATTTGTTAGAACCAGAGGATTAAAAATACAGAATAATTTTTCTGACCAAGTGGACTAAATAGAATTTGGAAGTTCAACTGTTAACTGTTTGTAACCAAATTAAAACGAAAATACAAAATATCAAACTCGTGGGATTTATAGATGCAAGTTCCCCTTTAAGAAGGAATAAGATTATTATAAGATCACTATCCTTACCACACTATATATATATGTATATATATATATATATACACAGCTTATTAGCATAAGAATAATCAAGTAAATGAAACAGACTAACAACCAAAAATACAATGATGAATATGCAAATATGAATATAAGAAAATTAGGGATAGAATTTTAAAATAAAGTTTGATTTTAAAATAAAGTTTGATTTTATTAAGATTTTAAGAAAGGACAGTTTGTGTGTATGGGTGTATATATATATATATATATATATATACACCCACACACACATATACATGTATGTCCTACACAGCTATAAATTAGGAAAAATGTTATACTACTATCACATAAAATTAACTACTTAAGTTTGACAATTACTTTAAAAGACTATTTGTGTTATATTTTATTTATTCTTAAACAAAATGGAAAAACCAGAACTCATAAAGGAAAATACTGACAGACTCTATACAAATTTTAAATTACTTAATGACAAAATATACCTTAAGTTAAATTTTGAAAGACAAGTGACAAATTATAAGAAAATATTTGTAACGCATCTCAAACAAAATGAAGATATCTTCAAATACACAGAGCTGCCAAATTAATTTCAGAATATTAATAAATTACTCCAACTCAAATAAGGAATTTTCAACAAATAAGAAAGTTGTTTGGTTTTACTGGTAATCAAGTAAATTTCATTTAAAACAGTGATATACTTTTTGTCCAAAATACTGGCAACTTTCAAAAACTGATAAAATCATGTTAGCATGATTAGTTGGAATTTTCTTTCCTCAACTGTATCTATTTGGAATGTTAAGGATCTAATGTGTCATTCAAAGCAAAATAAACCTGGGAGCAAGAGCAAGAACAGATTTTAAGTACTTAGAAACCACAAACCAGTGATTCACAAGACTGGACAGCCAAAAATAAAGGCAGCCACAGAAAAGACAGTGAAGCAGAGAAGCAATCATATCAGGAGTAGGGCAAACTTGACCTCAATTGCAGCTGTTTAAAAATAACAATAAAATGTACAGACCTATCATGCAGAAGAAAATTGCTTCAACTTCCCCAGCAGGGCACTATAACTACTAGTTGCCAGGCAAAAGAATCTCAAGGTATCCCTGGGCCTGCAATTCACTACCCCCACAGGGAAATAGCCTCTAAACATTTTCTTCTCCTTGGAAAAGTGAAGTGTAGTTGAATCTGTCTGACTCTGTGACCAGACAGACTGCATTAGAATCGCTTACTGCTACCAAGCCTTACTTTCTTCATCTAAAAAAAACAAAAAACAAGTAGATGTTATCTACAATATGAGGATTAAATAAAAGAGCAGTGAAAATCAACAACAGTGCCTGCAAGTCACTGTGTCCCACGGAGTGTCCCAAAAGTCGACTACCATCCCTTCCCCGCTGCCTGTGCAGATACAATTAAATATCAAGGATGCTCTACACATATCACACATGTAGGTGAGTAAGCCAATTAGCAAACCCTTTGACTTTACATCAACTGACAGAATCATTTGACAAAATATCAGAAATGTGAGGTTTTTTTAGTTTAGTATGTCTACTGAGTTTTTAAAAAAAAAGCTTATCATTTATATTTCAATCTTAGTTTTACTTAAATGATTCCTTTCGGATTTATTCTCCTTATTTCATTCTTAGGTATAGTGGCAAAAACCTTGCAGTTAGAGTTTGAAAAACTCCATATAAGTCTCACCCATTTAAAAAAAAATTAAGGTTTATTTATTTTGAGAGAGAGAGCATGAACAGGGGTGGGACAGAGAGAGAGAGAGAGAGAGAGAGAATCCCAAGCAGGTTCCATGTTGGCAGCACAGAGCCCAGAGCAGGGCTTGAACCCACAAAGTGTGAGATCATGATCTGAACCGAAACCAAGAATTGGATGTTTAACCAAATGAGTCATCCAGGTGCCCCAAAACTTTTTTCAGACGTAATCAGCTAACATCCCTCACCCATGACCTGTTCAGTAAGAAAGAGGCTGTAAGAGTTACCTCACCAGAATATTTCAATAATCAAAAGAAATACGGTCTATAAAAGCCTTCTTTTGGCCAAATATAAAATTCCCTCCTTTAGTATGAGTTCCTTCAGAGACAAATATTGAGATAAAGATTCTAGAGAGGATCATTTTTGGGTGATGCATACAGAAACAAAAACAAGTACTAGGAGTGGAAAGAAGCGAGACAGGGAAGGGGAGAAGGTACTGTTGCAGGCTAAAGATGGCCGCAAGTTTTTTAACCTCTATCATTGAAAGGTGGGATCTATCTCTCTACACTTTCAGTCTGGTGGGAGGAGGAAGGGCTATGACTTTTCTGATCACCTGAATATAGCAGAGGGCTGCTTGTGCCGATATCAAAACCCTAGAGGGCTGCCCGCTTCTACTGCATGTCTCTTGAAATATTTGGTCTTAGGGTGCTAGGCTGTCATGTCTGAAGTCCAACTACCTGCCAGAAAGACCAGGTGGAGAGGCTGATAATTTATACGGAGGGAGAGAGACCCAGCTAGACCCAGGCTTCCAGCTGTCCCTACCAAGGCACTAGGCATGTGAGTAAAATTATTCTGGATCCTCCACACCAGCACAGCCACTAAATGTCCCCTCTTGATACCAAACCAATCACAGATGTATAGTTGGGCTCTGCCCAAATGTGTGAATTGCAAAATTTCAAAATGTAATGAAACTGTTGTTTTAAGCCACGATATCTGGAGAAGTTTGTTAGACAGTAGTATACTCCATACGATAGCTAAAAATAGCTCATCATCAAACATCAAGCCTACTATCGCTGTGGGTGTATGAAGCTCAATTCCATGGGAAAATTCTAGGCAACAATGTCAAAAACCTTAGAGTTTAACCTTAAAGATAACCTAACCTTAGAGTTATCTCACCTGAAGGAGAGAGAGCTGGGATATTTCTACATATTCTACTGGCTGAATGTCAGTTTCTGGGATGCCAGGGAAATCTGCAGTAGCATACACCCTAAGTGTTGAATCCCAAGAGATACAGGGGCAGCTAATGGTGCCTGCTACTGTCCTACACAAGTGTAGTGCTTTGGCAGGTTTCCCCTTGTCTTCTTTCTGATAACAAAATTCTGCCTTGCTTGGTCATGATTCCAGTGTTGTTGTTTTTTTAAATTTAATCATCTTTTATAAATATTAAAACGAAATTACTATTATCCTCACCAAAAGGGAAAAAGCTATAAATTGTTCATTTGCAAATTTTAGTTCCCAGTATTCACTGCCTTGAATTTTAGAACACTTAAAAGCTAATGGTCATATTTATAAATAACTACCAATTTAAAACGATCCAAACTTTTGATTGTCTATCTCCTTGGGGGCTGCTTCTTTGTGTTTATTTGTATAGACTAGTGGTTATGGACACAGGGCCTATAGCCAGACTTTCTGAATTTGAATCTCTGTTCAGCCACTTAATAATTCTGTGCTCTTTGGAAACTATATAACTTCATCAATGTTTCATTATTGGTACAAAGAAGGAAAATAATATTACTGTACTTATGGAATTAATGTGAGTACTGAATAAATAATTAAATATAAAGCACTTGGAACCGTGCCTGGCATATATATGTGTAGGACCTTAATAAAGAGGAAAACATTATTATTTAAATATCATAAGATGTAGAGATGACATAAAAATCTAAATTTGTCAAAGAACTATCAAGAGACCTAAATAAATTAGAATGCCTCATTACGGCAACATATCTGAATCTGTTTTTGGAATCATAACTTTCTCATAGCAGAACATTCTCTAAGGTTATGCTTCCACTTGAACAGAACTGTCCTTTGCAAAAAGCACCAAAGAGTGAACTGCATAGATCGAGAAGTAGAGACGATAAAAAGCCTTCACGCAGGCATTTCGTGCTCACTAAAGCCATTTGCAGACTTGTCATAGGTCCAGGACCCACGTGCCTAATTTTCAATCAGTAAATGTACTCATTTTTCTTAATGCAAGATCTGCCTTTTAGACTTTCATATTGAAAATTAGAGAAGATATCAGCATACAAGTAGTTTCATAACTTAATAAATTTAAGCAAAGCCTTTTTTATAACCCAGATTCTAGAATACAATTCAAAATTGCAATTTCAGGTTGAATAAAATAAACACCTCTGGGATCAGCTAGAGAAGGAAAAAAAATATGGGAATCACATTCTAATTTTATTGTTCTCTGTTTCATATGATATTCTGTAATTAATGACTGCTGTTCTTTGAGTTCTCACTGAAATTTCTGCTGTACCCTCTTCCCTGCTGGTAACTTTCACAATGATTTGTATCTAAAGTCAAAAACAAAGAATAATACTACAAATTAGGCCACCTAGTCCTAAATGACTAATTGACCTCCCCCTCCCCCACATACAACACGGAGTACAATGTCTAAAAAACTAGCCAGTCTCTAGGATTGGTTTGAACTTTACTCTCTACCTATGCTCAAGAACAGTCCTGACTATGAATCAAATTGTCTCTCAGGACGCTCTCATTAAGCCCATTAGAATTGATCATGAGGTCAAGGCTTGATATTACTCTTTCTGCCACATTATTTAGCTACCAGGTAAATAGCTACCAGCTACCAGGTAGCTACCAGCTACCAGCTGCCCACTTCTCCCGACTCTCTCCTCCTCCTGCACAATGCTTATAATTTTTTTAAATGTTTATTTATTCTTGAGAGAGAGAGATGGTGTGAGCAGGAGAGGGACAGAGAGAGAGAGAGAGAGAGAGAGAGAGAGAGAGAGAGAGAGACAGAATCCAGATGCTTATAATTGTTGAAGCTAAGTCATATCTTCAAAAGCACTCATTTTACTACTTCTTAGTCAATATTTGAAATTTTCCCAAATACATTTTAAAAATCTAAAGAGATTGTTACTAATCTTTATATTTTACCACAAGTTTTATTCAAACCTTTTTCTGCTAAAACTTTTTAAAGATTTTTGGACAACTTATCAACCTAGGAAAGTTTTAATAACTAATCTATTTATTCACTTCTGTTTCCTCTTCTGACTGGTAAACAAACATATAGATGGAAAGGATAATAAGAAAAAAGGTTGTAATTTCTCCTTCAGAGTGAACTCTTATTAAGCACTAGGGAACTTCTAAATTGGACTGTCATAACTTAAGCATTCCTCAATGAATTCATTTTTAAATGTCTCTACCTTTCTAGAACTTAAAAGTGAGCTCACAGCCAAGCTTCTCTGAAGTAGTTAACAACACTTTATGGAAAGATGTCTAAATTCCTTAGCCAAACCTAATATTTTCTTTCTCATAACTTTCACATCCAATGCTTTCCTTCCCCAAGCTTCCTTTTAGCATGGACTCAGAAAAGGTAAATAATTTTGGAATAGTGGAGTCCTATTTCACATCGAACTCAGGTTCTATAATTAATTTGTAACCAGGGTCAACATTACCCTTGCTAATTTCTAAGTATTTCATCTTCATTTTCAAAGAGAATGCAACCTTGCTTACTAAGGTCTTTAAATCTACAAAAGTAAACAGTAAAGTATATTTTAACTCATAAAAGAAAAAGGAGTGGAAAAGATAGATGAACGGTAGGATAAAATGCTCCAGACCTATAAAATTGCCTGAATTAACCATATCCTTGCTTCTCTCTGGTTTTAACTTTTTGGGATACATATACAAAGAAGTGACAAAGCTCCTCTTTCTCTCTTTTTCTCCTCCCTCCCTCCCTTCCTAATTGATATAAGAAGAAAAGGAGTGAAGAGAGATGTATAATTGAATCAGGTAAATTTAACCTATGATGCAGCTTTATTTTATTATTTTTAGTTTTTCTAGTTGAACAATAAAATCATTTTTCAGAAGTTTAAAGACTGTGCATGTGAATCCTCCTCTCCTTTACACTTGCGATGTAAAACACAAGGTCACGTAACGTCAACTCATCAGTGCTTGCATAGACCACGTCTATGAGACGATCAATCTGTTTACCATTAATGTTCTGGAATCTTTAATTTTCATTTAGCAAACTAAGCACTCTTACTATTTACTTGAAAAATGAATGTTGGTTACAAATGACAGAGACTTAAGTAGAGTTGAGCAATAAAAAGAAATACATTAGTTCTCTTTACTGGGAATGATCTCACAGTACACAAAATCAAAAGAGGGGTTGCAAGTTCCAGGACCTCAACAGCTTGAAACCGGATCTAGTTAGCTGCCAGAGTCTAGACACACATCCCCCAAGCATGGCAATCCTGAAAACAATGGAGCTTCCTTTTCCAATGTCTCAGGAAAGCAATCCCAGAGGAACAGTCTTTAGTCTTGTTTGGGTCTGCAGTTTAGTTCTACAATATTTATTACTTTCTAGAAAATGAGTTACTACAACCGGTCATACCAAAACACACATCTATACCTAGGAGGGATGGACCTCTTATCAGAAAAAAAAAAAAAAGAAGAAAAGAAAGAATATGAGACAAAAAGTACATTTGATAGTCAAATAGAATAGCTACTTTGTGGCCCTTGAAATTTTCATTAGGATACAAAATCAGCTTTGCTATACTAAATACTTGTTTTGTAATTCTCCATAATGTGTACTATAAACACGTCCACAAGTGAGTCTCTAAAGAGTCCAGAGGTTTTCATCCTTAGGAAAAAAAATCACTTTTATTTAAAAGTCTACATTTTACTTCAATCTGATAATCTGATGAACTAGATATGTTTAGATAGATAACTAGGACTACACACATGTGGAATTTTAAACCATGTACTGAGAAGGGAAAGGGCAGGGTTTTGGTGGATCTAATGAAATGCAAAAATATATATAATGAATAGAATTCTCACCAGAAAACAGAAAAGTAAAAGTAATAAAAATAATTCTGACCAAAGATTTAATTCAATCTCATTATACTTTCTTAAAGTTCTTTGTCAATTAAAGAAACTATGTCAAAAATTGGGCTAAGGCAAAATGGACTAATCGATAAAGAAACTTAAAAGAACACAAATCAATAGTCTAGTTCTGTTCCAAAACCAAAAACCACAAAACTAAAACTCATCTCATTTTTGTCAATAGTTGTTTAAGACTACTTTGGAAAACTATAAAGGATTGTTATCATAGAGGCAAATAAATGCGCTAAAATCCTGAATAGTCAATAGCATCTTTTTTCTTAAATTTATAAATATGTTTTGGATATCTTCTGCAAGCTCAGAGAAAGGCTGGATATAATAGCATATTTAACTGATTATTCAAAATCTGAAAAAAGTAATTAATCTTTAATTTCTTAAAATAAGGCCACTTCATGAAAATTCATAACCTATACACACTTGTGTAAGGCCAAATATAAGTGCATGAAATATTCAGCTTTTTGAATTTAACATAACTTGTTTATACTGCTATTTAGTTTATTAGAGTTTCAATCTCACATACAAATGTCAATGCTTTGCCCTTTCTTGTCTAAACAAATCCAGATAATTATTGGAGTGTCCATAGATATATCTATCACAATCGCGTCAGTAAGTTAGTAATATTCTCAGTGAAAAATAAGATTGATTATTTTCATATGGCCAAGAAATGGTACATTGTTGGGCAGTTACTATGTGCCAGCTATTTTTAAGGCAATTTGAAACATAAATGATTAATAATAAGGCATTCATCATAGAAATTAACATATTTTATCAATAAAATGTCTAAAGCTTAGGGACAACAATCGAGAGAGCCAGAATTGAAGCAGGTTCGACTCCAAAGCGAATTGTATTATTTACTAGAGTAAATTGTCTCCTAATTATAGACTTATACTGATGGGGAAAATTGTTCTCAACTATTTTTTTCCTTGATTCTGAGAGGATTAGACAGCTCTCTCCACTGCCATGTGATTTACAGCAGCTCCCTGCAAATAAAATATACTTCTCTTCTAAGTGTCAAGCTTGTCCATGTAACTTACCTTGATCCATGGACTGTGAACATGTGTGATGCATGGTATGTCTGAGCAAAAGCTTTAGGAGACAGTGAAAAGTTTTTACTACGTGTTCTTTCCCTGTACCTTGAGAACAGCATGTGGCAAATATAGTTTGCTCCTCTTACCTGATTCCCAAAGTGGAAAGATATGTGCAGCAGTAAAACAGCCAGCGACATTTGGTTTCAGTTAGAAGTGTCTGTTGATGTAAACCTATGAGATTTGGGGTTATATGTCATTGCAAATGTCTGTTGAGTACAATAGTGTGAATATTAATGAACAGAATATTTGTTATCATTCCAAAAGTTGTAAAACAAATATGGTTTTATTAGACTATTCTGCTTTTCATTATAAAGATTAAATTGCAAGTGGAGAAAGCTTTGTGTATTCACTATGCACTACTGGAAAGTAATTCTTATGCCTAGCAGTGCATCTTGGGAACATGAAGACAAAACCAATTCAAGGATGGTATGAAAAGACAGAAGAAATCTGGAAAGCCTATGGCACTGTTGCATTACCATCTCAGGTCTGGATTATAAATCTTCCAACTTCTAGAGAGGAAAATACTGTACTCACCCAATCTACTACAGTTAGGATTCTATTACTATGGCCAAATGTAATCTTAACTGTAACAAGAGGTCTTCCAAATACCTAAGAATCCTTCATGTAATACCTTTCAAGTAAAACAGTGAAGAAAAGAATGAGAGGAGAAAGGAAGAAGGAGAGGAGAAGAGAGACAGAACTAGGAAGTTAACTAAATAAAAGTTACAAGCTCAATTATGACACATTTACACTTCCTAAATGCAAATAATTCAAGAATTTCCACAGAATAAAAAGATGGACCATAAAACTGCATCCTTCTGCAAAACCATTCATTATACTTGCCAAATATTTCCTGGAATAAGAACTTGTGGAATAAAAACTGTAGGCATGTTGACAGAATTTCTCATCTTAAATCATTCTTTTACTTGCAATAAAATTTTGCTTGGTCATACTATATTGTTACTGTTATCATTATATTATTCCTTAAATAAATTGCTATATTTGCTAATGGTTAATGTGATAAATTCGATCTCAATTCATACATGAAATTAAGTTATAGCTCCTTTCTTTGTAGTATCACTACAAATTCTTTATCAAATAGGAGGATTTCCAAATTTTATGATGTTACATATTTTAAAAAGTGTGTATATTACCAATCAAAATATTAGAGGAAATTAACATATGAAGCTATCTATGGTAACTGGTGTGTTTGAATGTTCCACCTATTGTCAAGTTTGGACATTTGTATTGACTATTCAGTCAACTCAGATTATTTGGTCGTAAAATTTGCCCATTCTCTCTAGGTTTCAATTTTCTTAAGTTTTTTTTTTTTTAAAACAGTTTTAGAATTACAAGAACAATTAGTGGAAAGTACAGAGTTCCCACATAGCCTCCTCTCTCCCATTCCTCCCACTTCCCCCCAGAGTTGCCTTTATTATTAACACTTTGAGTTAGTATAGTACAGTTTTGTTGCAAGTGAGGAGTCCATATTGATATGTTAACTAAAATCCATAGCTTACATCATTATTCACTCTTTCTGTTTTACAGTCTATGGGTTTTGACTAATGTGTAATAACACGTGTTTGCTATAGCGGTATCATACAGAACAGTTTCACTCCCCTAAAAATCCTTTATGCTCCATCTATTCATACTTCCCATCCTCCTTTCACCCCAGCAACAATTGATCTTTTTACTGTCTCCATAGTTTTGCCTTTTGCAGAATATCGTACAGTTGAAATGTATGATATTGTAGTCTACTAATCTAGTAGTAGACTGTATCTAATCTATAGATATCGACTAGATACAGATATTAGTATCTGTAGATATCTGTAGATATCTGTAGATATTAGTATCTGTAGATATCTGTAGATATCTGTAGATATTAGTATCTGTAGATATCTGTAGATATCTGTAGATATTAGTATCTGTAGATACTAATATCTGTATCTAGTCTACTATTACAAAGTATGTAGACTTTTCAGATTGTCTTCCTTCACTTAGCAATATGCATTTAGGTGCCCTTGATGTCATCTTGACAGGAGTCCTCAAGCAGACCACTGTAAAGAGTGCTAATGAAGAGAAACTAAGGCCTTATGACAAAAGTCAATAACAACTTGGTAGCCATGTAAGAGAGCTACCTTGTAAGGGGATCCTCCAATTGTAGTCAAGCCTTTGGATGACCTCATCCCTGGCTGACATGTAACATCAACCTCATAAAAGACACTAAGCCAAACTGCCCCCAAGCTACTCAAATTTCTTACCTACAGGAACTATGAGAGACAATAAATGTTTTAAGAAGGTACACTATGGAATATTTTCTATATAACAATAGGTATTCTAGGGCTATAAAAGTTTTCTCTAAGAATATTTTTTTTGCTATGTTCCACATGTTTTGGTAGGAACTAATGAAACCATTGCAGTATTTTTTAAAGAAGCTGTATTCCCCCTTCTCATTTTCTTCTTTGCTATGTAGACTACATAGGTCAGAAGTCTGAATGGCAAGAGTAATGGACAGGAGTAAACTGATGCTCATACTGCTTGCTGTGCTGTGAATAATAAAATTTCATCTCTGTCCCAGGTGTGTCATGTTTCCTGTCAACATCCATGAATATTGTGGCAGTCTAACATGTTAGCTTACAAGTATGGTAAAATCCCAGACCCTTCAGAACTTAGGCACACCCTTATAACTGCATAAGAATTACTTAGCATGTTACTTTTTTCCTATTATCTCCTCTCAACAGAATACTGAATGAGGGCTTATATATGTGATCACGTCAAATCTGAATTTTGAATATAGTGCCGACCAATTGTACAGACATGAGCCCAGTCAGGATGTTGGCCATGTCTAGGGTCAGAGTTTATATGCATTGCTTAGGGTTCAGGAAAAATAGTATTTGATAAAAGTGGAATAAAAGAGACAGGATGGTGGGCTTACATCACTATTTTCTAATGTACAAAACAATACTGAAGATCACAAAGTTCACAATGGCAAACATAAAAATGATTAGTACCTGTTAAGAATGCAGTTATTATATTCTGCTTCTGAACTGAGCTTTTTTTTTTTTCAGGTATTTAATTGTGACATAAGCTAGGCAAATTCCAAATTATTTGCTTTCTGCTCCTTTTTCCTCTTCACATTATTCCCCTACCTTCAGAGTCATAACTGAGATTACTGAAATCTGTAGTCAAGGCTCATCTTAGCTTTCACAGCACAGTTAGCCACGGGAAGTCTCTGGACAAATAAAGAACAAACAGTGTAGCAAACCGGTGTGAGAGAAGGATAACAGGTATGCAGCAAATACTAAGTGGAATATACTAGGTATTATATATCCACTACAATAAAGTCCTTGTCATACATAGCCAGTTTGACCAATTTGTAGGAATGTATAACTTGTTAATTGTCTATTATCTCATATTATTTTTTTAATATAATGAATTGGAAAACTGGTAAGTCATTCCCATAAAAATAAAGATTTGATTAAAAGTCTTAGATTCAGACATCTATATTTTTATGACAATGACATCTTCAAGACATTAGTATTATACTCACATACAGCTTGTAGGTGGTCATTAAACTAGCAAGAATTATCTACATTATGGCTGGTCTTTGAAAAGAATCCCCTTGAGGAATGTCAATTTACTGCTTAGGAAAGGGGCCATCACAACTTCACAGCTATTAGATGATGATGTATATTAGCTGCTACATCAGATAGGCATGACCTCCCAAATTTAACTATCTTCTAGTTTCCACACTAAATATTGTCTTGAGTTTCAATTGGAAGTACCTATCTTATAATATAAAACAACAACCTGACATACCTACAGTGCTTCTAAAACCTTGAACACAGTCTCCTTCTTACTATTATATTAGTACAATTTTCCAATTAATGTATGTTACTTTTTAAATTTTTCTATTTGACTTTTATCAATATATTTTACCTGTGTGGTCAATAAAATGACTATTCTCCATGTTTGCATAATTCCTTAGCCATTACCTTGATGCTTTACAACAAATATTTCAGAAAATTTTAACTCATTACCATCCTATACATTATGACACTTCTTCATTTTATAGATCATAATTAACTCCAAATTTTTAAGTAATTAAAGCAAGGGAGGGATTTCACTTTTTTCTCTTACATTTCTTTAATCATTTATCCCATTAAATTGATTTTTTAAAATTATGGTAGGGTTTATATGATAAGAGTTCAACTCTTCTAGAACCCAGCCCTATGATAGTAAATAATTAGTGAGGATGTATCATACTAAACCAGAAAATAAATATTTTGGTAAAGTAAAAGAAACAAGTTGCTGAAAAAGATGAGGTAATCATTTAACAATATGCAAACTAAACCTATTCTAAGAATATAAAAGAAACATTTCACTCAACTTTTGAAGACCATCAAGAAAATATGTTTTGGGGCACCTGAGTGGGTCAGTTGGTTAAGTGTCTGACTTCAGCTCAGCTAATGATCTCACAGTTTGTGAGTTCAAGCCCTATGTCGGGCTCTGAGCTGACAGATCAGAGCCTGGAACCTGCTTTGGATTCTGTGTCTCCCTCTGTCTCTGTCCCTTTTCTGCTTGCACTCTGTCTCTCTCTATCTCTCAAAACTAAATAAACATTAAAAAAAATATGTTTTGTTTAACAGCTGATACTAGTTACAAAGGCTATGTCACAATAACATACTACAAGCAAAGTATTATTGATTAGATGAATATTTACTTATTCATTTTCAAAATGTAATTTACTGGTAGCTTTTAAATCATGCAGCAGATATTTAGTTTAAAAGGATAATTCAACATACATATGAGAAATGGTATGGATACAGAAACTCACAGATTATAAATGTAAAACTGAATTACTTATCCTTTTGAAAGTACGCATACTTTATGATCTCCTCATAGTCATACTTTCTATTCTTTGTGAGAAGAATATTTTGAACAAAATAATAACAAAAGATTTTATCAGGGCACTTGAAGGGGGGGTTGTTAATAATGAATTTTTTTCTTATCAGTAACTTTAATAAGGAATATAAAATAACAACCATTTTAATTTAAACATGTTACACCTATATGTTATATTGAATCTTTAACGTATTTACTCTCAAGTCCCCATTCTCACCTAGTTTTTTACATATTTCACAGATGTATGCAAGTAGGTAGCAGAAATATATTTCTAGAGCCCGAAAAAGCTCTTATTTCTAGAAACCTCAGTAAGAATTTAGAGTCTCAAGTGTACTGTTTATAACTGAAAAAAAAATTTCCAGCTGAAGAAAATGAGCTTGTGTTAATAATAGCTATAAGAAAAGAAAAAGAAAAAAGCAGAGAATAAAAGAAAATCAAGAAGAGAATCCTAAAAACTTGCAGTATTTAAAGGATGTATAACCCAGCATATATAAACAGGAAGGAAGGGATGTAGAGAATACTGGCTGGAGGACATAACTAAAAGGAACTTCATAAATTATCAAAGTACCTTTTAGTTTGCAATTACTTTTAAATAAGAACTATCAGACATATATACCTTATTCATAGTAAAAAAAAAAAAAAAAAACAGCCTAACTGGCATTTATGCACTATCACAAGTCTAGTAGAAAAGACTAATACATAGAGGCAGGAGTAACTTTCAACATCAAAGTATATTGTCTTGAAAATGATATATTCTACTTTCCTCATCAATTGTTTTTCAAATAAAGATAATCTATGTGAAGGCTCTTTGTGATATGAAAATCATAATACAAATTTAAGATGTTACCTCTGTATCCAAAACAATATACATAGCAAAACAAATTTGAAGTCCCTTTGGAGGCTTACAGAGAATTAGAAAATGAATTATTTTGACATCCAACCCAAGCTTATTTTGTGTCAATGTGATAGAAGGGAGGGGCCAGTGTTTATTCCCTTCATTATGTTTTTTTTTTCATTCTATCCAGATAAATGCATAGGGTTTACATTAAAAATGAACATAATATTTTCCTGAATCCTTAACAGATTAACTTGAGTTTGAAATATTAATCAGCAGGAGAAACTATTGAAGAGCTTGAGGGAAGCTTATCAGAATTAGCTAAGCAGAAATAAAAAGCATTGGAGTTTGTACAGTTTGGCCAAACCTTGAGCAGGAAAAGAGAAATGGAGAAATACACAGAACTGTACAATACTAGGAGTTGACCAAGGAACAAACTGTTCTCTGAGCAAATAGTTCTGTCTTGCCTTTGCACAAGACCTCCACCTACAGTACTAATATTAGTATTAGAATCATAATGAAAAAGTCTATGTGAAGGGAGTCTGGTTAGCTTCACCTTGTGGGAAAATTGGAGGAGGTGTTAAAGGAAGTGGTGGTGCCTCAGGTAACTGTAAGTCTCCAGGACACCAGATTAGTCTACTCCAAGTGAAGACTATGCATCGACATAATGGGCATCACTCAGGAGACTATCAAAACTGCAGTATTATAGCCTCACTTGCCACCCACTGATCAGAATCTGCAAATTAACAAGATTTCAAGGGGATCTGTATGAACATTAAAGTCTGAGAAACATTGCTCTAGAGAGCATCTATGAACTGCTAATTGCTACTGGCATTGGTCAATTCAGCATGGACAATAAATCCAGGAGGTATCTGTTGTCTCATCCATCCTCCTCCTTGGCACTGATGCCTGTGAGTCGACCAAGATCCAAATGAGAAAGAAGTTCCCTAGGCTGGTGCCATGAGAACTGGCTGGTTCCCCACAATCAGGCACATCTGCAGGGATGATGCAATGGATTTGCAACAGAATATGAATGGTCCCTGACTTACAATGGTTTGCTTTAATGAGTTCTTTTTTTTTCTTTACAATGCTGCAAAAATGATACACATTCAGTATACACCATACTTTGAATGTTGATCTTTTCAGGCTAGTGATATGCCACATGATACTCTCATGATAAGAAACAGTGGCAGTAAGACACAGCTTCTAGTCAGCCACACAATCACAAATGTTATTAACAATGATACACTCACAACCTCTCTGTTTTTCATTTTCAGAACAAAATTCAATAAGTTGCATGACACAGTCAACATTTTATTATAAAATAGTTGACAGTAGATGATTTTGCCCAACTGTAGGCTAATGTAAGCTTTCTCAGCATATTTAAGGCAGGTGAGACTAAGCAATAATGATCAGTAGCTTAGATATATTAAATACATTTTTGACATGATATTTTCTACTTATGGGTTTATCAAGACATAACCCCATTACAAGCCCATGATGATCTGTATTCATCTTGGCTTTAAAGTAGCAATACTAAAATGTTTCATAAAACACTTCCTAAAAAGTACTACAAACTTACACAAATTGAAATGCTTCATTTTTTTGTAAAAAAAATGGCTAATAGAGCATTTTCTTTAGAGATTAAGAAAAATGTTATTAATACATTTCTATGAATCACATGAATAAATATGTTAGTATATTAATTAGATACTGTTCCTTGGTTCTAAATAGAAATATTATCCTATTAATGTTTAATGCTCGATGAAAGAAAATAATTCACAACTAAGCTGTTTAATTTCTCATTTTCTGCTTGCAAGTTTTAAGTAGGTTTTTACACGTTATAATAAAAGATCTTGTCAGAACTTATTTCCTGGGGATTTAGCAAAAGATAATGAATGCACTTTCCAAAAAGTTTCAAAATCTAGTTATAGTCTTTAATAAATTGTTTTTCCACTCCCTCTTAGTTCATCTACCATATTCATTAAAGAGAGGCTTCCATATTGAGATCCTGGAAATCAATCCAAGTACATTACCCTAAATCAATTGCACCCAATGGGCTTATCTTCAGAGAGCAAATACTTATGCATATTATATGATAATGGTATTGGGGCTCATTATTAAACAACCTTTCCACTTTTGGAAAGATATTGGTCTGGAAATTTTCCAGTAGAGGAAGACTTCCAGAATAATACACTTTCATTCTGAGTAATTCTGTGTTTTATGTAAAGCTCGAAATGAAATAACATAAATCACTTTCTTTTCTTTTAATGTTTTATTTATTTCTGACATAGAGAGAGAAAGAGAGGCAGTGTGAGCAGGGGAGGTTCAGAGAGAGAGAGGGAGATACATAGTGTGAAGCAGGCTCCAGGCTTTGAGCTAGCTGTCAGCACAGAGCCCGATGCAGGACTCGAACCCATGAACCATGAGGTCATGACCTGTGCCAAAGTCGGATGCTTAATCAACTGAGCCTCCCAGGCGCCCCAATCATTTTCTACTTATAAGAATGAAAGTTGTGTTAAACTTAGAAAGTTACTCTAGAGATGAAAATGCTTTTTGCTAACTATAGAATGAAGAGAATTCTGAAAAATAAAATGAACAGCTTTTATTCACTTGGGCAGACACCATTTTCAAAAGTCTGAAGGTAGTTATTAGCTGATTCAGAGATTATAGTAATCATTTTAAATATAAAATGTTATACTACTAAAAAACAAGTGTGAGTTAAAAAATTTTATTGTGTTCTCACTAAAAAATTAATAAATATATCAAAGAAGACTCTCAGGATTAATTTAATATTTGAGGATAATTTAAATCAATGCCACAGTTAGGAATATTTAGCAGGATACAGACATTATCTAACATTTTTAAATACGTATTTATAAATAATAAAATCATTCATGACTCATAAAATGTATTCCTCCTCATTATAACAAATTAGCATTTTTGAGAAATGGAAGTGATAAAAATATATGCAAAATTGCATAAGCCAATAGGAAGTTCTAATACTAATAACTTTCCAATGCTATTGTTGCTATCTTAGTGCAAGTTTCCATAAATACAAATGATTAATAAAATAATCCTTTCCAATGATGCTACATAAACTGAATATTTCTAAAAAGCACTATGAGTATGTAATACAGTCTTTGAACTTGATAGTTTAGACATTAAATAGGTAATGAAGAAAAGCTGAGAGCTTCTTGAAGATTTCCAACATTAGTCAGACAAGATTCCTGTGAGTACTCCTAAAATATAAAATACATACAGCCCTCTATAGCATTCAGTAGAACAGACTAGCTATCATTGCACTAGTGCTGAATTAAAAAAAAAAAAAAAAAAACAATTCTAGAACATTAACATTTCTGGAAATAATCCATAGACTTCAATGAGGTCATATGCAGACTAGGAGCATGTGTATTTTTACCTTAAGTCCATCTAAAATTTTCAGCAACAATGTGATAGACTCCAAGATGGAAGCAGGGACAATGATAAGGTTGCAATAGCCTGAACTAGAAGAAATGGGCATGTTCGTTGTTGTTGTTTGTGGGAGCCCGACAGTGACCACAAGAAAGAGTGGTTAGGGAAGCAGAGATGTGCCTGAAAACGGGACTCTCTGCTTGGGTAGATCATGCCTGCAAACAGAATGTTCTGCCAAGAGGCCTGCACACAATATCCTAGGTTAATGATCCGCTCGCATACGAGGGAACATGCCCTCCTTAAAAATAAGAAGGAGGTTGGGGCGCCTGGGTGGCTTAGTCGGCTAAGCGTCCGACTTTCACTTAGGTCATGATCTCGTGGTTCGTGGGTTCGAGCCCCGTGTCGGGCTCTGTGCTGACTGCCAGCTTAGAGCCTGGAGCCTGTTTCAGAGCCTGTGTCTCCCTCTCTCTCTGACCCTCCCCTGCTCACGCTGTCTCTCTCTCTCTCTCTCTCCTAGAAATAAATTTAAAAAAAATAAATAAGAAGGAGGCTGGAGTTGTGGGGAGGCCTCTTAGTAAACATGTTGTGGTCACTTCCTCCCTTTGCTCTCCCCCATCCTCGGAATGTGCTTGGCTTCTTGTCCTTATTTGGTAAAAGAATGCATTTGGTAGATTTCAGTATGTATCTAGCTAGTGGGGTATAAAAATAAACCGCAAGGGGGCTTGCGTGGAGTTTTCTCCCTCCGGCCAGAGTTGTGTCTTCGTCTGTCTTTTGTGTGTCTTGTCTTTGTGTCATTTTGCTCGCAGCATAGTTGTTGTTGTTGTTTTGTTTTGTTTTAATGCCTAATTAGTTTCGAGAGACAGAGACAGAAAGTTAAGCAAGAGAGGGGCAGAGAGAGAGGGAGACACAGCATCCTAAGCAGACTCCAGGTTCTTGAGCTGTCATCACAGAGCCCAACACGGGGCTCTAACTCATGAGCCATGAGATCATGACCTGAGCCGAAGTCAGACTCTTAACCAACTGAGTCACTCAACACCCCAAGTCCTGTTCATTCTTAATCTTCAGTTTCTATAGTGATCAGAAAAAGTCTAATGTAATTCATCCCTAGCTCAGTGTCTTAGACTACTGATAAGCCAGAAAAACTAAGAAATTTTAGCACAACATGATGAACTTACTGTCTGCTATTCTTACTGACTAGTCTGTTTGGATAATTGGGCCTATGATCTGTTAGAGATTTTGCCTACCTTGCACCCTAATTCTTGTCATAAAGGCGTAACTTTGTTCTCTGTGCCCGAAACTCTGAATCTCTTCTTTGAAAATTATTTATTTCCCAGATTCCAGGATTGGAGTCCTGTCCTATATTATTCGCCCTATTAACTTCCCAGGGACTGAGCCCTGTCCTTGAACCCCAGTCCAGTGGAAGAGGTTCTGCTCTTTGATGTTTCCCTTAAACCCTTATATACTTCTTACTCCTGAATTCCCCATTTCCATGGTCTGAGTCTTAGGCCTGCTCACATGGTCTCTATGTGAAGACAACCACCACTTAGGTATTATTATGCTCTTAGAATACCCTACCAAATTTTATTATGTCTTATGAAGTTGGTTTTGTTCAATAAATATGTAACTTTGATGATAGGTTTTCATACAATCTCTTCCAAGACATCCTCAGACACAGGAAGTCTTGACATGGTTTAAACTCTATTCTATTTTAGGAATGGAAAAACAGATGCTGTTGAAATTTTATGTATGTCCTATTAGATTAAGAAGATTCTAATAAACTGAAAATGGCATATCCATGCCATGAAAACGTGCTTCACAGATCTCTTATTTCAGGGAATATGATTAACTACTACCCACTGAATGTTCACCACCTTTGTGCCGAAGCCACAATTACTCTGGGAAGTTCCCAGTCAGTAACTGAGTGCAGCAGGGGTACTAAAGCAAACTCATTCCTGTGAGCAACTCTGGGCTTGAATACTCTGCACTAATCAGGCAGAAAGCTTTCTTAGAATATTCTTCCCAGCTGTCCATCCTACCTTATCTTCTTCACAAGTGCCAGTCCTACACTGCAGTCTGATGGCCCCTCTTCTGACTCTCATTTTTCTCCCATAAGTTTTCCTCAATAAGTCTCTTGTATTGTTAAACCTGCTGAAGGGTGTTAGAATATGCCACTCTAAAATATACCTCTTTGGCATAAGGATTATTTTGAGCTGAAGGCACTTGGAAAACAGTAAACACAGGGTGAGGCTTTCTGAACTCCACTTATCCGTATAGAAATAGATCCTCTAAAAGGAACATAATTGTCATAAATCCTCTACCCATCAATTTCATCAACCAAAGAAGAATGATCATCACAGGAGAGGAAACTAGAAGTCAATCCCACACCTAGACCAACTTTGTCGCAAACTACCATATGTCTCATCTATGCTTCTAAGGTCCCATGAATCTTTCTTTAAAATAATTTACTTTCCCTTAAATCCCTTCCTATTAAAAGTCAGTACAGGCGCACCTGGGTGGCTCAGTTGGTTAAAGCATGGGACTTCATCTCAGGTCATGATCTTGTGGTCCATGGGTTAGAACTCCACATCAGACTCTGCTGACAGCTCAGAGCCTGAAGCTTGCTTAGGGTCTGTGTCTCTCTCTCTCTCCCTCGCTCGCTCTCTCTCTCTCTCTCAAAAATAAACAAACATTATTTTTTTAAAAAAGAGTATATAAGCCCTAAAAATTCATCATTTTTGAGTATTCACTTTTTTCCTGTGATGCTCTAAGGATGTAATATTAAAATTAATAAGTTTATATAGCTCTTCCCTGTTAATTTGCCAATTGTCAGTTGATTTCATAGACCCAGCTATTGAAACTAGAAGAGTAGAGAGAAAGGCTCTTCTCCCCTACACTGCCTTGGTGTTGCTGCTGAGAGAACACAAACAAATATATGAGTGACAACAACAATGGCATTTGGATAACACATTATATTATTTGTATAGATATTACTGCTGAATTTATCTGCAATACTGTGAACCTCTAAACAAAATAAGATTTGATATTTAGGTCTCTTTTTTCAATCTTAAAGCACTTATCTGGTTGGATTCTAATGGGAATATAAACTGAAAACCAATCAATATTTCAAAGAAATCCAACAATTTACATAAAACAATGCACTGCTCTAAATAATTTTAGTTTTTAAAGCAATGAAATGAAGGTTACATTTTCAACCTGGCTGTTAGAAAAAAGTTCTGCTGTATGTTACAACTATAAATACATGTCCTAAAATAAAAGGAGAGATAGCTTCTAAAGATAATTAAAAATACAAATTTATCTTTAAAGATATTTCAAAATACTTAGGTAAAATCTTTCCTTTTAAAGGACTTAATTAAGAATAATGAATGAATAGTAATATTTTACCATGAATCAGAGGTTAATATGCCAACAACAAAAAGCCATCAGAAAAACAGTCATACAGTTCAAATATGATATGCAATTGAACTTATTAGCATAAAAGTTAAAGCAAAGAAATGCCAAAATGTCTCTAAGCTATGGATTTAAGAAGTTTTTAAAATTTATAGAGTTTAAAAATACTCCCCAATGGTATAATAAGTGCATTCCAATTTAAGTATAAGAATCCAATCTCAACTGGAATTAGTCAATAGAAATCAGCTGAAAAATTATCTGCAAATTTCCCGAGTATTTGGAAAAGAACATAAATGGTAAAATACCACCTTACTTTTTGACACTGTCTTTAAATGTCCATATCATAAATTAAGCAGTAGAATATACCACATATATCATAATGTACACTGTTAGTGTTATTACTTCTATTTCACAGATGAAGAAATAAGACAGGTATATATTGTGTTTTTGTCACAAATTTAATCTCCAAATTCCTAATCAGAGGACTGATTGTTAAATTTAAATTTAATTCAGAAAAATTTTTTGGAAAATCAGACTTTTTTTTAAAGCCAAATCAGAAACCCATATCATTTACCCTTTTTCCATCTAAGAGTCCATGTTATTTTCTATTCCTTGAGAATAAATTGCAGTAAAATATTTTTGGCTTGTTTCTTCCTTTTCCTTTTCTTTACACATATCTATAGTACATTTTCCTGAGTCAAAATATCTGCTTTAAACTCCATCCCCCAAAATGAAACATTTTTTTTATTATAGTCTTACACTTGCGTTTGTATATTACTCTATAAGATGCTTTTATGTGTGGCTTATTTGAACCGTGTCTTTGATATTTCTACTATCTACTTTTAAGAACCTAATATAGCATCTTTCATGCAGCAAACATTCCCGAAGTATTTTCCATCAATGGTATGCATAATAATTAATAGTAAGACTGCTGCAAGATGGATTTTTTTATTAACATTTGTCAATGTAATAAATTGCCAGACAAAATCTACATGTCAAACGAATATTCATGTAAGTCATACTATCCTAGAAACCCCATCTTTTCAAAGCATTGTAATCATATTCATCAACATGGTACAACACTCTTCAGTGAAAAACTGGGTGAAATTAAAAGGGGAAAAATAATAGCATTGACAATGTGTAAAAAAGAGTAATGTAAAGAAATTAATCTTTCACAAACTTGTGCTCCCTCGATTACTGTGATCTAGCATGTTGTAATCAATTCTAAAGGTTTATGCTATAATGACATGACAACTTGTTTCTAAGTCATTACTCCGGGGTTTACAAATTAAAAATGTTCTTTATTGTCATCTTAATGAGATGTAAAATTATAACTTCCCTGTCCTCTCAAGTAGTGAAGTTAGAACAATAGTTAACTTTCTTCCCCACAATAGATACTGGATAGATACTCCAAAAAGAGCTTGTCGAGTGGGTGGCCCCAGATTTGTGAACTCCACAGAAGGGAAGCAAGGGGAGCAGAGTACCACTTGATCTATGCTACCTGAATTTCAAGGATACAGGATCTAATAACCAACATTTTATTGAAACATATATAGAAGTATAAAGCTGATTACATCTGCAAAGCTGAAGGAGATGCTTACATTGGAAGTAACCCTTAGTCCAATAACTCAGACAAATTCTGTGGGTACAGTAGCACCAAGAAAAGCAATTGAATTTGTAACACCGATTTCAAATCGATATATGAAGGCAAAGTGAATCAGGTATATCATAAGAGAAGTGAGGAAAGTCTCTTTAGTTATCATTTGAGATGGGGGAAAAGAGAAGAAAAAAAGAGAACTAAAGCTTCTCCATAAAAGTAAAGTTATATAATTCCACTGTAGAAGTGTGCTTTCCAAGGCGCCTGGGTGGCCCACTGGGTTAAGCGTTAGACTTCTGCTCAGATCATCATCTCAGTTTGTTAGTTTGAGCAGTAACCTGCTTCAGATTTTGTGTCTCACTCTCTCTCTCTGCAACCCGCCTCCCCCCCACTGCCTTGCTAGTGCTCTCTCTCTCTCTCTCAAAAATTAAAAAAAAAAATAAAAATTTTAAGAAAAAAAAAAAGAAATGTGCTCCATGATTAAATATTGCATTTATCTTCCTCTTCAGTGTATAATGTGCTACTGCTGAAGATTATTGCTTTGGAGGCATCTGAGTGGTTCAGTCATTTGTTAAGTATCTGACTCTTGACTTCAGTTCAGGTTATGATCTCACAGTTTGTGGCACTGAGCCTCACATCAGGCTCTGTGCTGACAGTGTGACACCTGCTTGGGATATCTCTCTCTCTCTCTCTCTCTCTCTCTCTCTCTCTACCTCCCTCTCTCCCTCCTTCCCTGCATAGATAAAATAAAAGAAAAAGGAAAAAAAGACTATTGCTTTGGAGAATAAGCATCTACATGCATGTGTTTGTGTGTGTGGTATGCACATATGTCTGATGTAACAGTTACATACTGGATAATGGGAAAAATTAGACATGTCATCACTCACATAGGTAGGAACTAGTGAAAGATAGAGGAGAAAAGTAGAAATCATGACCATGCTTAGATAATCCCATTGGATTTGTCAAAGAACACCACACAATAATCTATTGTCTGAGTTTATTATTCCAACTCATTTTGAGAAAAATTTGCCTTAGGGTGAGAGTAGAATGAGATTCATTCACTTGATCAATAAATACATACTTGAAGACCTATCATATTCAGAATGAAACTAAAATAAAGATGGCTACACAAATAATATATTCTACTCTGGAAGATATATCTGATACTACACTATAAAGAGAAAAAGTTTGGAGAAAGATATTTTCAAAGTGAGGGCAGTTGCTATTTTGTATAGGATTGATAGAGAAGGACTCTGTAGGGGAGAAAGAGTTTTTCTTACTCCTATTATGGACCCTACCTGGGTCTGAAAAGTAAACTGACAAATTAACAGGAGAAAGTATACAAATGTATTCAATTTAAGTTTCCTGTGACTTAGATCCTTCATAAGGAAATGAAGCACTGAAGAATTAGACAATACTTTTTTATGCTAGCTTTGATGAAGAGTGAACAGTATTGGAGAAATGTGATAAGTCAGAGTACGAGAAAAGTAAACTGGGGAAAACATGCGAGCTGTTTAAGGTTCTTCTTGGTGTTCCTTTGTTTCAGATAAAGAGTCTGCTTTGCTCCTGGTAGTGGGAGAGTGCTTCTCACGTGAGGGTTTTATGACCTGTTTCAAGAGACGGATGGAAGGAAGATCAGGTCTTCCTGCTTCCATTTTCTTAAACTCCTTCATCTTAAAATATTCATCATGTCAAAGTGCCATATTTTTAGGGAGCATATTTTGAGACCCATCACCTCTGTGATGAGGTGACAGAATGCCAGAATGCTTTAGTAATATTCAAACATTTAATAACCTTCCTACATAGATAGGTGCCTGATTAATTATGAAGACAAGTCTGCTGCAAGATGGTCAATGCAATTACCTGGAAATAATTCACTGAATTTCATCCCTGCATAAGAACAGTAAGAATAACTCTGGAGTAGGTGGCAAGAAAAAAAAAGAGCAAAGAATCAAGTTGGAAAATTATCAAGAATTACTGAGTGGAGATATGATCGTAGTGCAGAGTACGATACAGGAGTTGAGAAATAGAAGCTTTAATGTATATTTGAGGATACAATATATCATGACAAAACATTTGATAAAACTGTAGCCTTTGATAATTTGAAAGGCAGACCATGTGCCTTCAAAGACTACATTTATGAGGGAAAGGATAGAAAAGGTAAGATTATTAGTGTGTAGACTAATTTGAAAGAAAGAAGATAGTGGGGGCACCTGGGTGGCTCAGTCAGTTAGGTGTCTGACTTTTGCTGTCAGCTCAGGTCATAATCTCATGGTCTGTGAGTTTGAGCCCTGCGTCAGGCTCTGCACTGACAGTGCAGAACCTACTTAGGATTCTCTCTGCCCCTCCCCTGCTAGCTCTCTCTCTCTCTCTCTCTCTCTCTCTCTCTCTCTCCCTCCCTCAAAATAAACAAAGAAAAAAAGAAAGAAAAAAGACGGTGAAAATTCATATTTAGGGCCTGTGATTGTTAGCTATTGTCACAATAATGCTAACAAACCGTCAAAAAAACCTAAATTCTACATAACAAGTGTTTATCAATCAAATATCTATTGATCAGTTGTGGGACTTTTGCAAGTATTCACAACAGTCAGCTAGGATGTCAGCAAGGAGCTTTCTAGGCTCAGATGGTCTCTACTGGAAAACTCAGTACAACTCTACAGGCTCCCATTCTCTCATAGGTTATGCTACATTTGCTCTCATGACACTACAGAGTTTCAAGAGATAAAGCAGAAATATGTAAGGGCTTTTGTAAGTTTGCATATATGTATACTAACCTGTCATTGTCCAAAGAAAGACACATGAACAAGTCTAGAGTCAAAGTAGGAGGAGACTGAAAAGTAAGAAGGCAGAGTATAGATACAGGGAAGTCACTGATCAAAGCCATTAATGAAACCAATCTCTCAGAGAACCTCAGGGGTTATAAACAACAATGAACATAGGTATGATTGTTGCCCAAATCCTTTTTCAAAGGCCAAGTAAGATTTTAGAGCCAACTATCAAAGATCTGTAGCAAGGACCTTGTCTTCCTATTGTACCCATTGTTTGGAATAACTTCAAGGTATCTGTGTCAGATGTGATTTGCTAGAAAGACTCATGACTCAGTAAACCTATTATAGTCATGGATGCTATTTATGAGAGCAAAAGGATACAAATCAGCAAATGAAAAAAGTGCATGGGACAAATTCCAGAATAAAACAGACGCAAGCTTCTGAATGACCTTTCCCAGGAAAACTGCATGGATGCACTTAATTTTCTAAATAATTTTGTATGACAATACATCTAAAGTATTGTTAACCAGGAAAGATCACCCAAGCCATGGTTTCCATGATTCCTACTGGGGTGAGTCATATATTCATGTGGCATCTGTGTGAGGGACTTCATGTAGACATCAGTCCCAGAGAGCAAAAACAGGAGTTCACATTAATCACATTATTAGCATAAACTATCTTATCCAACTGAAACCTCATGTCCCAAGGCCTCAGACATACAAAAATAGGTGCACACTACAAGCTACATTGTTAGCATAAACCCTCTGATAAAACGTCACTGCCAGGCATCAACTTTCAGGCATACAAAAAACACTTTTTTCAAGAAGAATATTTTAAGGGCACAGAGCTCATCTCTTGGAAACTGGTCAAGGGCCAGTCCTGACAGCAAGCCTTTCTTGGAAACATAGAGGGTTAGAGTAACCCAGGCCTGCTGAGTTAACTCTTTCCAGCACAGTAGTCAAAAATAAAATGAGGCCAACTGGGAGAGGGTCAAAAGCAAAAGTCAAAAACATAAAGCAGACAAACATCCATGGAATAAACTAGGGGTACAGAAATAGATACTAAAAGTCAATAGCTCCGAAAACTGCCAAGTACTTGAAGAAATTACTTTAATAAAGAAAGAAAAAAATGAAGAAAGGAAGAAAAGGGCTTGCTTGACAAAATATCTGATAATTCTCTGATTTTTAAACTAGCCCCAATGGAGGACATACTTTCCAACCCCCTTTCTTGATGAATGACACACATAGACTGTGCAAGAAAAGTAAATGTTAACTGTATGTCATTGTAGTGTTGGTCTCTTTAGTATGACAACTTAACTTTCATTCTAAATAAAACACTAAAAATAAACCCATGAAAATATATGCATGTCCTATGTGAAAAACGATATACAGTTTATTGGAAGATAGTTTAAAAAAAAACACTCCAGAGAGGTCTCATGTTTATGGGTAGGAAGGTTAGTATGATAAAGATATCAATTGTGTTCAAATTGATCCATTAAGTATTTTGTAACTCAAATTGCTAACATAAATTGGATGGTTCTACTAAGATATATATTATTTGTATATGAGATATATAATAAATATATTTATAATATATACCAACATATATTTAAAGTATTCAATTTGGGGGCACCTGTGTGGCTCAGTCAGTTAAGTGTCCTACTTCGGCTCAGGTCATGATCTCATGGTTTGTCGGTTTGAGCCCCACATCGGGCTCTGTGCTCACAGCTAGCTCAAAGCCTGGAGCCTGTTTTCAGATTCTGTATCTCCCTCTCTCTCTGACCCTCCCCTGCTCATGCTGTCTCTCTCTTTCTCTCAAAAATAAACATTTAAAAAAACTTTAAAAAAATAAAGTATTCAATTTTATATTTGACAAACATATGTATTCATGAAGCCATCACCACAAATATTATGATAAACTTCCAACATACTCAAAAGTTTTCCCCTGCTTCATTGTAATCCATGTCTTCTCAATTTCTTTTCCCACAAGCAAAACAATGGTTTGCTTTTTGACAGTATAGGACAGTATGCGTTTTTTAGATTTATATACAATTACAATCATACTGTATGATCTTTTTGTCTGGATTCTTTCACTTGTAACTGTTTTGAGATTTATCCATATTTTTGCCTGTATTAATTGTTTGTTCTTTCTTATTGCTGAGTAATGTTCTGTTGTACAGATGTATCTCAAATTATCCATCCATCACCTGTTGATGGACATTTTTTATTGATTCCAGTTTTAAAGTATTACAAATAAAGCTGTTGTGCACATTTGGGTGCAAGTCTTTGAGTGAACAAATACTTTCTCTTTGATAAATACATAGGAGTAGGTTTCCTATGTCATATGATAACAATACTCTTAACATGTTAATAAAATGAGACTTTTTCCAAGATGGTTGTATATTTTACATTTCTGCAAGCAATGTTTGACCATTACAGTGGCATCTCATCCTAACCAACACTTGTTTTCATTGGTTCCTTTGAATTTAACCAATTTGAAAAAGGCCATTTAGCCAGTAGTGAGCAGGTAATGAATGATACTGAATTTGGGAGGCTGGGGGTAGGAATGGGGGAACTCAATTGTTTTTAAATGAGAGAAGGCATATATGTAATTAAAGCATATCAGTGAATTTTCATGCATGTGATTTTTTAAAACTCCTTATTGAAGTATAGCTAGAAGAAAATGTTATATTAGTTTCAGGTGTACAATTTAGTAACTTGACAATTCTATACATTTTTCAATATTCACCATGATAAGTATAGTCACAAGTGAAATATGGCTTCAATTCACATTTCTCCAAAGACTAATGACATTGAGTGCCTTCTCAAGTGCTTATTTCCCATCTGCATATCATCTTTGGTGAAGCGTCTGACTCTTTTGCCTATTTTTTAATTAGACTGTGTACTTATTGTTGAGTTGTACAAGTGCTTTATATATACTAAATAGAAGCCCTTGGTCAAATCTGTATTTTGCAAATATTTTCTCCCACTATAACTCTTGCTTTTTTATGCTCTTAGTAGTGTCTTCTGAAAAGCAAACATTTGTAATTTTGATAAGGACTATTTTCTATTTTTTGCTACTTTTCTTTTTAAAGAAATCTTTGTCAAATTAAAATTTAAGATTTTTTTTTACCTATGATTCCTTCTAGAAGTTTAGTTGTAATACTTAGATCTATACTGATGTCAAGTTAATTTTGTATGTGGTTTGAGAAAAATTTGTCTCTTGTTTTCAATGGCCATCTTGTTCAGCATCATTTGTTGAAAAGTTATTCTTCCTGCTGAATCACCCTGAAATCTTTGTCAAATTTCAATTAGCCGTATATGCATGGGTCTTTTTATGAACTCTCTATCCTGTTCCATTGATCTAATCATCAGTAGTACAACATTTTGATTACTACAGTTCTATTCTAAAACTTGAAGTCAGATAGTATAAATCTCAACATTTTATTATTATAATTCAAAGTTCATGGTTATTCCAGGTGCACTGCATTTTCATGTAAGTTTTAGAATCAGCTTATCAATTTCTACAAAAAAAAATCAGCTGAGTTTTTGAATGGGATGATATTGATCTTTAAGGTCATTTTAGGGAGAAATGACATCTTAAAATATTCTCTTTCATTCTGAGCATTGTGTATCTTGCTATGTATTTAGATGGTATTTAATTTTTATCAACAATGCAGTTGTTCAAGTGTACAAAGGCTAAATATCTTTTGTCAAATTTATCCTTAAATATTTCAAAATTTTTGATTTTAGTATAAGTGGTACTGTTTTCAATTTCAACTTCCCAGTACTTGGATATATACAGAAATAAAATTGATATTTGAATATTGATTCTGTATTTTGTGTACTTGCTGAACTCAATTATTTCTAATAGATTTTGTAGTTTCCTTAGAGTTTCTGTGTAGATGTTGTCTCAGACTAGAGAGATTTTAATTCCTCCTTTCCCATGTTTATGTTTCCATTTTTATTGCCTGAAATAGTATTGCCGAAACCTCAAGTAAGATGTGATAAAATCAGATATTTCTGTCTTGTTCCCATTCTTAGAAAGGAAACATCCAGTCTCACCATTAAGGATAATGTTAGCTATAGTTTTCATGTAGAAGCCCTTTATTAGACTGAGGTTTCTTTTTACTTGGATTAGTTTGCTCAGAGATTTCTTTTCATGAATACATGTTGAATTATATCAAACTTTTGTTCAAATCTGAGGGGATTCTAGGAGTGTTCTCTTTTACCAGGTTAACATGAACTGTAGAATTGAATGTACCCATGAATTGCTGGTACAGGCTAGATTTCTGATTTTATATTCTTTCCCATATATTATTAGAATCAGTGTTATAATTTTTTTTTTAATATTTTTTTATTTATTTCTAGGAGAGAGAGAGACAGCATGAGCAGGGGAGGGTCAGAGAGAGAGGGAGTGACAGACTTTGAAACAGGCTCCAGGCTCTGAGCTGGCAGTCAGCACAGAGCCCGACGCGGGGCTCGAACCCACAAACCGCGAGGTCATGACCTGAGCGAAAGTCGGACGCTTAACCGACTAAGCCACCCGGGCGCCCCTAGAATCAGTGTTATAATTTTTGTTTAAACATTTTATCTATGTGATGGGTAGTGTTTCTGTACTTTTATTTTAACAATCTTTTCCAGGGTTTTGCTTAAAGAGATGTTGACATCATAGAAAGGTTTTAAAGTGTTCCCTTCTGCTCTATTTTTTAGAAAACTTAATATAGAATTATTATCATATTCTCCTTAGATATTTGTTAGAAATCACCAGCATGGAAATCTCAGCCTGGAGATTTCTTTGTGGGAAGGTTTTAACTACAAATTCAATTTCCTTAAGATAGAGTATCAGGTAATTTGTTTCTTTATGGAGTAAATTTTTATAAGAAAATATGAATTTCATCTAAACTACTGAAATTCACCCAAAGTTGTTCAGAATATTCTTACATTATCTTTTTAGGGTCTGTATGAACTATAACGATGTCTTTTCTCTCAATCCCAATATTAACCATTAGTACCTCCTCTTTTTACCCCCCAGTCTTGGCTACAGTTTTATACATTTTAATGGGGTTTTTTTCTTATTCCATTTGGGCTACCGTAACAAGAATATCATGATTGGGTGGCTTAAACAATAAATATTTATTTCTCACAGTCTGGAGGCTCCAAAGTCCAAAGACAAAGACATCAAAGTATCTGGTGTCTAGTAAGGGCCCATTTCCATTGTTCACAGCTGGCTTGTTTCTGTGACCTGAGTGCTGGAAGGGATATGGGAGCTCTCTGTAAACTCTTTTTTAATCCCATTCATTAGGGCCCCTAATGCTCCATCTCCAAACACCATCACAATGGGAATTACATTTCAATATATGAATTCTGGAGAGACACAATCCTTCAGTATATAGTACCTTCAAAGAACTAGTTTTTGTTTATACTAATTTCCCCTTTTTCTTCCCCTTTATTGATTCTGCTCTTACCTGTATGAATAACTCTCCTCTGTTTAATTCCCTTTTGCTTTCCTAGTTTCTTAAGGCAGAAAATTACGTCATGGGTTTTAGAGTTTTCTACTTTTTTAATGATGTTAACTTCCCTTTAAGCAGTGCTATAGATGCATATTAAAATTTTTAATATGGTGTTTTAAAATTTTTACTCCGTAACAAGTATTTTCATATTTCCTTTTTCATTTCTTCTTTGGGCCATTGTTTATTTAAACGTATGTGTGCTTTTGTTTCTTAGATTGCAAATATTTGAAGACGTTCAGGTATCATGTTTTTACTGATTTCTAATTTAATTCCATTGTGGCCATCAGTGATACTTTGCATGACTAGAATCATTCTCAAATACAATTAGGTCCTTTTTTTTTTTATGATCCAGAGTATGGTCTACCATCAGAAACATTTTTGTACTAAAAAATAACATTTTTCTGTTGGATGTGATGTTCTATAAATGTCACTTAGGTCAAGTTGGTTGATTAATCTAGCTCATCCATCCTCGATTTTCTCTATATGTTATTTAAATTACTGAGAAAAGGGTAGTGAAATTATCTCACTGTAATTATGAATTTGTGTATTTTTGAACTTCAATTTTTGCTATGTTTATATATTTTGAAACCTTGTTAGATGTGTAAAGACTTAGGACTGCTTAATCCTCTTGATGAATTTACATCTTTATCATTAGCAACAGACCTTCATCTGAGGTACCATTTCTTTACTGCTTATAGCATACTCACATATTCAGAGGGTTCTGAGAGCCTATTATAAATCTATCATGATTGGGGTAGAGTTCAGCACAGTCCTAGGGTTATTAATAACCCACCTGCAATCTTACCAGTGGAAATATACTTGTTAGAAAAGGATTAAAGACACTTATGAAAATGTAGTACATATAGATAGGTGATAGAACAGATGAATAGAGACTTTCACAGAAGAGATTGGAAGATAGAATCATTGGGAAATTAGACTGGAGAGTGTCGTGGCAAGGTTAGAAATAGGATATAGCTTTGAGAGGACAATTCTATTAAGTATTAAGCTCTTTGATTTCTTTTTCCCTTAACTCTTAGTTATATTTTGTCAATAACTGAAAGCTCGTTTATTTATACGTTATAATCCCCTCTCGGTTTTTCCTAAACCCATAGAAAAGTACTATATAAAGGTTTTATGGGATAAAGTAATTCTTCAATCCAAAGGGAAGTTATTTCTACCACCAAATTAAACAACCACAAATGCCCCACATCCCTCAGTGCCATCTGTATAGGGCCACCTTGAACAGTGTACAAACAATGCTTTCTAGGCTTCAACAGTGAAGAGATAGTTGTCCTTGAGAAAATTATATTTAAGACAAAAAGACATGGGCTGTATTCAGTTTACAGCTTTTCTAATCTCTCACTATATATACATAATGTATGTGTATGTATATTAATCTATATGTGTGTATGTATATAGGTGGGTGTGTTAGGTGTGTGTGTGTGTGTGTGTGTGTGTATACACACACCCACCTATACATATGCATGTACATGCTATACATATATGTATATACAAGATGACATATGCATATATGTGAGGGAGATATATATCTGGCATGTATACAGTAAATTATTTTAAATGAATAACAAAAATATGCAGACAACAAGAAGATGTTAATAGGTTGCCAAATATATAATTATGAGAATTTCTCAAAACAGAAAGAAGTTACTGTATGGCTGAATTAACAGCAACTATCTCATAAGATTTCAAAAGTTAACAGTAAAGTTACTCAGAACAGTTCTTTAGTTATGAAAAGCCAACAATTAGAAATAAGTCCTCAGTGGTATTTCTTTATTTCTCTCCTAGTCTAGAATGACTATTCAGATAAGGCCAATGTCACTAATAATGATAGTGATGAGAATCAGGATCTCTTTTATGCTAATAAGACCCTGGGGTAAAAGAGATGGACATTTAAATTAGATCATACAATGATCCAACTGAGGGAGATTTTTAAATACTCCTTATAATAAGTATTTTTGCACACTTGACTCAATTTGAAGCTAATAGTCTGCTTATTGAATATGTTTTAAGAATTTTAAAGCTTAAGACTTTATCTCTCTGACATTTTCCTCTATGAAAAGATATTGTATAAAAGGAGGCTTTTCCTTAGGATTCACAGATAGCAAAGAGCGTTTGCAGGGAGCAAGGTCAGTTCTAAGTGGTCCCATGAGATTTGTGTAATTACTTGCCCATTTTATAGATAAAGAAACTAGAGGCAAGAAACTAACTTGCCCCAAACCACATAGGTATTAAGAGAGAGAATCCAGATTAGATAGTCTGACTCTAAAGCTCTTGAACTTATCTTAGACATTTTCTAACACTCTAGTGCTCATTTCCCAGTACCTTTAATATTTCCCTTCAAATATTTTTATTTATTTCCATTTTCTCTTACAATAATTGTAGCCATACTTAAGATCAAAATACAAATACTAAAAGACATTGACAATAGTATTAGAATCAAGGGGGTACTTTGAAATATAGAGCTATTATGATCAATAAGTAAAATAGCAAAAATTAATAGAAAGAGAAAAATAAATAAGATTTGTTTGAACAATTAATGCTTTATGAAGATCCATGGGGTCCAGCAAAACATACCACCAAATTAAATTCTGGTAAAAAATATCTGAAGAAAACAAATGAGTTAAAGTAAAAGGAAGAGTAGGGACAATACGTACATCTAAATAATGATTATCCCTACACAGAGTATGAGAGAAATGGAATCAATAAAGATGACCTTTAAGTTGATGAGCTTATATTTTGTCGAATTATCTAGATGTTTAAAGCGGGAAGGTAAATCCAGTCCTTCTTACTAGGAAAATAAATCCAGTTCCTCATACTCCATCATAGCCAAGAATAAAAGTGTCTAATGTAATCTTCTGGTGAACAGAATAGAGCAGTAAATGGAGATAAATTATCATAAAGTTCTTTCATTACTCAGAAAGTGGTAAAGGTACTAACTTAGGATAATTTTTCAAAACAAAAGAAAATGATCCAAAATGGAAACGTTATTATAACAAACAAAAATTAATTTGAAACAGATCATAAATCTAAATATAAAAAATATACTCCTACAAATAAAGTTATACCTCTGTAATCTTAAAATAAACCAAGTTTTTAAAAAAAACAGGACACAAAAACATTCATGTAAAAGAAAAGAAAACATAAGCTGGGCTTTATTTAAATAAGAAATTTATACCATTAGATAATTAAACTCTGGGTCATAATAAAGTGACACTCACTTTATTACGAAAATAAACCAGAAATTTAGACAAAACAAATGAAGCAATAGTTTTAAGGCATTGGATAACTAGTAACAAAGTGATCCCTCAGAGAAGAGAAACAAATGAGGTAGGGTCAACAATTAACTCAGCCTATCCCCTGGAGAGAATTCCCAGATACAGCAGAGAAAGGAGGAAGTAGACTTAATAAATTTTAAAAGCAAAGTGTGGAGTTCTGAGAGAGCAAGTCTCTAGAATTTGAGAGACAAAGTACAGAAGAGGAGGGAGTGAGAAAGGAAGGGAGAAGGCGAAAGGGAGAGAAAGTGAGGGAGAGAGATGGAGGAGGGAAGAAGAGAGGAGGGAAATCCAGGATCTGCAGAAGGGTTCTTTTCAAGCCTTTGGCTGAATACTAGTTGGTGCATGATTGTGAAAAAAATGACCCAAAGCCAGAGAACAAACAATCATAAAGTATCAGTAGTACAAATACTAGAACTCCACAAGCATGAGAGAGTTCATAATCCCCTCCTCCCAGGTAGAGCAAAAAATCTACCTAATAGAGAAGACATCGGTGAGTCAGTCCTCAGAAAGTTTTGTTTTGTTTTGTTTTTCCTGGGGCGCCTGGGTAGTTTAGTTGGTTAAGTGTCCGACTTTGACTCAGGTCATGATCAGGTCATGATCTAACAGTTCATGGGTTCGAGGCCTGCATCGGCCTCTGTGCTGACAGCCCAGAGCCTGGAGCCTGCTTAAGATTCTGTGACTCTTTCTCTCTCTCTGCACCCCCCCCCCGATCACAGTGTCTCTATCTCTCAAAAATAAATAAATGTTAAAAAAAAATTTAAAGAACTTTTTTTTTCTTTAATAGTAAGATCTAAATAGTATAATTACATAGTGGTAATACATATCAAGACATTTTATATAATGCATGGAGCTGAATACACACAAACACACACTCACATATTAGTGCATGTAAAACTTAGAAAATTTGACTAAAGCTAGTGGATTAGTTTTATCAATGTCAATTTCCTGGTCATAATATTACACTATAGTTATAAAATATGTTACCACTGAGGAAGAAACTGAGAGAAGGGCATATAGGATCTATCTATAATATTTCTTTTAAATGCATGTGGCTCTACAATTATCTCAGAATAAAGAATTATACGTAAACAAATCAAAAAAGAAATTTGGTCTTAAGTTAATTATGTAGAATTAAAATATACTAATAAAAGAAGTGTTTCAAGAAGTGTATACCTTCAAGAAGTGTATACCTTCTTGAAAGAAGTGTATACCTTCTTGAAAGAAGTGCATACCTTCAAGAAGTGTATATCTTCTTGAAAGAAGTGTATACCTTCATGAAAAAGGGAATATATCTAAGCACAAAGGCTGACTTCATTTCTAGGTTTTTGGCTTTGAAGTAGTTTTTTCCCAAGTGGGCTAAATATTAACACCCTTTACAAGATAAATTAAGCACTCTAGAGATTTGCTCATGTCTTCATTCCTTTTTCTTCCCTTCAAATATCTACTGCTGCAATATCCTGAGCACAGAAATTTTCCTTCTCCATCACCAGAAAGGAAAATATGACTATTGCTAACATCTTTTAGTAAGCAACATATGACTCACGCAAAACTCTAGAAACTACCTTGATAATACTAATTTGATAATTCCCTGCTAATGGTTTCCACTTACAAACAGAAACTACAATGTCCAAGCTTACTAGGCTTTCACTTATTTAAATTCACTTTATTTTCCCAATTAGCTGAACTAATTAACTGTCCTCCGTCAATCATACTAGTTAAAAAATTAAAGAGATGGACTAATGATTTTCCTTGTTGTAGATATACATTTCTTTGAACTATTATTTTGAAGTTTTGTAAAACTTTGCCTTTTACCTAATACTGCACTGACCATCAATTTTCCTCAATCTTGCTATGTGCTTAAGAATGGTATCCTTGTTCCTGTCTCTTTTCTATTGCAAATTTAAGTGGAAAGAACTCATACAATATGCAACTGAATCTCTGTAACATATGAGCTAGCTTTTACAACATTTTCTTAGCCTGGAATTGGTCATCTACCTCTGTGTTTTCAAGACTCTTTACAAGGGCTAATAATCATTTTATTTTTGATACTTGCCTGTACTGCAATTTACTAATGTATTCTTCATAGTTATTGTCATGTCAGATAATTCAATAATTCATGCTCAAACAAAAGGCAAAAGGGGGAGTAACTCTAGTACAACTATAAATAATATTTCTTAAAGTTTTTTTTTAAATTTTAGATTAGAGGAGGGGGAGAAGAGAAGGAGGGAGAGAGAATCCCCAGCAGGCTCCATGCTGTCAGGGCATAACTCAATGCAGGGGCTCAAACACACAAATCATGAGATTATGCCCTGAGCCAACATCAAGAGTCAGAAACTTAAACAACTGAGCCACCCGGGTGTCCTGATAAATGATATTTTCTCAACAACCTCTTATTCAATAGAGTTCTGGCAATGGTGCAGTCCTGAACACCACAAATTAATATCATGGAGGGGTGGGGCGAAGATGGAAGAGCAGCATGGAAGCTTTTGGCTTCTCTGATCCCTTAAATGCAGCTAGACCAGCACCAAACCATTTTGCACACCCAGAAAATGATGTGAGGATTAACCCAACAACCTGCATAACTTGAGCTACAGAACTTGACAGGTACACAGTGTGGAGAGATGAACTTGGGGAAACAGACGCCATGGAGGGTAGGGAGCTGTTTTTGCAGAGAGAGAACAGAGAAAGGGTGGGGAGAGGATGTGGCACATCAGAAGAGTACAGGAAAAGCACTACCCTCCAAAAGTAGCAGGAGAGAAAGAGAAAGAGTGGAAACACAAGGGACTGAACAATAAATCTATTCCCCTAAACCACTGCCTGGAAGAAAGGAGAGGGTTTCAGCACTATTAGAACTCTATAAACAGTGGAGCACAGAATGGGAAATTCTGCAGCTCAAAACCTGGCACTGACCTGGTGGAGAGGAAAAGTGAATCTCCAGGAGCAGTCAGTGAGGTCTGAGGGGCCTGTGGGCCACAAAGGGAGAAGCAGTTCCCCTGCTTGGAGGGCATTTGGTAGAGGCAACATGGTCTCCCTCCAGGCAAAGGCCCCAGCAGAGCCTGGAAAATAGCCACATTTTCTGGTATTGGAACGAAGATGCTAGAGTGTGTAAAAACTGGTGCCAGCTGTGTGGTGTGATTTGCCATAATCTCTGAACCTTTGCCGCTGAGTGATTGCATGAATTTATTCTGGGGCAAACCAGCACCAGGCCACAATCTCAGAATCTCTGCCACAGCAAGATCACATGAATGTTTTCTGGGGCAAGACTGCACCTGGCCGTTGCCCAGCGAGACCCTCCCCCAGAAGGCTGGAGTGGGTCCAAGCGACAGGGTTCTCTGAAGTGAGGGATTTGGAAACACAGTCCCATCTGACATAAAATTTGGGAAGGAGATGCCTGACAGGCTGACAGCTTGGACACGGAAACGGGACTGTGTGGAAGTGAGGAGCGGACAGAAGCCTGAGACAAAGGAGGGGTGCTTGACTGCCAGTCAGAGTGTAGAGTTCCTGTGCCAGAAACTAGGAGGCTGGATGATGTTATTTTCGGCTCTCACAGGCATGCACATACATGCGCACACTGATCCACCCCAATAAGCTAAGCAGTGCCGTCAGAAGAGAACGGAGCCATTAACCAAGCCTCCGCCGACAGTGCCGTCCAAGCACATGCCCAAGAGGAGCACCATGAATCTCTCTACCACCTCCTTACTGTATGGACTCTAAAGTCCATGCAGTTTGAGTTCTAGAGGAAATTGGATATAATTTCATTTGGGTTTCATTCTGTTTGCTGGTTCATTTATTTGTTGTTGATATTGCCTTTCTTTAAATTGTTTTTTTTTTCTTTTTTCCTGGATACAGGAAATTTTATTTTTATTTTTTAAAACTGTTTTTAATTATGTTTACTATGTTTTTTTGTAAATTTTTTATTCTAATTCACTTTCTTTATTTCAATAGTTTTTCCCCCCTTTTTCCTTTTCTTTCCCTTTTATCTCAATTTTACCTAAGTTCTTTAAACAAGCAGACCAAAACACTCCCAGGATCTATCTTCTTTGTGTGTGTGTGTGTGTGTGTGTGTGTGTTGTTTTCAACTTTCTATCTTTTTAAATTTAATTTTTTTAATTCTTCTTCTAAAATGACAAAACGAAGGAATTCACACCAATAGAAATATCAGGAAAAAATGATAGCCAGGGGAGTAATTAACACAGATATAAGCAAGATGTCTGGACTAGAATTTAGAACCACAATAATAAGAATACAAGCTGAGGTTGAAATAAAGAATTGATCCCTTTCTTTGGAGGTAAAAGAAGTAAAATCTAGTCAGGATGATATTAAAAATGCTATAGCCAAATGCAATCTTAAATGAATGCCACAGTGCCAAAGACAGATGAAGCAGAGAATCAGGAACATGGAAGACAAAATTATGGAGAATAATGAAGCAGAAAAAAGAGGAAAACTAAGGCAAATGATACAAAAATTAAAGAACACAGTGACTTATTAAAAATAAATAACATCCAAATCATATGAGTCCCAGAGGATGAAGAGAGAGAAAAGAGGTAGAAAGTTATGTGAGCAAATTATAACATAAAACTTTCCTAATCTGGTGAATGACACAGAACATCAAAATCCAAGAAGCAAAGAGAACTCCCATTAGATTGAAGGAAAAATGACCATCAACAAGGCATATCATAATAAAATTCACAAAATACACAGAAAAGGAAAGAATTTTGAAAATAGAAAGGAAAAAAGGTGATAAACCTATAAGGAAGACAGGTCAGGTTCATAGCAGACCTATCCACAGACACTTGAGAGGACCCCCCAAAAAAAGTGGCAATAGATATTCAACATGCTGAATCAGAAAAATATGTAGCCAATAATTCTTTATACAGCAAGTCTGTCATTTAAAAAGAAAGAGAGACAAAGAATTTCCCAGACAAATAAACACTGAAGGAGTTCATGACCACTAAATTAGACCAAGAAATTTTAAGGGGAACTCTCTGAGGGGAGAAAAGATAAAACAAAACAAAAGACCAAAAGCAACAAAGACTAGAAAGGACCAGAGAACACCACCAGAAACTCAAACTCTACAGGCAACAAAGTAGCAATAAATTCATATCTTTCAGCATTAACTCTAAAGGTCAATAAACTAACCACTCCAATCAAAAGACATAGAGTATCAGAATGGATAAGAAAACAATATCCATCTATAGCTCTTTACAAGAGAACCACTTTAGACCTAAAGATACCTTCAGATTGAAAGTAAGGGGATAGAGAGCCTTTTATTATACTAACGGTCTCTAAACAAAAGCTGGAGTAGCCATACTTATATCAGACAAACTAGATTTTAAACTCAAGGCTATATAATAAAAGATGAAGAAGGACATTATATCATAATTAAGGGATCTATCCAACAAGATCTAACAATTTTAAACATTTATGCCGCCAACGTGGAGAACCCAAATATATCAATTAATCACAAAGAAACTCATTGGTGATAATATCATAAAGTAGGGGACTTCAATATCCCACTTACAGCAATGGACAGATCATCTAAGAAGAAAATAAACAAGGAAACAATGGCTTTGAATGACACACTGGACTGGATAGACAGATATATTCAGATCACTGTATCCTAAAACAACAGAATACACATTCTTTTCAAGTGCACTTGGAACTTTCAAGGGAATAGATCACATACTGGGACACAAATCAACTATCAATAAGTACAAAAGGACTGAGATCATACTGTGTATATTTTCAGACCACAACACTATGAAACTCAAAATCAACCACAAGAAAAAAACTGGAGAAATGATGAATACTTGGAGATTAAATAACATCCTACTAAAGAGTGAATGGATTAACCAAGAAATTAGGATATTAAAAAGTACATAGAAGCCAATGTAAATGACAACATGACAGCTCAAGAGCTCTGGGACACAGCAAAGGAAGTCATAAGAGGGAAGTATATAGTAATCCAGGCCTTCCTAAAGAAGGAAGAAAGTTCTCAGATACACATCTTAAACTTACAACTAAAAGAGCTGACATAAGAATAGCAAATAAAGCCCCAAAACAGAAGACAAGAAATAAAAAAGATTAGAGGAGAAATCAATGACATCAAAATATAAAAAAAATCAAACAACAACAACAACAACAAACCAGTAGAACAGACCAATGAAATCAGAAGCTGGTTCTTTGAAAGAATTAACAAAATTAATAAACCCCTAGCCAGATTGATCAAAAAGAAAAAGAGACAAATAAAATCATTAATGATAGAAGAGGTCACAACCAACACTGAAGAAATGCAAACAATAATGATATGAGCAATTATATAAGCAATATTATGAGGAACTATATGCCAATAAATAGGGCAATCTGTAAGAAATGGACTGTCTCCTGGAAACATAAGCTACCAAAACTAAAACAGGCAGAAAAGGACAATTTGAGCAGACCCATAATGAGTAAAGAAATCAAATTAGTAATCAAAAATCTCCCCAAAAAACGAGAGTCTAGGGATGGATGGCTTTCCAGGGAGAACTTACCAAACACTGAAAGAAGAGTTAACACCTATTCTTTTGAAGCGGGTCCAAAGAATATAAATGGAAGGTAGCTTCTAAATTCATTCTAGAGGCCAGAATTTCCTTGATTCCAAAACCAGACAAATAACCCAATAAAAAGGAGAACTACAGACCAATTTCCCCGATGAACATGGATGTAAAAATTATCAACAAGATACTAAGCAACCAGATCCAACAATACATCAGGAGTGCCTGGGTGGCTCAGTCAATTAAGCCTCTGACTTTGGCCCAGGTTATGACCTCACAGTTCATGGGTTCAAGTCCCACATCAAACTCTGTGCTGACAGCTCAGAGCCTGGAGCCTGCTTTAGATTCTTTCTCCCTCTCTCTCTGCTCTCCCCTTCTCTCACTCTGTCTCTCTGTCTCTCTCTCAAAAATAAATGTTAAAAAATAAAAATTAAAAAATAAAAAATAAAATAACACCAGCATTCTTCACAGAGCTAGAACAAAAAAATTTTTATGGAACCAGAAAAGACCCTAAATAGCCAAAGCAATCCTGAGAAAGAAAAGTAAAGCTTGGAGGCATCATAATTCTGGACTTCAAGATGCATTACAAAGTTGTAATCGTCCAGACCATATAGTACTGGTATAAAAACAAACACACAGATCAATGGAACAGAAGAGAGAACCCAGAAATGGACCCACAAAGGTATGGCCAACTAATTTTTGACAAGGCAGAAAAGAATATCTAATGGAATAAAGATAGTCTCTTAAGCAATGGTGTTGAGAAAACTGGACAGCAACATGCATAAAAATGAACCTGGATGACTGTTTTACACCATACACGAAAATAAACTCAAAATGAATGAGACCTAAATGTAAGATAGGAAGCCCTCAAAATCCTAGAAGAGAAAGCAAGCAACAACCTCTCTGACCTCAGTTGCAGCAACTTTTTACTCAAAACATCTCTGGAGGCAAGAGAAACAAAGGCAAAAATGAACTATTAGGATCCCATCAAGATGAAAAGCTTCTGTATGGTAAAGGAAACAATCCACAAAACTAAAAGGCAAATGATGAAATGAGAGAAGATATTTGCAAATGACATATCAGATAAAGTGATTTCTTCATTAGTGAAGAAATCGGCAAAAGACATGAATAGACACTTTTCCAAGAAGATGCGGTATATCTATACAATGGAAAATTACTCAGCAATCAAAAGAATGAAATCTTGCCATTTCCAAAGATGTGGATGGAACTAGAGTGTATTTTGCTAATCAAAATTAGTCAGAGAAAGACAAATATCATATGACTTCACTCACGTGGAATTTAAGACACAAAACAGATGAATATAAGGGAAAAGAAGCAAAAATAATATAGAAAAGGGGGGCACATCATTAGAGACTCTTAAATACAGAGAACAACTCAGGGTTGCTGGAGAGGTTTGGGGTGGGAGAATGGGCTAAATGGGCAAGGATTATTAAGAAGGACACTTGTTGGGATGAGCATTGGCTGTTATATGCAAGGGATGAATCACAGAATTCTAATTCTGAAATCATCATCGCACTATATGCTAGCTAAATAGGATATAAATTTATAGATGATAGATAGATAGATAGATAGATAGATAAATAAACAGACAGACAGATAGATAATTAGATGATAGGTAACATAGAACTTTTATCTACCTCTGGCAAAAATGGTTAACAGAGTAATAACACAATTACCCTGATAGCTCACAACTGATAACTTGCCTAGCAAATAATAGTAATCCATGGTGTCCCTGCTGAATTTAAATAATTTAACAGAATATCAACATCTGTTGACATCACTCCATGACTGTAACAAAACAAAACAGAACACAAGGACATCACACAATAACAAAAATTACTCTCTCTCTCTTCTGACCAAACACCTGGCCACTACTTCTTTAACTATGACAATCCTAGCTCTACTTTTCCATTTAACCTACTAGATTAAAAAATTATTAAAATACACAATAATCTGCCATCATTCCATGATAAATACTAATCCAGAACATAACCCTCTTTTATTTTCCTTCTCAAAAATCACCTAGCATAAACCATACCATTGATAAAAGCCAATACTATTCTTTACTGACACAATGTACAATTCCACACTTGTCCCATCATCACTGCTACAGCAAGTTAATAAATCTACTTTGACTCTAGGTGTGTTCCTGATGGTCTCTAGACATTTAGCTAGTTTATTAAGCTCACACACACCAGGAAGGCTTAATTAGAAAGATTATGACTGGGGTGCCTGGGTGGCTCAGTCAGTTAACCTTCTGACTCTTGATTTCAGCTCAGGCCTTAATCTCAGTGTCATCAGTTCAAGCTCCACATTGGGCTCCATGCTGGGCGTGAAACTTTTAGAAAGAAATGGAACGGAATGGAACGGAAAGGAAAGGAGAAAGGAAGGAAGGAAGGAAGACCATAACTATGACTATTGCAAACATTGGTTAGCCTGTATATTAAACGGCATTTTCATGGTTTGTTGATGTGAACATAAACTGGTACAACCACTTTAGAAAATTCTTCAGCTATATCTACCTAAACTAAATATATAGCTGTTCTATGTCCCAAGACTTCCATCCTAGGTTTATAGCCAAGAGATAAGGAAATACATAGCCACTAAAATATAAGCATAGAATATTCATCACTCTTTTATTCGTAATAACACCAAACTGGAAGTAAATCTAAAGTCTATCCCCCCAAAAAGTAAAAAGGTAAATAATTTACATAAAATACTACACAGTAATATGAATTGATTATAATTATACGTCATATGAATTAATATCAAAAACATGTTGAGCAAAAAAACTATACACTAAATGTTCATGCTGGATGAATCTCTTTATACCCTTTATATATAAAGTTTAAAAAGTTTCTAATGCAGCTAAAATTTAGAATATTGCTTACACTTAACACTTAGTTACTAGAAGTACAAAGGAGATTTAGGGAGATATGGCAATCCTCTGCTTCCTGATCTGGATTACATAAGTATATAAAGTTTATGGACATTCATAAATCTGTATATATGTTTGTTAAACATTTCTGTTAAAAATTTTGTTTTGTTTTGGGGATTAACAGTCATCTGAGGCTTTGTTTGGGAAAAAAAAAACACTTGAACTGGATTCTAGTAGGGGGCACTGGCAAGAGGGGGTACCCAGTGTTAGCAGACTCCCTTCTAAGGGTAGGCTGAGGACCTAGGCTGAGCCTCAGGTATGTCTTCTCTTCCTCACAGCTTCCCTGTATAGCCCCTGCCCACAAAGGCTCTATAGTAGCCACAGCAGTAGAGGCTGGGAGGGACCACAGTGGTTGTTCATTTGGACAGGAGGGCATTAGATGACTTGCACACAAGCTTCCCATTATAGGTCGCAATCTTCACAACCACTGCCATGGAGGAGCTTATGGGCTGAAGGAACTGGATCCCTCACCAAGGCTGAAGGTAGACTGGAAAAAGCTCAGGCCATACTTGAGGCCAGGGCTTGTGATGCTCCAATAAGCCCCCAGTAAGCCTAGCCCAGTAAGCCTCAGGCCCACCTTAGTAGCCACTGGTGGTCTTACTTTGGATACTCATATTCAGCATACCTACTCCAACCAGCTCTCATTACCTCCAGGAGCTTGTGGTGGGTGGTGATCTCAACATGCAAGGCCAGCTTGATGTTCATAAGCTGTCTCAGCTGCCATGCCATGTCCTGCTTGGCTCACAGCAGGGTGGCCTCCAGCTTGGTCAGTTTGGCCTTGCTGTCCTTAATGTTCAGCTCCCTGCATTAAGCATTAGCTGTGGTGGACTACAAAGCCCTCTGGCCTTTGAAGCCCTTGATCTCAGCCTAGGGTTGGCTGATGTTCTCTTTCACCTTAGAAATCTCCATCTTCTGTTATAGAAGTCATTCCCTTGCTTCCTATCCAATATATTCATCTTCTCCTACTTAATCTGCTACACAGACTCAGCCTCAGGGCAATTGCAGTTGGCAATGCCCTCATACTGGGCCTTGACCTCAGAGATGATGCCATCCAGGTTCAGGGAGAAGATGTTGTACATGGACAGGACCATGGACATATCTGAGATCTGGGACTGCAAATTATAGATCCCTTTATATCGCTGCCTTAAGAAGCCAATCTTGGGGGAGGAGGCAAGATGGTGGAGAAGGAGGGAGCTCTGTACATTTCACTCGCCCCCATCTCTCAAATGGAAAAGACCTGAAGCCATAGGAACCCATACAGAATCCAGGGGTTTGGGAGGAAATGGAGAGTCCACTGAGAAAACTTTATAGCATGATTGCAAACTGAGAAGATAAAAATGGGCCAGGACCGGAGACATGGAGGGAGGGAAGGGAGCCCCCTTTGTGGGGAGACACGGTGAGTCAAGGGGAAAAGGAAGAGCGGCTGAAACTGCTCAAGAAACTGTCTCTGTACCTGGAGAAGAGAAATACCTCGGCTTGGGACACAGAGGGATCTGATTTCCAGCTGTCCAGCTGACTTTGAGTGGGACTCACTGGTCCCAGGCAATGCTGGGAGAAACCGCTCCTCTACTCACCAGCTCGACCTGGAGGGGAAGCAGCGCACCTGAAGCCACTCCAAAAGTCTTCTGGTTCAGCTCCATTCCCAGTGGGGAGGTGAGAGGCTTGAAATTGCTCGGAGGGAGTTGGCCTGTGGGTTTATATTTCAGGCGGTATCAAAGGGGTGTGAGGAATAAGATCTGGAAATGAGGCCTGGCTTGAGACATAGAGCATGGCCCACCTCGGCTACACCCGTGGCACACGGAGATTGGACCCAAAAAAGTGAGCTGCAAAGCTTGGTTTGAGAGGAGACTGGGGTGCCTCCATTTTTCTCCCCACAAACACCAAGGCTGGACCTCAGGGAGCAGCCTATAGGAGGCAGTGGAGGCTAATACCTGCCTACATCAAACTATACCCATCCTCTCAAAAGAGCTGCCTTTTTTTTTTTTTTTTACTGGCGCTCAGGGCAAAACCAACATTGATGCACTATCTTGGTTAATTCTAGATCAATTCTTTCTATTCAGATATATTTTCCCTTGTCTCATTCGTATCCCTCCCCTCTGCTGGACTGCACACTCTAGTCACTGGTTTGCTTAAACAGTCACATTTAATCCATTCTCTAGATGTATATTCTACACCTCCACCACTACCTTTCTCTCTCTATTTCTCTTTCTCTGCAGTAATCAGACTATATAGTTTCTATGAGTAACATTATCTTCATTTCTTTCTCCTCACCTCTTACCATGTTCTCCTCTTTCTCTCTCTGGATTAACCCTCTTAGTCTCTCTGCCTGATCATTTCTCTTCCAATTTTGCTTCCTCCCCACCTTGACATTTGTCGCTTTGTGTATGCTCTTCCATAAGTACTGCATACACCTGGCTCTTTATTTTTACCTAGGAATTCTGGTTTTATGCTTTTAGACTGTCCTTTGTCTTTTGGGTTTTTTTTTCATTTTCTTTTCTTTTCTTCTTTTTAAGTTTTTTTTTTAATGTTTACTTTTATTATTTGTTTTTCCTCCTTCCTCTTTTTTCTTTTTTTCCCTTTTCTTTTTTCTTTTTCTTTTTCTTTCTCTCTTTTGGTTTGTGACTTTGTTAGGTTTGTCTGTGAATTTATGTGCCTTTGTTCCCTGTGTGTTTCTCTGTCTGTTTTCTTTTCCAGGGCTACCTCAAGAAACAAGCCAAAGTACACATGGTGGGGAATCCCAAACACTACTTCGGGTAGGGAAAAAAAATAACCAAAGTCTCAACAAAAAGACCAAGAGACACCATTCAAAGAACACCTCCTGAATGGACAGGCCCTGGACAGTCAAAGAGCCTTCTTTAATACAGCAGTACTAGCAGGGGCAGAGTGCATAACAAGCTTTTAAAACTAACAAGAGACAGAAAGCTAACCAAAATGATGAAATGGAAGAACACTCCTCTAAAGAAATTCCAGGAAGAAATAACAGATAAAAAACTGCTCAAAACAGATATAAGCAGCATAACTGTACAAAAATTTAGAACAATAGTCATAAAATTGATCACTGGGCTTGAAAAAAGCATGGAAGACATCAGAGAAACTATTGCTACAAAGACTATGGTGCTTAAAAATAATTGTGATGAATTTAAAAATGTTATAAATGAGAAGCATAATAAAATGGAGGCATCCAAAGCACAGATTGAGAGGCAGAAAGGAGAAAGGGGAATTATAAGACACAATTATAGAAAAAGAGAAAAAGAGAGATCAACTGATCCAGGAACACAAAAGGAGAGTTCGAGAGCTGAGCAATACAATCAAACCAAACAATATCCCTATCATAGGAATTCCAGAAGAGGGAGAGGGAAAGGTGCTAAAGGAATCCTTGAACAAATGATAGCAGAGAACTTCCTCAATCTGGGGAAGGAAACAGACACTGAAATCCAAGAGACACAGAGAACTCCTCTCAGATGTAACTTGAAATGATCTTCTGCACGACATCTCATAGTGAAACTGGCAAAATATATGGACAAAGAGAGAATTCTTTAAGCAGCTAGGGATAAAAGGGCCCTAACTACAAAGGGAAACCTATCAGAGTGGTAACAGACCTATCTACTGAACTTGGCAGGCCAGAAAGGAATGGCAAGAGATCTTCAATGTGATGAACAGAAAAGATATGCAGCCAAGAATCCTCTATCCAGCAAGCCTGTCATTCAGAATAGAAGGAGAGATAAAAGTCTTCCCTAATAAACAAAAATTGAAAGAATTCTTCACCACTAAACCAGCTTTACAAGAAATCCTGAGGGAGACTCTATGAGGGATATGTTGCAAAGAATGCAAGGTACCAGAGACACCACCATAAGCATGATTCCTACAAAGAACACAGTGACTCTAAACCTATATTTTTTAATAATAATACTGAATGTAAATGGACTAAATGCTCCAATCAAAAGGCATAGGGCAGCAAAATGGATAAAAAAAAACAAAACCCATCTATTTGATGTCTACAAGAAACACATTTTAGACCTGAGGACACCTTCAGAGTGAAAGTAAGGGGATGGAGAAATATATACCATGCTACTGAAAGTCAAAAGAAAGCTGGAGTAGCTATACTTAGATCAGACAAACTGGAATTAAAAGTAAAGACTGTAACAAGGGATGAAGAAGGGCATTAGAGTAATAATTACAGGATCTATCCATCAGGAAGAGCTAACAATTATAAATGTCTATATACCGAACACAGAAGCACCTAAATACATAAACAATTAATCACAAACAGAAACAATCTTATGGATAAGAATGTGCTAATACCAGGGGACTTTAATACTCCATTTACAGCAATGGACAGATCAACTAGACAGAAAATCACTAAAGAAACAATGCACTTGAATGACACATCGGACCAGATGGACTTGACAGATATATTTAGAACTCTACATCCTGAGGCCATGGAATTCACTTTCTTCGCAAGTGTGCATGGCACATTCTCTAAGACAGATCACATACTGGGACATAAAGCAGCCCTCAATAAGTATAAAAGAAATGAGGTCATACCATGCACACTTTCAGATCACAATGCTATGAAACAAAATCAATCACAGGAAGAAGTCTGGAAAACCTCCAAAAACATGGAGGTTAAAGAACACCCTACTAAAGAACGAATGGGTCAATAAGGCAATTAGAGAAGAAATTTAATAATATATGGACAAATGAAAATGAAAATACAACAATCCAAATTCTATGGGATGCGGCAAAGGCAGTCCTAAGAGGAAAGTACATTGCACTTCAGTTCTATTTCAAGAAATTAGAAAAAAATGTAAGTGGAAAATCTAACAGCTCACCTAAAGGAACTAGAAGAAGAGCAACAAGGGCACTCCAGTAGGTGAGCATTCCCAATAGGAGAAGAGAAACAATAAAAATCAGGGCAGAAATAAACAATATAGAATCCAGAAAAAAAAAAAAGAAGAAGTTGAACGGATCAATGAAACCAAGAGTTGTTTTTCTGAAAAAATAAACAAAATCGACAAGCTTCTATCCAGGCTTCTCAAAAAGAAAAGAGAGAGCACCCAAATAGACAAAATCATGAATGAAAATGGACCTATTACAACCAACCCCTCAGAAATACAAGCAATTATCAGGGAATGCTATGAAAAATTATATGCCAACAAATTGGACAATTTAGAAGAAATGGACAAATTCCTAAACACACACTCACTACCAAAATTCACACGGGAAGAGATAGAAAATCTGAACAGACCCATAACTAGTGAGGAAATGGAGTCAGTTATCAAAAATCTCCCAACAAATAAGAGCCCTGGGCCAGATGGCTTCCCTGGGGAATTCTACCAAACATTTAAAACAGAATTAATACCTATTCTTCTCAAACTACTCCAAAAAATAGAAATCAAAGGAAAACTTCTGGTCTCATCTTATGAAGCCAGCATCACTTTGATTCCCAAGCCAGACAGAGACCCAGCAAAAAAAGAGAACTACAAGCCAATATCCTTGAAGAATACGGATGCAAAAATCCTCAACAAGATACTGCAAATAGAATACAACAGTACATAAAAAGAATTATCCACCATAATCAAGTGGGACTCATTCTGGGTTACTGAGCTGGTTCAATATTCACAAATCAATCAATGTGATACATCACATTAACAAAAGAAAAGATAAAAACCATATGATCCTGTCAATAAAGAAAAAGCATTTGACAAAATATACCATCCCTTCTTAATAAAGACCCTCAAGAAAGTCAGTATAGAAGGAACTTACTTAAACATTATAAAAGCCATCTATGAGAAGACCTCAGCTAACATAATCTTCAATGTGGAAAAACTGAGAGATTTCCCTCTGAAATCCGGAACACAACAGGGATGTCTACTGTCACTACTGTTGTTCAACATAGTGCTGGAAGTGCTAGCATCAGCCATCAGACAACAAAAGGAAATAAAAGGCATCAGAATTGGCAAAGAAATCAAGCTTTCACTTTTCACAGATGACATGTTATTCTACATAGAAAACCTGACAGACTCCACCAGAAGACTACTAGAATTGATCCATGAATTCAGCAAAGTTGCAGGGTACAAAATCAATGTAGAGAAATTGGTTGCATTTTTATACACCAATAATGAAGCAACAGAAAGAGAAATCAAGAAACTGATCCCATTTACAATTACACAAAAAAAACCCATAAAATATCTAGGAATAAGTCTAACCAAAGATATAAGAGATCTGTATAATGAAAACTATAGAAAACTTATGAAGGAAATTGAAGAAGACACAAAGAAATGGAAAAACATTCCATGCTCATGGATCAGAAGAATAAATATTGTTAAATGTCACTACTACCCAAAGCAATCAACACATTCAATGTAATCCCAATCAAAATTGCACCAGCATTCTTCTCAAAACTAGAACAAACTATCCTAAAATTTGTATGGAACCACAAAAGACCCTGAATAGCCAAAGTAATATTGAAGAAGAAAACCAAATTGGGAGGCATCACCATCCCAGACTTATCTTCTACTACAAAGCTGTCAACATCAAGACAGGATGATATTAGCACAAAAACAGACACAGAGATCAATGGAATAGAATAGAGAACTCATAATTAGACCCACAAATAATTGCCAGGTAATCTTTGACAAAGTGGGAAAGAGTGTCTAATGGAAAAAAGACAGCTTCTTTAACAGATGGTGCTGGGAGAACTGGACAGCAACATGCAGAAGAAGAAAACCAGATCATTTTATCATACCATATACAAAAATAAACTCAAAATGGATAAAGGAACTGAATGTGAGACACGAAACCATCAAAACCCTAGAGAAGAAAGCAGGAAACCTCCTCCTTGACCTCAACTGCAGCAATTTCTTTCTTAACACATTCCCAAAGGCAAGGGAACCAAGAGCAAAAATGAACTATTGGGACCTCATCAAGATAAAAAGCTTCTGCACAGCAAAGGAAACAATCCATAAACCTAATAGCCAACCGATGGAATGGGAAAAGATAGTTGCAAATGACATATCAGATAAAGGGTTGATAACCAGAATCTATAAGGAACTCACCAAACTCCACACCCAAAAGACAATCCAGTGAAGAAATGGGCAGAAGACATGAACAGACACTTCTCCAAAGAGCACATCCAGATGGCCAACAGACACATGAAACGATGCTCAGCATCCCTCCTCATCAGGGAAATAGAAATCAAAACCACACTGAGATACCACCTCGCACTGGTCAGAATGGCAAAAATGAACAAATCAGGACACTGCAGATGCTGGCGAGAATGTAGAGAAATGGGCACCCTCCTACACGGTTGGTGGGAATGTAAACTGGTAAAGCCCCTCTGGAAAATAGTGTGGAGGTTCCTCAGGAAACTAACAATAGAACTTCCCTAAGACCCAGCAATAGCACTGCTAGGAATTTACCCAAGGGATACAGAAATGCTGAGGCATAGGAGCACATGTATCCCAATGTTCATAGCAGCACTCTCCACAATAGCCAAAACATGGCAAGAGCCTAAGTGTCCATCAAGGGACGAATGGATCAAGAAGATGTGGTTTATCTATACCATGGAATACTACATGGCAATGAGAAACAATGAAATCTGGCCATGTGTAGCAACATGGATGGACCTTGAGGGTGTTATGCTGAGCGAAATAAGTCAGGCAGAGAAGGACAAATATCATATGTGTGCACGTATAGGAGGATTAGGAGGAACTTAACAGAGGACCAAGGGGGAGAAGAAGGGCGGAAATGGTGGGAGAAAGGGAGAGAGGCAAACCATGAGAGACTCTTGAATGCTGACAAAAACTGAGGACTGATGGATGTGGGGGGGAGGAGGGATGGGCATGGAGGAGGCCACTTGTGGGGATGAGCACTGGGTGTTATGTGGAAACCAACTTGACAATAAACTATTCAAGAAAAAAAAAAAAGGTAATCTTGGGGCGCCTGGTGGTTCAGTCAGCTCAGAGCCTGGAGCCTGCTTTGGATCCTGTGTCTCCCTCTCTCTCTGCCACTTCCCTGCTCTCTCTCTCTCTCTCTCTCTCTCTCTCTCTCTCTCTCTCTCTCTCTCTCTCTCTCGAAAATTAACACTAAAGAAAATTAAAAACAAAATACAAGAAGCCAATCTCATCAGACAGTCCTTCCAGACAGGACACCAGCTTCAACTTGTTCATGTAAACTTCCTCTAAATCCTTCTTGATGAGAACAAACTCATTCTCCATGTCTACATGCACTGTGATCTCCTCTTCCTATTGATTCTTAAAGTCTTCCACCAGCCCCTGCATATGGCCAAGCTGCACCTCCAGCCTCAGCTTCTCCTAAGTGTATCCATCTGCCATGGAAGATTATCAACTTAGTTCTTGTACACATTGCCCATGTTGCTCTGAGCTGTTTTCTGTTACCGTAGAAGGCTCCACTTTGCCTCCAGAATTTTGTTCTGCTGCTCTAGGTACCACACTTTGTCAATGAGGAAGACAAACTTGTTGAGGGTCTTGATCTACTCCTTCTCCTGGGTGTGCACAGTCTGGATGTTGGGGTCCACCATCAGCTTAAGGGAATTAAACAGACTTTTGTTCTCTGAGAGAGCTGTGATGCCCATCGCCCCCATACCCCTGGCCATGCCATAGCCCCAACAACATTCATGTTGGGGACCAGGCCATCTTGCAAGCTGCTGCTGCTGCAGCTGCCCACTCAGGTGAAGGCAGAGGAGGTGATGCAGGCACCAGGCACACTTGTGTATGAATGGCTGCTGAAGGCCTAGGGGCCAGAGGTGGATACCCTAGGACTTCTGGGTCACCCTGATGCACATGGTGAAGGTTGGGGTAGAGATGGGTAGGCTGAACCTGACAGAGGTTTGAGAAGGAGCTGAGAAGCTGTTTTTAGGTAGGTTAAATCTTCTGAATTTACATGTTTTCATATAAATGTAGAAGGCACACAGAAACTGAACTCTCATTCTTGCATAGTAAAGATTCTATTTTTAAAAAACTACTTTAGTTACAGTTACTGTGCCATTCAGAATCTCATCATGAAACAGCACACTAAAGTTGTTGAAACAAGTTTAAGGGAAAAACAATCTATAGAAGTCTAGGCAGAATTCCGTGCAATATGCCATGTTGATGCACCCAGGAGCTAGAAAGAGTAAGAAGCTCTTATACCTCAATGTGGACAGGGTAGGAGTTACCAGCCACCAGTAAAGACTACAGTTATAGATGATGAGAACCTCAAAGGGAGTAGCCACTGCTAAAACCTCACTCTGTCAGGGGAAAGGAAAGAGGAAAGAATTACTTTAATCTTTCTTTTTCTTCCCACAATCAGCTCTCATGCTACTAATCCAACCAGAACCTGGGTTAAAGAGATTTCAATAGGTACAATTTATAACAAGTAGTTTCCCAGAGTACAGAGCAGAGCAGAAAAAGGGAGAGAAAGAATCTGCAAGAGTAAATAGAGAAAAACTAGCAGTTGTAGGGTCTATAGAGTAAGTATTTACAGTGGACTTGTACTGGGTACTGTCTGCTACCATCATTAGAAGAAAAACATATACTTTTCATCTTTCTACAATCTCCCTCTTTTTTTTTTCGTCTTTCTTTCTCTGAGGCTAATTGCCATTTGAATTGTTTGCCATTTATTTTCACTGCTTCATCTTTTGAAACACAGCATTTTTAGGTTTCGATCAAAATAAAGTAGTATGATAAATCAGGAGAGTAGAAATTTCTCCCCAAACAGCAGAAATTATGCAGTTTTGTGGATTTCAAAAATATTGTTTCCTGTTTAATGCGTGTTACAAAAATTGTCCCAAGGAATTTTGATTTTCAACCCATAATCCAGCCAAGTTATAAGCAAATACTTAGTTCAAACTAGTCACTGGTCAGGATAAGCATAAAATAACAAGATAATTGAAGATTCACTTATAATCATTTATTCTTTGACTTGAAATGTGGAGTCTTTTACAAATAACTGTTTGTATTTTAAGCTGTCTTTGAAAGATATGTTTTACCTGCAATCCCCCCCAAAGAAAAGCATTTTTTAATGTAAAGCAATAATAAAGTATTAACAGTTTTTCCCCATCAGCTCAAAAATAATAATATACAACTAATAGCTTATATAATCTTATGTATAAAACAAAAAGTCCTGAAATTTGTCCTAAACAATGATACAATTAAAACTTGATATCTTCACAACACTAAAGTTTATCATCTCCATGGGATATTTTTAAACTTTTTAGGTCATAATTTTTATGTTTTTAAAAGCTGATTATTGCCATATGCATAAATAGCTTAGAAAATCTAAATGATTATCACTAGTTAACTATTACTTTTAAAAACTTGTCAAATAAGAACAGTTCAAAAATGTGATCACCTTAATCTAAATTCAAATCAAACATCTATAAAGGGAATTCAGGACTTTAAATTAAAACTGTCTTCCGAATGTGTAAATCAAAGTTATACTTTAAGTACTAATTAGATTGTATTTAATTAAATCTCAGTTATTCATAATAGAAATTTTAAATATCATTAAAATTATGTGCCAGAAGTAATTACTGAAAAAAAAATCTGGTTTAGACAATTTTGCAAAAATCCCATGCAAACATAACTTTTATTTCACTCTTCATTATTTTACTTTACACAGTGTTTTAAAATGTGTAAATATAGGCATTGTTTACCACCTTACAAAATAAATTTCCTTCTCTCTTAATACAAAATAATTAATACCCTCTATTCAACTCACTTGTAAGATTGCTTGAAGGCAATACCTGAAAGTCATTAAAGTGTGGTAAGACATCCATAATGATCCCCTTCATCTATCCCTATCCCACCTTCATCTAGTAAAAAGCAAGAATGGAAACACAAAATCACAGTAAAATCTCATATAAAATACAAACTATAAGCCAGATCTACTATCTTAAATGGAGGTTTTGTAGCTTTTTTGGTAATAAAACACAAACAAAAAAGAATGTGTCCTAAATAATTAAGATGTTGTATAAGTATCAGATATAAGCTGTTTTCTATTAAAAAGCATATATTTTCCCCCAATGCTTCCTGTAAATTAACATACAATAAAATATTTGCTTTTAAGTGTTCACAATTCTTCTTAGGAGGGTAAGCCTGTATTCCCATCCCATGTCTAATGGTAACGTATTTTAATCTTAATAGGTCAGTGATGAAGAACTAACTTCATGTTGATGATTGTTGGTACCACTACAGAATAAGCAATGATGGCTGCTGAGCTAATACAAAGGAATATATCAAGTCATACTCACACAAATCAGAACCCTTCTACACTATCAAACTTTACTAGCAATTTCAGAGATGCAGGGAGAAACAGGCACATCTCACTTGGTTCCCTGGTCTTTTTGTCCCACATTAATAGGTGAGGCTAAGGGAAAACTGACTGAAGGATGAGCTTAACCAGTAACACCTGTGACAGGAAAGGGAGGAGACAACCTTTTTCAGCAGGTGTAATAGGCATCCAAATTATTCACTTAAAAGGTAACATAACGAGGGGATGATCTATCTGGCCAAACTTTCCCTTCTTTGTTGTTTATTTATTTATTTTTGAGAGAGAGAGAGAGAGAGAGAAAGCACAAGTGGAGGAGGAGCAGAGAGAGGGAGACAGAATCAAAAGCAGGCTCCAGGCTCTGTGGTGTCAGTATAGAACCCAACGCAGGGCTTTGAACACACAAACTGATATCATGGCCTGAGCCAACTAAGAAGCTCAGTCAACTGAGCCGCCCAGGTGCCCCAAAACTTTCTAATTCGAATTATAACATCACCTTTACCTTGAATACCTCCATCATGTGTTTCCTACTCCCCCAGTGTCATGTGGGAGTCTTTAAGAGCAACATCCATATTCCTCATAGGGATTACTAAATATCAAGGTTTCTCAACCTCAACACTAATAATATTTTGGGCTGGATATTCTTTGCTGGGAATGGGTAGGCCATTCTGTGCACTGGTGAATGCTTACCAGCATCTCTGACCTCTACCCAGTAGTTTTCAGTAGCAACTATTTTGTTGTGACATATCTCTAGACAATGTCAAAGGAATGGTTCTGAACTGCCAAAATGCTCCCAGTAGAGAATCATTGCTATTACTGAGCACCCTCATATGGCAATCCTAACGAATTTTGTATACGGGACCCCACACCACTATACCCAAAGCATTGCAAAGGCCTAAGATCTTTTATTATAGGTTGTGCAAGCTGATCTCAGACTCTTAAACATTTTCAGATTCTAGGACTTTATATGAGGATAAAATTCAGCCCCCCTCATCCAAGTACTTTTCATTCTAAATCACAGTTCTCATAGTCAGATTGTAATTTATCTAGACTAGAATATAATGAAATTGTCACAGTGTTTAAAGTCATAAGAGTGTAGGCATTATTCTTCAAAAATCATCTATAAAGACTCCTTCAGTTAAGCAAGTTATCATTTCCTTTTCATACATATTTGTATGTCTCCCCTTCATCTCCTTTTTCTTTATGTGACCTGGAACCCTTTCCTTAATGTGACCTGGATATTTTATCCATCCTAAACCCTACACAGGTAACTGAGGTTGATAGTCATTACTTCCACCTGAATATTCTCTTGATTTACTAAGAATTAGACTACAAAAAGCTGTGAAGATTAGGAAGCACTCCAGATGACACATCTAACAATCTGTATCAGTGGCATTTAAGTATGTACTTTTGGTCATGATAAAAGAAGTTTAGGTCACAAGCACTGGTCACATTCCAACTGCTTGGGATTATTCCATTTAAAGGTGGGGGAGTCAGTGGGAATGACACTCCTCTCATGGGGGATTCTGTCACCCCTTACCATTATGCACAGCAGCAAATTAACAGTAACAACAACCAGATTCATCTGCTTGCAGAAATTTACAACCATGTGGGGATCAGTTGTCAAGACAAAAGATTCCTTCCTTTTAGTGGAACTGAAACTTAGCAACATAGACCCTGTATTAGTTTCCTGGAGCTGCCATAACACATTTCCAAACTATGTGGCTTAAAATAACAAAAAAAGATTTCTTGCTACTATGGAAGTTAGAAGACTTAAAGTAAGGTGCTGCTGAGGTCACACTGTCTCTGAAGACTCTTGGGGAAGATCCTCCCTTGCCTGCCTCTTCCTAGCTTCTGGCATTTGCCAGCAATCCTTGATGTTCTTAGTTTATTGATTCATCATTACAGGCTCTGTCTCCATCTTCACATGACCTACCCTCCTATGTGCCTGTGTACAAAGCTCCCTCTCCTTATAGGGATAGTAATCATTGGATTACAGCCCACCCTAATCCAATTTGGTCTCCATTAACTTCATTATATATAAATCTATTGCCAAATAAGATCACATTCATAGGTTATGGGTGGACATGAAATTGGGGAGACAGTATGCAACCCAGTACACTCCTTGATCATTAATGGAGAAATCTATACTAAAAGTAATTCATCAGACTTTGTCTAGTATTTCTTCATAAAAAGTCTAAGTTTTTTAACAGATTACTCCTGGTAGTTTTAGTCACATGATCTTAGCCTGCAATCGGTTGTATGGTTTTACAAACAATGGATTTACTGGTGTTATTATGTAAATGAACAGGACATCACACCACAAAGCCACACAGACACAAAGGAACTTTCCAGTATCAAGAAAATTAAATATTAAAGATTTTCCTATTGTTATCTGCTTCTTATCAAAGGGTCTTTATTTTTTTACCCACAGGGCTACCAGTAAGAACCAACGAAATAAATTTGCTATCTTTTCTGCTGCATGCCACTCTCTGTCAATCCACCTAGCCAGTCCCTTGAGTTCTAAATTTATTTCCTCCAAATTTCATTGGCAAGATTTTCCTTTGTAATGTGCATTATTTTCCTCTCCACTTCAGATGAAGCAGTTACCAAAGCATCAGTTTTTCACCATATTTTTTTCATCTCTTCCTTCTTCTTGCCCAAAACTGTCTTAGCCATTCTTTTCCATGAATCTGAAAGAAAGCCTGGCTTATCACACCAACTAAGCTAACACAAATAATTTGACTGTTCAGTCAGACTCATACAAAATCTGAGATTTTATAAAACATCAAGGCTTACTTATGATCTTAAGCATATAAACAATTAAAAAGTTCAGGCAAAGCAGAAAAATGTCTCTGATATGCTATGTGCATCTCCAAGTCCTTCCTTGCTACAACTATCCTTTGATTTCTGGCCCAGAATATTAGATAAGTTTTAAATGAGGCCGGCATGTTAACATACAGAATTATGAGTATTTGGACTATGAAACATCTTCATTTGATGCTCTACAGAGTTGCGTAATATTCTTCTTGGACTTCTTATTATATATCCATAACTTTAGGCTTATCAAAAGCAACTCTACATCAGGGATGTCATCGCTAAGCCCATTGCTTCACAGAGACTTTTCTTCTAGCAAATAAATGGGCAAACATGGGCAAAATTTGCCCAGAGCTTCAGTTGCCATAAACCATGTCACCTGCCTTTTTTCTTTACTCAGGACTGGGTCCTTATTTGTCGGGGACAGGAATGGATCACAAGAAAACTGCTTTATCTCCTTCTACCCCAGATGCTTTCTGGAGTTAATGACACAAGATATTAAAGGAAGAGGTAAAATCTTTTTCACCTTACTAAAGAAGCAAAAAACCTCCTAATGGCAAAAGAGAGAAGTCTGTATTTGAACAACTAGTTTTATGAAAAAGTTGTTATGTTTAGGTCCATGTATAAGAAAAATACTTGAAATATTTAAAATGAACAAATGAAGTCATCCCTGAAAGTGGAAATGCCAATAAGCAAGATTGTAGACAGTCATCTGCAGCCCTGATGGCTTCTTAACATTGCATAAAACATTGTACCAGATATAAAAGAATTACATAATTCAAAGTCAAAAAAATATTTTGGAAGATTTAGATATATTCATGAAATTTTTAGAGAAAAGTTACCAAAAATAGTTTTAAAATATTATAAAATTTTAAATACTTACAAAATACTTTAAAAAAAGACAAGAGGCAAAATAATCCAAACATGATTTTTAAAAGATTTAAAGATAAAATAGAGAGACTAAGGGTGTGGTATAGTAGTACATTAGAAAAGATGAATTCAAGGACATGAGCTTATGGTCATATATAAGTGACAAGATCATCAATGAAAACAACATGGATTTTAAGCAAATTTATTTTATTATTAGAGACCTGCTTGACATTCTTACTGTCAGGGAATTCCTCAGTTTCACTGGTAGACTCTTCAGTTTCCAGGAGACTTAGATGTTGTTATGTATAATATATCCTGAGGGAATTTTATATTCTCATATCTATACATATGCCTATTTATATTATGAACGGTGACTACAGTTGCTTTTTAAAACAGTGATCACATATGAAATAATTCATCATAGAATTAAATTGTTTCCTTTTTAGAGATTTAAAACCCTGGTAGTTTTAGATTATAGAAAAACATCTTCAAATAAGACCCAGCTTTAAATTCTAACCTTTAAAAAATAACATTTATTGGAAAGCCTACAAAACCATTGTTCTTCCTTTTAATTTTTAAGGTAGTGGTAGTCCAACAAAATAGTTGTATTTTATTCTTAGACCTTTATTACTTACAGATAATATCATACATATTTTTAAAACAAAACAAAGATCAAAATGATAGGATTTAAACCAAAAGCTGTTGGCTATATTATAAAATATAGGCTACAGAGGCTCTTACGAAACAAGAGAAAAATTTTCTCACTACTTTAGACTTTGAACTTTCATTAGTACACAAATGTTCAAGCTTAAAGAAAATTTCTTGTATTGATTCCTCTTTATTTAGAAACTTTTACATGGTTACATTATTTTTTTTAATATGGTCAAACATTCTCTCAATGGTTTATACAAAATAGGTCTCGCTGGAATAAATATAATTATTTCAAAGTTCCTATTTAATGATAGCAATCATGAAAGCAAAATAACAAAAATAATGAAAGCTCAGCTACCAAAAAGCCTTGGACATTTTTCCAGTATTTATTATAAATCAACTGGCCTCCTGGCATTGTTCTACAGAATCATGATTGAATAAATAATGCTAGTGGTGCTAGCTCATTCCGGTGAGAAAGCAGCCAGATTCCAAATCAAAATCTACTGTTTCAAGCATTTGCTCCTGCTATTCTTGATGTAGGATTCATACTGAAGTCACTATTTCCTCTATCTGCTATGTGTTTTGGTCAGGCCTATCCCTCTTACTAGTGCCATGTGGGCCTCTCCTGATATCTTGATTTCAGCTGTCCTAAAGATAACATAAGTTGATATAATTAAGTTCACATAATTAAGGAATGCCAACACAACAAATTAATCATATATGATATAGAGCCTATGTTTTAATTTAGATTCTAGAAACTGGAAATTTAGGATTTAAAATTTTATGAAAATTCACTTAGCCATAACTCATGTAACTTGGTGATAAGCAAGACAATTTTTTTAATCTTACATGAAGCCAATTCATTACTCAAAATTATGTAATGAAGTCTTTCTTACAAGGCTATATGATTACACCTATATCTATCTATAAATTTAGATAGATATAAATGATATATGTGTATATATTGTATACTATATACATATTAGCTGAGAGTTGATTAGTTTTGAACTAACCCCTCCACATTTCATATATTTGATATATTTTATATCGTTTTTTGTCATTTATTTATTTTTGAGAGACAGAAAAACAGAGCATGAGTGGAGGAGGGGCAGAGACAGAGAGACACAGAATCTGAAGCTCCAGGCTCTGGGCAAGCTGTCAGCATAGAACCCGATGCAGAGCTCGAACCCATAAACTGAGATCATAACCTAAGCTGAAGTCAGATGCTCAACCAACAGAGCCACTCCTATATACTTTCATTTTGTGTTTCTCGACTGATTTTTAAAGAAATATTTAATAATTTTGCTTTTGTTCTTCTATTTTTCTTATTCTTACTTATGGTTTATGTGTTCCACTCAGAGGCCCCCTAAACATTTCTCTTAGTGCTGTTTTAGTGGTAATGAATTCTTTAAACTTCTGCTTATCTGAGAAACTATCTCTCTTTCTATTCTGAATGGTGGCTTTAATGGATAGAGTATTCCTGGAGGCAGATTTTTCCCTTTCAGTGCTTTGAATGTATCATGCCACTCCCTTCTGACCTGCAAAGTTTCTGCTGAAAGATCCAATGATAACCTTATGAGGTTTCCCTGGTATTTAAGTGTCTTCTTTTTTCTTTTATCTTTTCAAATTCTTCTTTATCACTGTTCTTTGTCATTTTAATCTATCTATATGGACTGCTATATGCAGAAGATGTTATATATGAGGCCAATGGTAGTCACAAATCCCCAAAAAAATAATAGATATGTAAAATATAAAGAGTAAAGATTCCAAGTATTTCACTAAAAAGTCCAACTAATCATGAAAGAAAGAGAAGAAAGGAATTGAGAGGAACTATGAAAACAACCATAAAACAAACAAGAAAATGGCAATAAATACACTCACATAGATGCAGAAATATTCAACAAAATACTAGCAAACCAAATCCATTGATACATTAAAAAATCATTCACCATGATCCATTAGGATTTATTCCCTAGATGCAAGGGTAGTTCAATCTTTGTAATTCAATCAACATGATAGATCAGTAAGAATGAAAAGAGAAATCATATGATCATTTCAATAGATAAAGATGAAGCACTTGACAAACTACAATATCCATTCATGATAAAAACCCTCAACAATGCAGGTCTAGAGGGAATGTACCTCAACACAGTAAAGGCCACATAGGGAAAACTCACAGTTAACATCATACTCAATGGTGAAAAACTGAAAGCATTTTTCCCAAGGTTGGAAATAAGACAGGAATGTCCAATCTCACCACTATTATTTAACATAGTACTGAAAGCCCTAGCTACAGCAATTAGACAAGAAAAAGAATGAAGAGGCATCTAAATTGGTAAGGAAGAAGTAAATCTTCTATTATTTGCTGACAACATAATACTATACTATATATAGTGCACTAAAGACTCCACCCAAAAACTCCTAGAACTAAAAAGTGGATTCAGTAGGGTTTCAGGATATAAAATAAACATACAGAAATCTGTAGAATGTCATATGCTAATAAGCAACAGAAAGAAAAATTAAGAAAGCAATCCATTTAAAACTGCACCAAAGATAATAAAATACCTAAGAATAAATTTATTTACTTATTTTTAATGTTTATATTTATGTCTGAGAGAGAGAGAGAGAGAGAGTGCAAGCAGGGGAGGGTCAGAGAGAGAGGGAGACACAGAATCTGAAACAGGCTCCAGGCTCTGAGCCAAATGTCAGCACAGAGACTGATGCAGGGCTCAAGCTCACAAACTCTGAGATCATGACCTGAGCTGAAGTCGGACACTTAACCGACTGAGCCTCTCAGGTGCCCCGAAATATCTAAGAATAAATTTAACCAAAGGGGCGAAAGAGCTGTACTCTGAAAACTATAAAATACACAGGAGATGACACAAACAAGTGGAAGGATATTCCATGGCCATGGATTGGAAGAACACATATTGTTAAAATGTCCACATTACCCAAAGCAATCTACAGATTTAGTGCAATTCTCATCAAAATACCAATATTATTTTTCACAGAATTAGAACCAAAAAATCCTAAAATTTGTACAGAACCACAGAAGACCCCAAAGAGCAAAAGCAATCCTGAAAAACAAAGCTGGAGGCATCATAATTCTAGGTTTCAAGTTATATTACAAAGCTATAGTAATCAAAACAGTATGGTAGTGTCATAAAAATAGGCACACAGCCTAATAGAATACCCAGAAATAAACCCACATTTATATGGTCAATTAATTTTTGACAATGGAGGAAAAATATGCAATGGGATAAAGCTTCTTCAACAAATGATGCTGGGAAAACTGGACAGCAACATGCAAAATAATGACACTGGACCACTAGTTTACAATATACACAAAGATAAGTTCAAAATGGATGAAGGATCTAAATCTGAGACCAGAAACTATAAAACTAATAAAAACTCTCTTTAAGAAGAGAGAACAGGCAGTAATTTCTCCCACATGGAATGTAGCAACTTTTTTCTAAATGTATCTCATGAGGCAAGGGAAACAAAAGCAAAAATAAACTATTAGGACTATATCAAAATAAAAAGCTTCTGCAGAGTGAAGGAAACAATCAACAAAACTTAAAGACAACATACAGAATGGGAGAAGATATTTGCAAATCCAATCTCTGATAAAGAGTATCTAAAATATTTAAATTACTTATAGACCTCAATATCCAAAAAAAACAAATAATACAATTTAAAAATGGACAGAAGACCTGAACAGACATTTCTCCAAAGAAGACATATATATGGACAGATGTATGAAAAGATGCTCAACATCACTCATCATCAAGAAAATGCAAATCAAAATTACAATGGGATATCACCTCACACCTGTCAAAATGGCTAAAAATAAAAAACACAAGAAACAAGAAGTGTTGGAGAGGATGTGGAAAAATAGGAACCCTTGTGCTTTGTTGGTGGAGTGCAAATTGGTTCAGCCACTGTGGAAAACAGTATGGAGTTTCAAAAATTTTTAAATGGATCTACCATACAGTCCAGTAGTTGCACTACTGGGTATTTATCCCAAAAACACAAAAAAATTAAATCAAAGACATACACGCACCCCAATGTTTATTGCAGCATTATTTACAACAACCAAACTATAGAAGCAGCTCAAGTGTCCATCGATAAATGAATGTAAAAGAAGTAGTGTGTGAATATATGTGTGTGTGTATTTATATATGTGTGCGTGTATGTGCATGTATACATATATGTGAGGTGTGTGTATATGAGTGTGTGTGTATGTAATGGGATATTATTCAGCCACAAAAAAGAATAAAATCTTGCCATCAGCAAAAACACAGATGGAGCTAGAGAGTTAAAGATAAGTGAAGTAAGGCAGTCAGAAAAAGACAAATACTGTATGTTTTCACTTATATGTGGAATATAAGAAACAAAATCAAAGAGCAAAGGAATAAAAGAGAGAGAAACCAAGAAAAAGTCTCTGAACTACAGAGTACAACCTGATGGTTACCAGAGGGGAGAGTGGAGAGATGGGGAAAATAAGCGAAGGGAATTAAAGAATATACTTGTCATGATGAGCACTGCTGATATATAGAATTGCTGTATCACCATATTGTAGACCTGAAACTAATGTAATACCGTAGATTATACTGAAATTAAAATAAAAAATTAATTTAAAAGATTAAAAAGTAAATATATAAAATTGCAGCACTCAGTTAAGTCAATGATGCTTTATACCTCCAAACTCTTTTTTACAATATTTCCTGAAGCAGGATTATATAACCCTCAGTCCCTATATGGAGAGGGTTTTTTGATAGATATTTATTGGTTTTGCCTATGAAACATAGAGGGAGCTAAGCTCTACTGATGTAAAGTGGACCAAAGAAAAGAATCCTGCTTTGAGGAAACTCACAGCTTAGAGGAGGAGATATACTAAAAATGAGTAAACAAGTAAAAATTACCAATTATGGTAAGTGATAGAAAGAACAAACTGGATGCCAATCTAGAGAAAATAAGAAAAGAATACAGTAAAGGTATGAACCTTTGTCAATAGGATACTCTGGAAGGGTAACTTTCTGGCTGAGACTTCAAGGACAAAATTGGATACTTCCACAAAAAGCATGGCAGGAAAGAATATCTCATGTAGTGCAAACAACCAGAGCAAAAGCCCTAAAGCCACAAAGAACTGGTTTTAAGCAAAGAACTGAAAGAATAACAGTTTGATGGGAGCCTAGGGGTAAAAAGGAATAGTAGCAAGGTAAGAGTTTGGAGATATTAGGGACAAAATCAGGAAGGAACTCACAGCACATAGTAAGGAATTAAGATTGGTTTTAATTGCAGTGAAAACCAATGAAGAAATTAATTCAGTGAGTTAATTAACATTCAGTGAATGTTAAATTGTACTCAGGTAACTCTAATTGTTAGTGGGGAAATGACTGGAAGAAGTGAGAAGGAAAGGTTCTTTTGAGAACCAAGAAAGAGATGATAATCTTTGAGACAAGTATTAAGACAACAAAAATATCTGCTGAATTTCATATGGGAACAAAATAACAGAAAGAAACAAAGATGACTGAACAACCCACCCACTGGTTTAAGCAACTGGTTGAATATTTCTGCAAAATTCTGAGATGGAAATGTCAGGAAAAGAACAGGAAGGAAGGGGTTGGAGGAAAGGATCATAAGAGAGTCCAATCTTAAAGTTTGAAATGTCTCTGATAAACCAAATCTGAAATGTCTCTAAGGCATCAAAGTCTCTAAGGTTAGTCTAGAGTTTAGCAAAGAGATCTGGAATCTACACATTTGGGAGTCATCAACATAATGAGCAATTAAATCCAGACACAGAAACCCCTGTCCACTTTTATATGGTTTTACTCACCATTACTGAGTTTACCTTGAGGCTATTATATTCTATTTTACTTAGAATTCATTGGTTTTTATTTGTGTGTTTTTTGTTTTTACTGATTCCTACCCTGTCTTTTCCACAGTATGGAATCTGGTAGAGTGCTTATTCTGACCTGACATACTACATGTTACCTAAGACCTTCCCTGTGCCTGGAACTGATACTTAATGCCTGTGGTCCCTCACCTGTTTCCCAAACTTTTTTTCAGTATTACCTTCCATAGTAGCCTTTATAGACATTTCTTCCTAATTTATCCCCGTGATATTTTAGATTAGGTAGATTATATATATTTTTATATAATGTATATCTGAGCTCTGTACATAAAAGAATATACAGATTAATATTTTTATTCATTGTGGAATAAGAATGACTAAAATTTTTCCAGTAAAAATTTAAAAATGGAAAGCCTACTAACTTAATACTGTTTACGGTGAGTAATTTTTAGTGTAATTCATTTACTTAAGGAAATTATATCAAATTATATATGCAAATTAGGAGCATATATAAATACATAATAACGATGTAATGAAAAATTTAAAATTAATAATTCAAAACTTATTTTCCAGCACAATAAACAGTGAAAAACCTAAATTACTTAAAAATTACTTTTAGTGAACTTAACTTTTAACTTTTACTTTATATGAGGAAATAACTTTTACTTTGCTAATAGTCTGACAGTCATTCAGATACTATAGTTTTATTTTTCTTTTAAGTACTTTACAGAACTAATTCTAGGTTGACTAAGGCTGTGGACTTAAATAATAAAATATAAACTATTTTTATTTAATCTCCAGAACCAACCAAACACACAAAAGCATTGTGAATCAAACATAAGCCACCCCATTCATAAGCAGAGTGGCAGCCAAAAAGCATTGAAAAGCGACCTCTCCTGTAGGATTTCTATACTGAGCAAATGACTGAGATAAAGTCCTCTGGTTGCAGCCATATACTCACTATAATTTTGTGGCAATATCTTGCAAACATTTTGCACATCTTCCAAGAACTCAATATCGATACCCTTTATGTGATATCCAAGAAAATCCCATGAGAGAAACTAAATGGTGAGAAATAAAACTTTGTAGGATACTACTGAGTTTTAGATGGCCACATACCATTGTAATAACATTTTTTTTTACCCCTTCATCTCCAAGAACCAATTTTTATTTCTTTGAAGGAGATCTTGTTCTTACTGGGAATCTAGGGCTTAGATCATCTGACGTCCAAGGGACTGTAACATTGCCCCATTTCCAGCTCTACTGCTGTGTAGATCGAACCCTTTAATAGATAGGCTTCTAGAAGAGGATATCCCATATATCTGGATTCTCAAGACTTAATTATCCCTTTACTATTAAGTGACATGGGGCACCTGGGTGGCTCAGTCAGTTAAGCCTCCGACTTAGGCTCAGGTCATGATCTCACGGTTTGTGGATTCGAGCCCCATGTCGGGCTCTGTGCTGATGGCTAGCTCAGAGCCTGGAGCTTGCTTCAGATTCTGTATCTCCCTCTCTCTCTGACCCTTCCCTGCTCACACTGCTCTCTCTCTCTTTTTCTCTCTCTCAGAAATAAATAAAACATTAAAAAAAATTTTAAGTGACACAAGCAATAAATATAAAACTAAATAAGTCATAAATTCAAATCTTACTTAAAATTAATTTTAGAAACTTTGACATATAATTAGAAAATATATAAAATAATAATAAACCACTAAAACATTTTGTTTTAATTCTACATTGACTTACACATAAACAGAGGTGTCAGTGGAAGACAGTCCAAAAATATAAATGGTATTTGGAAAAAATATTTAATGACTGGCACAGTTTTAAAATGCATGCTTTTATTCATTTCTATTTCTATTTCAGGATACCTTGACCTCATTCTTCAAGGTATAAGTATTTTCTTTACAGCAACTGCTGATCCATGGATAACCTAGTCCAGAGCTGTCTGGAAGCTTGTGAATCATTTCACAAAACTAGGCTAAATTCAAAAAATCCAAAACTCTTGCTGGGAATAAACATCTAAATAAAATTACTGTTTAGAGAAAGGTCTTTTATATACAACGTTACAATTTGAAAAAAGAAAAAACAACAGGCAAGCAATAATAATCACTACCTCTGCTTTTTCTTTTCAATCTTGGGAAAATTCAACTCCCCAAAATGCATTTTTAAATGCAGCAAAAATACAAGTGAATTTATCTCTGAATATTTTTCCTTAATTATTCAAGGATGAAAAGTGTGGTTAAAAATAGGAGGATTTTTTAAGGAAATAATATTTTTAAGTAATTGGCAAAAATCTCAGCTGGAAGTGAAATAGTCTTATTATCAAATTTAGTAAAGTACAGAGCAAGGCACAAGTGGCAATTTGCTGATCACATGGAGAGGGTTGAATTTGGCAGAGATGAAAGAAGTAGACAGCTCTGGAGTTGTGAGGCTCCCCAGAATTACATCTACTCTCTCAGCGACCAGAATAGGCATATTCTACCTAATAATCATATCTCCAGAAACCTTTCTAGTCTTTAAAATAGCTAATGAATAGTTGTCTAGATCTGTCAATGATTGAAATAGTTTAGGATACAGTTATATAAGGGATAAATATCCTATGCAAATTCAGTTTGGCATACATTAAGGAAAACAAGCTTTCAAAATCTTCCCCACTCCCTTCCCCCAACTCTAAAGCATTAGATTGTAGCTTAATGTCCTGAAAGCCTCTATTTTGTTAAAAGCAAGAGTTTTGTTTTTCTTTTTTCTTTTTTTGTATTTGAACACTGTTTATCACCCTCTTAAATTTATAATTCTCACTTTTTGTCTTATTGTTCATCTTCTGTTTTAAACTTCTCAAATGCAAGCTCCATTACTTTTAACTTACTCTGAAAAGAATCAAATATAATGCCACTTGCAAATAGGTACTTAAAAGGCTCTGAGTGATAGATAAAATGTTGATGTCGACAGACATAGGGTCCCAGCAAAGAATGAAACCATTAAAAAGTGACAGAAAGCTAAGCTTGGTACCAACAGGATTTTCATCGTTAAATGTTGACTTACTTAAAAGACATGTTTTAGTAGAGGCAAAAATACATTTAAAAAATTAGCATGCTATTGGGGCGCCTGGGTGGCTTAGTCGGTTAAGCGTCCGACTTTCGCTTGGGTCGTGATCTCGCGGTTTGTGGGTTCGAGCCCCGCGACAGGCTCTGTGCTGACTGCCAGCTCAGAGCCTGGAGCCTGCTTCCGATCCTGTGTCCCTCTCTCTCTGACCCTCCCCTGCTCACGCTGTCTCTCTCTCTCTCTCTCCTAGAAATAAATAAAATATTAAAAAAATTTAAAAAAAAATTAGCATGCTATCTCCTAACACTAGCAACTTAAAAAAAATCTAAGACCAGAGGGACCCAATCCTTAGAAAAGCTAGAGTCCTATGCCTATTCCCCAGAACCTAGGTTGGGTTAGGGATACAATTATTGCAACTACCAAAATCTAATTTTGATATATAATTTTCCTTTTTTTTTTTTTTTCAGAAATATACTTTCTGATTATGATAATATCTAAAACCCTGAAGATTTTAATCAATGGGCATTTATAGCTGCTTCTTAGCAAGTGACTGGCAATTATGCTTTATTCAAAGCACTCCCCATACCCTCACTCAGAAAGCTGGGTAATTATCACTACTTGGTAACCATGTGACTTCAAGAAGGTCATTTTATTTCTCTCAAATTTAAAAATGCCTCTTTTACATATTACAAAAATATTTTCTCTGGTTTTCTCACAGCAAATTTTAAAAGACCTAAGAACAAAGGTTATCATCAAAAACATCATTATCATACTCTTGATGGTGACAATAGTGAAAAGAATGAATTAGATTAGTTTTCATATATATTTTCTACAATGTAATCATAAAGGCTTTCATCAAAAAGATGTTATCAAAGGGGGAAAAGATGATCCTCTCACTTTCTATAATCCTAGTTTAATGGGATCATATGGTATACATTGTTTTACAATTATTTTTTCTCAACAATATATCAGTATTCCATGTCAGAGCATATAGATTAATTTTCATCTTTTAAATTGCTATAAAGTATACTAGAATTTAGGAATATTAAAGTTTATTACCTAATAAAAACTACTCACATTTATAAAATTAGAAATTATATTTCTAGTATTTTTTATTAGAGAATTACCCAAGAATAAATTTTAAATGAAATGACATGTGAAAAAAATTATATTTTCAGAAAAACAGGTATTTTTATTCTGCATACAATAAGACCACACTTTGCAGCTCTATTCATCTGGATGGGTTCATGTGACCAATCCTAGCAAAGGAAATGTTGGCAGAAATACTGTTTGATCCATTTATGATCGCTATATCTTGCAGGAGATCCTCTGTTTTCTGTTCTTTAGTCTCCTGGCCACATGTAGGATGCTAAATAATTTCATGCAGCTCAGTCATTTATATTTCTTCTCCCATGTCCTAGTCATTAATACTGCTTTTTTGTTTGTTTTATCTCTTTCACTTTTATTTGAAAGATTTCCACATCTATTCATGAAAATACCTTTGTGTCATATATGAGGCAGATAGCATTTCTGTGAATCTACTAAATTTGTGTACATAATTTTCTATCATTCATCAAATCTATTTCTACACTTTTAGCTTCTAGTTATTACAATGTATTTTAAAGAACCCCACTTCAGTCCCTCAAAAAATACTCCTTAAAAAATGCTCAACCTAGGGTCTCCTGCTTGGTTCAGTATGTGGAACATATGAGTCTTGATCTTGGGGTTATGATTTCAAGCCCTACATTGGGCATAGAACTTACTTTAATTTTTTAAAAACAAATGTTCAAACTTTTCTCATGATAGGTCTTTTATAATTTCATTTTTAAGAGTCATTTTGCAAAATTATCCAACTTTTTTTATTCTAAGTTTTATATTTTCATTTTTAGAAGTAATTTTCACCCATGTTTAATACTTGATAGGGAAGTAAAACAAATTCAATATTTTTCTTTAAATATTTAACCCTTGATAAAACACCATTTATTATATAACCTATGTTTCATCTAACTATTTGAAGTGTGATTTGTTATCTATTAAATTCTCCCATGATATTTTTCTTCTATTGTAGATGATATAAAAACTCTACCTGGATGCTTTTTGGATTCTTTCTCAAAGCTCAGTCCATTTTCCAGGATATATCATAATCTCAATTTTTTCTAATTATTTTATTAGTATATAAACACTTTCTAGGTACCAACTTAATTATTTTACCTAAGATGTCTTCCAAATTTATCTGCTTTTTCCACTTGTTCTATATTCTTTCTTTATAAATGCCAAGTATGTTTATATTGATTAATCATTTTCTGGCTCTTACTTCTATTAACTTCTCTGGAGTAACTTTTCTGTTATTTTCTACCAAATTATTTCTCAAATACTGTCTTTAATAACAATCCTACTTTTGGCAGATTCTAATAAGGTTTTTATTTCTGTAATTGTTTCTAATCCTCTCCTTTTTTACTGCCATTTTTTGATCTTCTCTGTCTTAGCCCTTATGTTTTTACTCATAATTTTCTTAAGTAGGTTCCATAACCAGTGTGGAACCCAAAACAGGGCTTGAATTCACAACCTAAGATCAAGTTCTGACCTGAGATCAAGAGTCAGACGCTTAACATACTGAGACACCCAACCACCTCTCTCTTAATTTCTCTTCTGTTTCTGAAAATTCACATTTTTTCTAATTTCCTTAAGATTTTTTATAGTATTCGTTGATTTTAGGGTAGCTATATACTTCCAAACGTCTGGATGAGATCTATGCTTTGCTTATGTTAGCTTCCTTCATTTTCTTAAAATTATTTATAGGCAAATTTGATTTGGATACTTTCTGTTACTTTTATTTGTATGACTGTGTTTCCCATGAAAAATGAGGCTGAAGTATCCTTGACTTTATGACTGGGCACTGACTTAATTATGTCTTTGGAATTTGAGTTGTAGGCTTATAATCATTTTTAAGTCATTTATTTGCTCAGGGGCAGCAGAACGATGTGCTAAGTAAACTGAGAAGCTCCACTTTGGTTTTTTTTTTTTTGGGGGGGGGTTGTTTGGTTGGATTTTTTTGTTGTTTTGCTTTGTTGTTTTTTTTTTTCATCTTTTGTCACTAAATTCTATTTGTTCCTTTGTTCTCAGAAGAATGCAGTTTCAAAGGCTTTCACCTCAGAATTCAGCTTTAACAGGCATGAGGTCGATCTGGATCCAATTGGCTATATGCATTTTGGGTTTGTTTTTTCTAATTTTCAAAGGTGTCTGCATACATAACCGTGGTTAGCAGCTTGATGCCTATATTTCACATTCCTACATTTCTTTTGCTATTACATCAACTTCACACTATTTTTTTTTTCCGGTGGCCTACTACCAGAACCTTACATTTCTTTCTTTCCTTTTCTTGCTTTTTCTTCTTTTCTTGTTTTTATGTGTGCACATATGTGTGTACTTATAGATACTATTTTCTGGCCTCTCTCATTTTCTTTTGGAGAATATTGTGCTATCGTGGGATCTGGCAGTTGCTTGCCAAACCTCAATGATTTAGTCCAAATTGTATCACTCTCTAATAAATATGCTTTATAGTCTATTGGACAGTGTGACTTTTTTTTTTAATTTTTTTTAATATGTGGGCTGTTCTTTTCTCTCTTTCAGATGTTTCAAGGAGAGGAAATTAAGCACAGGTACTCTGCTATCCCTATTAAATGCTCTGAATTCTGACTCTAAGAATTGATTTTTAGACTACTTCAAATGAGTGATTTTAGTATTTTTAAAAGATATGAATGTATTGTTCTTAAGCCAGACTGACTACCAGGGAAGTTCTGGCTTTAATCTCTTAGAGTCATAATTCCTGAATATAAATTACTTCTTAGTAACTAAAAATCAAATATAGTGGACCCGGGCAAAGAACAACGAACCAGACTAAATGTAAATGGTAAACCCATTGGAGAGAATTCAAAAAACAGTGTTATGAATGTTTATTCTTCCCAAGAATAAAAAAACAGATCACCTACAAAGGAGAATATCTGCCCAGCAGAAACACTGAATGCTACAAGGATATAGGCGAATGCTTCCAAAGATCTCAGAGAAAATTATATTTAATCTGGATCCTGGAACTAAAGTAAAAAGTAAATATTAGGTTAGAATAAAGACATCTTCAGACATGAAAGGACTCAGGAGATCTGCCTCCCAGACACGCTTACTGGTAAAATCCAGCAAAAAATGATGAAGGAAGCCAAAAAGATGGAAACATGGGAGCCAGAGGACAGTAGAAATACCAAAGACATGCATGTTGAGGGCCATGCAACAAGTCTGTGGAGCTGGCAGTCAGATCAGAGCAGGCAAATGTAGAGCCCCAAAAGGGAAGACAGAGAGAAAACTGAAAAACTGACTGACTGAATGGGGAATTTGGAAAAAAAACTGGAGGTTATGAATCAAGTAAATAGGGGGAAATGGACATTTTTAAACACCAGATAACTATTTTTAAGCACAAAGAGCTGTGCTCTGCTGTGAATAGGATTTACATAACAATAGTGAAGACACTGTGTATAGAATGTTTACTGAAATAATCAACTAATGTATAGAGCAGAGAAGACTTAATGATTATCATGATAACATAAATGTTTTCAACCCTCACAGTATAGGGGTAAGCTCATATATAACAGAAATAAAGTATAGGAGGAAGGGAACTTCAACAAGAAGTTTTCAAAAATAAAATTAAGAACAAAGTCTTCTCCCAATCCAAAAACCTCTAAGAAGGTAGTAGGAAAAAAAATCACTTTTGGTAATAAGTATTAAAACAAACTGTGATATATACCACAGGCAACTCACTAAAAGATTCCAAAAAATAGACAACAATCTCACCTTATATAGCTTCTTATACTTCTTATTATATGCAAGTTATCAAGATAAACAATAACTAGTTCTCAAGCGAGAGGATATGACAACACCATTCGCAATACATAATTCATCCCAACTTCAACTGGTGACCATCTGTGTTAGCTAATTGGGGTGACCATCTGTGTTAGCTAATTGGCATTATCCAGAGGAAAACCAAAGTTCTCACATCTTCATGGCAAGAGATCATTATGCCATTTGGAGCAAGGTGCTTACTGAAGTTAGCCTCCCACCTTCTCATAGAAATATTGATAATTATATTTAAAAAATGTGGCCTCTAGGTCCTTAGACATTCCTAGGTCATGAGCTTACAAAGGTCTTATTTATCTTTCAAAAGAATTTGTATTCATTTCAAAGGAGAGGAGAGAGTACTTAAAATTATAGGTGTTCTAAAGTAAATTTTCTGAGTAAAAAGATAAAGGAGGAAATCTCGTTCTTTCCAATGGGAGGAATTAAACCTCATTTTAACCATGTATTTGCAGTTATAGAAGATAATTGTGTCAATCACCCCTTCTCAGAGAGTGGGCTTTAAGAGACATGGTCTTGACTTAGTCAAACACAGAATAAAAATGTTCTGATTGTTTGAAGAGAGACAAATTAAGAAACTGAAATAGCAATAAAAATTACTGGGAAGGAAAGGAAAATGGGAATATTATACAAACAAGCTAAATTTGCATTCAATGTAGCTAATAATCAGATGTATTAGGAAAAGCACCCAGAATTCTAGTATCTAGATGTTTTGAGAACTGTACAATGAAAACAACTAAGAAAATTAGATATCGTTGGCACTGAAAACCAAGAGTTGGGTGAAAACTTCTGCTTATCCACATGCATATGACCTTTTTTTATATTATGAGGAAAAGAAAACATAGTACACTTTTTAGTGACCCAACTAAGATATATTAAAACACAACAATAAAATAAGTGGAGAATGAGCAAGAAAATAATCTGTTGATCTTCTGTGATTTGAAAAAGCATACTTACAGCAACTCTTGCTTATGGTTAATATTCAAAACATAAAACATTGTGTGTGTGTGCACTAGGGTATCTATATTTGAAAACACCTCAAATTAAAGAACTTATTTTAAAAATACTTCAAAAAATTTTTACATAAGACAAAATAAACATCTCCATGCCCAACACTAAAGCTTTACCAAAGCCTCCTATTGTACTTCCTTCAAAACTTCAGGTCTGTGCTTTAAAATTGGATTTTTTTAAAAAACTTTTTAAATGTTTATTTGTTTTGAGAGAGACAGAGCGTGAGCAGGAGAGGGGCAGAGAGAGGTAGGGACCCAGAATCTGAAGCAGGCTCCAGGCTCTGAGCTGTCAGCACAGAGCCTGATGCAGGGCTCGAACCGGTGGGCAAGATCATGACCTTAGCCGAAGTTGGACACTCAACCGACTGAGCCACCCAGGTGTCCCTAAACTGAATCCTCTTGTTTTTGATCTGCCTCAGAGTTTCCATGTTTCTGATAAAATTGAGGCTTATTGGTCCAATTTCAGTACCAGTTATGTTTTCGAGTTACAAAGAATTCAAGAACAATTCCTGCTCTGGCCTGCCCCTCACAGACACAATTCGTAGGCCAGTCAACCAAACCCTGCTAGAGGTCTACACTGTGCCCCCAGATGTGCTTTCTTCCCCAAACTTCAGTGTTAGTAGTCCTAACTAGTGATTTAAGGATCAAGCTTAATTTTTTGAGAGTCTTCATTTTTTAACTTAATATTGGACTCCCACTACACATCTGAAAGTGAATTCCTAAGGTCTACCCAAAAAACTTGGCCTTCTCCATCTCAGTAAGTGGCCACATCTTCCTTTGGATTGCTCAGGCCAAAAACCTGTGGGTAACCTTGACCCCTCTCCTTTTCTCAAATTCTGCATCCATCTATCAGCAAGCAACTCCTGTTGGCACTAGCATTTTCTTTGCTACTCCCCACTTACAATACCATGGACAAGAACCCACCCATCAGCCCTTTCTTGAACTACTGCAACCGCCCTTCTGAGCAGTCTCTTGATTACCTTTTCCTTCAACTATCTCAACACAGAAGCTTGAAAATGTTTTTAAGTTCATATCATGTCTTTCACTCAAAATGTTCCCTTTCACTCAGACTACAATCTAAAGCCATTACAATGGTTCACAAGCCTCTGCTTTCTCTCTGACTCAATCGGTCTCTTGCCATTTTCCTCCTCTTCCTTAGTTCAGCCACAGTCTTTGCAGTCTTTGTTGATGTTTCCTCAGACATCTTAAGCATATCCTCACAACCAGGTCTTTTAACATGTATTCCCTCAACCATGCAGTACTTGTCTCCTTTCTATTTTCTCTTCAAATATCACTTTCTCAATGAGTCTTCTCTTACAAGATTAAATGATAAAGCAAATTCACCTGCTCTGCTTTGTGTACCTGCACGGTAACCATTACAACTGATATGCTACATAGTTATATCTGTTTATGCATGTATATTATGCCCTTAATCCGATGAGAATGCAAGTTCTAAAAGAGAAGAGTTTGTTTTTGGTTTTGCTTTTTTTATTTACTGTTTTATTCTCAATATTTGTAAAAAATGCTTGTGTTAAAAGACACTTTTTCATGGAAGCCTTTCTTGACCAACCCATACCCAGCCTTAGGTTAGTTCTCTGTTATACATTATTATCAAAAGCCCTCCTGTGTAGTGCTCATTGCCTTGCAAATTGCATTAACATAATGATCAGAGGATAATAAAGGTTCCACTAAAGGTTAAACTTTAAGAACTTTTTTGGCTTTGAATACAGAAGAATTAAAAGTGTCTGGCACAAAATATTTAATATATATTTCTTGAAAAAAGAATGGTTAGCTGAAAAATGACTTCTTGGATCCTAACTCTACCCATGTCAGGCTACTTATAGTTCTTCAGGGTCCTTCATTTCTCTCTAAAGTAAATGTGCTACTTACTATTCATATATTTCCTACATTAAACCTACCCCTGAAACTGGATGTGCTACTTAGTATCTATGCCACCCACAGTCCATTTATTTATTCATCCAGCAATCGTTTTTGAACAATTTTTCATCACACTGATCTAGATGTTATATATACAACAGTCGACAAACCAGAGGAGATCTGTTTATAATCTCCTCATGGAGATTATATTACAATGGGGGCAGAGACATGGAATCTCAAAGAAATATATAATATAATGCCTTAGTTTAGGGAGTGCCGTGATGAAAACAAGGAACAATACATTTGTTTATGGATAAAAGGTATGAGTGGGTATCTTCAGAAGAGGAGTAAAAGAAATTCTCTTTGAGATAAACAACAAAGACAGAGAGAGTACACCGTATAGAAGTGCATGGTGTCCTTGAGTCAAGGCCCATATCCTAGCTTTCTAGTGCTTACCACATATGGCTCAGAGCAGAGACCTTTTCTTATTCTGACACCAATTCCAAAGTAATTCTTTTTCCACACCATTAAGCAATTAACTCAGTTCTGACACTATGAACCTGGAGATAGTCTCATCCTGCAGGTTAAAGACGCAGTCCTACAAGACTGCTCCCCAAACCAACCCCACTTTAAACACCAATCCCAAGTCCAAGTTGGCCCGTACACTTCTGACCAACTGGCCATAAATGGAAGTTCCAAAGTCTCCCCCACCCTCTCAATACACATACTTGTTTGCTAGAGTGGTTCACAGAACTCAGAGGAACAATATACTTACAAGATTACCTGTTCATTATAAAAGGATGTCACTCAGGAACAGCCAGATGGAAGAGATACATAGGCAAGGTATGTAGGAAGGGACACAGAGCTTTCCTGCTCTCTGGGCAGCCACTCTGATTCTCCATATATTTGCCAACCTAGAAACTCTCTAAATTCCATTGTTGGGTTTTATAGAGGCTCATTACGTAGGCATGATTGATCAAATCACTAGACATTAGTGATTTCACTCAATCTTGAGCTCTTCTCCCCTCTCTGGAGGTTGAAGGCAAAAGTGGAAGTTCTAATCTTCTAATTATATCATTAGTTCCTCTGGTGACCAGCCCCAAGTGTTACTTTCCAAAAGTCACTTCGCTAAAATAAACTCAGACGTGGTTGAAAGAGGTTTGTTATGCATATCAGGATAACTTCATCATTTTTTTAATGTTTTATTTATTTCTGAGAGAGAGAGAGAGACACCGTGAGCAGGGGAGGGTCAGAGAGAGAGGGAGACATAGAATCCAAAGCAGGCTCCAGACTCTGAGCTGTCAGCACAGGGCCTGACACAAGGCTCAAACCCATAAACCGTGAGATCATGACCTGAGCTGAAGTTGGAGGCTTAACCAACTGAGCCACCTAGACGCCCCAACTTCATCATTTTTATCAGGAAATTTCAAGGGTTTTAGGAACTCTGTGCCAGGAAGATGGATGAAGATCAAATATATATTTCTTATAAATTGCAACATCATACCTTCTTTAGAGGATTTCCCTTACGTAGAGAGAGCCAAGTGCCTGGGACATTATATTTACTGACCCCAACCTCTCCCTCAGGCATCCAAAGCTAATGGCTGAATAGTGTGAAAATACAAAAGTCTAGATCCTTTGTTCAGATTCAATTCATGCTCTACTGGGGAAGAGCTTCTTCCCAGAGCCTTCCTTCCCAGTAAGGCATTACCTACACTTGAATCCTTGGCCCTGGATCTACTTCTGAAAGAGCTTGACATAAAACAAAAGAAAAGAACATTCTAGGCATAAGAAATGGCAACTACCAACATGATTAAGAATATAGTTGATATACTTTGAAGAAAAGAAATCAAGCTCATATGGCTCAGGTATAAGAGAAGTGTGGTCAGAAATAACATCAGTGTCTAGCCTGGTTTGTTTGACCCTCTCCACTTCTCTCACGCCTAACTATTGCTCTATGAGCTTTGGGAGAGTCATTGTATCTTGTTCATTCCTCTATCTCTGCTGCCAATATTCTTTAGCTCTATAATACATACTTACTGATTCTTTTTCTTTTATGAAATTATCAAGTGGATACTTATTTGAACCTATTGTCTTATAGGTCATTCAGCTACCTGAACATGATTTCCCTTGATATCTTAGGAATATCTTCAATTCCCATTTTTATAATTTAAAAAATGAAAGACTGACAGAACTGCAACAATATAGATAGAAACAACTTGAATGTCACAGTGAACAGACTGACTAATTGAACAATTTGATAAGGTGTAAAAGAAAGTGTGAAAAATCACCTAAATGGCTAGGGTACTTGTGTTATATAAACTGTCATACTGTTGAAAATAAATCCTGCATTTTTTTTCCCAATTATGAAGTACTTCTTTTTATGCCCGTTTAAATATATATACATATATTTGATTTTATTATATCTCTTAATCATTTCAAATTCATGATGCAATAAAGTGAAATGTAAGTATTTAATTTTATCTATTTTGATGTTATAAGAATGTATACTGATATAAATATTTCAAATGAGCTATGTCTATACAAAGTCCCAGCTCCAAATGTTTTAAAAATAATTCCATTACCCACATACACAATAACAAAAGTATTTCTAAGAGGAAAAAAACAAAAACAAAAAACTATCCTGTGGGTGAACTTATCTATACCCAAGTAGGTAGTCTGGCAAGCATAAAATATATCATTAAATATTAGTAACTATCAATTTCCTGTATAGCTGTCCTGAAAACATTTGCCATATCTAATAAGCTCTTTGCCATTGCCCATGAGTCACACTTAGCTTCTGGTGTTGGACTGTATCCCTCAGCTAACAACACAGTATCTTTTGTCTTTAGCTAAGCTAAGAGTAAGTTCTGGACTTCCAATTAGATACCTTTAATAATATGCAGGCTCCAATAAGATACAGAATTTTTAACAATACCTTTCACTTACCCATCCTGTCCATACCATGCCTTCTTACCAATAATCTTTCTTAATAAAATAATAAAATTCCTCATTATATACCACTAGTAAGAGCATACTGTATTTGTTCACGGTGGCTGCCATAAACTTACCACAGACTCGGTGGCTCAGATTTAGTTGCACAGTTCTGGAGCCAGAAGCCTAGAAGTCTAAAATCAGTTTCGTTGAGTTGAAATTAAGACATCAGCAAGACTGCTCTCTGAAGGTTTTATGCAGAATCTGTTTTTTGTCTCTTCCAGCTTCTCATGGCTGTTGTTATTCCTTGGATTGTGGTCACATCTCTTTCTGCTCCATCTTCATCTTGCCTTCTCCACTGTGAGTTTGTGCCAAAACACACTGTCTCTCTATTTTAAGGATATGTGAGACTTCATTTAGGGCTTACCTGGATAATCCAGAATAAGCATTTCCTCTCAAGATCCTTAACTTAACCATACCTTATGCCATATAACATAACAGTCACTCTTTTACCATATAGACTAACATTCATAGGTTCTGAAGTTTAGGTTAGGAATGGAAAAATATTCATAGTGTGCTGTTTTTGATATTCCCATTTAAAACAGTTAATATACTAATAAGGTTTGAAAAGATATATAGACATTTAAGGGGCACCTGGGTGGCTTAGTCGGTTGAGCGTCTGACTTTCGCTTAGGTCATGATCTCGCGGTTCGTGGGTTCGAGACCCGCGTTGGGCTCTGTGCTGACTGACAGCTCAGAGCCTGGAGCCTGTTTCAGAGTCTGTGTCTTCCTCTCTCTCTCTGACTCTCCCCTGCTCACGCTGTCTCTCTCTCTCTCTCTCTCCTAGAAATAAATTTAAAAAAAAAGATATATAGACATTTAATTAGAAAAATTGAGTCTTTGGTAAGGAGAAATTTAATGATATTATTCAATTTTCAGTTTCTTCTCCCATGCTTCAGTGTAGATTGTTATCAACTGCAAAATTATACATTCTAAGTAATTCTTTTTTTATTTTTTATTTTTTTGAGACAGAGAGACAGGGCATGAGCAGGGGAAGGGCAGAGAGAGAGAAGGAGACACAGAATCTGAAGCAGGCTCCAGGCTATTGGCCCAGAGCCTGATGCAGGGCTCAAACTCACAGACTGTAAGATCATGACCTGAGTTGAAGTCAGACACTTAACTGACTGAGCCACCCAGGTGCTAAGTAATCCTTTAATGACCTCCTTGATTCTTTCTTCTTGGGTTTCTATAGATTTCACAGAAAAAATCTTTATCTTATACAATCTCAGTCTCTGAGTCCAATGGTTCTACGGTAAGAACATGAAGAACCCTGTGGCCCAGAAGTTAAATTAAACAAACTTCACAACTACTTAGGCCATAATCCCAAGGATATATTTCTTGCCATTTCCAAATTAACCACACCTTTGAAAACCAGATATTCTAGTTATAAGCTATTTTCAAGACTTATATGTGTGTTCTATCTAGAACAACAGAAATTACACAGCAACACCTACAGGATCAGCAATACAATTTCAAGGGTTTACTGTGCACCCTCTGTTTCAAGAACTATTAAGACTTGTGAGATGATGACACCAAAACATTAAGCCAAGCTTGGGGTTCTTCTGATTGTGAGCACCTGTAAAACTATACAGGCTGCATCCTCATGAAGCCATCCCTGTCCTATCTTTAGAGCTTTGTATCAACCTTCAAGTTAGACTCCTGAGTCCAGCTTCCTCAGTTTGATTTGCAGGAAAGCTAACCTCAAGAATTAACACTCTTGTATGTCCTCAGGAATCCATTTACTAAGCAATAAAAAAATTAATTTTGCTAACTGTTGGGAAACATCTTTAAAAGTTAAATGTCCTCACGTGTTTCACTACGGACACCATTTTTAAGTAATGGGAAACTCAACTCAAGCTAAGTTTTAAAAAAAGCAATTAATTGTTGGCTAATGTGGTTGAAAACAATCTAGGGATAGGGTTAAAATCAGACATGATTTGATTTAATAAAGGTTCCTGTTTCATTTCTTTGAACCCTCTTAGCTTTACCCTCCTTTGACTACTGCTTCTGTTCTACAACCTGTAGCAAAATGGTCTTAGCAGATTGAGGTTTGATATCTACACAAAATGCCCAGAGATGAAGAGAAATCATCCTTTCAATAAATGCCATCTAAGATTTAAGATTTGTCATGGCAGGGGCGCCTGGGTGGCTTAGTCGGTTAAGCGTCCGACTTTCGCTTAGGTCATGATCTCGCGGTTCAGGTTCGAGCCCCGCGTCGGGCTCTGTGCTGACTGCCAGCTCGGAGCCTGGAGCCTGTTTCAGAGTCTGTGACTCCCTCTCTCTCTGACCCTCCCCTGCTCACGCTGTCTCTCTCTCTCTCCTAGAAATAAATAAAACATTAAAAAAAAGAAAAAAATTAAAAAAAAAAAAATAAAGATTTGTCATGGCAGAAGCCTCTAGTAAACTTTCCCTAGCAGTTTAGTGACTCATGTAAAAGCATGTGTTCATTCCTGAACTAACATTATGAGGCCAGGAAAATACCCCATTCATGCATGGGTCTAGGTTTCTGAACTATGGTAAGGAGAATGGGGTTTCCCTTAGACAATAGAGACTTAGATTGAGTGGATAAGAACAGATAAACTAAAAAAAAAATTAAATTAAATTAAATTAAAAAATGAAAAAAAATTAAAATACAGGTGGGAAAGTGAAGGTACATAAGGAGATAAGAGCTGGGCAATGAACCAGCAATTGTTACTGAAAAACCTTTCTGAATTACTAATGCACGCATGCCTAAGCTTTTGTTTAGTATTTATGCAGAGATGACTGCTAGTTAAAATTAGGATAACTAATTTTTTTAAAAATTTTTATTTGAAAGATAGATGACCTTTATTAGTTTCAGGTATACAACACAGTGACTTAAGAACTATAGATGTATGGGGAGGAGCCAAGATGGAGGAACAGCATAAAAGTTTTTTTTGTACACTGCATCCATGAAATACAGCCAGATCAACAATAAACCATCCTGCGCAGCTAGAAAACTGATGTGAGGAGTAACATAACAATCTGCACAACCTAAACCACAGAACTCATCAGGTATGTGGCGTGGAGAGTTGCACTGGGAGAGTGAGAAGCCACGGAGGGCAGGGAACTGTTTTTGTTTGAGGAGAGAGGACAGAAAGCACCGTCCTCTGGACATGTGCAGACGTCCTCTGGAGTTGGGGAGAGTAAGGGGAAGCACCCCGCCACCAAAAGCAGCTGGAAAGAAAGTGGAAAAGTAGAAACAGCCGCAGGGACTGTACTAAAAAGGGAGAAAGGAAAGGGTTTAAATTCCATTAAGACTCTATAAACACGGGAAGCACAGAATCTGAAACTCTTTAGCTCCATTCCTGGTGATGCTCTGGTGAGAAGGGTGAATCCCCAGGAACAGAGTGAACTCTGGGGATCCTCGGGCCACACAGGGAGAGTTGGCTCCCCTGCTGGGAGGACATTTGGTAGAGTCTCTTCTGCCACCTGGTCCCAAAAGACTCCAGAGAACAACAACATTTGCTGGTACTGGAACAAGGCTTTAAGGGTGAAGCCTGGCACCAGATGTGTGTTGTGATTCGCCATAATCCTTGAAACTCTGCCACTACACGATTGCGTGAACTTTTTCTGGGTAGGGGTGGTACCCAGCTGCAGTCTCTGGGCATCAGCAGCAGCATGGTCCTGCAAACATTCCTGGGTACAGCTGGCACCCGGCCATTGATCACTGAAACTCTTCTGCAGAGGGACAGAATGGGTCAAAGCCACAGTCCCTCCCTCAGAAGCAAAGGGTCAGGAAAAACAGCTACATCGAAGATAAAACTTAGGAGGAAGGCTGATGGCTTGGTCACATACAGTGTAGAAGCAGGGAGTGGGCTGAAGCTGGAGACAAAGGACTGGTGCACAATAGAACAGAGTTCCAATACCAGAGACTACATAGCTGGGAGACGCCATTTTCACCACTCACATGCATGCACATATACACCTACAAGTGCCATAACAATCCACCCCAGTAAGCTAAGCAGCACCATCTAGTGTAATGGAGGCATTACACTAAGCCCTGCCCAACTGTGCCAACCTCCCTCTTTGGGAATACACACTTGCTTAGTTTACAGACTATAAAATGCTTCATAGTTTGACTTCTAAAGGAGAATGATGTAATTTCAATTGTATTTCAGTCTGTTCACTGGTCCATCTATTCAATTTTAGTTTTGTTTCTTTTCCATTTCTTCCATTTGAATACAGAAGAAGAAAACATTTACTTTATTTTCAATTTTTATTAAAAATATTTTCATTTTTTCTGCCATATTTTTACTTATTTGTAAATTTTTAAATTCTATTTTAATTTCATCATTTCCTTTTATTCTATTTCATTATATTCATTTCTTCAAATTTTCAAATGTTTTCCTCTTTTTGTTGTTCATTTTCCCCTAATTTTTTTCTATAATCTATCAAGCTCCTTTCAACACCTGGACCAAAAAACATCCAAGATCTAGCACTATTTGTTTTTTCTGTTTGTATATGTTTTAATTTCTTTGATTTTAATTTTTATAATCTCATTAATTCCATTTTGCCCTTTAAAATGATGAAATGGGGGCGCCTGGGTGGCTTAGTTGGTTAAGCATCCAACTTTCTTTCTTTCTTTTTTTTTTTTTTAAATGTTTTATTTATTTCTAGAGAGAGAGAGAGAGACAGCATGAGCAGGGGAGGGTCAGAGAGAGGGAGTCACAGACTGAAACAGGCTCCAGGCTCTGAGCTGGCAGTCAGCACAGAGCCCGACGCGGGGCTCGAACCCACGAACCGCGAGATCATGACCTAAGCGAAAGTCGGACGCTTAACCGACTAAGCCACCCAGGCGCCCCAAGCATCCAACTTTCACTTAGGTCATGATCTCACAGTTCGTGGGTTCGGCCCCACATCAGGCTCTGTGTTGACTGCCAGCTCAGAGCCTGGATTCTGTTTCGGAGTCTGTATCTCCCTCTCTCTCTGACCCTCCCATGCTCACGCTGTCTCTCTCTCTCTCTCCTACAAATAAATAAAAGTATAAAAAAATAAAATGATGAAATGAAGGAAATCACCCCAAAGAGCAGCAGGAAGAAATGACAACCAGGAACTTAACCAACACAGATACAAGTAAGATGTCTGAACCAGAATTTAGAATCACAATAATAAGAATACTAGCTGAGGTTGAAAATAGATTAGAAGCCCTTTCTGCAGAGTTAAAAAGTAAAAGCTAGTTAGGGTGATATAAAAAAAAAAAATACTATAACTTAGCTTGAATGCATGCCATGGCAGCAAGGATGGATGAAGCAGAGAAGCAAGTTGGTGATATAGAGTACACAGAGAATAATTAAGCAGAAAAAAAAAAGAGAGAGACCAAGGCAAAAGAGCATGATTTCAGAATCAGGAAAATCAGTGACTCAAAGAGGAGCATCAGAATCACAGGGGTCCCAGAAGATGGAGAGAGAGGAAAAAGGGTAGGAGGGTTAGGTGAGCAAATCAGAACACTCTCCTAACCTGGAGAAAGACACAGACATCAAAATCCAGGAAGCACAGAGGGCCCCCCATTAGATTCAACAAAAACTGACCACCAACAAGGCATCTCATAGTCAAATTCACAAATACTTAGGCAAAGAAAGAATCATGAAAGTAGTAAGGGAATAAAAGTCCTTAACCTACAAGGGAAAACATCAGGTTTGCAGGAGACCTATTCACAGAAACTTGGCAGGCCAGAAAGAAGTGGCAGAATATATTTAATGTGCTGAATTGGAAAAAGATCCAGCCAAGAATTCTTTATCCAGCAAGGCTATCATTCAAAATAGAAGGAGAGACTAAAATTTTCCCAGACAAACAAAAAGTAAAGAAGTTCGTGACCATGAAACCAACCCTGCAAGAAATTTTAAGGGGGACTCCCTGAGGGGAGAAAAGATTAAATACATGCATACATATATACATACATACATATATACACACCCAAAGCAACCAAGACTAGAAAGGATCAGAGACCACCACCAGAAATTCCAACTCTACAAGAAACATAATGGCAATAACTTCATATCTTTCAGTACTTACTCTAAACGTCAATGGACTAAATTCTCCAATCAAAAGACATAGGGTAAGAGAGTGGATAAGAAAGCAAGATCCATTTATATGCTTTTTACAAGAGACCCACTTTAGACCTAAGGACACCTTCAGATTGAAAGTAAGGGGATGGAGAACCATCCATCATGCTAATGGTTAACAAAAGAAAGACAGTGTAGCCATACTTATATCAAACAATCTAGATTTTAAAATGAAGACTATAAGAAGAGATGAAGAAGGACATTATATCACAATTAAGGGTCTATCCACCAAGAAGAACAAGTGTAAACATTTATTTTCCAAATGTGGAAACATCCAAATATAAATCAATCACAAACATAAAGGAAGTTATTGATAATAATACCATAATAGTAGAGGACTTCAACACCCCATTTACAGCAACGGACAGATCATCTAAACAGAAAATCAACAAGGAAACAATGGCTTTGCATGACACACTGGACCGGACTTAACAAATACATTCAGAACATTTCATCCTAAAGGAGCAGAATTCTTATCCAGTGCACATGGAATGATCTACAGATCAGATCACAGACTGGGACACAAATCAGCCCTCAACAAGTACAAAAAGACCAAGATCATACCATGCATATTTTCAGACCACAACACTATGAAACCTGAAATCAGCCATAAGAAAAAATGTGGAAAGATAACAAATACTTGGTGACCAAAGAACATCCTACTAAAGAATGAATGGGCTAGCCAAGAAGTTAAAGAGGAAATTAAAAACCACATGGAAGCGAGTGAAAATGATAACACCACATCCCAACACCTCTGGGATGCAGCAAAGCCTGTCATAAGAGGGAAGTATATCACAATCCAGACCTTCCTGAAGAAAGAAGAAAGGTCTCAGATATACAACCTAGGCTGGCACATCAAAGAGCTGGAGAAAGAACAGCAAATAAAACCCCAAACCAGCAGAAGACAGGAAATAATGAAGATCAGAGTAGAATCAATGCTATCAAAATCAGAAACACAGTACAACAGATCAATAAAACCAGAAGCTGTTTCTTTGAAAGAATTAACAAGATTGATAAACCACTAGCCAGTTTGACCAAAAAGAAAAGGAAAGGCCCATATAAATAAAATAAAGAATGAAAGAGGAGAGATCACAACCAACACAGCAAAAACAAAAACAGTAAGAAGAGAATATAATGAGCAATTACGTGCCAATAAAATGGGCAATCTAGGAGAAATGGAAAAATTCCTAGAAACATATAAACTACCAAAACTGAAACAGGAAGAAACAGAAAACTTGAACAGACCCATAAACAGTAAGAAAATCAAATTAGTAATAAAAAATCAAAACCAAACCAAGACAAAACAAAAAATCCAGAGTCCAGGGCCAGGTGGCTTTCCAGGGGAATTCTAACAAACATTCAAGGAAGAATTACCATGTATTCTCTCGAAGTTGTTCCAAGAAAATAAAAACGGAAAGAGAATTTCCAAACTCTTTCTATGCAGCCAGCATTACCTTGATTCCAAAACCAGACAAAGACCCCACTAAAAAGGAGAACTATAGACCAATTTCCCTGATGAACATGGATGCAAAAATCCTCAACAAGATATTAGCCAACCAGATTCAACAATACATTAAAAGAATTATTCACCAGTACCAAGCTGGATGTATACCTGGGATGCAGGGCTGGTTCAATATCTGCAAAATAATAAATGTGATTCATCACATCAATAAAACAAAGGACAAGAACCACATGATCCTCTCAATAGATGCAGAGAAAATATTTGACAAAACACTGAATCCTTTCTTGATAAAAAACCCTCAGGACAGTAGGGATAGAAGGATGATACCTTGAGATCATAAAAGCCATATATGAAAGATCCAATGCTAATATCCTCAATGGGGAAAAACTGAGAGTTTTCCCTTAAGGTCAAGAACAAGATAGGTGTTGGGAGCCATTCTGAACTCACTAGTTGAAAAACTCCTTGTGAGGTTAAGTCAAGTTTGCAAGGTCTCTTGCCATCAGATGACTACTGAAATTCATCCCCACTTAATTGTTTCTGCTTGAGCACCAAGCCCCCAAAGCACCTTGTTGATTGGTATTCAGAGTGACTTATTCTGGCCTTGATATGCTGATTGCACCTTGTGAAGGAACTTATTGTAGGAACTTCTTCTCTTGTGATTATGGGAGCAAACATTGTGCTTCCTGAAAAACCTGTTTTTCTTATACTTCCCCTTGATCAAAGAGGCTATTGACATCTGCTCACAAATAACTAACTTTTACCTTTGCTATGCTAAAAACATTGTTTGTATTTGAATGTTAAAGATACCTTCCTTCCCCATATGATAAGCATCTAAATCACCTCCTTGATAAAGGTTATGCATGAGCCTTCTACAAATCTAGGCTCTGGGAAATTTTTACATATCAAGGAAATTTGGCATCAAAAATCATTGTCTAAGACAAATGCCACTCATGTGCTATTTACCATACATGTAACCATAAATATAGCTGAGTCTCAGTCAGTGCAGAGATGCCTGCCTGGTGACCAGAAAGAATCTTGTGACTCACTCATCCCTCACTCGCTGACACTGTCCCTCCTTCAGGGACCCCTGGACCGGCTGGAGCGGGACTCCAGCAGATAGGGATGTCCTCTCTCACTGCAATTATTCAAAACAGTATTGGAAGTCTTAGCCTCAGAAATCAGACAACACAATGGAATGTAAAGCATCCAAATCAGCGAAAAGGAGATCAAATGATCACTCTTCACAGATGACATGATATTCTGCATGGAAAACCCAAAAGAGTACACCAAAAAACTGCTACAACTGATCCATGAATTCAGCAAAGTTGCAAGATATAAAATTAATGCACAGAAATAGGTTGCATTCCTATATACTAATAATGAAGCAACAGAAAGAAAAAAATCTATCCCATTTACAATTGCACCAAAAACCATAAAATACCTAGGAAAAACATAACCAAAGAGGTGAAAAATTTATACCATGAAAACTATATAAAGCTTCCGAAAGAAATTAAAGAAGTCCCAAGAAATAGAAAAAATATTCCATGCTCCTGGTTAGGAAGAACAAATATTATTTGTTAAAGTTAAAATGCTGATACTCCCCAAAGCAGTCTACATATTCAGTGCAATCCCTATCAAAATAACACCAGCATTCTTCACAGAGCTAGAACAAACAATCCTAGAATTTGCATGGAACCAGAAAAGACCCTGAATAGCCAAAACAATTCTCCAGAAGAAACCCAAAGCTAGAGGCATCATAATCATGGACTTCAAAATGTATTACAAAGCTGTAATCATCAACACAGTATGGTACTGGGGGGGGGGCGGGGGGAAACAGACACTCAGATCCATGGAATAGAACAGAGAACCCAGAAATGGTCTCACAAACATATGGCCAACTAATCTTTAACAAACCAGGAAAGACTATCCAATGGAATAAAGACAGTCTCTTCAGCAAATGGTGCTGGGAAAACTGGACAGTGACATGCAGAAAAATGAACACTGACCACTTTCTTATCTCATACACAAAAAGAACTCAAAATGGATGAAAGATGTAAATGTAAGACAGGAAGTTTATAGGGCAGCAGACCCCAGTTCAGAGGAAGTCTCACAACCCTGGATCAGCATTCCTAAGGCTGTTTGCAAGCTAAAAATTGGTTCTTTCTTCATTTTTTCCATTCCCTGGTCTACGGTCTGGAGACGTTTTCTCTTGTCCAAATATAATCCTACATTTCCATAGCCTCTTTTTCTCTTCCTTTTGTCTTTCCACAGAAGATGATCCCTCCCCTCTATGCCTACATCACCCATTTTATCTCTCCCAATTTGCAGTCATGTACCTATGGCCTGCCAAGCTGTTCCTGTGGGTCTCTGGAGATGTTTCTGTCACTCTGTATCCCAGATTCCTAGAATTTCAAGTCTTCTGGCCTCAACACTGCTGTGTCTGAGGGAGGAGGGAACTTTAGAATCCCCTACTTCTCTGCCATGTTGATTCCTTCTCCTCCTCACCCCTTTTTTTCAACATAGTACTGGAGATCCTAATCACAGATATCAGACATGAAAAAAATTAACAAAAGGCATCCAAATTGGTAAGGAAGTAAAACTGTCATAATTTGCTGATGACATGATGTTGTACACAGAAAACCCTAAAGACTTCACTAAAAATCTTGTAGAACTGATAAATTCAATAAAGTTGCAGGATATAAAAATCAATATGCAGCAATCTTATAGCATTTCTATACTAATAATGAAACAGTAGAAAGGAAGAATAAAGAAAAACAATCTCACTTACAAGATTATAAATATACCTATGAATAAATTAAAACCAAGGAGGGGAAAGACCCATACTCTCAAAACTATAAGATACTGATGAAAAAAATTAATGACACAAATAGATGAAGAAATACATCATGCTACTGGGTTGGAAAAACCAACATTGTTAAAATGTTCACACCATCCAAAGTAATCTACAGATTAAATGTAATTCTTATCAAAGTACTAATGGCATTTTCCACAGAACTAGATAAAATCCTTAAATTTGTATGGAACCCCAAAAGACCTCAAATAGCGAAAGCAATCTTAAGAAAAAAGATGGGGGTATCACAATCTCAGATTTCAAGGTATATTACAAAGTTATAGTAATAAAAAAAAATCATACTGACACTAAAATAGACACATAAAGCAATTAAATGAATGGAGACACTAGAAATAAATTCATGATTCTATGGCCCATTAATCAATGACAAAGGAGACAAGAATACACAATAAGAAGAAGGCAGTCTCTTCAATAAATGGTGCTGGGAATACTGGGCAGCTACATGCAAAAGAATATGCAAAAGAATGAAACTGAACCATTTTCCTATATCATATACAAAAATATATCCAAAATCATTTAAAGACCTACATGTAAGACCTAAAGTCATAACATTTCTAAAAGAAAACATAGGTGGTAAACTCATGGACACTGGCCTTAGTAATATTTTTCTGAATAGGTTCCCTCAAGCAAGGAAAACTAAAGCAAAAGTAAATTATCAGGACTACATCAAACTAAAAAGCTTTTGCACAGCAAAGGAAACAATAAACAAAATGAAAAGATAGAGAAATCTTAATGACTTCATTGCATAGTTTTAAAATGCAAATTCTAAATGACTGTTCAACTTTTATTAAATTGATATTTTTAATGAGGAAAAATAATGCTAGATATTTGTTACCAAAAGATATCACAAATGTAGGTTGTAAAAAATTAAGTTGAAGGATATATAGAACTATATAACAACTTATGGGATCAGGCACAGGGCCTAAGAAAACTGTGTAAATACAACTCCACTGCCTTGCTTTTTCAAAAATAATGCATACAAATATAATTTTTAAATTAGCTTCCTTATTATGTGAAAGAATATTTAAATGATATTAAAATAAAGAGAAAGACTATTAAGATACTGACAAAAGAGGGGCGCCTGGGTGGCTTAGTCGGTTAAGCGTCAGACTTTTGCTTAGGTCATGATCTCGCGGTAGTGGGTTCGAGCCCCGCGTCGGGCTCTGTGCTGACTGCCAGCTCAGAGCCTGGAGCCTGTTTCAGTCTGTGACTCCCTCTCTCTCTGACCCTCCCCTGCTCATGCTGTTTCTCTCTCTCTCTCTCCTAGAAATAAATAAAAATATTTTAAAAAAAGATACTGACAAAAGAAACATTTTTTACTGCCTTTGAAATAAAATATTCCAACATAATTCCTCTGAGATAATATGTTTGATACTTTGGTAAATATAAACAATACTCAAGTGATCTGCCCTAGAAGAAATGGAGAAAGAAAAAAATTTATCTGTCATTTCGTCTATAGTTGTTTGAAACGCACCTTGCATTTGACACTAAGTACTTATCAACGAAAGCATAGTTAAGACATTTCAACACATGTGCACACATAAAATGTATTATTTTATTGTTGACTATCCTTCCACTTATATTCATCATGAAAATTTAAGAGACAAATTCAAACTTGCTGCTAGTGCCAATAATATTCATTATGCCTCCATTAAACACTTCAATTTTGTTCTATAAAAATATTAGAAAAAAGCACATTGTTGATAAAATAGAACGTTATTTTTTTCCAGTGTGCTTCCTATGTTCTCTTATTTTCTTTTTCTTTTACTGCCCACTTTAAAAAGATTTTCTATATAAAATGCCAGAAATTTTTAAAAAATGTGTAAATTATAGGGACGGGAATAAAAGCATGGAGAAAATATTTTAATTAGAATAATTTACCAAAAAACACATTTAGGAAAATGGTATACTAATTTTTTTTTGTTATTTTTTGTTATTTTTTTTGTTATTTTTTTTATTTCTAGGAGAGAGAGAGACAGCGTGAGCAGGGGAGGGTCAGAGAGAGAGGGAGTCACAGACTGAAACAGGCTCCAGGCTCTGAGCCGGGAGTCAGCACAGAGCCCGACGCGGGGCCCAAACCCACGAACCGCGAGATCATGACCTAAGCAAAAGTCGGACGCTTAACCGACTAAGCCACCCAGACGCCCCCGGTATACTTATTTTTAAATGAATTTATGAATAAATGGATAACAAACAATTTCTGGTTCTAAAACTCGATACTACAAAGTAATGAATCTTTAAAGCTTTTTGTATGTAAATTATATATTGAAACTAATACCATGTAACTCCAAGAGAACATCTGTCTATAAAAGCAGACCTCTTCTCAATATTTGAGGACAAATGTTATATTCAACTAAGTGCACAATTAATGTACTTCTTCCAGGGGGTCCTTTAGAGTTAAAAAACAAAACCAACAAAACCTGTCATTAATGTACTTTCAGAGAGATTGCCTGCAATGGTATTTTCCTTAAGTCTAATAAAAATGAGTTTCTTAATAATTACTGTGTATAGAGAAGTGAAGTATTCCTGAAATAGTCCTGTTCCTCTATGTTTTCCCTTTCTATTTTTTCCACATACTTTTTCCTCTCTTCATACACTATTTCCTTCACTGGCAGTAAGGTGGTTTGAAAGTGAGCATAGCTTTCTTTTGCAGTCTGAGAGTACATATTTATCCATTGGATATATTTTTTTTTTACTCCAATATACACACAAGGCAATCAGGTGATATATACTTAAAAGTACACAATTCTAAGTTTGTACACCATGTAAATAATATGACCAAAATAAACCCAAACTTGAATTGGCATGATTTTTCTTTAAACTCATTTTTCCTATGATTTATTAGATCAATGTCTCAAAATAATAGCAAAGGTGTAACCACATTCCAGTTTTCCCAGAATTATATAGATTCTGAAATTCTTCTACAGTCTAATGATTGCAAATCCCCAAGATTTAGTAATATTCAACTTTCACTGAATATGTTATGTCATATCTAGGGCTTTTAGACAAAGTAAAATGTGAAATTTCTTCCTTGGGATATCATGAATCATTCTGGACCTACTATATTCCTAAATACATAGATGACATGCCGTAATTAACTCTGCCACTTGTGTATCATGGACTATCACTTTTCCAAGTCTCTAGCCTTCTCACTTATAGAAGGGGAAAAATAATTTCATCTCTTTTGCAAGATTTATTGATAATCAACTTATTAGACAAAAGTACAGGAGTTGAACAATTATCTTGAAAACCTTAACTTCTCAGGATTTCAATTATCTCATTTATAAAATGAGGACAGAGTTTCTCAGTCTCAGTATTACTGACATACTGAGTGGATAATTCTTTGTTGTGGGAGCTCTGCTGTGAATTGTATAGGATGTTTATTTAGTTTTTTTCCACTAAATGCTAGAATTACCTACCCCTCAGTTATGACAACCAAAAGTGTTCCCACATTTTTCCAAATGTCCAACTGGGGGCCAAAATCACTCCAGTTGGGAACTAATGGATTATGGCTCTTTCTAATATCTTTTCAACATTTTACACTTCTGCCATATTAGAAAATGGACAATGAGAACATTTTGTAAGTTATAATGTAAAATACAAATGTTATTTGTTCATTCCTCAACAGTCCTTATTAAACAGGGATGACATACTTTAAGAACTGAAGGTGAATTAGAAATTATATTTCAAGGGCCTTACTTACTAGGAGGGAAGGTCAGCTACACATGTAAACAATAATTTCAATATCCTACAAAGCAATGGAAATTTTGGGCTGGATAGTTAGAGTAACACAGTTTAAGTAAATTTGAGAAAGAAGCTTAGAGGATTATTTCTAAGCAAAGTAGGCCATCTAAGACAACTGTGACACAGACTAGGCTAAGAAAAGCTATTACTCTTACTAATGTAGTTTAAGCTTACATTATTAGAGTCATAAAATTTTTGAATTTGAAGGGACCTTAGAGACCACCCAATACCATCATCCTCATTTTACAAATGAGGAAATTGAATCTTTTCTCACCCCTTGTGCGTTGGCAGCACACATACCAGGAATAAGCATGAAAAATCGAAATTGATGCCAATGGCAGCAGGAGGCTGCTTTTTTATATATTACATTTTAAAGGGAATAACAGACGGGCACCTGGGTGGCTTAGTTGGTTAAGCGTCCGACTTTCGCTTAGGTCATGATCTCGCAGTTCCTCGGTTCGAGTCGCGCGTGGGGCTCTGTGCTGACTGCCAGCTCAGAGCCTGGAGCCTGTTTCAGTCTGTGACTCCCACTCTCTCTGACCCTCCCCTGCTCACGCTGTCTCTCTCTCTCTCTCTCTCCTAGAAATAAATAAAACATTTAAAAAATTTTAAGAAAAAAATAAAGGGAATAACAGAAACCATGACCTTCTGCTAAATTAGGAAAGAATCACTAATACTATATACCCAGATATTGCATACAAGATTAAAACTATGATGATAAAGCAGAAACATTGTGTTGCCTGGCAGGGTGTAAAGATTTTGCAGCTGGGAAGTACAATGTGTGGGAAGAATTTCCTTAGTTTTGAGAATAGTATTTAAAAGAATTCCCTGTAATATATATATACACACATAAGTAAAGGCAGTGACTCCCCAATCTTGACTCTTGCCCTACATTTCTTAATGCACATTTATTTTAAATTAAAAATAATTCACAATACTGCAATATATTTGAAATGCACAGTAACTTTTCAGAGCAAGTATGCTAATTCGAATGTTTGCAGGGACCAAGCAGGCAATGTGAATATGTAAACGAGTCCGAGTATAATACAACAGTTGTCCTAACACTTGCAGTGCATAACCTGAACCACAAGTCTGAAAGAACTCATACATGATTCTTAGAATGCTGAGAAAACAGAGTTCCCTAGAACTACATTTTCTGATTTTAAAGGTATCTATTAGAGAAATTTAGATATTCAAACATTAAAAATAAAATTGGAAGAAACTGAAAATTAAACTGTATTATGCCTTTTAATTTATTCTTTAAAAAAAGATTTAAGGGGCGCCTGGGTGGCTTAGTCGGTTAAGTGTCCGACTTTCGCTTAGGTCATGATCTGGCGGTTCGTGGGTTCGAGCCCCGCGTCGGGCTCTGTGCTGACTGCCTGCTCAGAGCCTGGAGGCTGTTTCAGTCTGTGACTCCCTCTCTCTCTGACCCTCCCCTGCTCATGCTGTCTCTCTCTCTCTCTCCTAGAAATAAATAAAACATTAAAAAATTAAAAAAAAAGATTTAAAATGTTTTTACTTGGTATATAGGGGGATTGTCTTTGTAAGATACATATCAGCACATATTTGTTTGGGGGATTATATCTGTGAATTATTAACCAATAGTTTGTGTTTTTGGTATTTTCTCTTATATTCTCCAGCTCTTCCCTATTCAAGCTACTAGATGTTCTCATTAACGGCCTTAATTAAAGGTTGACAAAAAGAACCCCCCCCAAAAAAGTCAATTCTTGGGCTTAAAATTTCAAATATCTACTGTAGTGAACTCATCTACTTCAATTTGGAATATATACTCTTAAATTTGAGTGACTCCCAATAAAAATAGTTGAGAATTGGCTGTTCCACCATTATAGAAGCAAATCCCCGTCCAAAATTTTCCACATACAGCACCTTTATTGGCAACCTAACATACACAAACAAAAGTTATACACTGAACTCTTGAAGATGTTTCGACCTTCTATCCTTTTGTGTACTCTAAAACTACATTGCAAGGAAGGCTTATGTGAGGCAAATATGACAATGTTCTAGCATCAGATACAGTCAATTGAAAGTTGATGATCAAGAAATCTTCCAATTAAAACAGGATTATAGCATCATTTATGGATTAGTGCTAAAGAAACATTCTAAAAGATACAGGTTGCAGGACAAATGACATCTTTATACTCTTTTTATGCAAGAAGAGAAGAGATATCCCCACACACATGCTTCACAATACTATAGCCAATCTACTCACATCATCAATAAATGCTCATTTATCATATTAATTCTAATTAACAGGTCACCCCTCTCACCAATGAAAAACCTATTTCTAATATTCATTATGAAAATGAACCCATTATTCATGGTGATAGGAGGTAAGGATAGTTGAAGCACTTGTAGGATGGCCTCTGAGTTTGATCAAAGATGCGTTGATTACTCCTAGACTGGATATTCTGATGAATCCAATTGAACACTTTTAGAGATTAAACTTAAAGCACCTAACATGTACATCAGAAAAGAACATTCATGTTGAAATATTTTAAACAAAATTATAGACATCATATCATTCAGGGATAAGGGCCTGGGAATGGCTTGAGCAAAGACAATGGAGAAAAACACCTAAGTAAGAAAGGTCTTTCCTGGAGATTAGAAAAGATTTCTTGGACTGGTAGGTAGGGGGAATGTCAGAGAATGCTTGAAAAAGGATTAAGACTAGTTAGGACAAAGACAAAAAGATAGGAACTATAAAAAACTAAAAAGTTTACTGAGAATGCGAGCTAATACCCAGAAATTATTTATTTTCATGAGCTCTTTCTTTATATCTCCTTGTAGTAATGTCAAGAGAGAAACCTGTTCCTAAAATAAGCACTACATATTACCTATGCATAAATAATACAAGGCATGAAAGACACTAATTTTTCTAATAAAAATCCATCACCTTGAAGATTTCATACAGCAGAGTGAAGCTGACATGCAGTTTTAAATATGATGCTATACATTACATCATATAAATATGCAGAGTGCTTTGGAGGCAGAGAGATACATTTAGTTGAGCCAGAGCATTCAGAGAAATCTTTCTGGAGGAGACCATGCTGAATAGAATGATTAGTTTGTAGTGTTTGATTTAGGAGACTATTTTTTTTTTCAGTACTGGGGAGAAATGATGATGGTAATATGTGATAGAGATAAAATTATCAATATTTAAGAAATAAAAATGATGTGAGTGGAAAGTTGTCATGGGCAGGGTGGAGATTATGAAGAAAAATGGCAAAGCTACCAGCGAGTTCTTGACCAAACCTATTTCCTCTTCTTCCTGGACACTCAGCTGCACTGTACTGACTCTGGTGTAACCATATCACTAAGTTTGAGTCAGTGGCATATAAACAGAGATGGCATGTCCTACCATAGGTCACTTCAGCCATGCCCGTTCTTCCATGTTCTCTTCTGTTGCTAATAGAAGACAATGAGATGGGAGGTGACTGGTTTCTAAATCATCTTTGGAAGAGACAATTCTGCCCATCAGTAACATCATTAAAAACTTTATGTTAAATTGAAAACCAACTTTTACCACGTTTGAAAGATTGCACACTTTGGAGTCTGTTGTTACTATAGGATACCTTTATAAACAACAATAGAGGAGAACAAGATATTTGAATATGGATTGATAGTGGTTGCCAACATCTCCAATAACACAGATGGAAGAACAGGTTTATAAGATGACAGATCAGTTTGTCGTTCTGTACTGAGGTGTCTGTAGGATGAAATCAAATCGGATACCAACGAGACACTTGAACATTTGAATATGAAGGAAAGGAGGACCTCAGAGATTTAACTAACTTCAGTAATGACATTCAGTAGTTTGGACTTAATTCTAAATATGATGAGACATTAAAATATGCCTAAGGAAGACAATGACATGGTTGTATTTGCCTTAAAAACGGTTTTTTATGGTGCAGACTATGAACTGGACACCGAGAAGGAGTCATGTTTAAGGAATTTAATCTTCACAGGATAATACACTATTTCTACTGGGAAGCAAAGACAAAAACTTTTCAAACTTGCAGTACCATCCTGACCAAAGAATGAACAAAATAAACTGGATTCTGCATTAAAAACCCAAAAAGAATATCTTCTTGGGGGGTGTATTCCTCAAAGGTCTGAACCACTATTGTGAACATACTTGAGTCAATTTGGCTATTCAACTATTATAATGTTCTCTTCTGAAACATCAGGGAGCCTTAGGAGAATGGGGAGTGGGGAGATGGGATACTATACATATATCATATAATTTATCTTTCAGAGAGGGAGACTTTCTGAGCCTGAAAGGGAGTGCTGTTCATAATCATGCTGGGACAAAATGCAAGCCAGAATTGTCCGAGGCAAATATATGACCATTCTATCCCTAGGATCCTTCCATATAGCCTGCCAGGCAGTATGTTTTGATGAATACAATATTCAGATCAGATTCTGCCAAATAGTCATACAGCTTATTTTTGTAAGATTAAGAAATTCATCACTCTCTGTTCTCAGATACTGAAACAAGGTCTTTGCACAGAAGGCTTGCTTTAGTTAAATGAGAAAAATATTCTGAAACTCTCTAAGTAAATAATCCAAGAGTGGAATTTATTATATCTTTTTGCATAAATAGAAAATAAATTCCAAAGGATTTCTTTTGGCTTTAAAAAAGAACCTCACAATTATCTATGCTTGACATCATTTAGAATACAAAGATGTCAATTTAAACATTCTTATGAGAATAATTAAATCACGAATCAGACTTTTTGAAGTTACTGGTTTTATTTCATTGGACTTACTGACAACTCTGAAATCTTCAGATTTCTTCACAGACTTTTTACAAATTAGACTTTCAAAGATGACTTTATTAACAACAGCAATAAGAAAAAGAGGTTACTGATTCATCTGCAAACAAGTCTCCACAATGAGCAGGGGAGTGAGATGAATATATCTGTGATGTTGTCACCTCACCAGTTTATGAGAGCTAATTTTGTGATACTAAAAAGGATCTCCTTCTGTAACTATTGAGGAAAAATGTATACCACCTACTTTTTGGTTATGAGATTTTTGTTTTCACCAGCAATAAGATAACATAAAATTTTAAGAAAAATAATTAGTATTTTGTTAGTTAGCAGTGAGGCAAAAATACAAGAAAGCAGGTCCTAGAAGCATAGAACTTTCAATATGAAGTATGCTAAGGAGAAGTTTTAAGTAATTGGGATATTATAATCCTAACATCCCCAGGTAGAAACAAACATATTTTGATGTCAGGATCAGTCAACAGTCTTGGATCAGATGACAGAGTTTTCCACAAAATGAGGAAAGGCAAGATTAGATGGAGCTCTAGAACTTGAGGATAGGCCCCAATGGGATATGGAACCTGTTATATTTACAAAAACAATATAAGAGCCATGAACCATATATAATCTAAAATGTGTCTCTGTATGCTAAGAACTTAGGAGCAAAAATTTTCTTTCCAGCCAGTTTCCCATTATGTTTTAAAAGAATAAAATCAGGGACGCCTAGGTGGCTCAGTCGGTTAAGCATCCAACTTTGGCTAAGGTCATGATCTCACGGTTCATGGGTTTGAGCCTCACATCGGGCTCTGTGCTAACAGCTAGCTCAGAGCCTGGAGCCTGCTTCAGATTCTGCCTCTCCCTCTCTCTCTGACCCTCCCCTGCTCACACTGTCTCTCTCTCTCTCTAAGTAAATTTAAAAATTTGTTTAAATTTAAAAAAAAGAACTGCAGTCTCAACTCATTATTTTGGTAACATGCACAAAATCAATGAAGTCATTGAATTACCTTACGTGCTTTCTCCCAATATACAGGGTGTCAATGAAAGAGAGCTAAGGTAGCCATGAGATTTTTTACAGCATGGCAAGAGTTGTATTAGGATTTCCAGAGTAGCATTAGGAGTCCCAAACTAAGTGGAAGTTGAACTGTGGAGTGCAGAGCTGCCACAAGGGTCCTCAAGTCCATCTTCTGTCCCAGTGTTTTTGCATCTGGAACTTGTGAGTGCAACTCCTTTATATTTTGTAGTGCTTCAAAATGGAGGATGCTTCCTCTGTACCTACAATCATAGCTAAAAACTCAATCTTTTACTTTCTAATTTAATGAATTATTCTTTGTCATTTCAAATTTACTTTATTGTTGGTTAACACCAAAATCACGCTTTCCAAAAAAATGTAACTCTAAAAATGCCCTCTTCTCTCCAGCCTCTCAAGACATATTACTGTTCATAGAATTGTTTCCTACACTCCAACCTTTCTCAATCTTCCTCTCAGCCACAAATTTAACCTTTTCTTTCATCTAACCATCTCCTCCCCTTCTTGAAATCTTGCTGTGGCAGGAGTCACCCATTCTGGTAGGCTCTGTGTTCCCTGTGAGATTTAGCTCGGGCTCCTCTGTGCACCAAATACTTACTCCATTCCAGAACCTTCCAAACTTGCTAGGATACCGCTAAATTTTCTACCTTTTCCACTCCTGCCAACACTGTTTTCAATGTACTGCACTGTAGAAAAATAAACATTCTAAGCTGCCATTCAATAAGAGGTTGATATTAAAGTGGTGGTTTAGATTTCATTTAAGGACTAAGTTCTTTGGAGTACTTGAAGTAGCTGGCAGGCAGAATCACCATGCTCTACCGTTGGCGAAGACAAACTTATAGATTCTTCAAATGTCACTGTTACGTATATATTTTCAAAAATCTTAATGATGAAACTTTCAACACTATACTATAGATTCTCCAAGGTGTAGCCTCCAAGGTACATTGATCATAAAGCTTAATTTATTTGTCATATAAACTTTGTTTAAACTGGAACTAAGGACGTTATCTGGATATAATATTGGATCACAATTTTTAGACACTAGGTTTATCTCACAAAATACCAAAAGGTTATTATGTTCAGGCTTGAAAACATTTCATATTTTTGTACGTATTTCATTAAAGAGTTTTTAAAATAAATAGTTCTCATGAAATTCTACCAGGTTTTAAGCAGTCTCTTCAAAATATTAATTTAAGATTATGAATGAGTACAAAAATGTAAAAAGGCTTAGGCTTTTAAAATCAATATAGACTTCTAATATAACTATTATTTGAAGAACTCTACCAAACAGATGCCTGCATTCTAACATGTTCATTAAAGAAGGAAAACAGCACAGTAAACAATCAACCAAAGTCAAAGGCAATCTATGAAATGGAAAAAATATATTTGCAATCCATTAACAGGTTAATATCCAAAACATATAAGGGACTCATTCAACTCAATAGCAAAAAAATAAAATTAAGGTTAAAACTAAATAAAATAACCTAATTTAAAAATGGACAATGAACCTGAGAAGATATTTTTCCAAAGAGGACATACAATGGCCAACACACACATGAAAAGATGTTTAACATCACTAATCATATGGGAAATACAAATCAAAACAACGAGATATCAAACTACATCTGTTAGGATGGCTTTTATTTTAAAGATAAGAAATAATGTTGGTGAGAATATGGGGAAAAGGAAACCGTTGTATACTGTTAATGGAAACATAAGTTGATGCTATCACCAATGGAAAACTGTTTGGAGGCTCCTTATAAGAACTATCATGTGATCCAGCAGACCCACTTCTGAGTAGAGATCCAAAGGACCTTGAAGGCACACCTGGCTTCCTTGTGCATTGCATCATTTTTCACAAAAGTCAAAGTACAGAAACAACCTAACTGCCTGTCAATGGATAAAGAGATCAAGAAAATGTGATACACACACACTTTATTCAGCCATAAAAAAGGAAACCCTATAATTTGTAACAACATGGATTAACCTGGAGGGCATTATACTAAAGGGAATAAGGCATATACAGAAAGACAAACGTGACCCCATAGTCTTAATTAAATGTGAAATCCATTTAAAAAGGGGAGAGGGAGGTAACAGATGTTATGATTTAACTTGGAGAGAAGAAGTACTTCACAATGCATATTTAGATCAAATCATCATGGGGGCCCCTAGGTGGCTCAGTCGGTTAAGGGTCCTACTTCAGCTTAGGTTATGATCTCATGGTTCGTGGGTTCGAGCCCCACATCGGGTTCTGTGCTGACTGCCTCCTCAGAGCCTGGGGTCTGTTTGGATTCTGAGTCTCCCTCTCTCTCTCTGACCCTCCCCTGCTCATGCTGTCTCTCTCCCTCTCTCAGAAAAAAATAAAACATTAAAAAAATTAGATCAAATAATCATGGTTATACTTTATATATCCTTACATACCTTAAGATTACATGTCAATCAAAATGAAAAAAATAATACTGTATTATATACTTGAAATTTGCTAAGATAATAGATCTTAAGTAGTCTCACCACAACACCTCCTCACTACCAAAAAGGTAACTATGCAAGGTGATGAATGTGTGAATTGATTGTGATAATCATTTCACCCTATATAGATCTATCAAGCCACCACACTGTACATCTTATATATAGCAGTTTTATTTATCACTTAAAGAAAGACAAGGTCAGTAGAGAGTCAGTGAAATAAAGCAACAGCCCAAACCCCTCACTGCTCCCAGCATGGGTGAGCTGCAGGGAGACATGTGCCCTCCATGGTCATTACACACAAGAGGCCATAGATGCCCTTTCTGGGTCCTGATGACAGCAGCATGGCTGGGTGAGAGGAATGACAGCCCCTAAAAGTGTGAGGAATTTTGGACTTTGAATGGGGGTTGGTGTGGATGAGAGCGTAGCTACCAGACCCAGAAGCTACACAGATCTGGGACCCTGGGTGATCACTCAATTGTCTCAGGAGGAGACACCAACACATCCTGATAATACTGGGCAAAGGCATGATCACCTTGCCCAGGTGATGCAAGATGACGGAATGGTTAGGGAGTGGCCAGCTAGATCTTGGTACTGGAAGAGAGGGTAGGATAATGGTTCACGTTTATCCAACAAGAAGTGCATACCACCACTTGGAAAGATTTTCTATTTATGGAAGTTTGTATAAATAATATGAAAAACAGCTGCTTTCAACTTTACCTGCCAACTTTTTAAAATTCAACCTATTTTTCTACATGGAAGCCTTACAAATGTAAAGAAGTAAACTACATATAATAAAGCAGAGTTTACAAGTAGCCTCACTTGTAAATAACCTTTTGTTATTTATTTAAAAAAAAGAAAGAAAGTAAAGAAATACCGTCTGGGAATGACTTTTGGAAATGGAGTTGTTAGACTACCTCTAGAAATGGCATTTGATCAGTAAGTTAGAGGAGATGAGATAGAGCAGAAGGCCTTCAAGAGGCTGATTAAACAATTGAAGTTACATTTTTTTCTGTAATTGGTATATGTTGACTGAGGAGAAAGAATGCCTAATATATTTGATTTATATATAAGGAAGTTAAAGTTAAATATCTGGGCTCATAAATATATATATATATATATAATTACAAACATCAGAAAAGTATATATCTATGAATCACACAAAAGCATGAATAAAGAGACTCTTCAGAGATAATTCTGCTATTAAGAGGAGTAAAGGTACTATGCCACACTCCTTATATTGAGAAGCCAAATTAATAAAATAGCCTTCCTCCCATGGTGTATTTCATTTTTCATTACTATATATGTAGTTAACAGTGCTAAGCACTTTTTTTTAATGTTTATTTTTGAAAGAGAGAGTGAGTGTGCAGGTGCACACACGAGGGCAGGGAGGGACAGAGACAGAGACAAAGAGAAAGAGAGATAGAGGTTCTGAAGCAGGTTTTACACTGTCAACAGAGAGGCCAATGAAGGGCTGGAACTCAGGAACTGGGAGATCATGACATGAGCCGAAGTCCAGTGCTTAAGCGACTGACCCACCCAGGCACTCCACTAAGTACTTTTTAAAAATAATTAGTTATTCTAGATGTTCTGAGGTGATTTATATTAAATATAGTAAAGTAACACATCTAATGAATATTTCTATTAACATTCTTTGCAATATTGTTAAGTTGAGTGGCCAAACCGCCTGTCTGAGCTGGACATATGGTGCTCTGGTTTCAAGGGAAAAGAGGGGAAACTGACATGTGATGGGCCATGTGTCATTGTGTGTAGAGTGAAGTGTGTCTGTGCATTTGGTTCTACTTCACTGTGTGGATAGCATATGCAATGGACAGACAAATCATCATTTTACAACATCTGGTCTTTCTAGATGGTAAAGACTTTGCCAGGTTATGACAAAAGGAAACTTGGAAAAATAGTACGCTTTGTGCTAAACCTCATAAGAAAACCTGTCTTCTGAAAATTTGAACCTTAGAGTACAGTAGATGGGTTACAGGAGTGAGAAAGGAGAAGGATTCAAACCACAGGTATCTATTTCAAAAACACTTTCAGAGTATAACTACTGTTACATTTGTGCTGTTTAACCAAGGTTATTACATATGTAGTGATTGAACTCAGTTCTTATTTTAAGCAGCTGGTCATGTTAAAAAGCAGATGTTGTAAAATATGTTTTTGCCAAAAATTTGCAGGAAACATTGTGTTTTGGAAATGGAATTGCTAAACCACTTGTATGAACAGTATATGACTATTGATATTATTCAACGGTTTGGAGAAAGTCAGAGGAAAATGATTACAAAAGATAATTTGCTAGTATGTTCATAGATGGGTAGTTTCAGATAAACCATTTTTCTATATGTGTATTTTATTTTGCTGTGTCTGTAGTGTGTATAATGAACAAATATTTAGTCGCTAAATGTTAAAATTGCAAATGTAAGAGACTTAAATAAAGATAAAAAAATAAAAAATATAATTAACACATCTTGCGTACTTTATTTTGAAATTATAGGAAAGCTTATGTCCTATAAATGGCTTTTGAAAATAAATCCGTTGAATACCTTTGCATTGAACATTACAATGCCTCTACTTGTCCACTCTTCTGGTGGTAGAGAGAAGTAAGGAAATATGTAGAAGAAAATGCCTACCAATTAGAACCATTGTTACATAGGTATGTTTTTTTTTTTTTTTAATTTTTTTTTAATGTTTTATTTATTTCTAGGAGAGAGAGAGAGAGACAGCGTGAGCAGGGGAGGGTCAGAGAGAGAGGGAGTCACAGACTGAAACAGGCTCCAGGCTCTGAGCTGGCAGTCAGCACAGAGCCCGACGCGGGGCTCGAACCCACGAACCGCGAGATCATGACCTAAGCGAAAGTTGGACGCTTAGCCGACTAAGCCACCCAGGTGCCCCAGGTATGTTTTTTTTTTTTTTAATACTACTGTTTATAAAGTGGACAAGTTTGTATTTGAAATATCTAATTTTTACAGATGTTTAAAGGTGCAAGATGTATTTAACACTAGAAGTAGTAACATAGCACCATTTTGTAAATATCTTTTTAAAACTAATGAATGATACTGTCTTTGAAAACAGAATCGTTAGTTCACCTCTTTGATCAGTATACTGTCTGCACTTGTCCACAGGGTTGAAAGAGAAGGGAAGGAGGGAAGGCATTGAAAAAGTCCTTTTTCTATGTATACTAGAAAACTTCCGATTATCAGTGCCCTATACATGATACATATTTTTTTTTACCTTTGCTATACTGTATATGTTGTGCATGCACTGGATGAATGAGCTTTAAATTTGTAGTATATATAGCCTCTAGGCACTAAACAGGTGGCCAGTGTATGACCAAAGTTATTAGTGAACTAACACATTTTGTACACTTTGTGTTAAAAGGCACAGAAAGACTGTTCTCTGAATATGACTTTCAGAAATAAAGTTATTTGTTTTAAAAAGGTCTAATTATTTTGAGAAAGAGAGCAGGGGAAGGGTGGACAGACAGAGGGAGAAAGAGAACCCCAAGAAGGCTCTGTACTGTCTGTGCAGAGCCTGATGTGGGTCTTGATCTCATGAACTATGAGATCATGATCTGAGCTGAAACCAAGATTCTTACACTTAACGAACTGAGCCACCCAGATGCCCCAGAAATAAAGTTCTAAAACCACATTTAAGTCACACATGTGCCACAACCACTGGGTTGTGGTGGAACGAAAGAACTGAAGAAGTAAAGGATTCTGACCTAAAATATGGATATTTAGAAGACACTTTGAGATATAACTATTATCTGATGTGTACAGTTTATTCAATACAACTGGGCATATAGATAAATGTAAAAATTATTTGAAACAGTCTTTCTATTTGTATAGAAGTTCACAACATATGTTAAGAATAGAGGATATGAAATGACACCTTCCTTTAAGGATCACAGAGACAACTGTCTTTTGGAAAGGGGGCTATTAATTTTGATCTCTTGGAGCAGAATACAGGCCGTTCACTGAGTGAACTCAGAACCCATGTTTCCAAAAAGCACAGATACTCAAAAACTGCTACTGACTTCTTTACGATATTAGCAACAATAAATATTTTACAATAATCACACTATTTTCTTCTGAATAAAAAAATGAAATTATCAAATTTATATTAGGGATCTAGAGGTTGGGTAATGAAATTTAGTTTGCCAACATTATGGGTGACACAAGCCACACATGATCAATTGCATAGGGATACTGCATGCACATAATTCACTGGATAAAACTTAGGAAATTAGCTTCTTGGTTTCTATATTTCCCATAATAAAGAAACTCTTTCTTCTACTGCAAACTTTTTTTTTTACAAAGTGTCAAATCTGCTCCTAAAATAGTTGAATTACAGTTTTAAAAATCTATCTTCCAACACTTTCAACACTTCACTTGTTAATTATATTAGTTAAACAAAAATCCAACACAAAATGTGCATTGATATTTACCTTTACCCAAAGTTAATTATCTTGGAAATTAAAGTCAGCAAACACAGCACAAAAGTAAAGGTATTTTATAGCTTCCTAGTTTTTGTGTGAGTCCCGTAACCTGTACTCCTAACATCCAGTTTGTCTCATAAATACATTTGTCAATACTGGTAAGAAATATCAGAGTGGATGCTAAGTAACAGACAGCAACTTTAGCAACTGAAAAACGAAGTTGAATTCTCAGCTCCCAAGTTTGCAAAGTTCTCCATGAAAAGATCAGCCATCAAAATTCTCAGCTTGTAACCATTTCCTGAGAACCCAAAGGAAACAAGAGTTGCTACACAGTCATTAAAATAGTTTTACATCTAAGGGTGCCTGGGTGGCTCACTCAGTTAAGTGTCTAACTCTTGGTTTCGGCTCAGGTCATGATCTCACAGTTCAGGGGTTTGAGCCTCACATCAGGCTCCATGCAGGCAGCACAGGACCTGCTTGGGGTTCTCTCTCTGACTTTGTCTCTCTTCTCCTTTCTCTCAAAGTAAGGAAGTAAACTTAAAAAAAAAATAGTTTTACACCTTGAGCCTACCTTCTCTTACTGTCCCTAAATCTATCCTTTCAACAGTGTGGAGGTTCCTCAAAAAATTTACAATAGAACTCCCCTATGACCCAGAAATAGCACTGCTAGGAATTTACCCAAGGGATACAGGTATGCTGATACATAGGGGCACATTTACCCCAATGTTCACAGTAGCACTCTCAACAATAGCCAAAACATGGAAAGAGCCTAAGTGTCCATCAATGGATGAATGGATCAAGAAGATGTGGTTCATCTATACAATGGAATACTACATGGCAATGAGAAACAATGAAATCTGGCCTTGTGTAGCAATGTAGATGGAGCTTGAGAGTGTTATGCTGAGCGAAATAAGTCAGGCAGAGAAAGACAGCTACCATATGTTTGCATGTATAGGAGGATCAGGAGGAACTTAACAGAGGACCGTGGTGGAGAAGAAGAGGGAAAATAGAGGGGAGAAGGAGGGAGGCAAACCATGAGAGACCTTTGAATGTTGAGAAAAAACTGAGGACTGATGGGTATGGGAGGGAGGGGAGGGAGGGGAATGGGGGTGGTGGGCATGGAGAACGGCATTTATTGGGATGAGCACTGGGTGTTATATGGAAACCAACTTGACAGTAAACTTAAAAAATAAAATAAAATAAATCTATCCTTTCAATGAAACTCCATTTTCTAAAGTGGCATTTCAACCAACAATTCTTTTAATTCTCCTTTTATTCCTCTCTTATTTTGAAAGCTATCAATGCATTAGAAGCTATAGTTCCATCAGTTCTAAAGTATGGATTAAAAAGTTTTTCTATAAACAAAGAAAATTAAGGAATGCAGATAAAACAAGTAACATAGTATTCGATCACATAAGTAACACTGAAATAAAAATGTGAACACGGGACGCCTAGGTGGCTCAGTTGGTGAAGCGTCTGACTTCGGTTCAGGTCATGATTTCATGGCTTGTGGGTTCAAGTCCCACATCGGGCTCTGTGCTGACAGCCAGTTCAGAGCCTAGAGACTGTTTCAGATTCTGTGTCTCCCTCTATCTCTGGCCCTCCCCTGCTCAGGCTGTCTCTCAATCTCTCTCTCTCTCTCTCTCTTTCTCTCTCTCTCTCTCTCTCTCAGAAATAAAAGCATTAAAAAAAATAAGCGAATGTAGGTTCCAAACTTAAAATGCCAGGGATTATGTTTATGAGTTAGCAGATACATGGCTCTTCCAATCAATATTTGCTGCTTCAACTCAAACATCAACAATATTTCTCAAGCTAATTAACTATATAAGTGGTGATTTTTCTCCAATTAGAGAAACTTGGTTATTATCACCCAAATTACTCCAAAGGGGCTTTTTAAAATTTAAGATAACAAATAAACTTATGTTTTCTGCAGATTCAATTTCCTCCTTCTCTGCTGATGAGAGACAAGGGAGCAATAAGCCTTCAAACTGTGTGTTTGCTAAAATTACTATGAACAATACAAACCTGATTGGTTTCTGATAATCACTCATTTTACCATGTCCATGTCTTCTACCATGGTTCATTTTGATAATAAACAAAAGATTTTTTTCATCCGAATACTATGTTTCAGTGATCATACAATAGTACCTACAAAATTCTTTAAATGCTGAATTTTAAGATATATGGTCTTTGTTTATGTAGCCAGACTTTTATTATGTGTCTTACACATCACATAAAACTTCACGACATGAATGTGAAAGCTTGAAATCCAAAGCATAGTAACAGGAGGAAAATGTTTTTTCCAAAAAGGAGTCATATATCTTAAAATAAGCCCTCATTTTAAAATGTGTTCTCCTTATCCGACATGGATAACCACAGTCATTAATTCTAACCCAACTTCACTCTCATTTATATCAATAAATGCCCTGACAAGCTTGAAAACTTTTTCTACCTTTATTGTCTGACAAAGACAACCCACTGTGAGAAATAATGGTGCTCATAAATGAGAGGCAAAGAAGCAATAACAGTTTCATTTACAGATCATTAAACAAGAAACTAGCTCAGAGAAAAGATCACTGTTTAAGGCTCTTATAGGCAAATATGGGCAGGCATATTTCAGGTAGGTAAATTCATAGAAATAACCTCACCACTTCTTCTACCAAAAAAAAGCTGAAGAAAAGCTCTCAATGAAGCAATAATTATCTGTACTGTCACCAAGGATCAAGTCACTATGCAGAATTATGCTCTTGAAAAGATACTTAAATGCTTTTATTAAATAAAACATTTGTTAAATTCACTAGGTTAAGGAGAACATGCTCTTTACTACAGTATCTCAATTTTATGTATGTAATGAAAATATGCACATGTGGGTCCTCACGCCCACACACAATTCCTAAAGAAAGACTATAGCAAGAAGCAGTTCTCATAATATGTGCCTACCATTTTTAACCCTGCAAAATTCAAAGTAATGTGTTTTTCTAAAATAATTCAGAAATGTAGTAAAATCTATCAATATATTCTTCTTTAAATTCTTCCATAGCCTTCTTGCTTAGAAAATAGTTCCTTGCTCAGCTGTCACATTTTTATATTTATTGATTTTTGCATATTACCCTATTCTTTACAGTCTTTCTCATCTAGATAAATGACAAATCCATTTTACCAATTGTTCACCATAGAGTTTTTTCCTATACTTTTTTTTTAATCTTATGGTATACTTTGTGTCTGATCACTTTGGTTCAACATAATATTCTCAAGATTTTTCTGTATTGTTGAGTATCAAAACTTTGTTTCCTCTTAGTGCTGAGTAGTTTTTTACTTTATGGCATTATTTTTTCGTGTGGGAGCATTCAGAATAAAGTTGATATAAACATTGTTCTACAGGTCATCTTTGAAGAGACATCTTTACTTTTGTTTAAGATCTAAAAGTGAAATGGCTAATGTGCCACCTATCTGTCCTTCCTTCCTAGATCTGCAACAATACCGTGGGAACCTGTAAATATCTTGTCATTTGCCAGCTAGCACTAAGTTAAGTTCATCTGTAGACGACACTGAAGAAAAGGTTTCTCTCCCACGTTCCAGTGACCACCTGTCCTCACACCACTGAGAGCACATGGCTTCTACAGACGGTACTGAGTGACAGTATCATACAGTACCTTCCTATAGACAGCTCCCCCAGGATTCTCTTGGGAGACTTTCTAGCAAACTTCCAAAGCACAGAATCTCTCTTGAGAAGACTTTTTGTGGCACTCCAAAGTGCATATTTCTAGGGAGTTCTCCTGGTACAATACCTCAGGAAATATCACCATCCTGTGTGCACAGATATCCTCTCCACTGAAGCTGGAATCTCAGCTGGGGAGGTGGGAGGAGATGAGATTCTCTGGTGGGTGCTTATCTCAGTCTAACGGTTAATGGCTGTTCCTTTTATTTACTATTCCTGTATTCTTAATAATGTTCTTTGCCTCTCATTAGTCCAAACCCATTACTCTAAACCTGTTCATTCTTCCTAGTAAGCTTCCCCTCTTCTAGTTACTGTGGACTTTCTCTTCTGAGTGTACTCTGAATGAAAAAGCTTGGTTACAGAGAAAATATGTATTTAATTTTAAAAGCCACTGACAAAAAGGTTTTCCCCAACATTTTGCAATTATTCACCTCCATTAGCAATGGATCGGGGATCTGGTTGCTCTACCTTTCCACCAATATTTAGAGTTGTTATTTTTTAATTTCAATCATAAGACTATGTATTAACATCTCACTTGGGTTTGTCATTTCCTGGTGACTTACATGCTTAGTAACTATCTTTATTTGTGAAATATAGCAAAGGCTTTTACCCATTTTTACCTGGGCTGTCTTCTGATCATTTAAGTATAAGATCTCTTTAAGATTGTGGATACAAGTTTGTAGCTACCCTATTCAATTCTTTCAATTTGTGATAGGCTTATTTTCTTGGGTATGTCTCCTGAAGGTAAGTTTTTAATGATGATAAAATTTATCATTTTTTTCTTTTGCATTTAAAATTTTAAAATTTTGTGAGTATATCACCAGAAACCTTTGACCACCCCCAGGTTCATGAAGATATATTCCTATACTTTCCTCTGGAAAGCTTATGACTTTAATATGTAGGTCTATGACCTATCTTTAATTAACAGTGTTTAAGGCCTGAGATAGAAGTCTATTTTTCACCCTCACATGAATAATCAATTTTTCCAGCACTGCTTTTTGAAAAGACTTTTCCACTCCCCACTGAATTGCCTCAGTATCTTTATCAAAGGTCAACTGACTATACATAGGTTACTTTTTACTGGTCCTTTCCCTGAACAATTTCTCAATCTATCCTTATAAGAATACAGCACTCTTTATTATTATAACTCCACAGGAAATTTGCAAGCAAGTAGTATTAGTTCAACATATTTTTCCCCTAAACTATTTGTCTACTGAAGACCCTTTACATTAACAAATATTTTATTACAATCTTGAAATTTCTATGGAAAGCATGCCAAGATTTTGAACAAGATTGTTTGAAGTCTACCTGACAGCTGAATGATATTGAGCCTCCAAATCCAGGAAAATTTACTTAGGTCTTTTCAAATGTATCTCATCAATCCTTTTTTTACTGCAGAGGTCAAATATTTGATTTGAGAGTTTAATTCTAAGTATTTTTGATGTTTATGTAAATTATATTTTAATATGATTTCAATTGTTATTGCTAAGTATACTAATAATTTTATAGATTCCCTGGAATTTTCTTTGTAATTACACTATCTGTGAATAAAGACAGTTATTTTTCCCTTCTAATTTGCATGCCTCTTATTTCTTCTTGCCTTGTTTTCACTCACTAGGGCTTTAGTACAACACTGAATAAAAATAGTGAAGCATATGGTATTCATCATAGTAAAAAAGGAAGTAAATAGTTTCCTCTAAAAGTTCTCAATCAAGTTGAGAAAGTTCTCTAGTCTTATTTTGCTGAGTCCTTTTTCTTTTTTTTTTAAATGAATGAATGTTGAATTTTGACAATCTGCACTTATTGAGATGATCATATAAATGTTCTTTCTTAATATGGTGAATTACAATGTTTGATATGTGAATGTTATATCACAATCAGATCAAATCAAAATGTTGCTCTCTTGAGAAAACAACGTGGACATGATGCATCATTCTTTTTACACAGAGCTGCTTTGAATTTCTTAATATGCTAAGGATGTTTGTGGATCCACGTTCACAATACATATTAGATTGGAGGTTTTTTCTTTTTTCTTCTCCTGTAATGTCTATGCCTGGTGTGAGTATCAGGATAATGACTAATAAAATGAATTGGGAAGTACTCATTCCTACTCCATTATCTTAAAAAGTTTTTATGATTTTATCTCCATCATTTAAAAATATTTGTTAACAATCACCAGTAAAGCCATCTGGACCCAGCAGTTTTACTTGGAAAAAGAGAAAAATTTATTTCATTCTATTTTCCATCGTGTTATTGCTGACTGTGCTGGATTTTTTGTTGTCAAGGTGGTGCTACTGCTTCAAAATAAGGCTGGGAAATACATTTCCCAGCTCTCTTCCTGACTTTATTCAAGTAAGATCTTCAAAGACAAGGTCATACATGGGATTTGGAAGCAGAAGTGAAGCACTGGCCATTACTCACTGACCAATCCTGGTTGACAGATCCAGTGATGTCTATTCCTTGAGAACTGTAGCTTTAGCTTGTCTTTGTTCCCTTCCCTACTTGTCTTTCCAATTTCTTGCCTGGCCAACCACCTGCTGCTCCATGTTTAACACCAGACACAATCACACAGAGAGGGTAGATACCACAGAGAAAACAGCAGTTCATCCGGAGGCAGATTTTTTTAAATTTTTTAATGTTTTATTTATTTCTGAGAGACAGAGAGAGAGAGAGGGAGAGAGAGAGCATGAGCAGCGGAGGATCAGAGAGAGAGAGAGATACAGAAATCTGAAACAGACTCCAGGCTCTGAGCTAGCTGTCAGCACAGAGCCAGATGGGGGGGGGGGGCTTGAACCCACAAACCATGAGATCATGACCTGAGCCGAAGTCGGATGCTTAACCAACTGAGCCACCAAGGCTCCCGGAGAAGCAGATTTTTAATGTTTATCTTTGTGAGAGAGTGAGCAAGTGCGAGCAGGGCAACGGCAGGGACACTCTGGCGCTGACAGCAGAGAACGAGATGTGGGGCTCAAACTCATAAATCCGGATATCATGACTTGAGCTAAAGTCGCATGCTTAACGACTGAGCCACGCCCACACCTCAGAAACAGGTATTTTTAAGGCAGCAAAGACTTACAGGTGGGTAGCATTTTCCAGACCTCTCCAAAAGCTCCCCCTTCGCCCACTCTCTTTGGTGGCTAGTCACACACAACTTCTCAGATTTCCCTCCATTCATTCATTCATCCAGGCTAGTGCTGAAGAGGGTTGTGATTAGTTGCTGTTCTTGTGATCTCTCACCCTGACCCCTGCGCCACCCTCTGTTAACATCTCTGCGTCACCTTCTCCCAGATTATATGAATTCTAGCCTAAATTAAACATTTTATTTCCATAACTCTAGTAGTTCCACTTCCTGACAGAATTATCATTAGTTTGCTGACGCATGCGAAATATTTAAAAATATTTGCTTTTTGATCTCTTGCTTTATTAGACTTTTTTGTTGTTCTACTGATTTCTCACTTTATTTTCTGCAGAAAGAATGTTACCATTTGATACTTTAGTCCCTTCTTTCTGATATATGTACCTGATATTTTATTTTCATATTAGTTCAGTGAAAGGTTAAGAATAAAGTGAATTCTTATGTCTTAAGTGATTATGCTAAATGTGTGTGTCTAGTGTTTTACTATGAAAGTACTTTCCCCCCTTAGGGTATATTCCTTATCATATCAAAGAATAACCTCATCATCTTAGTTTGTGTTGATATTAAAAAAAATCTTTGGGTTTTGGAGATATTTGATCTACTACTTTGATTCCTGCAATACTCAGTTAAGTTACAATTATTAATAATATGTAGCATCATATTTGCCTTAGAGTTTTCCTTCATCTTCATAAGCAGGATTGCTTTATTCACCAATAGTATATATTCAGGTCTCACATTGGTCTAATTGGTAGAACTAACTCAAGAGCTAAAAACTAAGACTTTATATTCTACCCTTATGAGAAACAAAGAAAAAATAAAAAGATCATTGCAAACATATCTGTTAGCCCTGAGTGATAAATGTCTACTATGAACTATACCAGTTCAATGTTACTTTGCCAGATTTTGTTATGTGAGATACAACTCCTTAATATAAAACTCCCCTAATTCTCTCTGTTCTTTAGAAGGCCAAAAACTAAATGTTTAGGACTACAGGTTATATGTTCTCTGTCATTCTACTAAACTGTGTCTCTGGAGAGCCAGAGACAGTAGATAAATGAGTAAGTGACTGTTTCAGTAAAATTTTACTAATAAAACAAGTACATGGCCACCAGGCCACAGTTTGCCAACTCCTATTCTAGAAACGTTATACAGAAAATAAAAATAGGTCTTCCTTAAAAGTATGAAAGGACTAATCCAACTAATATTTAGCACAAAAAAATGACAAATTTTGCCCTTTTTAACTTTTTTTTAAACTTAATTTTTCTCTCCACTTATGTTCGTTGGTTTCTATTTATATCTGTTTACCAGATCATTATTTATCTTATTACTTTTATCCTTATGAAGTTACTTTGTGTTTTTGCTGTGGTCTCTTGTAGACAGTACATATTTGGCTTTGGCTTTAATCAATTTTCAAATTTGGGGGGGGGTTCAGTTATACACAAAACACTAGAAGTTTGATTAGATAATTCTTTGAAGAGTATATATTATGAATGTGGAATATAAATAAGTAATGGGTGAACACCTGAAATGAATGCCAATAGACCAATCTATTTACTAGCATTATAATGACAATTATCTCCATTGTTTCTAAGCGTTGAGCTGGAAATAGATTTTAAAGAGGCAATATTAATAATATGTGAACACAGACTAATTACTTTGTTTCCATGAAAAATAAAAAGTGATTTTATTTCTATTAATAGATGTATCAAATGTAAAGCTACCTAAAATATTTATAGTAATTAGCAAGCTTAGACTAGTAACAATCAGTTTGTATTATTAACAGATGAAAAAATATCCCTCCCACCTTGTCTTGTATTTCATATTTTGTATTTAAATTGCTTTCTTCACATTTAAAGCTTTACAAATAATGTATGAGTGTTCCTGGCTTTATGAGTAGTAGCACACTTTAGGGCACAGATTTGAGTATCTAGAGGCCAAGTTTTTTGACTCACCTCCAATAAAAAGATTAATTTTCTAAAAATAAGAAATTATAGTTCTAAATTTAAAATGAACTATAGTGTCAACTTCAACAGAAACTTTCTGGGCTTCAGGTACCTTTTCCTGTAAAATGGGAAAAATAAGGTTTCCTTTCACGTATCACAGGGTTTTATGAAAATCAAAATATATAATTTGCAATTTCACTTTCAAAACTATAAACTCTTACACAAACCAAAGATTTTGTTGACCTGTATTCTCAACAATTTGTTCTTGTTATTATTCAAGACAGCAACTAATGTTTTAATTCTCTTATTGTCTTTAATATCTTTGAAGTTCAACATGATATCAAGATATCTTTTTCTAATTAATGGCACAGATACACTAGAAAAATAAATAAAAAAGTTTATGATAATCTATTTGAAAGTTAGAGCACTTGGAGCCCTTGGATAAAATACGTATAACGTTTGTGAAATAGGAACTATATAAAGTATCATACAGTAAAAAAAAATCCTATATTCATATTCTAAAATCTTCTTTAATTAGAAAATTAAATTATTGAATCATAAAAATTTAAATGTGCAGCTTCTTTAATTCTTTTAATGCATCCAAATATGATCTATGCCATTTAATTGCCATATGTATTTTATATAAAAATTTTATATGCTGAATTATGTCTTTATTTCCAAAAGTAAATTGACAAAAAGTAAAAAAAAAATTGCACTGCGATTTTCCTTATTTTGGTCTTATTTTGCTTTTTTCTTCCTGTGTTTCTATACTCCTTTTGTTTCTCAAGTGCCCAACATCTTCATGGTACATTTTTATGAAAGCCCCCTGAGATACCTCTACTTACGTTACCCCCATTCCCAAATATCTGAACCCCTGAAATAACCTCTCTCTTCCCCTGACCCTTGCTATCCATCAAAACTCCTAGTCCCTTTATACAGCTGGGTTTAAGAGGAATCAGGATGAAAATAAGTCAATTACTCTACTTCATACAAATAAATTACAGAATTTTAACTCTTCCTATGATGTTTGCAATTTTTTTTTCTGTGTCTCTCAAAGTTGTGATTTTATTTTATTTTTTTTACAAATAGTTTATTGTCAAATTAGTTTCCACATAACACCCAGTGCTCATCCCCACAAGTGTCCTCCTCCATGCCCATCCCTCCTCCCCCCACATCCATCAGTCCTCAGTTTTTGTCAGCATTCAAGAGTCTCTCATGGTTTGCCTCTCTCCCTTTCCCCCACCATTTCCGCCCTTCTTCTCCCCCTTGGTCCTTTGTTAAGTTCCTCCTAATCCTCCTATACGTGCACACATATGATATTTGTCCTTCTCTGCCTGACTTATTTCGCTCAGCATAACACCCTCAAGGTCCATCCATGTTGCTACACATGGCCAGATTTCATTGTTTCTCATTGCCATGTAGTATTCCATGGTATAGATAAACCACATCTTCTTGATCCATTCATCTGTTGATGGACACTTAGGCTCTTTCCATGTTTTAGCTATTGTGGAGAGTGCTGCTATGAACATTGGGGTACATGTGCTCCTATGCATCAGCATTTCTGTATCCCTTGGATAAATTCCTAGCAGTGCTATTGCTGGGTCATAGGGGAGTTCTATTGTTAGTTTCCTTAGGAACCTCCACACTGTTTTCCAGAGGGGCTGTACCAGTTGACATTCCCACCAACAGTGTAGGAGGGTGCCCGTGTCTCCACATCCTTGCCAGCATCTAGAGTTCTCTGATTGGCTCATTTTAGCCACTCCGACTGGAGTGAGGTGGTATCTCAGTGTGGTTTTGATTTGTATTTCCCTGATGAGGAGCGATGCTGAGCATCGTTTCATGTGTCTGTTGGCCATCTGGATGTCCTCTTTGGAGAAGTGTCTGTTCATATCTTCTGCCCATTTCTTCACTGGGTTGTTTGTTTTTCGGGCATGGAGTTTGGTGAGTTCCTTGTAGATTCTGGATATCAACCCTTTATCTGATATGTCATTTGCAACTACCTTTTCCCATTCCATTGGTTGCCTGTTAGTTTTGTGGGTTGTTTCCTTGACTGTGCAGAAGCTTTTAATCTTGATGAGGTCCCAACAGTTTATTTTTGCTCTTGATTCCCTTGCTTTTGGGGATGTGTCAAGTAAGAAGTTGCTGCGGTGGAGGTCAACGAGGTTGTTTCCTGCTTTCTCCTCTAGGGTGTGGAAAGTTTCCTGTCTCACGTTCAGGTCCTTGATCCATTTTGAGTTTATTTTTGTGCATGGTGTGAGAAAATGATTTAGTTTCATTCTTTTGCATGTTGCTGTCCAGTTCTCCCAACACCATGTGTTAAAAAGGCTGTCTTTTTTCCATTGGATATTCTTTCCTGCTTTGTCAAAGATTAGTTGGCTGTATACTTTTGGGTCCACTTCTGAGTTCTCAGTTCTGTTCCATTGGTCTATGTGTCTGTTTTTGTGCCAATACCATACTGTCTTGATGATGACAGCTTTGTAGTAGAGGCTAAAGTCTGGGATGGTGATCCCTCCCGTTTTGGTTTTATTTTTCAGGATTACTTTGGCTATTCGGGGTCTTTTGTGGTTCCATACAAATTTTTGGATAGTTTGTTCTAGTTTTGAGAAGTATGCTGGTGCAATTTTGATGGGAATTGCATTGAATGTGTAGAGTGCCTTAGGTAGTAATGACATCTTAACTATATTTATTCTTCCTATCCATGAGCATGGAATGTTTTTCCATTTCTTTGTGTCTTCTTCAATTTCCTTCATAAGTTTTCTATAGTTTTCATCATACAGATCTCTTGTATCCTTGGTTAGGTTTATTCCGAGGTATTTTATGGCTTTTTGTGCAATTGTGAATGAGATCAGTTTCTTGATTTCTCTTTCTGTTGCTTCATTGTTGGTGTATAAAAATGCAACCGATTTCTGTACGTTGACTTTGTACCCTGCAACTTGGCTGAATTCTTGGATCAGTTCTAGTAGGCTTCTGGTGGAGTCTGTCGGATTTTCGATGTAGTGTATCATGTCATCTGCGAAGAGTGAAAGTTTGACTTCCTCTTTGCCAATTCTGATGCCTTTGATTTCCTTTTGGTGTCTGATGGCTGATGCTAGGACTTCCAGCACTATGTTAAACAGCAGTGGTGAGAGTGGGCATCCCTGTTGTGTTCCTGATCTCAGGGGAAAGCTCTGAGTTTTTCCCCGTTGAGGATGATGTTAGCTGAAGGCTTCTCATAGATGGCTTTGATGATGTTTAATAGGTTCCTTCTATCCCAACTTTCTCCAGAGTCTTTATTAAGAAGGGATGCTGTATTTTGTCAAATGCTTTTTCTGCATCTATTGACAGGATCATATGGTTTTTATCTTTTCTTTTATTGATATGATGTATCACATTGATTGATTTGTGAATATTGAACCAGCCCTGTAACCCAGAATGAATCCCACTTGATCTTGGTGGATGATTCTTTTTATATGGTGCTGGATTCGATTTGCAAGGATCTTGTTGAGAATTTTTGCATCCGTATTCATCAAGGATATTGGCCTGTAGTTCTCTTTTTTTGCTGGATCTCTGTCTGGCTTGGGAATCAGAGTGATGCTGGCTTCATAAAATGAGTCTGGGAGTTTTCCTTCGATTTCTATTTTTTGGAATAGCTTGAGAAGAATTGGGATTAATTCTGTTTTAAATGTCTGGTAGAATTTCCCAGGGAAGCCATCAGGTCCAGGGCTCTTATTTGTTGGGAGATTTTTGATCACTGATTCAATTTCTTCACTCAATGTTTGCAGTTTTAAGGAGTAACCAAAAATATCCTCATAAATTTTTTGACAACTCTTTAAAAATAGGTTACATTGGAAAACTAAATTTCCAATTGAGATTACGGCTTTGGGAGCAGAGATTCACCTTTGAGAGTTATTTAAGCTGTGAGCAGTGAGTCTTTATCTTGGTGATCCTGTGCTCTGCATATATGGTTAAGTTTGACATTCAAACCCAATTATCTGATTAATCATGGCAATGGCCCCTTATGCCTTCTGCAGTGAATTTGGAATCGTAACAGCAGAGGTAAAATTTGCGGAAGGGAAAATTTGGGAAGGGGCTTTTACTTCAAAGAACAGATGCAAGCATCCATATAACTGCATCATGTTCAGATCTATCCCCATAACACAGAGATCTCGCTGCAGTCCATGAAGACATATTTTGTGCTTCATATATACTGTACTGAGAAGTGACTGCAGTCTGGAACATGTAGGTCATCTGGGAGCAGTTAGTCAGTCAGGACAAACAGTACTACATATCTTAATAGCTCTTAGGGGCATCTTTCTAATACAGTTGAGTACACTAACCAATGTTCATTATGATGAGCCTGAGTCATCAAGAAAAGGGTAAATTATGCTCAGCATGCACTGTTATTGAGGAATGCCCTACTAAAAAGAAGATGGAAAAACCTGCTTAAAGCAGAGAGAATGTAGCCATGGGAATAGTCAGGCAGAAAGTCACTTGCCTTGTTTCACTCCTCTCAGCAATCCTTTCCAGTTCTCTCAGGAAAGAATTTGATTTAAGGACAAAACCCAGGTTAGTGTGAGCTGCTTCCATACATACCAGCTAACATTCTTCAAGACACAACCAACATCCTTCTCAGCTTTTAAAAACTACCAAAAGCTCCCTGAATCATTTGTTACAGCTTATATTATATCAGAGAACAATTTTTCTTTTAACATGCCATTAACCCAATTAAAAGAGAATTGCAGGGAATTCCTGCAGATCAAATGCAGGGAATGGGGGGTTCTGAGGCAGAGGATGATCAAGGACCCCACTCCCTGCCTAGTGCCTTGCCAGCACGTAGCCACTACACATGTGCTAGTAGAGAACAAGCTAAATAAGAACATATCTTAAACTCAGTGTGTATATGTTCACATTCTATCTATATTTTAACAATAATGATGTACAATAAAGTGTTCCTGGCATTTCATCTTTTCCTATAGTAATGTGATTCCTTTAAAGGTGAAAATCAAATAAAGGCATACAACCGTATAGAGGAATTAACAAAAACTGTAGTGGAAAACCTCTTCTGAGAATCACCTTTCTGTTATCTTTAAGAATTTTAACTGAACTCTGAGTTGTTTCTAGTTTTTTAAATCAAATAATATGAATAAATTCCAATAGCAAATTTATATATGGAAAATACATTAGGAATACATTTATGGAAAATATGTTTCCTAAAACTTTAGGGAAGATAAGGAATGGAAAAAAAATGTTTAAGAATGCCAAAGAAAATAATGCTTTAAAATCTTTAAAGCATCCCTGTGTCTCTTATAAAAATTAAACATTAAGCAAATTCAGCATAATAAACTTCAAAATGGCATTAGAATTCAAGCAAAGTTTATAACATGCACCAAAGTATAAATGTAATACATGTGTGATGAGCACATTATAAAAGTAACAAAAATTTTAAGACTGAAAGCACAATAAAATTTAAAGTCAGAAGTTTTTCTAGCAAAAAAGAGAATTTTATTGAAAATAGATATAACAAAAGCTTACTGCATCAAAATTGCTTAGTCTAAAAATCTATATGAGAGAAAGTGTAACATTCCTAAAGCCTACACCCAAATTGAAGATGATATCAAGTAGGTTTTCTTTTTGTTTCATAGATTCTCTCATGAACCAGTCATTGGTACATTTCCATATTTTTCAGTTTACTCTTTAATATAGCAGTGAGAACATAGAGTTGTTCAACAAAGTATATATAATTCATTCTGTGCTATAAAATATACAACGTGTACATCTTGAAATATTTTATAAAATAAATGAGCTTTAAATGAAGATTTCAGTCTACATATAAGTCTATCTTTTATGAAGCATATTTTCATTGGTTTTACTTTCCTGGGCTATTTTCTATTAGGAGTGTGGTAGTCCATCTCCAGCCGGTCTAGGAGTCCCTGAAGGATGGACAGTGTCAGTGAGAGAGAGTAAGAAAGTCCTGAGATTCTTTCTGATCACCAGGCAGCCATCTCTGTCCTGTTGGTTTTAGTGTCTTTATTTATAGGTCAAACGATAAGATGGCATCAGAAAATGGAATTTTTACAATGGATAGTTCTCTGTGATAAGATGCTTTGGAAAGTGCACAGAAACAGGTTTTACAGAAGTATTCTTGCAGAACCACCCCAATTATAGTGAGGTTGAGTAACTAAGAAAATAACAAAGTATTCTTAGTGAAAAATAGGATAACATATGCATTTTAATAACACTAAGATTAAGTCATAGGTTAAGTTGTAGATACTCTTATCCATCCTCATCACAGCTGCCAGTGTAAAGGAATGTGTTTGTGGAATGTAGGCCGTAGGGAAAGGACTGCTATACATCACCAGTCAGCAAAGGTGTATGTAGTAGCTTATGTTTTGCCCTTATCTTCTCCTTCTAAGTCAGGCTCTTTGTCTCCAGGCAGGACTTAATTGTCCAGTTATATTCCTTATGGCACCAGAGAGCCAACTGTACCTTCAAAGTGTTTTGCTCATTTCCAATACATAGAATATCTTCTTCAAGTACATCTACCTTTGTGTCTAGTTTTTTGTCTATGATTTCTTGAATAGCTAGTGCACGAGAAACATTTTTGGTTAGTTGATTTACATGTTGAGCTGTATGAACCTCTTGGACTAACGCAACAGTAGAAACAGAATTGTACACATAAAGGTCAAGTTTTATGAGTAAGGGTCATTAGCCTGTTTATAGCTCAAGGGAAGTATTGAGGAAACAGAACCTGCCAGAGACACAGTGTCTGTTCCCATAATCACAAAAGAAGAAGTTACTACAATAATTTCCTTCACAAGGTGCAATCATCATACCAGGGCCAGAATAAGGGGACAAGTCACTCCTGATACCAATCAACAAGGTGCTTTGGGGGTTGTTGCTCAAGCAGAAATAATTGAGTGGGGGTGGATATCAGTCATCATCTGATGGCAAGAGACCGGGCAAACTTGCCTTAACCTCACAAGGAGTTTTCTAGACCAGTGAGTTCAAAATGGCTCCCAACATAGGAGTTTGGAGGATAAGAAATGCCAGGTCTGGATGTCATATTTCCTTAGGGTGGGGTAATAACATTAGATGCCCTGCCACTGTGTTGTTCTTAGTGAAAGGGTGTTCTTAGTGAAAAATAGGATAACACCTGAGAATCCCAAACGAGCTCATCTTCTTCCTACCACCTTTCAGGGTTCCCTTTGGTGGCTTCTTGTGTTAGTATCAAGGTTTATCATTATTCCCAATGGAGAGGAGCAGGGAAAAATAGGTCTGTGCCACTTTGTTCTCAAATATTTTTGATTTTTTAAAATTTATTTTAAAGAGAGCACGAGTGAGGAGGAGAGGAGCAGAGAGAGAAAAAGAGTCCCAAGCAGGCTCCGTGCTGACAGCATTTGTAGAGATTGATCCTACAAACTGTGAGATCATGAGTTGAGGTGAAACCAAGGGTCGGGCACTTAACCGACTGAGGCACACAGGTGCCCCTTTCACCATTTTATTTCATGTGTACAATTCATCAGTGATTAAATGGTTATTATGGACCTATTGAATAAATCAGATATTTGTTTTGAAACAAAATACAAGAGCCTGATTGAGTACATGCAACAATACTTCTAGAAGCAAGAAAACAGTTTCAAGTTGGAAATGCTGATCATTCAGTTTGCTTCTTTTTCACCATATGCAATCAACAATGCAATGAGAATAAATCAACTTACAGCAAGACACATGGAACTGCTTACCGCTTCTTCCTTAGAAAATGGTAAATATGTAGACCCAAAACAGATTGCCAAGTCCAAGTCCCGTTTCTATTACTGTCTAGCTCTTCAACCTTGGTAAACTTAATTAGATTAATTATGCCTGTTTCCTGATCTGTAAAATAAAAATAACACCTAATTCATAGGGCTTGGGAAAGGATTAAAATTAGTAAAAATTTAGTTTATGTAAAGGACAGTGTCTTGCATTAACACTTTACATAGCTATTATTCTTTTCCCCCATGCTAAAAAAACAAATAAATAAAAGGGGGCACCTGGGTGGCTCAGTCAGTTAATGCCCAACTTCAGCTAAGGTCATGACCTCTAAGTTTGCGGGTTCAAGCCTCATTTTGGGCACTGTGTTGACAGTTCAGAGCCTGAAGCCTACTTTGGATTCTGTGTCTCCCTCTTTCTCTGCCCGTCCTCTTCTCATGCTCTCTCTCAAAAATAAACATTACAAATTTAAAAAAAATAAAAGCAGGGGTGCCTGGGTGGCTCAGGCAGTTAAGCACCCAACTTTTAATTGCAGCTCGGGTCATGATCTCACAGTTTGTGGGTTCGAACCCAGTTCTGTCTCTGTGCTGACAATGAGGAGCCTGCTTGGGATTCTCTCTCTCTGCCCCTCCCCTGCTGGCACTTCAAATCTATCTCCCTCTCTCTCCAGATAAATAAATAAACATTAAAAAAAGCATTAAAAAACACTTGAAAAAAAAAGAATAAGAAGATATTAAGGTGCCTGGGTCGTTCAGTTGGTTAAGCATCTGACTTGGTTTCGACTCAGGTCACGATCTCCCTGTTTGTGAGTCAGAATCCCACATCGGACTCTGCACTGACAGTGCAGAGCCTGCTTGGGATCCTCTCAACCGTCTCTCTGCCCTTACCCGACTCATGCTCACTTGTTCTCTCAAAATAAATGTAAAACAAATTTTAAGAAATTAAAATATACTTAAGTAATGTTTATCCATGAATAACTCATTTTTTGCTGTTATTAAATGAAGATATACTAACAAAAAAGTAGTTTTATCATAATTGAGGTTCTAGCCTGTTTTGCTGATACAAATTTTTCTTTTTAAGGCTTATGCTTTTCATTCTTAACATGGCCTTTTTCATTTTGTTGCCAAATATCTTACAACAGGCACAGTGTCATTTTCTTGTTTTATGACATATTAATGCAATCTTGTGTGTCATTTAGGAGGAAACAACATATATCTAAAATCAACATGAAATAATGCTAAATTATGTACAATGTTTGGATATGCATGACAGAGATTTACTGTCAGAAACTGTATTGTCATAAACAAGTCTTGTAGAAATAAAAATGAATAGTTAAAAAGTAGAAGACTTAGTTGCTGCATATTTTAAAAATTACAGCCTTCTAATAAAGTATGAAAGAAAAAGAAAATATACTAGTAGCTTGGAAAGAGGCTATTAATAGAAAGAAAATATAATCAAATAGATATATAAATAATAAAGGGTATACATTATATATCATAACCATCAAAATGGACACTATTCAATTTATAGTTAACCTCTAGTTCCACTGACTCAATACACTGAGGATTTCACTTTCATTTTCTTTCTTTCTATCCAAGAATCAGTAAGGAAGCAGGTACCACAGATGAAACATTTTTCTAAAGCTAAAGGCCATATCAAATAGAGATATTTCTTATTTTTCTACTGTTACAGGATAAATTTTTAAAAACTACTTTGGATATAGTTTACTCATTTCAAACTTAATGTTTTACTTGAGATCACTGAAGTAAATGAAAGATCAACATAATCTTACATTTAATTAAAAATTCTGCAACATCTAAAACCAAAATCATTTCCTTTTGGAGTAATACATAAGCTTTAATAGTGCTATTTAACTCTCTCTCTTAAGAAACATATCATACAGTATTCTAAGCATACAGAAAGTTTCAAAGAATAATATCATGGACATGTTTGCACTCCTCATATTTAAAATATTTAGGCTAATGCACAGGGTCACATGTACCCCAATGTTCACAGCAGCACTCTCAACAATAGACAAAACATGGAAAGAACCTAAGAGTCCATCAACTGACAAATGGATCAAGAAGAGGTGTTATATTTGTATAATGGAATACTACATAGCATTGAGAAAGAATGAAATCTGGCCATGTGTAGCAACATGGATGGAACTAGAGGGTGTTATGCTGAGTGAAATAAGTCAGGCAGAGAAGGACAGATACCATATGTTGCACATACAGGTGGATTAGGAGGAAGCTAACGGAGGACCATGAGGGAGAAGAAGGGAAAAAATAGTTGGACAGAGGGAGGAGGCAAACCATGAGACTATTGAGTGCTGAGAACAAACTGAGGGCTGATGGGGTGGGGGAAGGGGAAGGGGGTTGATGGGCACGGGAAGCCCACTTGTGGGGATAAGCACTGGGTGTTATATGGAAACCAACTTGACAAATAACTATTTAAGAAAAAAATATTTAGCATCACCCCATATTTTTCCAGAAGTTTTTTGGTAAAAAATAAATGCTACTAGTAAAGAATCAAAGGCTACTTTCTACTTCTTCCCAAATCTTTTTCCTCACCTTCTTTCCTCAGAACTAATTACTCCTAAAGTGAAGGCATATCTTTCCCAAGGCATGCTAATTTTCTCTTACATTACATATACATGCACCTGTAAACAATATGAAGTTGTGCTTTCCAGGTTTTAAGGTTTATATAAATAATCTAATACTGTACATATTTTACACTTTGCATTTTTATACAAAACTTGTAGGCATTTACCTTTACTGATATATGCAGCTAAAATTCATTTACTAATTTCTATGTAGTATTACACTGAATATAAGCACTACATATTTACCCATTCTCTCCTAATGTGCATTTAGGTTGTTTCCAAGTTTAAATGATGAGAAGAAAGGCAGTGAGCCCTCTGACAGGTACTATCTACTGGTGTGATATGCCAGTGTTTATCTAGATTTAGTTAGGAAAGAAATCCCTGGATAAAAGACTGTAACTTCATAATCATACCGAAAACTTCAATTTCATCAGAAATTGTTGAATTCCTCTCCAAAGTGACTGTAAAATTAACAATGCCATCAGTAATAAAGAGAACCTGCATTTCTCCTCATCTTTACTTGTCTGTTTCTTAAATTTTTGTCAACTTTGTGGATATAAAATGACATCTAAGTTTTAATTTAGTTTTACTGTACTACTCTTTCAATACTACTGAATGTCATTATTATGATCAGTCATTGCTCAGTTTCAAGGTAGTTAATTTTTTCTTGAAGTAAAATAATAAACAAAACAAAAACAGCTCATCCATTTCCCACATCTTCTACCTACAACCTCTGGCAACAATCAAAATATTCTCTATACCTATAAGCTTTAAAATATATAGGTTACTATAGATACAGATACAGAATAGACATTAGATGTAGATAGATATAGAGATTTACAAATAAAAATAATAGAAATATATATGTTTTTTAATTCTATGTATAAGAGAGCTAATATAGTACTGGTCTTTCTCATACTTATTTTATTTAACATAATGCCTTCTCTTTTACTTATGTTTTCAGATATTAAATCAGTATATCCTCATGACTAAAATATGCATTGTAATTTTTTTTCCAGTTTATGCCTTGAATTTGAGGTTTAAATCATTTCTTTCCTATAAAAGTTTATTTACTTTTTATATTTAAGCCTTATAAATGGAGTCAATTTTTATAAATATCATAAGGTAGGAATCGAATTTTATGAGGTGTATAATCAATGTTCTAGTAAATTCACTGGCTACTCAATTCTTTCACCATCTTCTCCTAATAACACATTCTGGACTCACCATTCTGTTCCACTGGTACAGTTATCCATACTCATGTTATACCATAGTGTTGAATTCACTAATTTTTTAAGTATTAGTATCTAGTATGGAAAATCTCCCTAATTGCTATCTTGTATATTTTTGTTTTATATTAGTTTCAAAATCAGTTTATAAAGAATTTTAGAGGAATTGGCTTAATACACAAATTTGAATAAAATTAATCTCTTCATAATTATTATTTTCTCCATCATTTATCTTAGATCCTTTTAAAAATATAATTCTTCCATGAAGAATTATGGAATAAACTTGATGTTGAATTTATTCCTACATATCATAGATTACAGACATATGCAGCTATTATCATTGTGTTTCAACTTAAGTTTTCAAATTTTTTCATGATTAAAGGAAAAAATATTACCAAATATTATATACTGATTATGCAGTTACTTATCTGGACTGTTTAAAAGTTGTCTGTAGATACTGTTCTAAATTTCATTTATTCTGTTCAGGATTTACTGTGTTTCTTGAATCTTAGAATTTTTTTCTTCCACAAGTTCAGAAAAATTTTCATCTGGTATTTCAGCAGTGCTTACTTTGATGTTTAAGGCATCAATTCCATAAGTCAACTATATGGAAATATAATATGCACAAATTAGTCTATTTTTGGTCATTCAGACATTATGCTTTCTCATTTCCAAGAGTTCTTCATGCATCAAATTTACGCATTCCAAAATTTTATTTTATGTTCTGTCTATTCCCGATAGTGGTAACAGTTTCTCTCTTTTTAACAATAATTGTTTAATATTAATTAAATTTCAAAGAATCAGCAATTTTAATTAATTTCTCTTTTTTTACTATTTATATTATTAATTATGCTCTTATATTTATTAATTTATTCCTCCTATATATTTTATATTTAAATTGCTCTTCTTACTTTAGTTACGTGAAATGAATGTTTGGTTATTGATTTTCGATATTTCTCCTCTACTGCTTTAAAACATAAATTATAATTTTCCTTACAAGACTTTTATAGATGAATTCCACAAGTTGTCACAGATTGTGTTATCATTCATTTCAAAGATTTTCTTTCTCTTCTTCTGATATCTTTTTGACAATGGATTATTTAGTAGCATTTTATTTAATTTTCAAATAGCACTGAGTCTTTAGATATCTTCCTGGTATTTATTTTATAATTTAAATGTGTACTGATCAGAGAATGTACTCTGTATGATTCTAATCATTTTTAAATTCAGTGAATTTTTTTACTCGTCAGCATATGACCAATCTTACTGAATGCTTTATGTACACAGTAGAGAATCTGAATCCTGCTGTAGGTGGGTAAAATGTTCTGTAAATATCAATTAAGTTCAGCTGGCTGATAGTGTCACTCAAGTCCTCTATATACTTCTTGATTTTCTCTTCACTTATGCTATCAGTTACTGAAATAGAAATATTCATGGATGTATCTATTTCTCCTTTCACTTTTACCAGTTTTTGCTTCCAATAGCTGGTGCATAAATATGTATGACTAGGATATCTTCCACTGGGTTATTCCCATTATCACTATTAAGTATCTCTTTATTCCTTGCTCTAAAGTCTACTTAATCTGATAGTGGTACACTCAAGTATTCTTATGTTTAGTGTTTGTATTGAAGATAATCATTTACTTTTGACCAAAGTAAATATATATATATGTCCAAATAATGATTTTTAACAAGCCTATAATTAGGGCTTGCTTTTCTATCTAGTTTGCCTATCTTGCCTTTTGTTTGGAAGGTTTATTTTTAATGTTTATTTATTTTTTTTTTTTGAGAGAGAGAGAGAGAGAGATACAGAGTATGAGCAGAGGAGGGGCAGAGAGAAAGGGAGACACAGAATCTGAAGCAGGTTCTAGGCTCTGAGGGGTCAGAACAGAGCCCTATGCGGGGCTTGAACTCATGAACCACGAGATCATGACCTGAGCTGTAGTTGGAAGCTCAACCAACTGAGAGGCCCCGGTGCACCTTGTTTAAATCATTTAGTCTTAATGTATAACAAAAATGTTTGTATCTAAAGCTGTCATTTTTCTTCTATGTGTCTATTTTCTCACCATTTCACTGGTCCTATTTATTTGTATTATTCTTTACCTTCTTTTTGACTAATATTTTTAGTATATTTTCTTACCTGTGACAAGACTGATGAAAAAAAAAGATAATACAAATCAGCAATACCCAGAATAAAAGAGATATTACTATATACTTGGCATTTAGTAACAAGATAACAAGTCAACTTTTTAAACAAATTCAGAATCTTAGATGAAATGAACTAATTTCTTAAGAAACAAAGCACACTTAACAGATAACTTGAATTGTCATATAATTATGACAGTAAATAAACTCGTAGTAAAAAAACAAAACAAAACTCACCTTCCATAACTAACATCTCCAGGCCCATTTTGCTTTACGGGTAAGTTCTCTCAAATATTTAAAGAAGAAATGATATCAATTATAAAGAAGCTCTTCCAGAAAATAGAAAAGAAAGGAACATTTTCTTTTTTATGAGGCCACCATTACCCTCATACTAGAACAAGACAAAGACGGTACAAGCAAAGTATTGAGCCATTCCCTGCATGAACATAGACATGAAAACCTTCAGGAAAATAAGGTAAATTCACCATCACACTAGAATTCCTAGCCAGTGCAATCAAGGAAGAAAAATAATTAAATGGCATACAGATTGGAAATGAAGAAATAAAAAACATCCCAGTTTATAAAAAACATGATTGTTTATGTGGAGAATCCCATCTTCAACAACAACAAAACTGTAACTAATGAGTTTTAACAAGGAGACAAGGTTACAGAACAAAAGATTAACACTAAAAAACTCAAGTGTATATGTATGTATGTGTATATACATTTACAAGAGTTCTTAAAAAATGAAATATTTAAGTTCAAATCTAGCAAAACATATATGTATAAAATCTACAAATGCTAAGAAATTAAAGGAGACCTAAATCAATTATTGATTGGAAGACTCAATGTAATAAAGATGCCAATTCTTCTCAACTTGATCTACAAATTGACAGCAAACCCAATCAAAATACTAGGAAGTTTCTTTTAAAATAAATATATATAAGCTGACTCTAAAATTTATATAAGTCAAAAACATAGACTAAAACAATTTTGATCAAGAATAATGTTCAAGGAACCATACTATGTAATACTTACAATATAGCTAAAATAGTTAAAACAGTATGGTATCAATAGAAAAACAGACACATAGACCAACAGAAGAGTTCAAAAATATAGCCATATAAATATTTTATGTATTACTTTTTTACAGAGACATAAAGGTAATTTAACTTATTGACTTTCAAACAAATGATGTTGGAATTACATATGCATATGCAAAAGAAATGAATCTCAACCTAAAACTCTCACCTTATATTAAAATTTCCACAGATATAATTGTAATGTATAAAACAATAACAACTACAGGGGCGCCTGGGTGGCTTAGTCGGTTAAGCGTCCGACTTTCGCTTGGGTCATGATCTCGCGGTTCGTGGGTTCGAGCCCCGCGTCAGGCTCTGTGCTGACTGCCAGCTCAGAGCCTGGAGCCTGTTTCAGTCTGTGACTCCCTCTCTCTCTGACCCTCCCCTGCTCACGCTGTCTCTCTCTCCTAGAAATAAATAAAACATTTAAAAAAAAAATTAAAAAAAAAAATAAATAAAACAATAACAACTACAAAACTTAAATAAAGATATATGAGAGGGGAAAATGGGTGATGGGCATTGAGGAGGGCACTTGTTGGGATGAGCACTGGGTGTTGTATGTAAGTGAGGAATCACAGGAATCTACCCGAAAACCAAGAGCACTCTGTACACTGTGTATGTTAGCCAATTTGACAATAAATTATATTTAAAAGAAGAAAAAAGAAAAGATGAGAGTGGTGCTTGGGTGGCTTAGTCAGTTACGTGTCCAACTCTTGAGTTCAGCTCAGGTCATGATCTCAGTTTGTGGGTTAGAGCCCCATGCTGGACTCTGCTCTGACAGTGTGGAACCTGCTTGGGATTCTCTCTCTCTCCCTGCCTCTCTCTTGCGTGTGTGTGCACGTGCGCTCTCTCTCTCTCTCTAAATATATTAAATTCAAAAAAAGAAAATATAAGAAAATCTTGACAGACTAGAGTTAGGCAGGCTTAATAGACATGACACCAAAAGTACTCTCATAAAGAAAAAAAATGATTAATTGGACTTTATCAAAATTTAAAACTTATTCCACAAAAGACACTGTTGAGAGCATGAAAAGATAATCTGCAGGTTAGGAAAAAACAGATGATTCCATTATCTAACAAAGGACTTGTATTCATAATATATATAGAACACTCTATACTCAGCAGTCAAAAACCAACTTCCTACATAAATGGAGGAAAAAATTGACTAGGCACTTCACAAAAGATGATATACAGATGATAAGTGTGATCAGAAAAAGATGCTCAACATTATAACCCATTAAGAAAATAAAAGTTAAAACCACTAAGAAATACCACTACACACCAATTAAAGTAGCTTTTAAAAAAAATACTGGCAATAGCAAATGCTGAAAAGTGTGTGGTGCAATTTCAACTCTAACGTGTTGCTGGTGAAAATGAAAAATGATACAGCTACTCTGGAAAAGAGTTTGGTACTTCTTAAGAAAAACATGCACTTACATTATAACCCACAATGCCAAACTAGCAGTTCACTCTAGAAAAATAAAATGTTCACACAAAAACCTGTACATGAATGTTTATAGCAATTCCATTAGGGGGAAGGGATAAACAAATTGTGGTACATCATATAATAGGATTCTACTAAGCAATGAAAAGCAATTTAAATATGAATTATTTATTAACTTGGATGAACTCCAAGGACATTATGTTAAGTGAAAAATCTAGTCTTAAAAAAATTCATGTTATATTACTTAACTTATAAGACATTCCCCAAAAAACAAAACTATAATGATAGAGGAAAAGCAGAAGGGACTTATTATGAGTGAAGAAACTGTTTTCTATCCTGACTGCATTGGTAGTTATTCAAATCTACAGATCAGAAAAATTTATAAAACTATACCAAATAAATGCCAATTTTAACTGTATGATAATTTTAAATTTAATTTAATAAATATATTAAAAAGTAAGCTGAACAAAAATTAGTTGCCTATAAATTAGATGGGCCTGGTATCTTTTTGCAAAGATAGTTTTACTAAAAGTTTGTTCCCTTAATAATTATTTTATTTTTCACTCCTTGCATTTTTGCCTTTTTCCATAAACAGACAAGTTATCAATTTAATTGCAGGAAGTTATTCTAGTAATTCTTCTCCAGATCTTTGTACCCTTTGTTATTTCTATTATATTTTTAAATCTATAGCTTCTCAGTATTTTAGGCAATCTTGTCAGAATTTAAATTTTATCAACATTTCAAAGAATACATTTCTGTTGGGCTTTGTTTATTTTAGTATCATCTTTTCTTCATTATTTCCTTAATTATACTTGTTTTCCTTTTTCTATCTTCATAAGTTAAATGCATATCATGTTTATTCTTCATTAATTTTGCTGTTAATAAATGAATTTATAAACCTTCCTTCAATTAACACTAGCTAAGTATTGACAAGTTTCACTAAGTAAGAATTTTTAGATCATTAATATTAAAATATTTAAAAATACTGATTTCCTAATCATTCCAAGAAGTAGTTAGGAGTGTGTTCATAAATGTCTAAAAATACTGTTTTAATGCTTTTATTGATTTCTAATGTATTATGATCAGAGAACACAGTATGATATGGATTCTTTGATATTAGTTAAGACTTCTCTTGAAAAATAGAATGTGAAAATTAATGTAAATTATGAGTTGATTTTTGATTTTATTTAACACTAAGCTGCCCCTTGAAAGCATTCTCTTTATTTCATACTTCCCCATTCACACTTAGAACCTTGAATGTATTAATAATTATACCTACAGCTGGGGTACCTAAATGGCTCAGTTGGCTGAGGCTCTGACTCTTAATTTTAGCTCAGGTTTTGAGGCCAGCATCGTGGGATCAAGCCCCACTAAGCATGGAGCCTATTCAAGATTCATATTCTCTCTCTCTCTCTCTCTCTCTCTCCTCTCTCTTTCTCCCTCCCTCTGTCCCTCTCTCATGCTTGCATGCTCTCTTCCTCTCTAACATACTAATTATTACTATTTTATATAATATATATATAACATATAGTTAATAACTATATTAATAATATATATAACATAAAGTTATATAATCTATAATTATACATTAATAAAATTGTATAGTTATACATTATTTTTAATATTATTAAAATTTATTATTATTATTATTATAGCTAGAGTTAACAATGATACTCAGTACATTCCAACTTCATTAATTCTAAGTCAGTTGCACAAGGCAAGAGAATAGTACTTACTCTGTGGATTGCAGAACATATGGAAGAAATATGAAGGCTAATTTCAGAGGGAAAGTAAAGACACTAAGATTAAGACCTTCATATTAGGTGAATTCATGAAGACTATGTGAACCTAAAGAAATTGCCTGGACTTGAGAAGATTCAAAATAGAGGAGCACTTAACCAAATTTCAAGACTGTTAAGAAATCTTTTGAGAATTTAACTGGGCAATATTATTGAAATAAATCTTTGGTCAAGCTCCCAGAATCTGATCTAAATTTAATACACAGTGATTCAAATTAAAGAATCTGTACACTTTTGAGTACCAAAGACTTTTAACTACTCAGATGTCAGGTTTCTGAGGCTGGCTGAGCAGGAAAACACCACCATTATTTAAAACACAAGAGGAAAGATGGACTGTGAAGCAACTGTAGTAACACCAGCAGCAATAGTCAGGAGAACAGCAGTAATAGTAGAGGACTGGCTGCCAAGGAAGTCAAGGCCACCAAGGGAGACAACCTTCAAAATCCAGGAACAATGTAGTGATTGTGATGTATCATGAGAGAAACAAAAGCGCCAGTCAGAAGCTATGTGTAATTCTTTCCGTTCTTATCTAGTATTTCACTTTATTGGTGACTCCAAGAACCTCAGCTATTAAAAATGAGACTAGAAATTCTTACTTGGCCAAATTTCTGAGGCTTTAAGCAATGTGTCTCTAAGAAGAAATATTTAGCACATTAGTTTTATAATGCCAGTAGATGGATGAAAAGTTTAGAGGAAAAAAATTCCATCTTGGTAGGATATTATCTAATATTTAACAAAAATATACACTATGGAATACATGCCACATAATAATGGTTTTTGCCATATAAGAGGAAACTCTCAAGCATTCTTATTATCTTCTGTAAAAACTGGAGAGAAAATACATGGTATGAATTCAGTTCCAAATATTCCTATTCACAAAGACCAAATTTTTATCTCTTTTATTCCCTTCTTATATTACCACTGACAATTTTCACACTGAAGAAATTCTTTAACTTGCTTTCATTTTTAAAAGTATATTTCTAAGTGAATACTCCAACTGTTCTTTATTTATGTGGTTTCACCAATTGAAGGCAATTAATTTGAAGCAATGCTGTTTTTTATATGCATTAAATCCTCATTAAGCTTAGTGGTAAAGCTCAAAATCTGAAATTTGTACAAGGAAGAATTAAATATAAACCTATAAAATGAAACTTTTCTAAAGTTTCCCATCCCCAAGTCCAGGATTCATGAGCCCATTATTTACAGTAGGAGGAAGCCAATATATAATGGAAAAAAATAGCACTATTTTTGGTTGGTTCTTGTGAACAAAAAGAATTCTCTTGACAATAGACTAACAGCTACTTCAAAAGGCACATGCACAGTGTATTAAGAGCCTAATGATAAGAAAGAATGAAATCAAAGATATCTATGCTATTAAAAGTGAATTATGTACGTGCCATCTTCTTACCAAGATCACCATGGGTTACAACCCAAATCTACTGAAATTGTAAGAAAGAATTATGACAATTTATTTAAGTTACCATTTTTAACAATGGTTGCTGTGTTATGATGTCAGATGTATTTCATCTTTTGAAAAGTGCAAAACTTTGTAGCTTCTGGTCCCAAAGCAGCCACTGCAGTGCACAGCAGTATAAGAGAGAATGGCAACTGAAAATGGAAAATCTTTAATCTCGCCTACATAACCCTATGAGAATTTTTCCTTCATAGCAAATGAATTCTGAACTAAGGTGGAAAATATTTCCTTTCTTGGGACTGGGGTTTATTTTAGGTTACTTTCACTTTTGTCTAACAATGAGGAAAATACAAACACATAAATTTTCAGGTTAGACAGCACAAAAGTACTTTACTTCCAACTTCTATCATTCTTCAGGTAATAAGAAATTAGTATCACTATCTAAAAGGGATGCTCACAATCTTGTCCTTCTAAGAGTTCACACATACTGATGGGGGGAGAAAGCAGTAGGGTCCTCAACTCTGCATCCTGTATTTTTGTTAGGAAATGTTCTCTTTACAGGTGAGAAGCATAGCTATCAAGTCTTGAATATGCACCATGCCAAACAGGGCCAGAAGATATGCTCCTACCACATGAAGATGATTCATAAAGAAGGCACTGATGTTAATGAAACCTTTCTTGTCACCCTGATTCTTTTTTTTTTTTTTTTATGTTTTATTCATTTCTAGGAGAGAGAGACAGAGACAGCATGAGCAGGAGAGGGTCAGAGAGAGAGGGAGTCACAGACTGAAACAGGCTCCAGGCTCTGAGCCGGCAGTCAGCACAGAGCCCGACGCGGGGCTCGAACCCACGAACCGCGAGATCATGACCTAAGCGAAAGTTGGACACTTAACCGACTAAGCCACCCAGGCGCCCCCTTGTCACCCTGATTCTTAATGATTACTGCCTGATGTGTTCAGCGGTTTATGTCCAGCTGATGTGTGCTTTACTACTTCCCACAGAAATATACTTACTCTGACTTAAAACTAGTAAGAAATCCTCATAATAAACTTGTTTATAATTTAGCCTATAGGCTTTTATAATTAGTAATTTAGTGAGAATCTAAAGCATTTTTTCCCAGTTTTGATGGCATGTTAGAATAATCTGGGACACTTCTAACAAAACAGTGATTCCCTGGTTCCACTCTCAGGCATTCCCAAGGTGGGGCTCAGGCATCTGATTTTTGGAAAAGCATTCCAGGTGAATTACTGTTGAGCCATGACTGAGAAACCCTGATTTCAAGCGGATCTCTGTAAATAGTTAACTGGGCCAGAGAAAGCTAAGTCCAAGGAGTATATTTCTAGGACTTCCTCTAGCTATGGATAAACAGTCTTTTGTAGTCAAGTAAGTTGCCATTTTCTAGGAGAGAATACACTCTGAGACAGAGACTTCTTTCATACTCCTGCTCTGGCATTTCTTAAGCTGAGTATGTGTATGCACTGGGTCAAGTACATAGTTTATCTGAATTACCCATTTCTCATATGAAAAAATAGAACAATATCATTTACCGTATGGGATGGTTTAAGACAGATTAAATAAAAGGCCTAATAAATTGCAAGAATTCAGTGTCATTTCCTTCTTTTAATATTTTATTAATCATTTGAAGAAAATTGTGGAAAAAGAACATAGCTGTTCACTTGACCATCTGACTAGTATTTATTAAGCATCCATAATATGCATGTGTTCTCTACTTCCCAACAGAAATGTCCTTGACTTTCTCAAAAAGTTATTCATATTTTCTGATTCTACTTTCTCATATTCTGTTTACTTTTCCTGTCACTCTATGACCAAAATGCATCTAAGTCCACCAATGATCTCCATGTTATTAAATCCAATAGAAGGTTTTCCTTCTCCTTTTGATCTGCTCCTTTAAACTTTTTACTACCTCATCTTCTTAAACTCAGCCTTTAAAAGTTCAATTTTTCCAAAACTTGATCTTAGTCTTCTCTTCTCACTCGATTCTTTCCTTTTGGTTATTCTAATCCACATTTTCCCCCAGCGCAGAACTGTTCCCTAAGTATCAACCTATCTATCAAACTGTCACCAACACCTGAATGTTTCAAATCAACTCAAACTCCACAAATCCAAAATTGAACTCATGCTCATTTCCTCTAAATTAGTACACCAACTCCTCAGGCCAAAATCTAGGGAATCACTTTTTGACACATCTCTCTCATTCACCTTCCATTCTAAATCAACCACAAAATAATATCAGTTTTGTTTCCTAAATATCCCTTCAACCCCTCCACTTTTCTCCATTTCACTATCAGTATCCTAACCCAAGTCAGGATCGTCTCTAGCTGGACAAGGGCATCAGCCTCCTACTTTAGTTGTCCACAAACACTCATGTTTCTCTCTAACCCATTCTCCACAAAGCAAGCTTTTCAAAAATGCAAAATTGATTATATTACTCATGAGATTAAAATTCTTTACAGGTTTTTCATTGCTTTTAAGATAAAAGGGGGGGAGAACCTAAATAACCTACAAGGACATCATGGAGGAATGATTTCTCTCCCTTCTCTGCTTCTTTAGCCTCATCTTCAGTCTCCTTCCCTCACTTAATTTGCTCCAGCCAAAGGGCCTTTCTCTCATTTCCTCTAATTAGCTGCTTCCTCTCTACCTCAGGGTCCTACATAATTTATTTCTTTTTGTAATATTTTCCCAACTTACTTCTTTTGCCTTCTTGGCTGTAATTATTTTTTAGATATCAGTTCCAATATTACTTTTACAGGTAAACCAAAGTTAGTTTCCCCTGTTACATACTCTAAAGTCCCCTATGTGTTTTCTCCATTTAATTTCACTATATTTTGTCAATATTTATCTGTATCATGACTTTATTGATGTCCTTCTGTATAAGCTTTCTGTATAAGCTTCTTGAGGAAGGATCTATTAAACTTATTATAAACCCAGGGAAAAGCACAGGAATGACTCCTAACAAGTAATACATACATATTTTTAAGTGATGAATTAATAGATTAATGAGTTAACAGTCTCTAGGAATATATACACATAAATTAGGTAACACTTAAATATTCAGCATACTGTAAACTCTTAATGAGCTAGATAAGAAGAGGCCAATAGGATAATAGTTAAGGATAGTTACATACACTAGAGAAGTAGCTTTTAAATTTTTTCATGTGACCCCAATAAAAGCCTTTTGTATACTGATCTTAGATGTGTAACACACACATAGGAAAAGACATATACACATTCATATAAACAAAACCACACAGACACATACAACATATAACCCAAAACAGTTTCATGAAGCCATACAAAGGATCTTCACTAAATGATACTTTCTTTCCTATCCCATCCTTTTCTATTGTTCTGTTCGATTTTTTAAATGATGGCAGGACATGCACAATTGATTTCATGGCCCACTTACAGGTTTCAAACTACATTTTAAAAGTCATTGCTCTAGAGAAATGTAGAAAGCACTGTGAAAGCCCAATTTTGCCTAGATACTGAAGGATTTGAATAGGTCAAAAGAAGAGATGGGTACTTGAGAGAAAAGGAACAGTCAGGATTTGGCTAGAGGAAAAGGACAATACGAACATGGCTAACGATGTGTGCTCTTCCTCTACTGGTAAACTTGGTAGATAAAATAAACATTTCGGTGCTATATGTTAAGATATACATTATATTGCATATAACGAGTGATGTTATATCACCAGTGTGAAATGATGAAAAGGATTGTTGAAAAAAAAAAAGTAGTCCGGAAGTAATAAGAATGGAGAATGGAAGATGGTTAGAGCTGCTATTGATATGAGATACTGCGATTCTCATGATTGGTGTAGAGATTGTAAGGATGAAAGTAATAGTTATCAATAAAGCCCATGCCGATCAATCCAATAAGCACAGTTATTTTCTCATTTACCTTTCCATAAAATTTTCACATAGTTTACCACGCCTTCCTTTTTAAAACATGCTCTTTCTTCTGTTGGTTTTTTGACTGGTTCATTCTCCTGGCCACCTTCCTATCTCACTGAATGCACCTTCTTAATTTTCTTAATGGTTTCTCCTTTCCTGCCTCTAAATCTCAGTTTGTTTCACTTTCTTAAGCCAGTTTATATTATCTCTACACTACTATCCTTTGATGATGTCATACAGCCATATGGCTTTAAGTATCTAAGTCAATAAATAACTCTTACAGTTATATCCTCAGCTCTGCCTGAATATTCATCCACGCACTTGTATATTCATTGACATACTTGACATTTCTACAGAGATATCTAACAGGGATTTCAGCCTTAAAGTGGTCAAATACAATAGATGTTCACCCTCAAACCTCACAATTTTTCCCTCTTGGTTGCCAGCATCATTATTCACTCAGTTATTCAATCCCCATCAGACATTTTCTTGGATTTTACTCTCCTTTACCATCCCCTCCTCCATTTCAATTATTAAAGCATGGCAAGTCATTCCAAAACAACTTATTTATCAGTGTTCTGTAGGTTAACTGGGCTGAGCTGGGCAAAGTGCCCTTGGGGTCTTTTATGTGATTACAGCCAGACAGCACCTGAGACCAGAGTCACCTAAAGACTTGACAGTTCTGAGTATCCAAAATGACTTCTTTATGTACGTGTCTGATGCTTTGGTGCTCTTCACTTTCTCTCTTGCTCAAGCCCTTCCCACCCTGCTCCTGGTCCTGTGAGTTTTCATTCATTAAAACTATTCATACATCAGCTCAGACTCCTTACAGAATTGTGGTCTTATATGGAAACTGGCTTACAAGAAGCAGGAAACCAAAATCACTGGGCCAGTTAAAGGCTATGTTTAGAACTGTCACAGCATTGGGGCGCTTGGGTGGCTTAGTCGGTTAAGCGTCCGACTTTCGCTTGGGTCATGATCTCGCGGTTCTGGGTTTGAGCCCCGCATCGGGCTCTGTGCTGACTGCCAGCTCAGAGCCTGGAGCCTGCTTATAATTCTGTGTCTCCCTCTCTCTCTGACCCTCCCCTGCTCACACTGTCTCTCTCTCTCTCTCCTAGAAATAAATAAAAATATTAAAAAAAAAAAAAAAGAACTGTCACAGCATCAGTTCTGCCATATTCTCTAAATATTGGCTATCACAGGGAAAAACCAGATGTAAAGCAATAAAGATAGCCTCCAGTTCCTGATGGGGACATGGCAAGATCACATTGCAAAAGAGCAGGTCAGATGGGATTTAATTTTGTGGCCATCCTTGAAGTATAACCTGCTACTTCCTAAACTATACCTAGTCTTTAACCTTTTTTCCCCCCCCCAAAATGTATCCTTAATGAATTCAGACTCCATTTCTAGTACTAATGCCTAACCTCATACCATAATATCTCAATGTAATAACCTCAAACTTGCATTAATTTTTGTCACCCATAATTTATTCTCTAACAGAATTGCCTCTATAATATGTACAAAGTTGTCTCTACTAATTTTTATGGACTGAATTGTATATGCCCAAAGTTTATATTTTATTTAACGTTTTAAAAATTTTTTCTTAGAGAGATAGCATGAGTATAAGTGGGAGAGAAGGGCAGAGGGAGGGTGGGTGGGGAGGGAGGGAGAGGGAGAGAGGGAAAAAAAGAGAGAATGAGAATGAATATGAATCTTAAGCAGGCTTCATGCTCAGCATGGAGCCCGATGCAGGGCTTGATCTTATGACCCTTGGATCAAGACCTGAGCCAAAACCAATAGTGGAATGTTCAAATGACTGAGCCACCCAGGTACCCCAAAGTTTATATTTTAAAGCTCTAAACCCCAATGTGATTATATTAGTAAATAGGGTCTTTAAGAAGCAAAGTTAAATGGGGTTATAAAAGTGGGGCTTTGATCCAATGCTATTAGTGTCCTCACAACAAGGGACACAGAGAGTTCTCCCTCTTCCTTATACCCTTCCTTGCACACAGAGAAAAAACCAGGAGGACAGAAGAAGGTGACCATCTACAAAAAGGAAGGGTTCTCACCAAAAACCCATTGGCTGGATCCTTGATCTTGGACTCTTAGCCTCCAAAACTAAGAAAATATATTTCTGGGGTTAAAATGACCCAGTTCATGATATTTTTTTTTATGGAAGATACTTACTATCTCCAATTTATCACCTTACATTCTCTTTCGAACCTAATTCAATTTCCCTATGATCATTCTATTGAAGTGGGTTTCTTCAATATCACCAATTATCATCAATTTACAAAGTTCTATTTTCACTCCTCAGTATTTGACACAACACTCCTCAAAATCTTTCTTCAGTTAGCTTCCAGAAGACACATCCTATGCATTTTTTTCCTACCAAACTTGTTCACCTTCCTCAGTCTCTTTGCTTTTTCCTTTTCATCTCCCTGTCTTCTATGGAAGAGTGTACTGAATCTTAGTCCTTGAATATCTTGCCTTTTTTATGCTACCCTCCTTTGATGTGTATGTCTAGGTTCATCATGGCAAAATGGCCATTAAAGTAGTCTATCTCCTAAGGCTGTTATCAGTATTGGTTATATATAAAGTACTTAGAAAAGTAGGTGGCATATTAAAATCCCCATATAAGTGTTAACTAACACTTTAATAATACATTAATATTTCAATACCATCTATATGCTGACAGCTCCCAAATTTATATTTCTCTGCTAGTCTTTCCCTTTATATTCCAGACTTCCAAATAAACCTAACTGGAAGGCTACATTAAATATATATAGATGCTATATCCATAAAAGCAGGAGGGAAGGCAAAATAAATAGACTTGGGATCAGAATAGTCACTATACTTGTAGAAATTCTCTAACTGCTTCTTGGTTCAACGCAAAGAAGAAAAAAGTCAGTCATCGGCAGATAGTGAGGAGAATAGCGGACATGACGGAGATCAGAGGAACAAGGAGAAGTTATGAACTCGTCTTTTAGAATAGGACAGGAAGCAGACTAGAGTAAAATATTTTATTCCCTGCCACATTAAAGTATGATTTGAAGTCTGTGGTCATTAATTTAACATGAGTCTACACAGTATTATTAAGTGAGTTTTCTGCAGTCATATTCAGCAGCAAATTTTCAGGCCTGGAATAGGCAGAATTTAACTCTGGTTAAATTCAACCAGAGTTTAGGTTAAATCAAATAACTGAAGGACAAACACATCGAAAGGTTGAGTAATGGAGTGGCTATAACGATGGATTCTGGAATCCAAGTTGATCATCACTATAATCTTTGCCTCATTTAATGTTTTTGCCTTTAAATGCCACTTAATCTCAAAGTCATATTGCCACTGTTATTTCCCATTCATTGCACTAATCTGGTTTTTTGCTCATCCTTTTATCTTTCATAGTTCAGAGTTACTTGTTTTTACTGAGACTCTCACATACAAATTGTTGAATTCAGAGTAGTGGTGGTGTTTTTAGCACAGAAATGTTTTTCTGCATTTAAAAGGAGTATTTTCTCAGGCATGCTGTTTTGAAAGGGCACATGCACCCCAATGTTTATTGCAGCTCTGTTAACAATAGTCAAAGTACGGAAAGAACCAAAATGTCCATCCACTGATGAATGGATAAAGAAGATGTGGCATGTGTATACATATATATGTATACACACACACACACATACATAGACACAATAGAATATTACTCGCCAATCAAAAATAATGAAATGTAGTCATTAACAACAAAGTGGATAGAAGTAGAGTATTATGCTAAGAGAAGTTACTCAGAAAAAGGCAAATATCATGACTTCACTCATGTGGAATTTAAGTACAAAACTGATAAAGGGAAGGAAAGCAAAACTAATGTTAAAACAGGGAGAAGGACAAAACATAAAAGACTCTTAAATACAGAGAATAAACAGAGGGTTGTTGGAGGGGCTTGGGGTAGGGGAATAGGCTAAATTGGAAAGGGGCAGTAAGGAGGACACTTGTTGGGATGAGCACTGGGTGTTCTATGTAGCGGATGAATCACCGGATTCTACTCTTGAAATCATTATTGCATTATATGCTAACTTTGATTTATATATACACATATATATAAATACATATAAGTTCATATATATACATGTATATACACACACACACATATATATACACATACACACATATATATATATAGTCTCCCCATTGTTTACATAACTGTTGAATTGCCCTAACTTACAAACCCTAACTTTGGTTACATTTTTTGAATCCTTATGTGTGGGAATTTTTCTGTTGGCTACAAGCAGATGGTCCCATTTGGGATATCAACACAGTTCTTTCAGGTAAGGTTCACATTCAATCACACTCAGATTTAAGAAGAGATTTGTTTTTTAGAACTTACCCTACAAGATAATAGGGTAAGGCCTATCTAATGTCATTAATTTAACATGACAAGTAGTAAGAATCAGAGCCTAACTGCTAAGCTTGATTTTTCTGAAAGCTAGCTGGAACACATTTTTCTCAACCAACACATTTACCTACCTCAGGAAGCCTTTGGAGCAAGATCTTCACTGTATTTGGCATGCCCTCCATGACAAATATAAAATCAGAGCATTGCTATCACAGGAATTTTACTCTTTATGGATATAGCAGCTGTATACTTTTCAAAAATATTTGCAGCATCAACATTTGTTTATATTAATAGCCATTCTCTTTGGTTCCTGTTACTTTGACCTTCCTTGCCTAGTTTCTAATGCTGGTTTTCAGTTCTAGAACTTTTAAACTTTTGTTTTCTAGGGGCGCCTAGGTGGCTTAGTCGGTTGCGCATCCGACTTCAGCTCAGGTCATGATCTCACCATTTGTGAATTCAAGCCCCATGTGGAGCGCTGTGCTGACAGCTGAGAGCCTGGAGACTGTTTCAGATGCTGTGTCTCCTGCTCTCTCTACCCCTCCCCTACTTGTGCTCTATCTCTCTCTCAAAATTAAAACAAATATTAAAAAAAATTAACAGAAAAATTTGTTTTCTATTAAAATAACTGTCGGCGGGCGCCTGGGTAGGTTAGTCGGTTAAGCGTCCGACTTTCGCTTAGGTCATGATCTCGCGGTTCGAGGGTTCGAGCCCCGCGTCGGGCTCTGTGCTGACTGCCAGCTCGGAGCCTGGAGCCTGTTTCAGATACTGTGTCTCTCTCTCTCTCTCTCTGACCCTCCCCTGCTCACGCTGTCTCTCTCTCCTAGAAATAAATAAAACACTGAAAAAATTAAAAAAAAAAATAACTGTTGGCTATTTCAATGACTGAGTACTAAGATAAAGTTATGTACATAGGCTCAGGCATTCATTATGAATTAGAAGATTCAAGACAGAGAAAATCAATGAACTCTGCAATGATTAGCCCAGGTGATCTAGAAGGTAGACAAACCACTGCCAGAAGGTTGACAGGGAGGGATGTTTGGTGGAAGATACTTAGATTTGTTTTGATGATTGCAAGTTCTTTTTGTAAAGTTTGCCTCTGAAATCAATACTACGCAATCTATATATATCAGGTGTCTCTTAATGCAGGGAGCTCTGTAATCGATCAAGCAGCTGTCCTAATAAAATGGCCATGCCTAAGGGGGAAAAAAATGTAATAACATTATGAGCATTGTACTTTAAAAGAGCTAGTGATATACTCGCAGAGAAATGCCCCAAAAATTTAAAGACACGAAAGAAGGTGTCACTTAGAATCTGGAGAAGAAATATATATGCACTTTAGGGTTTTAGGTCTGTTAAGCATGTCTTTTAACATTAAAAGTTACTTTACTGCAATGATGTTAACTAAAAAAATTACACAAAGTTTACAGATTTCAAAGAAATTGCAACTCTTTTGCAAAAAGGACTGCTATAAAAATTCCATAAAATTCAGGTAATCTACTTCTGAAGTCTTCACGGATATTTACTTTGGTCTTACTTTCAAACTGTGATAGCTTTTCACAGCCTATGTAGAATTATATTTTTCAAGGATCAAGAAGTTCAAAATAGAGAGAAATTTCTAGAGATTTTGGATAGGTATTCAAAAGATAGGTATTAATACAAATATTGACTTTATATTTTGTTGAACATCTAGATTTATTGTCCCTCAAGGCAAATATTGACCTTATCTTCCAGGTCAATAAATCTCTATGTTCACTGCAACAAAAGTCAATATCTGCATCATAACCATTTTCTCAGAAAATAGCTACTTCTATTCATGCTGCAATGATCAGCGTTTAAAACCTAATGCTTATTAAAAGGAAAGAATACATGAATAAAAAAATGTTAATTGGCAAATGAAGGCTTAGAATTTGTTGAGTATACAAATATGCAATCCTGAAACAAATCTAGGATGCCTAAGCTTTTATATCAAGAATTTGGATTTCCAAATTATTTTTGCTGAGGAAAACAAAAACTGTTATGATCAGTAAACAGAAAGGGAAAGGGAAGAATTAAACATGTGCCAAGAGTTTAGCTAAGCTGCTCCATGATCTTGCCGCCTCAGCTTCCACTTGTTTGCTAAGCAGCCTGCAGGAGCCTTACACTAACATTAGCCCCTCATGCAAATGCATGCCCTGGGTAGCAGCCCCCAAAGTCTCAAGTAAATAGAAGTTCTTGATATGACTCCCCCAACAGCCCTTGTTAAAACAGTGTCCCTGTCTCCCAGGTCCTTTCCTATATTGTAACATCAGATATATCCTCCACAGAGCTTACCAAAACCCTGTTCTTTCTGAAGGTATCAGTCTGGCCTTAACCTGGGGATACCACAGTACTCCACAGACAGGCCGTAACAAGCATGTGCCCAAGTCCTATAGTTCTGTCTGCACCCTGCCTTGACCTCCACATGAAGCCACTCAACATTTATCCTGATCCTCCTATAGTACTTGGAGTAATACATTTCTCTATTTCAATTCCCTGTGGTCTTTTATTAAATCATCTGACACTCAGGAGTTCTACCTAACAAACATTAGTAAAGTCACAATAGCACATGACCCTATGTTTCATAAATTTTTATTTTTTTCCTCCCAAATGACATACCTTTAGGCTTTTCCTAGCTATGTATCTTAAGAATAAATTTCTCTTGTTTTAAGTTGTTGAGAATTTGGGAGTTGTTACTTTAGCACAACCTTGCCTATGTTTACATAGTATCTAAAACAATAATGTGTTAATTTAAGTAGTTCTCTACATTATAATGAACATTTACTTATTTTTCTATATCCAAGACAGTGAACAATCTTTAGGGGTAACTATAATTGACTGTGAACTCTTTCTGATCCCGGACTTTTGAAAATAACTAGTTTATGTTCTATCCTATGGAAAGTCAGAGTTATTTATCTATCGTACATAAATATCTATAGGAGTAATGGAGATTCTGGGGGTCCTTCTTTTTCAAGGAAGATCTTTTAAATGGCCAACATGTGCAATAGACTTCTCTTCTACAAGGAAATTGCTAACGCTATCTGGTGAATGCTCATTGTGAGCCCTAAAGCTGTTATACTCATTTCTCATCTCTACTTTAAAATATCAAAGGTCTGGGGTATCTGGGTGGTTCAGTCGGTTAAGTGTCTGACTTTGGCTCATGTCATGATCACATGATTTGTGGGTTTGAGCCCTGTGTCAGGCTCTGTCCTGACGGCTAGCTCAGGGCCTGGAGCCTGCTTCGGATTCTGTATCTCCCTCTTTCTCCGACCCTCCCCTTCTCATGCTGTCTGTCTGTCTCTCTCTCTCTCTCTCTCTCTCTCTCTCAGAAATTAATTAAAAATTAAAAAACAATTTTTTAAATATCAAAGATAGTCCTTCTCCCCCTCTAAGACATCAGCTGTGGTCAGGAGACACATGTCATTTCCAAGTGATGTACTCATTTGGCCTTATGTAAGATGATATGGGCCAAAACTATGCAGTAGCCTCAATCAATGAGTATCGAGGAAAGTATTCTTGGAAAATTACCTAACCCTATGGTGCTCATGCATTAATAAGGGGGAAAAAGTGTCATATTAAGCCACTGATATGAGTGGAGGGGTGATTTCTTGTTATCATAACCTAAGCTATTTATACCTCTCTACTATCTAGTGAAAGGATCAAAGAATGTAGCTCCAAGCGTAATTCTTAGCTTGTTTGTGCTTACAGAATCAGTACAATTATTGAGGTGCCTTTGATGTTGCTGGCCTAAAACAATGAAGGAAAAATAAAGAAAAAAGAACACAGTCTACCTCATTTAGAAATACAAGCATCATTTCTTTTCCCTTTCAGTTTCTGCTACCTCATTAGTAAATTCTTCTGCATTCATCTGTAAAAATCACTCTTCAACTTTTGCCTTTACCTGGTTTGGCCAAAGGCCCAAAGTTTTCAATTTGTGGTTCTCATTAAAATTCCAAACATGATTTCTTCTACTGTCACCTAATTAAACAACTTCCCCTTTTGAGTGTATTCAGCAATAATGCTGTCACTTTTCTATATACCCTACTGACTATAATTAATTATTACTTTATCTAGAACTTAGTGGACTATAATTCTTCAGGCCAATTTTATAAGAATTATGGTCTTGACAGAAACCTAATCTTGAAGAGATTACCCTGCGCCATCATTATGAGTCTCTCTATGGCAGTATATAATCCTATCAATGAATGACAATGCCCATGGGTCCTGGCACCCAGCTACATAAGTTAGTGGCAACAATATTGGAAATGGCAGCCCATTCACCTTTCAGGGTGACAGCCCAAATATAGCTGCTTCTCTTCATTTGTGCTCTAGAGGCTGACTTAGGAAATGATATGATGATGAAAAATCTTGGAAAAGGAGTCTATCACAAAGCAAAATCTCCCAATACAAGGCATTTTCTCCCCTTGCAGAACACTGACTTTTATCTCATTAGCTTGAGGCTTCCAAAGGAAATTTTAGGGTCCTGAATGTGAAAAGTGGGGCATCCTGATTTTTATTATTCACTCATCCTTGTCATTTCCTATTGAAAATTATATTCTTTTTTTTAATGCTTATTTGTGAGAGAGAAGGGGAGAGAGAGAGAATGTAAGTGGGGGAGGGACAGAGAAAGAGGGAGACACAAAATCCAAAGCAGGCTCCAGTCTCCAAGCTGACAACACAGAGCACAATATGGAGCTCAAACTCAAGGACCATGAGATCATGACCTAAGCTTAAGTCAGATCTTTAACTGACTGAGCCACCCAGGCACCCCAAAAATTATATTTCAAGTCTGTTGACGATTGAAATTATTTTGTTACTTTGTTCTGTCACATTTGATATAGTTCTCTATGTTTATTTTCTATCTAGACTTATTATGCAGCATTTATTTCTCATTTAAAAGTAAAGTAATTAAACAACATCAAACTAATGAACGTATTTCTTAGAACACTGAATTTGCCGCCACCACCACCCCTCCCCGCCAGAATAAATTAAACCGCAATTCTTAACGAAAAGGCTATTGTTTAATTCCGCAAATAGTTACTACCTTTGTGTGTGTGTGTGACTGTGTATACATTCTACCTTCTAAATACAATCATTTAAATACCAAACATGTTCAGGAACTAGTACCCAATACATAGATATAGGACTTAAAAGTTATTTTATCCTGTTATTTTATTCTATTATTGCTCTCTGCATCATTTAGTCCTCACTACACAGCAAATCAGTATTCTAATACCCCAAAAACAACCTAGTAGAGAACTACTCATTTTTAACATTTCTGTTTTTGTTTTTTTATTTCTGAGAGAGAAAGAGACAGTGTGAGCAGGGGAGGGTCAGAGAGAGAGAGAGAGAGAGACAGAATCTGAAACAGGCTCCAGGCTCTGAGCTGTCAGCACAGAGCCTGACACGGGGCTCAAACCCATAAACTGTGAAATCGTGATTTGAGCCGAAGTCGGCCGCCCAATCTACTGAGCGACCCAGGCGCCCCATGAGCTGCTCATTTTAAAGGAAATAAATAGTTTCTATTAAACAAATTGTTTAAGTTAGTCAGGGGGAAATAAAAAAAAATGTATAATGATCTCAAATCTCTTTCAAAGTACACAGTGAGGTTAAATTTATTCTATTATGTTGTTTTGGTTTCTTTTTCTCCTCAAGTGTTTCCATGCAACGTTTAAATAGACGATGCATACAAAAGATTCATAAGAACCTTTTCAGGTATCTTGAACCTACACTCTTCCTCTATCCACAGTTGGAGACACTTAGTCCCCAATCAGCTATGCCCCAGGCTTTAGATTTAGTTTGTAGTAGATAATTCATCATTAAATCAACTGATGTTTCCAGTCTATTGGAACCTTCCAGTATAAGAATACATCTGAGCTCTAATAATTCAGTTCCCATCTTACTGCCCAAGAGGACTTATCTTAAACATCTGCCTAGTTTTCTACTTCTTCCCATGTAAGGATCCTGCCTTGTATGTGCAAAAACTTTTAAAACTAAGTACAACTACTGAATTCAAGTTCAACAGCAGGAAAAACAGTCTGTAGGCAAGCAATGACCCACCCATCTATGTCACTTAATACTCCTAGAACGTGTTACCTTACCTGCCTACCTGCCCAGCTATCTCTTTGCATTTCTGTATCATTCTTTACACTGAACAAATACCGAAACTGAGACCACACACTCCAGGAATGAATCTTCAATCAAATGTTTAGACTTCCTCCCTTTCCCTACATCTGACATTGGCCACCACTTCCTACTTCCATGTACCAGCCCCACTCTAATGAGGACATGTCTTGCTGTTTCCAGATTTAACCTGAACTGTTATCTGTAAAATGTTATGTATCTTTCCAATCAGCTATTATCACTAATATTCTTTTCCTTTTTCTAAATCCTTATTTTTCCTCCAAAATTCAGGGGTATATTTGATCTATTTATGGTATATAAAGTATATATACCATATGTAAAATACATACCATACATATACCATGCTATAAAAGCATTTTAACTATAAGACCTCTTATTCAAAATCATGAATACCAGTATTTCATAACCTTGACCTCATTTTTACTGTCATTTTGTACAAATATTTTCTAGAAGAAAATTGCTTAATTTAGATTTCTGGCCTCAAAATATTTAAGCTTTTATCTCATCAAAATTGTGTGGTATTTTGTAAAAAAAAAAAAAAAAGCCCAGGTAATGATAACCGTATTTTGATGACTAAATACATGATAAACTTAAATAAGATTTTCTCCTTGAGATCCTAACAAGCAATAATTGTCTCTATGTAAGATTCACATTGTTTTGAAAACCAATGACAGAGACCTTTAAAACATGAAGGATGTTTTTTCTGTACTGTCCTCTAAAACAAGAATAAAGGTATTCTCTTGTTTTTGTGCTCCCTTCATAAAATATCTTCATTTTGGTTCAAATGCATATGGAACTATAATAAGCAACTATCAGGTAATGCTGTAGAATCTTATTTTTCAGAAAATCATCAAAAGTCATCCCAGGTGTTCAACAAATGCTGATTTCTCACCTTGAAAGCAAAGGTGAACAAAAGACATAATTACAATATTCATATATCCACTTATGATTTTCTGAACAGTCAAGATGGTACTCAGAGAATGAAAAAGAGAATGTCTATGAACACTATGCTCTCTATTAAAAGTTTTAAGTAGAAAAACTGAATTCACATACCTATAGACTTCAAATGGCAAAACAAATGTGGTGTAATGTCATCTCCCCAAAAAATACAGCCAAAGATTCCTACATTTTCACTGTATTTCAAGTCTAAAAGTTTCATAATAATATATACTTGTAATTACTTACCCTCACTAACATTTGGATCCCTGAAACTGGCTATCAAACAATGCAGTGAGAGTTTGCTGATGGCAAGATTCCCATGAAAAGTTAACAGTTTCTGAGTATTTACTAAAAAATATCACCCTTTGGAAAAGAAAGGAACAAACCTCACATGATACCAGAAACTGATAGATTGATAGAGTTTTTACACAAAGGTACAAGAAGAAGAACAAGACAATGAGATGTATTCTCATTAAGAAGAGATATGGTCAGCTGATAGCTTTGAAGTTGGATCTGAAGAGAACAAGACAAGATACTAGGAGTCATTAGGGCAGCAATGACAGCTAAAAATTTAAGAAATGATGGGTTTTTTAGGATTTAGGAACTGAAAAGAGAAGATACAATAGCTGGATATTGACCCAGAAAAGTAGAGTTCAGGATGCAAGAAAAAACAGCATTTGCAGTTGGTAATGGTCAGAAAGCTAAGGGACAATCTTACCTCAAAATATTGCCACTGCATTTGACTATGAGGAGATTATTGGAAATATTTAAGCTAATAGTTTCAACTGACTGATAAGATGGCATCCTGGATATCACTAATGTAATGCGGATTTTATATACAGACATATTATTTGTATATCCCTTATATGCCCACATACAGAGTGTATATACTGTGTACTGCTAACTGAATTTTTCTGCATTTTTGTATGCATGTAGTAAAAGAAGTACACAAAACATGGGCTTACTGCTCAATAAATTTTCTCAAAGTGAACATACTCATGTAACTAGCATTCAGGTTAAGAAAAGGAGTATTACTAGCCACTCATAAGCCTCCTAAATCTCAGTTGTATTGTTCATAATATTTATATATCTTACATTTCTCAGATCTTAGAATTTAAAAGCATCTCTTCGATTCCCACATCTTTCTCCAGTTATTTTTGTCCTCCATTTGTAATAATTAATTAAGGAAACATTGCCTATACTCATGTCTATTTTTTCGCCTGTCACATCTTCCCAACTCATTTCAGTTTGGCTTCTGCCCTCATCACTCCAGTTTTTTTTGTTTTGTTTATTTTTTTGTTTGTTTTTTTTAGTAAATCTATTAGTAGTGTTCATGCGGCTCAAGCAGAAAGAAAAAAGAAGGAAGACACACGGAAACCCCATAAATACTGAATATAAATTTAAATATTTGTATATACTTAATAACAGAGGCACTCAAAGTATATAACACAAAGAAAAAAAAAAAAAAAACAGAAAAAAAGCACCTGACAAATTCACCCTCCATTTTCCACCAGGTGGAAAAGCCTAGTAAATCTCTCAGTAACAGACAGACCAAGTCAAAAAAATCTGAAAAACAAAGGAAGTTTGAATAGCATAAAATACAAAATTTGATACAAAAGCATATAAAAAATATTATACTCAATATTTTAGAGTATACATTAAGTCATCATTTTAAAAATCTACTATACTAGAACATTAAAAAAGTCCTAACAGTTTTAACAATGGGTATCAGACCACTTCCTCTCATAAAACTCTATTTAGTTAAGAGCGATATTAAGTTTAGTTATAAATCTAAAGTAATTTAAAATAATTTAATAGTAGTCTGCAAAATTGAGTGATGGAAAAAGAATGGTGAGCTCAGAAATAAATTCAGACATATAAAAGCTTGCTATATGATGCACCTGAGAAATGAAGGAAGTAGACTACTAAAATTAGACCTCTTCCTCCTATCACACATCAAAATCAATTCCAGGTATACTAAAAACTTAAATATAAAAGTTTGAACCAAAATCTTCAGGAAAAAAATTTGGAGAATATCTTTGAGATTTTAGGATAAAAATGACATTCTTAAACATCATAAGGTATAAACCATTTTAAAGTATCAATAACACTACAACAAAATTAGTGATGCCTATTCATCCACAGATACCATAAAGACAAGTCACAACCTTGTGGAAAATATTTGTGACACATGTACCTATAATACTATAGTGTCCAAAATATATTGAGAACTCAAGTGGATTTAACAAACATCTCAAAGAAGAGGAAGCACAGAGAAACCCACATAAACTTATAAAAATACATATCTCTGGTAATAATCAGAAGACAAGTAAATATTACAATAACATTTTATATCCACTATAACAGTAAAAATTGTTTATTAGATTTGATACTAGAATCAACACAGTTTATTGATTAGAATGTACAACAGTGGGAATATCCATAGCTTGTCAGTGTAAGTATTAACTGATAAAACCAATTTGGAAAACAGTGTGACATTTCATTTGGAAACCTTGAAGTTTCTATGACATTTCCTTCGTTATATTGTATAGCCCACTAATTTCACACTTAGGTATATACTGCCAAGATGATACACATGCTAATGTGTATCATGCCAGAAGGCATGAACATACATGTTTGTAGAAGTACTGTTTATAATTACATTAACTACAACTGCCCTACATGATTACAAAAACAGTCATAAATTATTATATATTTGTACAAAGAAAAATAACTAATTATTAAAATTAATAAATCATAGCTATATGCCCTATTATGGGTGAATCTCAAAATTTGATATTATAAAAAAGTATTACTTAAATGAAGAATATTTGTGTGTGTGCATTCAGAAATGGGAAAACTATAGAGGTGTTTTAGTGATAATACATCGATAAAAACATCACAGAAAGATTAAGGTCATAAAACTGATATTACCTCTGGGTAAGAGGAAGCAACAAATAATTGAGATAAGTCACACAGAAGGTGCCAAAAACAACAGTGCTCAAGGTATATTGTGGGAACTCCCCCACAAGCCGAAATACTCTTCAATCTGTGAAGTCAAGCTATATTCATGGTAAGATGTTGCTTGCGCTTTTTCTTTCAGTCTTTATAGATTTCACCCAAAGTGACATACTAATCATAACAGATTAAAGAGAAGCAAATATAAAAATTTAACTGTTTCTTTTAAGCTAGCCATTTAAAAGGTTTGCAAAAATATAAAACAATCCTTCTCTTTCCCCTAATTTGTCTTGTTTTGGAAAAATGTGGATATTTTTATAAAATGTGTTATTTTATCCTAACATGTATGAGCTTATTATGCTTAAATGAATACATGTTTTTTAAATTTCTCAGTTTTAATTTTTCACATGGTAAACATAAATATATATAACGGAAGTATTTTGTGCTTTTCAATAATTTTCAAGAGTGTAAGGAGTTCTGATACTAAAATGTTGGAGAACCACTAGCCTGTAATACTGCTCATGTCTCATTTCGTAAGCTAAATGATAGGTATACATTTTTTTAAAAATGTGTGTATACAGTTGACCCTTGAACAATGCAAGGGTTAGGGGACCTCATGCAGCAGAAAATCTGCATATAACTTTTGATTCCCCAAAATGAACTAATTGTCTACTGTTGATCAGAAGCATCACCAGTAACATAATCAGTTGATTAGCACATATTTTCCATATTAAATGTATTATATACTGTATTCTTTTTTATTTTTAATGTTTACTTTTGAGAGAGAGAGATGGGGGGTTAGGTAGGGTGGGCAGGAAGGAGACACTGAATCTGAAGCAGGCTCCAGGCTCTGAGCTGTCAGCACAGAACCTGATGTGGGGCTCAAACCCACAAACGATAAGATCATGACCTAAGTAAGCTAAAGTTGGATGCTTAGCCAAGTGAACTACCCAGGTGTCCCAATATATATACTGTATTCTTAATGTAAGCCACAGGAAAAAAGAATACTGTTTAGAGAACTATAAGGAGTAGAAAATACAGGTACACTATAGGACTATAAATGATTAAAATAATAATAATAAAAGTAAAAAAATAAAAGAACATATAAGTGAGCACATGGAGTTCAAACCCACATTGTTCAAGGGTCAACTATATGCATGTTCCTACATGTACCATGTAACTCAAAATAACACTTTAAGAATTTTTTCTAAACCACCAACTACTCTTCACATGAAGAAATTTGAAAGTTTGATCAGGTATTATGTTTTCCTAAGCGGAAGGTGGCTGGGCTGAGAACACATAGACACACACATACACATGAATATAATGTACTGCTTTTAAAAAACCTATAATCAATATTGTGAATAAATATACAAGAATTTTTTCGTTGATCATGACATACTTTTTTCATGATTTAACATCTTCTATAAGAGAATCAATTCAGTCTACTTATTAATTTATTGTAGTAAATTGGCATATTTCTAGGTTAACAGTATCTGCTTCTTCAGTTATTTTATAGGAGTATTTTATTGTTAATTGATAGCAAATCCCTAAAGGACAAGTATGCTGGTCTCTTATATCTACCCATAGCAACTATAATCTACTTGAAGTACCAACAACCCAAAAAGTATCGATTACCTAGGTCAATGAGTTGTGTTCTCAAAATCACAGTATGTTCCTGATGTAAATGATGACTTAGGGAATCATATCCATTCAGAAAATATGTGTAAACTAAGAAAAGTGTTTAGAGATGATTAGTAATCATTAGATGCTCTTTCACATTGATGAACAAAACATGTATATGGTCCCTGCCCTTAAGATGTGGAAAGTGAGGGAGACACAGTCAAGAAACATTAACAACTATAATTCTAACTTGTGACAGATGCAATGAAGGAAATTCCCAGAGTACCATGGTGGAAGTTAATTAGAGAGAGAAAGCATCCTGCTACTGACTGGGTGGTCAGGCACACAATCAAATCCAAGGTACCATTGAGGTAACTATGAAACTCAGACCTAACAATGAGAAGAACCGAGTCCTGTGAACACACACACAAGAAAGAAAGAAAAAAAAAATCACAAAGAATATAGAATACTGTGGGTGCAGATCCCAGGATGGGAGAGAGCCAGTAGGTGAGGAAGTGAAGGAAGACTGGAGCTTCATGAGGGAGTGAATGGCAGACTGGCTTCAGGTAACCCTTGGGAACGGGCCTGCTCTCCACCACACCATGCAGAGCCACGACAAAGAGGCTGACTGAATTTCACTCTAATGTAACAGGAAGGCCTTAAAGGACTTGGAGGTCATGATAAGGTGTGCCATAATACATCTTACGTTTTTACAAAGAGGGCTGTATTCCCTTTACGAATAGATTGTGGAAACTGAGAGTCCAGGTGAAAGACAATGGCAGCAGAAGAGACAACACACGATTTAACAGTAGCTTTCACAGCTATTTGTGAAATGGGTATTTGAAAACACTACACTGGCACTTTTCGGTCTCTAGAGTGTACATATGCAATCACGTTAATGACCTCTCTTAAAAATAATGTCATATACAGCAAGTTTCTTCCATGAGACCATCAGCTAAGGGATCTGTGAACTTGAAGTGACAAAATGACTGGCCAGTAGCCCGAGTATCAAAGATAGTAATTTTGAAACTGCTCAAAAGTGATGTACTAAGATTTATTTACCAACTCAGACCATGATGTGTTCAGCTAAAACATTCAGAATCCAGAGAAACATTTCACCTTGCCTGTGGTGCACAAAGAAGCCCAATAAGATCTTTTCCAAACCTCTTTGCCTATTCGGCAATAATAAGAATCTTTTAGTCCCTTATTTAATGAAGGTATAAGTACCTAATTATTCTTCCTCCCAAAAACATTATACATAATACTTCCTGACTGACAAGATATCTCCAGGACAGCAGACGAGGTAGCAAAGATTCCTATGTCACAGCAGTATGACTTATAGTCAGTGTCAGCAGCATTCATTTCATCACTTACCAGGGAAAATCCTAAATCTGTTTCACGCTACTCTAAATAATGACAACATCTTACTTTGAAGTTCCAAGTAAAAGGGACTTGAGAGTCCTTCATATGTTTTAGCTGAGCCCTGGAAAAGAACTATTTTTATTAATGAGAATTGGTTTTTAAGACAAGATAGCTTTTATCTTTTTCACCTTTTTACTTAAGATGAATGTCAGCAGACTTCACTAAACTTGCAGAATGATTATGTTCCAATGAAGGAGAGAAAACTTAATAACAAGTAGGTTTAAGTGGAGTTATAAAAATCTATGCTGTTCAACTTCTGGTATCCAATTATTTTAAAAACAAGAATAGTAGGGTGCCTGGGTGGCTTAGTCGGTTAAGCGTCCGACTTTCGCTTAGGTCATGATCTCGCGGTTCGTGGGTTCGAGCCCTGCATCGGGCTCTGTGCTGACTGCCAGCTCAGAGCCTGGAGCCTGTTTCAGAGCCTGTGACTCCCTCTCTCTCTGATCCTCCCCTGCTCACGCTGTCTCTCTCTCTCCTAGAAATAAATAAAACATGTAAAACAAACAAACAAGAATAGTTAATTGCCATTGAAATCTATCTTAGAAACACTTCTGTTAAAAATACTTCAGAAAGGGAGTGCTGTGTTGGGGGAAAAATCTACCTACTTAATGCATTATAAACAACACCCGTAAGGTCAAAATTTATGATTTCAAAGAAGGGCCAACATTTATAGTATGTGCTGACTGCATCAACAAAATAGAAGAAAATAGATTAACTCTTCCTTAAAGCCTGTCCAATACATATTAGAGGGAATAAGATTAGTCTGGTTACATCTGTATTAAGTTTGTATGAAATTCACTGACCTAATTGTTGCCACTTTACTTGGAAATAGCAACTGACCAGGAGAAAATGATCTAAGTATATAAACAAACAAACAAACAAAACAATGTAATTAATCAATTTTTCATTGGCTATGAATTCACATGTAGAAATCAGATTTTAATTTCCCCTTGACAAATGTTTCCTGATTAGGATCTATGAGTTATGGAAAAGGTATAAAAACTAGCATTATTAAAATGTAAAATACTAAAACTCAAACTGCATACAGTTTATGTATTCCACTCAGAAAGTATAGGTGACCTTAATACTCTAGCTAAACTGAAAAAATAATTTGTATAAATAGTGCATTCTAGTTGTAGCATAAAAAATGAAGGAAAGGTTAAAAACAGGTAAATTATAAAAATATTATAGAACTAAAAAAATTGTCAATTGCTAAAGTGCAGATTTCATTAGTAAGATTAATGATGATTTACTGAAATCATTAAACCTTTAAAAATTTTGAGAAGCCTCCCCATAGTGTACAATTTCTTGAGAATAATATTTTGAGTCATTGCTTAGAAAAAAACCCACATAAAATATGTAGAAGGGCAATGTCATAACTACCTCTTATTCAGGTGGTTTATTTTCCTTTACTGTATATTAATTTAGTGGTTACGATCTAATTAACATCAGCAGACAGCAGCAGGCAGGTAAAGAAAAAACCTGAAGCAAAGGTCTCTATAATTCAGTGAGAGTTTTAAAAGCCTTGGGTAATTAGTCAGACTTACTTATACAATTGTGAAGAGTGGTTTAATACCTGCCAGAATAAGGGAACAAATTTATTTTGCTCCAAACAATTACTGCTATATTTAAAGAAAAAAAGATTAAAAAAAAAACACTTCTCTTAGAACAGGCAGGTATTATTCCATTTTTCTAACGGGAAAATACATAATAAAAAGACAGATATATCTTTATCACTGCATTACATAGTTTTTGTTCTTAAGATAACTTAAGAGCATTTAGAATAGTTAAAATCTATCAACAATGAAGCAATAAAATAGCAGGAGCAAAAGCAAATAGCATTGACCACTATTGTGGGCATCTGCCTTTTTATGGTAACAACCTGAGCCACTGTACTCATCACCATCTTAAACATACACAAACTGTACTATCAAATTCCTCTTCCTCCAGGAAATCCATGCCACATGATGAAATTTACATAAATGGAGTTTGCTCTACCCACCCAAACTAGAGAAGCGACAAGGAACAGGCCTTGATTGATCCTAATCAACCCCGGAGACCTCTGTAGGACTTTTCTGCCAAAAGTAGACGGAAAAGTGTATTCTTTCTATGGAAATGTGTAGGCTAATAGGATGTTCATATGGACTGTTGATGGTCACCTTATCACCAAAAGAATATGTTTGGTTTCCTGGAAACAAAGAAAAATTACACAAAAGAGCATAATTCTTAACTACAGTTGGCACGGCTTATGATAGTAAGCACTGCCATTATAGAGGATCCTAAGATCTCGATTTTGAAAATTTTAGGATGTTCTTTAATTATAAGAGGTTTACTACGTTACCACTTAGGACTGCTTACAACCTGACAAACCTCAACTTGTCCAGGCAGAAAGCCACTGTATTAATTCTGAGCATACCTCCTGTGAAAAAAACACAGAAACTTGAGAAGCTACTCCAACTTACCATACCCCAAAGAATGTGTCTTTGAGAGCATTTGTGATAAAAGTATCCCTTGTACTTATCACAGTACAATAAAATTTCTCTAAGATTTATGTATTAGAATGTTTACCTTTGTGAAGCCTCAAACACAGCTCTATGCAGACAGAGAAAGGAAATTTGTTTCCAAAGGAAAACAAATTCCAATTAAAAAGGCTATTGCTGGTCATTTTTGCGTCTTTTTCAGCCTTCCGACTCACCATAGCCAGTGAACTGACCCTGTATCCTAACATCAGGTTAAATTGTTCCCTTCTGGACAGAGTTTATTTTTTTTTTAATCCATCACTATTTCTGTAGATACTATTCTCTTCCTAGACTTTCTTTTCATGATTTTTTTTTCCAATTTAGAAACTCCATTTCAATAGTCTCTGTCACCAACTTCCCAGTTTTCCAAGGTAGATTCATTGCTTTATCCTATATTCCTGCACTATTTTCATCAAATATTTGACCCATTACTTAACTTTGTAAATTGTAATTTACCTCATTTCTGGTCTGTCTCCATTGCTAGACGGTGAGCTTCTTGAAAGTATTCTACCTTTAAATTTTCTTATTCATTTATTTATTTTTTTAAATGCTTTAATTTTTGAAAGAGGGAGCATGAGCAGGCGAGAGGCAGAGAGAGAGGAGACACAGAATCCAAAGCAGGTTCTAGGCTCTGAGCTAGCAGTCAGCATGGAGCCCCATGTGGGGCTCGAACCCACAAATCATGAGATCATGACCTGAGCCGAAGTCAGACGCTAACCGACTGAGCCACCCAGGTGCCTTCTTTATTTTTTTAAATGCTTTCATTTAATTTTTGAAAGAGAGACAGAGCATGAGCAGGCATGGGGCAGAGAGAGAGGGAGACACAGAATGAAAGTATTCTATCTTCCTCATTAGTGTTTTCTCAGCTTCTTGCACATTACTGTTACATAATAAATACTCAATTTTTATTAAGTGAATATTATCCTCATAAGCATGTTTTTTAAATATGAAGTACTAAATAGAATATGAAAATCAGCCAACCATATAATGAATAAAGAAATGGATATATGCCATGAAGAAGTCACGTGAAAAAAACTCCTTAACTTATAACTATTATAGAGCTGTACTTCATATAATTTTTAGTCTCAAAGCATATTAGCAGAGCTTTTGATATTACTATTATTCGCTAATTGTTAGGCATAAATCATAAAAACAAACAGTGATAAAAGATTATAATAATTACGACAATGAAGAAACCAGTAATATATTAAAAACAGAACAGGAAGTAGTATCAAACTCTGACTTTAATTTAAATCCACATTTTTATAATATGGCCTTTCTGAACTTCTGTCATCTTGTTTAAATGAGCTTTGTAACTCCTCAGTTTAATTACCTTGGTCACCTCTGCATGCCATAACCCTGTCACATGCCAAAGATCAAACAGTGTTAATCTCTTGGTCAGGTTAGTGAACAATTATTTCATTTCTTAAATCTGTTCTGTGATTTGTCCTTGCATCAGTTAAACTAATGTATAATATGTGAATACACAGTGGTACCTTAAATTCTCTGAATCCAGCTGTAGCTGGAAAATCAAGGGGTGCATGGGTGGCTCAGTTGGTTGAGCGTCCAACTTCGGCTCAGGTCATGATCTCGCTGTTCGTGAGTTTGAATCCCACGTTGGGCTCTGTGCTCACAGCTCAGAGCCTAGAGCCTGCTTTGGATTCTGTGTCTCCCTCTCTCTCTGCCCCTCCCTCACTTGTGCTCTGTCTCTCTCAAGAATAAAGATTTTTTAAAAATTTATTTATTTTTATTTTTTAAATGTTTTTATTTATTTCTGAGAAAGAGAGAGAGACAGCATGAGAAGGGGAGAGTCAGAGAGAGGGGGAGACACAGAATAGGAAGACAGGCTCCAGACTCTGAGCTAGCTGTCAGCACAGAGCCTGAGGTGGGGCTGAACCCACTAACCACGAGATCATGACCTGAGCCAAAGTCGGATGCTTAACCAACGGAGCCACCCAGGTGATCCTAAAAAAATTTTTTTTAACAAATAAAAGAAAATCAAAGGAGGAAAAAGTTAAATACTAATAGAAATTTCCTATTTTAAAAATAAAATAGCCCTGGGGCGCCTGGGTGGCTTAGTCAGTTAAGCGTCTGACTTCAGCTCAGGACAGATCTCAGGGTTCGTGGGTTTGAGTCCCGCATCGGGCTCTGTGCTGACAGCTCAGAGCCTGGAGCCTGTTTCAGATTCTGTGTCTCCCTCTCTCTCTCTCTGCCCCACCCCCACTCATGCTCTGTCTGTCTCAAAAATAAACTATTTTAAAAAATTAAAAAATAAAATAAAATAGCCCAGGGCACCTGGGTGGCTCAGTTGGTGGAGTGTCTGATCCTTGATTTGGTCTCTGGTCATGATCTCATGTTCACAGGATAAAGCCCCACAGAGGGCTCCATGCTGACAGCACATGGAGCCTGCTTAGGTTCTCTTCTCTATCTCTCTGCCCCTCCCCCTTGTGCAAGTGCACACATTCTTTCCCTCGCCCTCTCCCCACCCCCCTTTCAAAATAATAAATCTTAAATATAAAAATAAAAATAGGGGTGTCTGTGTGGTTCAATTGGTTAAGTGTCTGACTTCAGCCTAGGTCATGATGATATAGTTCGTGGGTTCGAGCCCCATGTCAGGCTCTCTGACAGCTCAGAGCCTGGAGACTCCTTCAAATGCTTGTCTTCCTCCCTCTCTGCTGTCTCTCTCAAAAATAAAGAAACATTAAAAAATTTTTAAACATTAAATATATAAAAAGGGGAGCCTAGGTGGCTCAACCAGTTAAGCACCTGACTCCTGGTTTTGGCTCAGGTTACAATCTCATAGTTCATGAGTTCAAGCCCCGCATAGGGCTCTATGCTGACCACACAGAGTCTGCTTGGGATTCTCTGTCTCCCTTTCTCTCTGTCCTCTCTGACCCTCCCCTCTTGCTTTCTATCTCTCAAAATAAATAAACATTAAAAAAAATAAAATAGCCCTAAATTCCAAATATTAAGTATGAACCAGTAAAATCCACTTCCTAAATAGACTATAAAACCTGACAATTTAAGAACTGGTTTACAGTCATGTGTGGAAGTCTTCACAGTTTATTAGATGTACTATCACATAAGATAAACATCTAAGATTATCACTTTAAAAAATCGTATGTGCCAAAACATTCACTGCTCTAGAGTTCCGTAATGATTGTACTACAGTCAAGTAATGAAGATCTATAACCTTTTGCTGTAATCCCACAGAGCTGAGAATCTTTGCATCAGGTATCCTTGGTGACAGTGTGGCAATGAAACAAACATTAAGAATTGCATTTTAGTCTCTGAAAGCAGGAAACAGAAGAGATGAGGTGATTAGAGCATTTGAATGCATTGGCCAGCATAACTTGACATTCATTTGAAAGGTAGTAGATTGCAGTTCAGGAGAACCTATTGCTATGTTAATCTCTCTGGAAAAGTGTGGCTCTGTGTGTAACAGCTTCAGAGCTTTGAATTTCTTATTTCAAGCAGAGTAACAAAAGGAAGTGCTTTCATATCAGAACTGGCCTTTCCTTGTGTGAATGAATTTAAACAACTAAGCAATTCCCTAAATCACTAAAGTAAGAGACCAGACTTCTAGCATGGGGAAAACAACACTCTGGCCTGGCAGCCTCATGGCCCTGCCACACCGAACTGAAAATCAAAGAATTGCTCATAAGAGTCTGAAATTTCAATGTTAATCTACTATAAAGAAGAACAGTTAGGAAATAGTAAGAACTGCTGCTTTCACAAAAAGCATTTCAACAAGAATTTATTGATCATACACTGAGAACTAAACTGGGAGAACAAAGAATACAGAGAAGGAACAGTCCCTGTCCTTTCCTGATCCCTTGCTGGAGTTTATTTTCAAAGGAAACCTAATCACACATAATGATCCTGTAAAAAATATAAATACATTGGACTTCCTACTGTGTGAAAGCTACAGATGTGGAAAACATAGCTGATGTGATTAAGATCTACACATTTAAGGAAACAAAAAGTCGATTCTAGACATCTAGATATAACTCCATAGAGGACAGCCGACCTGACTCCTTACTCCTCCATGCTGTACACATTATATTCATTAGCTTCTGTTTTGGGAATGTTGCTAAAATGATAAACACCATCTCTACAGCCTCTTAAACATTTTAGCTTTGTTTCAGTTTATGTTTCACACAGGATATTATACTTCCTTTGCAAACACAGACTTTTTTAATGTAAAATCTAAATTGAAATTTGAATTCTTTATTCTCTTTCTCCCTTTCTCTGACTTAACTCCCTGAATCTCAGTGGCCCTAGACTTCTCCTTCACAAAAAATTAGTAACTCAACTCTTAGGTCCCAAATAGAAACATCTTCTTGTAGGTTTACTTGGGTCTTTTCTCTCTCCTGATGTTAAAATAGTACTTGTCTTCCCAGGATTCTCTCTGCATGACAAATCCTCCTCACCACTCAAGGTCCCACCCATCACTTTACATCTTCTTGGGAATTCTTAACACTTTAACTAAGGATTATTGATATTTTAGTCTCTTCTTTAAAATAACTTTCCCATAGGGGTGCCTGGGTGGCTTAGTCGGTTAAGCGTCCAACTTTCGCTTAGGTCATGATCTCGCGGTTCGTGGGTTCAAGCCCCGCGTCGGGCTCTGTGCTGACTGCCAGCTCAGAGCCTGGAGCCTGTTTCAGAGTCTGTGTCTCCCTCTCTCTCTGACCCTCCTCTGCTCACACTGCCTCTCTCTCTCTCCTAGAAATAAATAAAACATTTAAAAATAAAATAAAATAACTTTCCCATAAACATGTAAGTATGTTAAAATATCTCCCATCTTAAAATTATTTTTCATATCCTCAGCTTTTACTCCACCCTAATACCCCTTTCCCTGCAAAACAATTTTTCAATAGGTTGTTCTATAGTAGTAGTCTTAGCCTTCCAGAAGGTATAATTAATTCTGTCTGGGGGTAAGGGTGGGATAAGTCTGCATAGACATAGTCTTGAAGAATGAGTAAAAAGATTTCCAGTGGCCAATGTGGGAAAGGGGAATAAACATGGATGGGAGCCCACATGGGAAAATATTGAAGCATAAAGAACACAGCTCATCTAAGAAAGTGTTTTCACACCTCTCTGGTATGAGATAAAGATGTGTGTGCTTGCATCAGAAGCAGGTTGAGTACGGATTGGAAACATAGGGTATGGCCAAGTTGTGAGCAATTTTTAAAATCTGACTTTGACATCATTGACCAATAAAACATCAGTGGTGAATGACAGGCTTAGTTTTGCATTTCTGAATGATAACTCCTCATAGTGGGTTGCCTCAAGACACTAAAATAAGAGTGTCTAGGTATAAATTCTGGCGATGCCACTCTCACAGTATGACCATAGGTAATTTATTCAATATCTCTGTACCTCAGTTCTCTCAAATGCTTAATAGAAACATTAATCACACTTAACTCAAGTATGAGGATTAAAACAGACAAACCCTTACCACAGTTTTGTATATAGTAAGAATCAATAAATGTTAGTTGCTGTACACTGTTATTCTATTTCACGATACTTATGTGGAAAGAAAATTATGTATAATCCCCTTGTGAGTGAAGAAAGCTTGTGGCAGTACCACTTACAATTTTAAGAGAATGGGAGAAAACAATACAGAAATTAATTTTTTATCTTTTGTTTTAATCCATTCATTATCCAAACAAAATAGCTGTCAAATTTGGAAAGTACATTTAGAATGATCTATCAATGTACAATCTCCATAGGATACATAAGATTCCCTCTGAAAGTGAAACAGGATGGTATAACCACTGACAGCATAGCCTCTCAAGGGCAACCAAGGTGATCATCTGAGCACCAGAAGAGACAGTCATTCTCCAGAATGTCTGAAACTGAAGTGTAATGAAAGACCCCTACACTTGCTTATAGAGAGAGGTGTGCTCTTTCATAGGCAGTTGAAAACCACAGTGTCTCTCTAGGGATAACTGTTTTGTAATTGTGCAAGATTCAAACACAGGAGATACTTTGTATGGGGAGAGGACAGTGCCTTCCAATGTGTTCAATAAAGTTATACATACACACACAAAGCCAAACATAGGTTCATTGGAAAGGTGAAGTCTAAGTATATAACCAGTTACAATGTAAGCTCATATTGGAACCAATCACCAGATAACCCCCTAAATGGTTGAGCAAATATGGTATAAAGATTTGTGACAGTTTGAAAATAATTACAGCATTGTATGTGTTATCAAAATTATAATGAATTAAAGTTCTAACATTAAAGTCTTTATTATATCTATTAAACATTTAACTCCGGGAAATTCAAGGTAGTATATCTCATTAATATATTAAATTGAATTCATCCATATAATAAAGCATTGCTTAGTCAATCAGAACAAATGTGTAATCAATTCATTGAATGAGATCGCTCCAATAGATAGAGAGTGAAGTAAATGTAACTTTATTCTTTCACTTTTCTGATTTTCTTTGTGCTCCAATGAGACTCCTCTCTGTACCCTAAGTGATCACAAGGTGATTTCATTACTGTCAGGTATTGGCAAACTACCTCAATTTACATACCAACAAGTCCATTCAAGCTTAATTTAAAGCTTTGATATGATCTAGTTCAGAGCTTCTCTTCTTCCCCAGCCCAATGGAAAACCTACACTGGGGAAGGAAAGCCTATAAAATATTATTGGGTTCAAATGTACTTGAGCAAATCCCAGAATATTAAAAGAGACAGTAGTTTCCTTCCTTTCCGTGTAAAGTCCAGAGGGGAGTAGTCCAAACCTGACCTCATGGTACCATGTAGCCAACAGGGACTCAGGCTCCTTCTCCTAGCTTATCTGCCATTCTCAGCATGTGACTTCCACCTCAACTTCAAGATGCCTGAAAGGATTCAGATCAAATCCATTTTCTTCCCAACAGGAAGAAAAAGACATAAAAAGATCCACCCCTTCAATTTATCCTCGCTTCTCAGATGTCACAACTTGCATCCTATTGTCGAAAAACAATGGCACATGGCCTCCTTTTTTTTTTATTTTAGGAAAACCAGGACATATTGGAGGGGCAGCCTTATTTCTCACTGAAAATTAAGTAATTTATCACTAAGAAAGGGGAGAGTTGATTTTGAGGAACAGCTAGTGTCATTGGACATAGGACACAAAGTTGGCATCTTTATCAGTTTCCACTATATTCTTCCTCTTCTCTTTCCCCACTTGACCACATCACCACTATTTCTTCCAGCTTATGGTGGGAAAAGAAAAAGAAGAGGAATAAAATGCACAGTCAACTTACACAGTTATAATCTCACCTTGGTGCCCTGACGTGGCAAATGTCTATTGTTGACTTTTCCTCTTCAAGATGTTTTGTGGGTTCCACACGGATTTTCATAAGAGTCTTTAATTTCAGTCTGCTAGAATAAGTATTGCCTTCTTCTTCCGGTTATGAACAATCTTGCTTCATTTCTGAACTCATGGCAATCCACCCTACAGGAAACTATCTATCGGGATCATGTCATTCTGCAGGTGATCGATGTAATCAGAATTCCTTCCTGCACAACTCACCACCAGCTTTCTTTCTATGCAGCCTACGTTTGGTAAAACCGATATAGGTACCTTTCTTGGCATTTTTGGCACTCAACTCACACTCACTGTGGCCTTCCTCCCCTGTTCTGCTGTTAGACAACTGGCTGGACTCTCAGCTTCAGCTTTTTGTGTTAAACAAATCAGGCACTTGTCTCTGCCTGCCCCCACTTTCAGAGCTCATAGGCCAGGTCTTTAAGGGGTCTTCTAAAGTCCCTTATTTGCTCACTAGTTTAAGATAACCTTGGAATATTTCCCCACCATATGGGATAGGAAAAAAAAAATAGAACTAACAGCTCTCTCATTCTAGAGAATCCCTCATTCATCAACCCTCATTTTCATAATCGATCCTCAAGCCTCCACTATACACTCTCAATGTGGCTAATGTAAAGTTTCCAGGCAGGTTTAGGTCACAGCTAAAACAATTTGTATAAATGGCTGATACCTCTCTTTTAATGTGGGGTAAGTTAACTTCCTAAGTCTTAATCCTTTGTGCTTCCACTAATACAAAAACAATGGCAGAATTCCTATTGTTAAATTTGTTAACGATATTGATGAGGAATAACAAACTGCACATAATGGAAGTATAGGATTAAGAACCGACATATGCACACACCATGGAATCAACACCACAATCAAGTTCACAAACATTCATAACATCCGCAGTGCTCCTTGGTCTCCTTGGTAATGGTAGTCCTCAGTTTCTTATGCTGCCAAGTCCTGCTCCTGTCCTCAGGCAACTACTAATCTGTTTTATCATTCTAGAGTCATTAACCTAGAACTTAATATAAATGGAATCATACAGTATCTACTAATTTTAGCCTGGCTTCTTCCACTTACCATAATGTTTTTGTGGTTGATCTATGTATATCATGTATTAACAGTTCATTTTTTATTGCTAAATAAGTTCATTATATAAACATAACCACATTTTCATGAACATTCACCAGTGGATGGACAATTGGAATGTTTCCAGTTCTGGATATGAAAAGAAAAAAAACTAGCATAAATATTTGTGTACAACGGTTTGTATAGAAATGTCATTTCAGGGCACCCAGTTGACTAAGAATCTGACTCTCAGTTTCTATTCAAGTCACGATCTCATGTTTCATGAGCTCAAGCCCCACAATGGGCTCCATGCTGTCAGTGTAAAGCCTGCTTGGGATTCATTCTCATTCTCTCTCTCTCTCAAAATAAAGAAACAAACTTAAAAAAAATAAAAGGTTGTCATTTCACTTACATAAATACCCAGGAGTTGAATCGATAGACTATATGGTAGACAGATCATTAAATTGTTTAAAACCTGCCAAAATGTTTTCCTAGTGGCTGTACCATCATGCATCTCCAACAGCAGTGTCTGAGTTTCAGTTCCTCCGCATCCTCACCAAAACACAGTACGACCAGTATTTTCAATTTTAGCCATTTTAGTGTTTAGTGTAATGGCATTTAATTGCAGTTTTAGTTTGCTTTTGCCTAATGCTAATGATGTTGAGCAACTACCCAGGCACTTATTTGGTGTCTGTATTAATTTGTTAAAAAATAGGAAACTATCACAAATTACTTAGTGGCTTTAAACAACACAAATTTATCATAGGAGGTCTGAAGCCTGAAATGGGTCTGACTGGGCTAAAATCAAGGTACTGGCTGAGCTGTATTCCTTTCTGGAGGCTCAAAAGAGTAATGTTTTTTTTAACTTTTTCCATCTTTAGAGACTGCCCACATATGCCTTAGGTTATGGCCCCTTTCTCCATATTCAAAGTGGGGAATGGTCAGTAATGAATCTTTCTTACATTGCATATTTCTGACCCAGACCCTTCAGCCTCTGATGCACAGTCCTTAAAAGGATACCCATTATATGGCTAATCTCCCGATTTTAATTTCAAATGCCTAGCAACCTTAATTACATCTACCACCTTAATTCCCCTTTGCCAAAAGGAAACCAACCTATTCATATGTTATGGGATTTAAGACATAAATATCTTTGGGAAGCCATTATTCCACCTACTACACATTCCACATATCATCTGTGATAAAATATTAGCTCAAATATTTTGCCCATTTTTTACTGAATTGTTGCATTATGAGCATGTTAATAGTTATTTTGTATGTTTTAAGTTACCTATCAAAAATTTGATAAGCAGTCTGTGGCTTGTCTTTTTATTCTTTTATAAATGTTTTTCAAAGAGCAAAAGTTTTAATTATTAATGAAGCTTAATTTATCCATTTGCTCTTTCATGGATAAATATGTTAGTGTTATATCTAAGAAATACTTGCTTAACTAAGATTATAGAAGTTTTCTCTGAGGTTTTCTTCCAAAAGATCTATAGTTTTAGGGTTTACATTTAGTTCCATAAATGATTTGAGTTAATGGTATATATGGTAGGAAATATTCATTGAAGTTCATATTTCTGTGTGTGTGTGTGTGTGTGTGTGTGTGTGTGTATATATATACGCAATTGTTTTGACACAAGTTGCTTAAAAGGACTATCCTTAATCCACTAATTAGCTTTGCTTCTTTGTCAAAATTTGAAGTATAGTTCTAATTCTCTGCTCTATATTCTGTTTGATTGATCTATTTGTCTACTCTTAGACAAATACCACACTATCTTGATTACTGTAGCTTTAAAGAAGTCTTGAAATCAGAGAGTGTAAACCCTTCAAATTTCTTTTTCTTTGTCAAAATGTGCTACCTTAGATATTTAAAGAAGCAATTTATCAATCTAAAGAAAAGCTTTGATAGGATTTTAATTGGGATTACATTGAAAAAATATATATACACACACCAATTTATGGGGAAAATTGACACCTTAATAATATGAGGTATTTAAATTCAGGTCTCTCTGTTAGTTAGACCTCTTTTGATTTGTCTCAGCAGTGTTTTGAACTATTCAATGTACAACTATTATGCATGCTTAAGAGATTTATCCCTATGCATTTGTGTTCATTATGCCATGGTAAAATGGCATTTTTAAACATTTCTATTTCTGCTTATATGTTAATATAAATAAAATTATGTCCCATACTCATTGATGTGCTGATCATTTTCTTCAGTCTTTTCTGTTTTTTCATTTTTTGATAGTTTCTATTGCTATGTCTACAAATTCAATAATCTTTTCTTCTGCTGTATATCCTATTATTAATCCCATTCAGTGTATTTTTCATCTTAGACATTGTCATTTTTATCTCTGGAAATTCAATTTTGGTCTTTTTTTTTTTTTGTATCTTCGAGGTCTCTCCATAATCTTTACCTACATCTCTGAACATATGTCGTACAGCTGCAATAGCTGTTTTCATGTCCTCATCTATGTGCCATTTCTAGGTCATGTTGTACTGACTGATTTTGTCATAAGTTCTATTTTCCTATTTCCTTCCATACCTGCAATTTTTATTGGATTATGAATTTTTACCTTGTTAGGTAATAGGTATTTGTAGACTCAAATATTCTTGAGGGGTTTTGTTGTTGTTGTTGTTGTTGTGTTTTTCCTGGGCTGCAGTGATTTACTTGGAACAGTTTGATCCTCATACACTTTTAAGCTTTATTATATTGAGACCAGAACACAATGTAGTCTAGAGCTAATGTTAACCTACTATTGAGGCAATGCACTTCAGAATATTCCACCCAATATGACCTTTCTCACTGTATCTGGAAGGAACAGGAATCATTTCCAGTCTTGTCCTAGAGACCATTCCTTCAATCTGTTCAGTTCCCTGAGTGGTTTTCTCTTCAACCATGGCTAACTCCTCACGTGCATATGCAGATCAGTGCTCAATGGAAGACATGAAGGAAACCCTTTGAGATTTCTAGAGTTCTTGTTATTTCTCTCTCTCTTCTCCAGAACTCTGCCCTTGGCCTCACAGAGTCTTAGTTCCATCTCCCGAGTTTAGAGAAACTGCTGGGCTCATACTGGGTTTCTTCTCCCTGTGTGGTAGCTTGGAAACCCTTTTCATGTAAACAACAGTAGAATCTACCTCCTTCCCCTCCCCCCATTTCTTAGCAACTACTATCATTGACTGACATCCAGTGACATGGAAACCACTGTTTCATACATTTTGTCTATTTTTTAAAGCAAGACATTATAGTGAGCAGAAATTTGACTCATATGGTTCTTAGGTCCTAGGCATGCATGGTTTTTCCCAGTTAGGTCATCTAACACTAATCTAAGTAGTACTATGAAGGGATTTTATGGATATAACTAAAATCCCAAATCAGTTGATGTTAACATAAGGAGAATGCTTGGGTGATTATCACATAAATCCTTTAAAAGAAAATCTTTTTCTTCAGCTAGTTGCAGAAAATGAATTCAGAGATATTCAAAGCATGATATATAACTGACTTTAAAGATACAAGGGTCCATAAACCAAGGTTTGTAGGAGTTGACAACTTCCCAACCCACAGCTAGAAGGAAACAGGTACTTCAGTCCTACAGGAGCAAGAAAATTAATTTTGCCAACAATGGGTGAGCTTGTAAGAGGGCCTTTCATGCAACCTCCTCTGAGGGTCTATGCCTTCTTAAAAGGATGTCTGTCACTAGATTTAGAATCCACCTGGATAATCCAGGATTGTCTGATTATCTCAAAATCCTTTAATTACATCTGCAACATCCTTTTTCTAAACATGTAACATTCACAGCTTCCAAGAATTTGGACATGCACATATCTTTCTGGGAGGCTACCATATAATCCAATTCACCTTATGATGAAGGTATCGAAATAAATGCTTCCTCCTCAAATAATACCCTACAGTACTTTTTAAAAAAATATTTGAAATTGTGAAATATTTTATATGTGAACACTAACTGGTCACTTCTAACCAAAGATTGTATACTCATACTTCAGACTGTTTCGTGAAAAGGAATCAGTGCAGACAAAACATGAGTGTATTAAACTATGTTTGAGACATTTTCTGGTGAAGCATAAAGGACAGAAAGGTCCCACAGATAATATTTTCTAATTAAGAGAATCAGAATTTATAGACTGACAGACTTCAAATTTTCCCTATCTCTGATATCAGGGAAAGAATTATCAAAAGCATTATGCTTTGATCAAACATCAAGCTATGACGGTAAGTCAAGTCAGTAGCACTATTGCTATGAGGGTCTTCTGATTTTTCCTAATGCACTCTGCTATGCAATGAACCCCTAAGATACATAACCTAGGTTATATCCTGTATGGCTTCATGGTCACATTTTGGCAAAAATAAGGGTTAGAGTGGCCGATGACTCAGGTGACAAAGATTGGCATAGAGTGAAGCAACAAGCAAGACAGAGTTTATTCATTCTCCAAGGGAGGATAGGGACCAGATATCAAGAGAAATATCAGCCCCACGTTTCTATTAGGTTGGGCCTTTTTAGGGGTTTTAAGGATGTGAGAGAGTTGCATCTGTACCATGGGGACAGCATTGTAGAGAGGGGTCAATTCTTGCCCAGGTAGAGCAGGAGGAGATAGGTTTCCCAAGGGGCTGTGTTCAGGGCTTGTCTGGGCTGTGGGTTGTGGTCTGGCTAGAGAAGAACATGCTGTATAGTTGTGGTCTATTTTCTGAGAATATGGGAGCACCGTGACCTAGATAAACAAAGAGGGCCAAGTACAGAGACACCTGTGAGTTTTGTCTGTAAGCTTGGCTGGGGAGGGGGTTTTGAATAGAACCCTTTCAATAAGGAACCCAAGAAATGAAAGAGCCCTGTGTATAAAAGTTCTCTGTTCCTAGAAATGATAGATTGAAGCAAAGGAAAAAGAGATACAAAATATTTGACAAATTATGTAAGTCTAAGATGTAAAATGTGATAATTTGATACACGTATATAGTGTGAAAAGCTTACCATGGTAAGGTTAGTCAACCTATCCTTCACACCTCACTCAGTTACCACTTTGTTGTTATTCTTGATATGGAGAGAACTTTAAAGTTCTACTCTCATAGCACAGGTTGACTACACAATACAGTATTGTATACTATAGTTACTACACCGAATGTTAAATCACAGAACTAAAGACATCTTATAACTGAAACTTTGTACTGCTTTATCAATGCTCCCCATTTTCTGTACCTCCGAACCCTGGTAACCACAATTCCTTTATTTCTCTGAATTAAATGTTTTTACAGTTGGAATATAAGTGAGATCTAACAGCATTTGTTCTTCTCAGGCTTATTTACTCACTCCCAAGGGGGCCTGTAACAACTATAGCAGTGGTGAAGAGAGAGAGGAGGACAGGATTTAAGAGATAGAAATAACAAGATTTAGTGACCAACTGGAACTGAGGAATGAAAGAGAAGGTAGAGGGGCCACCCTTAGTCGGTTAAGCATCTGACTTTGGCTCAGGTCATGGTCTCACAGTTGGTGAGTTTGATACCTGCATTGAGCTCTGTGCTGACAGCTCATAGCCTGGGGACTTCTTCAGGTTCTAGGTCTCCCACTCTCTCTGCCACTCCCTGTGTGCTCGCTCTCGCTTGCTCTCTCTCTCTCTCTCAAAAATGAAAAAGGAAGGAAATAGGGAAGGAAGGGAGGGAGGGAACGAAAAATAAAGAGTGAGCTGGAAATACTCAAGTATGGGCATCAGAATACCTAGTGGTATTATTAACACAGAAAGATACCAAAGAAAGATGTATGGCTTTCAAAGTGATCATGAATTTTTCTCTGGATGTATCTACTTTTAGGTCCTTCAAGACCAACTTTTATTTGTTTATTGCCACTGCACATTGATTAGTTTTCACTGACAAGACACTACGGTTAATGTTTTATGTGCCTGTGTTCTTTTAATCTTCACAATCACAATGGGAACTGAATGGTTTTAGTCTCATTATACATACAAAGATTCCAAACACAGAGAGGCTTATTAGAGAAGGCAAGTCTCCTGAGTGCTGACTACACTAATTCTGAGGTAAGACAACAAGAAACCCAGTGGCTGCTGGGACCAGAGGCAATACAATGTGGGTTCTCTATGAAGGAGGAACCCTGGGGTGATGATTTTTCTCAGCCATTTATTTTACTCTTTAAATATTTTAGGGAGGAAAAATGTGTCTATTATCTGAAATGTTGAAATAATAAAATAATAGTACCTACTATTAAATTAGATGGAGAACGGCTTTAATCTGTGAGGGAAACTTATAACATGCTCAGATGAGTGACATGATAAGATTGCCATTACACAGAAAGAAAAACAGCCTTACAACCAGAGCAGCCTGGGACCAATGCATAATCCCCTGAGTCTTAATCTTCCCCATTTACACAACTTTTCCTACATTCATTATTAATTGAATAACCTTTTTATCTTCAGAAGTCGCCAGTTTAGACAGTTGTATGGTCATCCAATCACCACCAGAAAAACTGCATAGTGTATTACTTAGACTGAAGGCTATGCTACTGTAATGAAGATACTGAAAAACACACTGGTCATAGAATATAGACATGTATTTTTCTTCCTCACATAATAGTCCAGGGTAAATAGATGGACCCAGATTGGCAAACTCCTCCTAGAACCCAGGCTAGCAGAATAGTTCTATGCTTAACATGCCACTTCCGAATTTTCCCAATTGTTGTCGTTTTCAATCATTAAGAGCAAGTCCAGAGTAGGCATCTTAATTATTTGGACCAGAAGTTGGATACATCACTCACAACCACAAGTGGCACTTTAGTCACAGGACTACACAGCAAGAAAAAATATAGGATCTAGGGTTTAACCAATAGATCTTGTTACAGGGGACTCACTTTCATTTCCTCTTTAGTCTCTCCCACCCTACATTGTAACAAGGTGACTATACAACTTGCATTTAATATTAACTAGTGGTGCCATTGTACAAGAGACTTTTGTTTAGCTGATCAAAATTCAGATCAAATAACCATCATAAAACACAACTTCAAGAGTCATAAACTATGTTATACCTTGTTTCCAGATTTGCAAATAAATATCAAATTCATTTTTATATGCCTTTGCTTCAATATGCACTGTACTTATTTGAATAAATGGAAGGGAGATATAGTAATAAGTCAATCAATGTAATGTAAGCTTCTGTCTCTTTAATATAGACTTACAGAATTTAATATAGACTCAGACTTTAAATGAGAATAAACCTCAAATTATTGTAAAATGTTATTGTAAAAAATACCAATATTTCAAAGCAAGTATATGAAAAAGATCAAATTTGACTTTTTAAAATATTGCCAGCAACAAATTCCAGGCATTAAAATTGATTCTAGATGAAAACAAAATTAATTGCAATTCATTTACTGGAAAACTGAATTATCACTAAGATAAATCAAGGATTTGTAATTGTAGTTGAATATAAAATAACTATTAAAGTTGTACATACAAAGTATGATTATGCAATTATGAATTAGTGGAAAATCAGACAATTATTATAGCGATATCAATATCTGAAACTTTTGAAAAAAAATTTAGCACATGGATTTGACAGATATCAGTGTATAGAAAGACCCTGAATGTGTGGATTCTGTATTGTTTTGAATACTGGCTGTTTGCCCTGCTAATTTATCAGGAATCATGTCTTGGCCCTCCCTCTTCTCCAGCTTTACTATGAGCTAGGGCACATCTTCCTGGTTAGAGCAGTGCAATAAGCCTTCTTATTCGGAAATTCTCAGAAGCAGTAACCTATAAAATCAGGTAATTACACACTGGCACTTAATCAAAACTGTGTTCTTGATATATTCAGAAGTTAAAAGTGGTTTGAAGTTAAAAGAATTTGGGAAGGGATATCTCATTTTACTTTTTCAGTAATAAACTATAAATTCATGGGATTTGATTCATTTGTCAAACAATTTGTGTAAACCTCGAAAATAAATGTCATGGAAATAAGGATATATAGGGCCAGCATCTCATTTTAGCTAATATATATTCCAAAAAAAGAGAAAAAAAACAAGAACAGTGTTATTTCTTCAGCATTATTTCTTGACTCCCTTCTTCCCTCAGTTCATACTTGTGATTATGTTATCATATAACACAAAGGAATGTGCTCTGTATGTTTTTATAAGTTTTCGTTTGTTTTATATTGCTTTGCATTTCACCATACTGAATGATACTTTGGCATCAAGTTGACACAGCTTGGTCACACTAACATTCCCTTAAATTCTGCACAATTTTTTTTTTTTTTTTTGGTATCCCAAGTTCCCTTTCTAATTGACTCATTCCAAATGTTTATTTCCTGTTCCAACAAAGTTGGGGTGTACCCTAGACAGTGTTTCTCAATCTGGGGATCTTGACAAAACGCTAATTCTATTTCAGTAGGTCTGTACTGAAGACTAAGATTCTGCATTTCTAACAAGCTCCTAGATAATGGTAATCCTGATGGTACCATGGTTAGAATAGCTAGGACACATTCACACTTACCAATGTATACTTACACTGATAGTGTAAATAACAATAAAAAATTAACTTTTAAAATTCAACTCTCCCATCGTAACTAGGAAAATCTCTAAGTGTGTCTTAATGGAGGAAAAAAAGAAAGGTTAAGTGCCAGATACTTCCAATAACAATAAAGGAGAGTTCTTAAATCAAAAGTTTTCAAAGGTAACACTGGATAAGAATTTTCTGTAATAGGTAAAATCTGTTAAATTCTTGTTTCTTTAGATCTGAAATGTGGGGGCCATGAATTATCCTTCCCGGTTTATTCCCTTGAATGGTTATGTTATGGGCACTAAATGGTGCCGAACTGTTTAGTTTGAAATTTACTCCTAACTTACTAATGAGAGCAATTACCATAAGATAGGGAAGATCCCACTAAGTCCAAGGTGAGTCCAAAAATGAAGAATAAAGTGGCTTCACCTTGCTGAGAGCTCTTTCACTTGGGTTTGGCCCTGAATTACTGTTAAAATTGCATGATTTTTATTTCATCAATTCATAGACAAATTACACTCAGCATGTATTTAAAGTTCTCCCAAACCCATGAATAGTACTTGTTTCAAATGAATGAAAGGTGTTTTAAATAGATAAAAGTGTTTCGTGTTGAAGTATAAAAATATGTGACAGAACTATTTCACATGTAAAAAGACTTTTTTCACATCAATTTCTGTTGTATTAGATATATTTTTTTATTAAAAACACATTAAATAAATACAGTATTTATTTCAAATTATAGTTGCAGTCAAAGACAAATACCAATTAGCCTATCCCAAGTGTGGTCGGAGAATATCATATGGAACATTTTTGCATTATGCCTCACATTGGAATGAAAACAAATGTTTCATAAGTATTCCAAGTCATCTTTGAGGACACTCCCACTGGAATTGTGCATGTGTCATTCCGTATTTCCATGTATTTCAACATAGTCTCCTGTTTTGTACCCAGGTTGCTCTGAAGGTGTTCCTATCCTCTCCTTTTACAGGTAAATGTTAAAATGCAGGGCACCTGGGTGGTTCAGTTGGTTAAGCATCTGACTTCCACTCAGGTAATGATCTCATGATTTGTGAGCTCAAGCTCCACATCAGGCTCTCCGCTGTCAGTGCAGAGCCTGGAGCCTGCTTTAGATTCTGTGTCTCCCTCTCTCTCTCTGCCCCTTCTCCACTCGCGCATTGTCTCTCTTCCTCTCTCAAAAATAAACATTTTTTTTTTAAATGCAAGATATCCATGACCACAAAATGGTTTAAGATTTGCTAAGAAGCTATTGAAAAATAAAGGAAAAGCTTTCATTAAATTTTCGTAGTAACCTCTTTACTTATAAATTGATTCTTAGTTTTCTTATGTAAACTTGTTTTTATTTTTCAGTTGATATATTTTCTAGTTATGAAAATTTTACTGATATCTCATGTTGGGATAAAATGCATATTTTTTTCATTAAAATTAATGAAAAAATTTTTGTTCATTTCATGGCTTCATACTTTAGTAGCAGTATAACTCAGAAATAAATTTTTAAGTGAGATCTAGATGAATGAACATAAATAGAAATGTCAATATAGATGTACCACATGCATAAACCTATAGTTATACATTCTACCTTTAATATGTGAATACTTGGTACCATCAACTCTTTATTATCTTATTTTGCTCACATATAAGCAAGGAAGCAATATTTGCCAACAAAAAATTTCCCTCAAACTGTTAAATATCAAAATATTACTTCTCTACTTGAAAAAAAGCATTACTACATTAACTTATTCTTATAATCAGAAATCAATCAAGAATAATCAAAATAAACCTTAGACAATCAGACAAATGAAATGCTTTAGAATGGATATAGCACAGATTGTCAAAATATAACTATAATGGGAATCTAAAATCAAAGATATTATAACACAATCAAAAACTATTTAAAGGTATGAAATAAGTTATCAAATGATGACGACAAATAATACTCTATGGAGAGCTACATTAGGGAATATTAAGGTCACTACAATTGAGATATTATCCTCAAATAATGCAAAATATGGAAAGTGGGTTGTGAGAATAGGGAACAAGTCCATGAAGACAGATAAAGCCATGCTGACAATGTGACTTAAGAAAATAATGTATAAATGCAAATAAAGGTTTTCCTATAATTTGACAGTCATTAGATTTTGTCAGCTCCAGAATACAAAAAAAATTAATCATTTTCAAAGTACAATTCCAGACAGATGATATACCAGTATGGTAATGAAATATATTGATCCTAGATAAGATAATATACATAATATGTACAGAAATCAATAACCCATTGCTATCTTAAAACAGTACATTAATTCAATGCATTCTGCTATTTATTAATAAATGAATCTTTGAGTTTAGAAATCTGAAAAATGTTTCAATCTAGATTCAGATGAGTAATTCATTCTCCAAAGAGCCAGGCTAAATGGACTTTCTTGTAATGATACATATTTCATAGAAATCATAAAAAGAGTAGTATTACAAAAGTTGGCTGAAGGATGATTATCAGTATCATGTAGCACAGCATGCAAGTTCTGAGCTAAACTTGGAAGCTATGCTTTCTTTAAAATTTTTCTATATCTCTTATTAACTCCTTTCCCACCTCAAGATAGCTTATTACCCATGCATTTGTTGCCATGTGGACATTCAAAATCTTTGCATTAGAGTCTAATAGTCCAAGAATATCTTTCTCCTTTCTACTTCTCAATCAAAATGTCCAACCTCACAATAATACAGATCTTATTCAGAAGGAAATAAATTGATACTATTAAGAAACAATTAAGAAAATTAAGAAACCTAATCCTCCTGTAAATATATGTATTTCAAATAAGCATGATTCAGATCAACCAGATAACTTTGATAATTTATTTCAGCCCTAGTTACACGTTCCTTATCTGCAATCAATCGATAACAGATGATGTTTATCAAGAGTCATTATCCATCTTGCTCTTTGTTAAACACAAACCCTACAATCTAATGGAGTAAGAACTATCAATTATCATTATCCTTATCTTTAAAAGAAGGAAGCTGAGGCTGGTAGAGCCCAGTACATGCAGCTAATAAATGGGGAGATGTCACATTACCTCTGATTTACTTTAAAAACACCTGCCATACACAGCATTGTGTATATTAGCTTCTAATCTATACCTTGGAGTAGTTTAATATTTGAAGTACTTTCATTAGAATGCATACTCATGGGTAGCTTAAAAAAATCCTGATTCTCATCAGGATCCCACTGTTTCAGCCTACTTCTACAACTTGGACTATTTTCATCTCTAACCAGCAACACCATAGATCTTGCCAATTAGCTTAAGTGGTGACTAAGAAGATTTTCATTGGTAAAAATCAATATTGAAACATAAGTGGACTGGCTAGAAATATTTGGAGATACATCTACCTTTGCAAGAGGAGAATTTATTAATCTATGATAGTAGTCTATACACCTCAATGCAATCCTGGAGCTAACTCAGGATTGAGGACTCTCTGAAAACCTCAAAGAGTGCTGGACTGACAGCGGCAAGCTGTGTCAGATCTGCCTCCCGCTGTCCAATTCTACTTGTCTCTCTTCCATTTCACATGAGTGACTTCCCAGTAACACTTCTGCACACCTAACCCTACCACAGTGCCTGCTTCCTACAGGGGCATGCTGGGCTTAGGACACATTGGATCCTACATTCACCCATTATGGCAAGATTCTGCTGCTTGATTCTGATTAGAAGTTGAGCTGAATCCTGCCTGCCTAGAAGACTGTCACATCTGTTTTGAACTAACTGTTTCATGTGAAGCCTGGATGTGATGACTTAAAAAAGAAACAAACGAAAACAAGAAACCAGACCTTTCCATCAAAGTTACACGTAACATAGATTTTATGACTCATGTTTGACTGTGTACTAAGAAATGTTTGCATCTATGGAAGGATCCATTCTCAACCTTCCTCTGTTTAGGACATCTTGTATATGGAAGAAGGGCATGGGATTGGGCAAAACCTATAGTCTTCACCAAAATAACCTAGTAATTGAGAATGAAGTTGACTTCAATCAGTTCAAAGCATGAAATCAGGTTTTGAACTCAAGTTACCTAATTCAACGGTTATTTCCTTAAGCCAGTATGCCAGAGTGTGCCTTCCGAACTTCGCTGAAAAGCTTTAAGTGTCCAGTGACATGTTGACAAGCTGTTCATAACCAAAGGCATCGGAAATTTTGCTTACTATATTTCTGTCTTAGAGATTCATAATATAAATCACTATACTGCAGGCTTTGAGAAGTTGCTATTTGCTATTTGATCCAACATCCCAAACTTATTTAACCATGAAACCATTTCTTTTTTCAATAAGGAACTACTTTTCCATAGAATTATACTTAAAGGCAAAGGAGAAATTGTGTTTTCAGCTCTAAAATTCTGTGTTTTTTAATTTCTGAGAGCATCAAAGAAATATTTTGAGAATGAGATATTTCATAAACAAGCTGCCCTCATCCTGATCATGCTGCTGTGACAGGACTCAGTGGGGTACCATCTCTGAGACTGCCAGCCTCTGCTCAACTACTCGAATTTGCACAAATTATCTAAGCCCCTCATGATCTGGGCCTTCTATGTTTATGCAGTTAGCATACACTCTATTCAAAATATTGATCACCTTACTGTCCCTTTGGCATTCATATCCATACTTCTGTGTATCTTTTTTATTTGACTTGCTATCTTTCCCCCAAACTTCAAATTTTAGTTCACAGTGCCTCTTCTACAAACTTGACCTGGGAGTTCTAGTCTGTACTGACTTATCCCTTTACAAACTTAATTGTTTCCCCATAAGATTCATCTGTGGAGCTTCTGCTCCAAATGCACAAACCTAGACCCACTCCTGTGGGTCTTAGCAAGTCTTGTCTGGAGCCCAGGTACTTGTATGTTCACAGAGCTCTCCTGGTGTTTCTGATATGCATACAGGAGCAAAAAGTACTTGACATATAATGTTGCCTCCTATACAAAGCAATTAAACATGTTCCATGCTTCCTATTGGCCGAATGCTCTGTTTAGTTGCGATACATAAAACACAGCACTATTCTTACCTTAGGTGTGGAAGTATTCCCTAAACTAAACATGATGACTACTATGAAAGTGTGAGTGCAGTGCTTTGGGAGCACAGGGATCTGCCAAAGGATATCAGAGAGACCGTGGAGGAAGCTGAGGTGGCCTTGAAGGAGATTAGATTTTGCCTGAATCATCAGCTACTGTGGCCGTGGCCACATATGGAGTAAATGCCTCCATATATTTATTGTATGCTAGAGTAGATAGATACAGGAAGTGGCAGAAAGTCAGAATAGAAATGTCAGAGATTAGAATAGGAAGAACTTCAAATACCATGCTAAAGATGTCACTGTTTCCCTCTGGACAGAAAATAATTTAAGGAAGAGGCACCAAACTTTGTTGTTTTTGTTTTCCATCACTGACTCAAATGATAGAAATCTGTCTTCCCATATTTTCTATTAATAGTGTGTCAAGACAATTCATTTTGGTAAGAAACTAAATCAGACTCTCCAAATACGTAACACATATTTATCTCTTATAACTGTTCTGTAGTTAATAATTCATAATACCCAAGTCATATGATGTAATGTTTGATGATTCTTAAAGCCTGCTATTAACTATATTTAGCTTCAGATATAGTTTCCAATAAATTCAAGTCCACCATAATGAGGACTGTCTGAAATCAATTTCATGTAGTAGCAAACAGGTGAAAACAATCTATTATGCTGTCAATTCATATGTGCTTGGTAAATTAATGGCTATTTGCTAAACATCTTTAGTAGACCACAATGAGGCCTGAAGACCATACATGGAATTGACTAAATCTAAAGTGTGAAGTAAACTACTCTGCTTATCAGTGAAGGGGCACGTATTTTACAAGAAGAACTTGTCAATTGGGTAACATAAAGAATGTATCAAAGTAGGAAGGAAGAGGAGTCTTGACAACTAACTGAGAAACTATTGAAATAGTAGAGCTTGATAAATAGAGTATTGGTGTTAGGAGGAGTGTAAAAGGGACAAATTTCAAAACTGTTCTGGAGGCAAAACTGAAAACATTTTGTAATTAAGTATATTGGGAAATTTAGAAGATAAAAGGGTCAAAGTAAGCTAGTGAGCTTTTATCTTAGGCATCTCTTTGACCTAAAATTCATTCTGCTACCCATTGGGTAGCTACCAAAAGGCACTGAACTGATTAAGTCACCTACTGACCAAAATCTGAACCTATCATTCACCATCACATTCTCACTAGGCTCTCAGATCAGTACACAAGATGTTTTGTTTCTTACATGTCAAAATTTAATTCAGTCACATGCATTAACTTTTTCATTTATATGCACCATATGCATAATGCATCTTCTTTGCTTTTCTACCCCGGTACTGTCCAATCTCAAGAATATTTATCTAGCCTTACAATGGGGAACTCCACCCAACGCGTAAAGAAAAAACAAATCACCAAGCAAGATAACTAAGAGTAGTGCCTGGTATACACACCTCTACCAAGATGAAGGGACATTTGATTAAAATTCACCAACTCCATCAGCCACCTGTGTGCTTAATGGTATCCAAATCGCTTCAGAGTCCAACCGCATCATTTGCCATTAAGCAAATTTCATATACAAATATTCACAATGAATAAATATCAATATTTGATTCAGTCTTATTATCTTTGTAATTAAAGTACCAGATCAGCATTATTCTATTTATGACTGTAAATATACAGTGTATCAATTATATCATTAAATTGTCTTTTGTGAACAGATTTCTATCACATTGTTTTCATGCATAATATGTACTCCAATTTTTAAATTCGTATGATGATCTTTAGACTATAATGTGAATGTTGAGAATCACTAAGTGCTCATTAAATGAAACTATTTCATGAAATAAATTCATTAACCGCAAATTAGGGTTATTTAATATTCCTAGATACTGGTTAGCAGGTTCTAAAGACTACAATTTTACAAACAAGTTAAGTGTGGTAAAGGACATGAATAATATAAAATTATGTTTTTTTTTTCTTTTTGTCATGCATAAAGGAGATACTTGAGACACTGTTCACTCTGAAAGAAATCTGTGGGGGTGTGAAAGAATATTAAGAATAGATTGTACTTCCTGAAGTTCTAATATAATGCAATTAGTCATTCTCTAAAGGTGACCCTTGGCCACACCTGACTTTTAAAAATTATATTTCCTTATATTCAGTCTTTCCGGTCATGCTTGAGATGAACCTGTCCCTCAAAGAAATCTGAGACAAAAATATTTGATATCCATGGTGTCTCATGACCTTTTCCAAAGCACAGAGGTAATTAAGAAGTGATTGAAAAAATTTACTGCCATACTGCCTGAGTGTTTTTAAATAGTTTGGCAGCTAACAGGCCAGATATTTCAGACTCTCCCAGTGTTCACTACCGTGTGGTACTATTCACTAAGGTAACAAAAGCCTCCACTAACGAAGATACTTTACCATTTTTACAAATGCAGAATGAACCACAAAAGAAGCAAGGTCATGCCTTGAATGCTTAAAGTATCACTTACTTTCAGGTACAAGTTTCTTGGTGGTTATGAAATGAAGCAAAACCAGGCTTGGATATACCTAAATCATAAAACAAAAAGTGTTTTTAAAACTACAGTCTTTGGCAAGCTTCATACAGTCTGGATGTAGTAGGAAGAGGATTGCTGTTTTTATTAATATGTATTAAAGGATATCTGATAATACAAGGATAAGAACTAAGCACAAAGGCTCTTTTTCTCAACTCATGCACATGTGCACTCATGCATGTCCACACACACACACACACACACTTAAATACGCTTTGCTTTGAAAAAGGAGGTTACAGCAAAAACAGTTTTAAATTACTCTATTACTCTAATACTATAAAAGGGCATTTTAGTGAATGCTTTCATGATTTGTTTGATTTTCCAAGTGTTGTTTCCCTTAACAAGGGACAGCATGGAAGAAAGAGAAAGGAGATCCTAGGTTTGAGAAGAAAAAGGAGATCAAATTAAAAAAAAAAATAGAATCCAAAGGAAAAAGGCACACTGAATGCCAATGAATGGCACTAGGGCTGTCTGAATTGGGTTAAATCGTCTTTTTCAGAGTTGTGATGACTCTACATTACCCCAAATTACAGCAAGTCTATTGCATACAATCATCTTATTGGTGCCTTAGGGAAGGAGAGAAAAGGAATCTTTGTCCATCCTTGGTGTAGAAGCAGGTAGGAAGACCATTTCTGCCTTCAGAGAAGAACAAGAGGGTGGTGCCCAATGAGTTGAAACCAAGAGCAGTAATTCAGAGTAAGATTTTAAATGTTCCCTAAAAATGTACTCACTCCCTTGAGAAACTTCAGAAACATTGGGAAACCTGGACTATTTGTTCCCAAAGAATGGAGCTTCTAGTCACTTTATTTGAATATTAAAAAGTAGACTGCTGAAAAGGCTTGAGAATGTGGAGACCCTACCATTACGCATGCATCACTTTGCTTCATCAGTATTAGAAATCAGATAAAAACAGGCTTACTTACTACCATGTGCATAACTCAGAGATTTTGGTGCCCAGAAGTATGTCAGAGTTGGCTACCAGCCAGGGAAGACAGCACTCTAGAGAAAGGAAGAAATCACAAGTGAATGTCCTAGAAATTTTTCCATGGGGTCAAGGGAGAAAGTGCAGTTAGGAGGTTATGGTGGCCCTGCAATTGGAATTTCTATTCCTGTCTGTGAAGAAATGAGCAAAGGGCCTCACCTAGGTACCATTTGTGTACTTCAACTACTGAAATAAAATCTCCAAAACACATATGTGCATAAAACTGTTATATGCAAAGTCCCTTAGAGGGAGTTGAACTTATGTACTCTTAGAAAAATAAATATTTCCAGAAATTTCCCCAAACACTCTCCTTGAAAATCAAGGAGCTAAGATACATGCGTATAGTGTTTTGGTAAAATAGTGGGAACAAACTATGTGGTAGCATGGAAGAGATGTTTGAAGAGGAGAACGAGGTTTCTAGTAAAAGCATAGGAACACAATCTCCAGACTCTTGTCAGCTTATTGGGATCACACTAAAGTACTTAAAACTAAATAATTTCTAATTATTAGTTTTTGGACTTTTACCAATATCTGTGCTTTTAACGGTATTTTATATCTACCATATCCATTTGCAGATATACTATGTAATGAGATGCTACTGTGAATTTCTTCACAATTTTGCTCAGTGAAAACAGGTTGGTTGTTTCTTTAATTGTAACTACATAATTTTTAATACTGTTTCTGTTTGCAAATAACTAACACATTTCCGAAGACATGTAATGATCAACACTGTTAGCTAGCACTAACTGGGTTCCATGCATCATTAGATGTGTACATTTAGCTGTACTCTCGTGCCTCAAGACAGGCACTGGCTGCCGTGCCTGAGAAGGCTAAGGGAGAGACGGAAGTTCAGACTGCAGCAGGACAAGGTGGAACAGCAGTGGCATCCACAATCAGAGAATGGCTATGTAGAACAGAAAGAGCAGGGATAGCACCCGCTCTGCATAGTTGGGGGTGGGGGGTGGGGAAGGCAGACAAAAGAGCATAGATGCTATGGAAAAGGAGCTACTCTCAAGTATTTTGAGACACTTTCCATTCTGGTGGTGGTTTTCCAATTCCCAAATTGCAGTGAGGACACTGAGATCCTGGATTTTATACTTCAAACAGAAGCTTGCTTCCTAGTTGGAGAAATAAAGGCTTCCCAGAAAGGTTAGCTCTAAGTTATTGATATTAGAATTCCTCCTGAAGGTTCACCCTAAAACCTACTCTCGAGCCCTTTCAATAATTTTGTAAGCACATCATTTCCTATATTAAATACTCTTTGCTTAACCTAGTTTCTATATTCTGCAACTGGAAGTTGGCTGATCCTCCTTCCATTTTGGTGAATTGTGAATCCAAGCTGAGAAAATCATACAACAAACTTTAAAATATAAAAAAAATATAATATTAATATTAAACCATTTAATTTTTTTCTCAGGATGGACTTTCATTAACCAGCTGAACAAGATTCTATGTTGAATTTATCATTAAAAAAAGAAAAAAAACTTACTGATGTACAACAGAGTTGATGAAGAGAGTCCTGATTGCGCTGGAAGCTCAGACTGTGCTGATTTTTCAGAGATTGCTACAAGTATTATTTGTACTATTTTACTGAGTTTTCAATCTTAAATATTTGAAAACAGCTTTTTATAGTAGAAAATCCAAGAGAAAGCCTATTATTTTCTCTTTATAAGGTACTTAAAAATATTACAAGTCAGAGGAATTATTGTAAGTGATAGCATTAACTCAGCCAGAAATCTATCCACATCATTAAATATCCTCACCGGATATCTGAGTGACAGAGAAAATTAAATTGGCTTACTGTAATCTGTAACATTTATAAGTACTAATTTACCAAGAATTCCTCAACAATTCTTAAAGCACTGTCATATACTAATCAACTACAGCCTTTTAAAGTTGGTAAGTTTTATTTCCTTTTCTGTTTTTATCAGCCATTGTAAGTCTTAAAGGTGAATCATTTTGAGTTATAGAAGATACTGAATCATTTTATTTATAATACCCACAAATGCCTTATACAATTCATCTTTATTTCATGCTACAAAACACCAACTATATACCAATAGTTTAAAACAACAATAAAAAGGCCAAGCTCTCTCTACTCCCTGGTTCTTTCATAGCAATTGTGCAAAGCAAAATATAAGCAATAAGCATGTTTGCCTATATGAAACCAGCATTACCTCCTGGAGCCCAACTACAGTAAGCTGAAAGCAAATGTCTGCCTTTTTCTTTGGGTAGATGATGGTAGATGGGCAGTGTGCCAAGAATTTAAAAACAGAAACATTTGGGTTTGATCAAAAACAGCTTCCTATTTTTAAAGAATTACCCATCCATGGAGACTTATAAATAGTAATTTGCAATGTTGTGGTTAGGTACTGAGTTTATTTTAATTATCCATACAGCATTTCTTTTAAGTGATTTTTATCTTTGAGTATTTAAACATGATATATTTTCATATGCTACTCAAACATTTGACAGAGTTTCTAGCAGGTTTAATATAAGATCATGCAAATAGGTTTCAGAATAAAATAAACTGATGTGTAAGGTAACCCATCTCAGAGAAACTTTTCAACTAGATTCTTTCATAATACCAGATGAACAAGGATCTAAAGAAATGTGTGGATTCTTAGAACAATCCATTCAAATGAAAAGGGTCTAGTGAAATTACTCTTTTTGGAAAAGAATATAAAGCTCTCCATTTAACATTTACATCACAGGAACTTCAAAAACTAGCCTCTCAATAAAATGATCTAATAAGTTAATGAGGTTTCCACAACAGAAAAAACCCTTTCTGAGGGGTGCAGACTTTACCATAAATTCTGACCCACAAATATATAGGACATAGGTCTTTAAACAGAGTTGCATGTATGAGTAACTATAATCACAACTGTAAAGAATGATTTTCTGGACAGTATCTTTTATTTCCTGGTTGGAAGGAAAAGTGTTCTGGTAGGCTTCTATATATTAAAAATAAAAACTGTCCTGTAGTACTCTTTACTTGTAGATACTCACTGAAATCAAGTTAGAGCCTTTAATAAAGGGGCTATCATTCAGGAAATATAGGTTTACACAGAAAGAAGTAGTAATTGCGTAAGTACGAGTTTAAAGGTAAGAGTGAGGAGTTAGAAGAATCAAAAGACAGAGGATCAAAATGTATGACAGCAGAAAAGGGACTTACAGTGACTGAGGCTATCCATTAAACCTATCTTCTTGAGATAGATAAAACACTGTCATGCAGATGAGTATCTGACATTTCTTGCCTGGAAAGTCAGTTTACTTAGAAAAGGTTATGATCCACAAAGAAAATTCATAAATGTGTTGAGAACAATTACACTAGCATGGCAAGAGCCTAACACAGAATTCAAAGTGAGAATACCAGCAATGCTTGTGGTGTTACATTTCAAGCTATCACAAAAATCTGTAGCGTTTAACTGAGGTTCAAAAAATAAAGAATAGTGGCTATAGTCAGAGTTTGCAACAAATGCTTGGTGAAGGGCAACATGGTCACAAAAATCCATTGCCTTGGCACTCAGGAACAGTTCCGAATAGATCACTCAGTACCTCTGACGCTTGATCTTTTGTTTACAGAATGATACTTGGATCCTACTTCCAAGGATTTTTATAATTCTAAAATTCAATTCCATGGCTTTTCTCTTAACTGACAGGCCCAGCATACTAACCTTTTTTTCCATGTGTTTACTAATACACATTGACAATAGTTCATCTTATGTAGGTGAAATCTGATGAAATAGTAAAGCATTGACTGTCTCACGAAAGATTATACCTACTTATTACTCGATCTCTCTAGTTCTTTCAAATATCAGATACGTAATGAGTTCTGACTTCCATAAGGTCATGTGCCAGGACTACTGGGAGGGCAAAGCAAGATAAAACATTATTGTATTTGTGTCATTAAGAAACTTACAGAGCAAAAAGACACACACTTAAAATGAACTAAGATGAGTAAATATGGTAAATTCATGACCCCAAAGAAGTTACTTAACCATCAATTGGGTCTAATTCCTTACCTATAAAATGAAACTAATACTAGTACCTACTGAATAAGGTCGTTATATGGATTAAATAAGATTATAAAGGGGGCCAAGATGGCTGAACAGCATGGAGGTTTATGGGGTGGGGTCTCTAGTCCTTGAATGCAGCCAGATCAACACTAAACCATCCTGCACACCTAGAAAACTGATTGATTTGAGGATTAAGACAACAATGTGCACAGCCAGAACCACAGAACTCAGCAGGTACCCACGGGGGAGAGGTGAACTGAGGGAAAAAGAAGTTACAGAGGGCAGGGAGCTGTTTTTGCTTGTGGAGAGAGAACAGAGATGGGAAGAGAATTTGGGAAAAGCATCCCCCACCCCCCTTCCAAAAGCAACTGTAGGGAAAGTAGAAAGATGGAAACAGCCACAGGGACTAAACAAAAAAGGGAGAAAGGAGAGGTTTAGATTCCATTAAGACTCTATAAACTAGGGCAGCGCAGAGTCTGAAACTCCACAGCTCAATGCCTGGTGGTGCACTGGTGAGAAGAGTGAATCCCTGGGAGCAGAGAATGAATCCCAAGATGGGAAGAGAATTTGGGAAAAGCATCCCCCACCCCCCTTCCAAAAGCAACTGTAGGGAAAGTAGAAAGATGGAAACAGCCACAGGGACTAAACAAAAAAGGGAGAAAGGAGAGGTTTAGATTCCATTAAGACTCTATAAACTAGGGCAGCGCAGAGTCTGAAACTCCACAGCTCAATGCCTGGTGGTGCACTGGTGAGAAGAGTGAATCCCTGGGAGCAGAGAATGAATCCCAAGGTGTCTTCAGGCCACGCAAGGGGAGGCAGTTCCCTGCTGGGAGGACATTTGGTAGAGGCTGTGTCGCCACCCCACAGACCAAATTCCCATCAGACCATAAAAGACAACCACATTAGTTGGTGTTGGAACAAGAATGTTAAGGGTAAAGCCTGGCACCAGAGGTATTTTTTGATTTTCCATAAACCCTGAAATGCTGCTGCTACAAGATCACACAAAGTTTTCCTGGGATGGGCTGGCACCCAGACTCAGTCTCCTAGCATCAGCAGTAGCACAGTCTTGTGAACTGTCCTGATGGCAGGCCAGTACCCAGCCATTGCTCAGAGAGACCCTCCACCAGAAGGTCTGAGGTCAAAGCTTCAGTCCCTCAGAAGTGAGGGATTGGAAAACACAGCCCCACTTGAGATAAAACTGGGAGAGAGGTGCTGCCTGACAGTCTGATGGCTTGGTCATAGACAGTGTAGAAACAGGGAGTGGACAGATGCCAGAGACAAAGGAGGGGTGCTTGACTGCTACTTGTGGAGAGCACAGTCTTGATACTAGAGACTGGGTAGCTGGGTGACACCACTTTTAGCCCACTCATGCATGCGCATACACACCTACACGCGCCTCGGCAATCCACCCCAGTAAGCTAAGCAGCGCCATCTAGTGGAAAACACAGCTGTTACACTAAATCCCACCCACCTGAGCCAACAGCACTCGACAAACAAGACTTTCCACCTGCTTAGTTTATGGACTATAAAATGCTTCACAACTTGGCTTCTATGGAAATCTGGAAGAAATTTCAATCATACATCATTCTGTTTGCTGGTCCTTTTATTCATTTTTCTTCTTTTCTTATTCTTGCAAAAAAAATTATTTTCAATTTTTATTAAAAAGATTTTTTTTGTCAAATATTTCCTTTTCTTCCCTTTTAAATCTTTCCTTTTTTTCTCTAATCTATCAAGCTTCTTTCAACAATGAGACCAAAACATACCTAGGAGCTAACATCCTTTATTTGATTTCTTTGTGTTGTGTCTGTGTGTTTTTTTTCTTTTTTACTTAATTCTTTTCCTCCCTCAAAATGACAAAACAAAGGAATTCACATCAAAAGAAAGAACAGGAAGAAATGATAGCCAGGGACATAATCAACACAGATACAAGCAAGATGTCTAAAACAGAATTTAGAATCAAGATAATAAGAACATTAGCTGGGATTGAAAATAGATTAGAAACACTTTCTGCAAAGATAAAAGAAGTTAAAACTAGTCAGGATGAAATTTTAAAATGCAACCAAGCTGTAATCTCGAATGTTTACAATGGCGATAAGGGTGGATGAGGCAGAGCAGCAATCAGAGATACAGAGGACATATTTATGGAAAATAATAGAAGCAGAAAAAAAAGACGGACACTATGGCAAAGGAGCTTGAAATGAAATTAGAGAACTCAGTGACTCATTAAAAAGGAATAACATCAGAATCATAGGAGTCCTTGAAGATGGAGAGAGAAAAAAAGGGGTAGAAAATTTATGTGAGCAAATCACAGCAGAAAACTTTCCTCACCTGGGGAAAGACACATACATCAAAATCCAGGAAGCACAGAGGATTCCCATTAGATTCCACAAAAACCAACCATCACCAAAGCAAAGCACAGTCAAATTCACAAAATGCTCAGTCAAGGAAAGAATCATAAAAGCAACAAGGGAATAAAAGTCCTTAACCTACAAGGAAAGACATCAGGTTTGCAGGAGACCTATCCACAGAAACTTGGCAGGCCAAAAGTGGGCGGCAAGATATATTCAATGTACTGAATCGGAAAAATATGGAGCCAAGAATTCTTTATACAGCAAGGTTATCACTCAAAACAGAAGGAGAGAGAAAAAGTTTCCCAGACAAACAAAAATAAAAGGAGCTCGTGGCCACTAAACCATCCTTGTAAGAAATTTTAAGAGTGACTCTTTGAGGGGAAAGATGAAAGGGGGTAGGGGTGGGGGGGAGAACAAAACAACAAAGACTAGAAAGAATCAGAGAACACTACCAGAAATGGCAACTCTACAGGTGACATAATGGCAAAAATTCATGTCTTTCAAAACTCACTCTAAACACCAAGGATCTAAATGCTCCAATCAAAAGACACAGGGTCACAGAATGGATAAGAAAACAAGATCTATTTATATACTGTTACAAGAGACCCATTTTAGACCTAAAGACACTTTCAGATTAAAAATAAGGGGCTAAAGAACAAACTACCAAGCTAATGGTTTCCAAAACAAAAAACAAACAAAAAAACCCAAATAAACCAGAATAGCCATACTTATATCAGAAAATCTAGATTTTAAATTAAAGCCACTAACAAGAGATGAAGGGCATTATACCATAATTAGGCATCTATCCACCAAGAAGATGTAACAATTGTAAATATTAAGCTAAAAATGTGAAAGCACCCAAATATATAAATCAGTTAATGACGAACATAAAGAAACTCATTGATAATAATACCATGATAGCAGGGACTTCAACACCCCATTTACAACAATGGACAGATCATTTAAACAGAAAATCAACAAGGAAACAATGGCCTTGCATGACACACTGGACCGGACTTAACAAATACATTCAGAACATTTCATCCTAAAGGAGAATTCTTATCCAATGCACATGGAATGTTCTACAGATCAGATCACAGACTGGGACACAAATCAGCCCTCAACAAGTACAAAAAGACCAAGATCATACTATGCATATTTTCAGACCACAACATTATGAAACTTGAAATCAGCCATAAGAAAAAATGTGGAAAGATAACAAATACTTGGAGACCAAAGAACATCCTACTAAAGAATGAATGGGCTGGGGTGCCTGGGTGGCTTAGTCGGTTAAGCGTCCGACTTTCACTCGGGTCATGATCTCATGGTTCGTGGGTTCGAGCCCCGCGTCGGGCTCTGTGCTGACTGCCAGCTCAGAGCCTGGGGCCTGTTTCAGTCTGTGACTCCCCCTCTCTCTGATCCTCCCCTGCTCATGCTGTCTCTCTCTCTCCTAGAAATAAATAAAAATATTAAAAAAAAAAAAAAAAGAATGAATGGGCTAGCCAAGAAGTTAAAGAGGAAATTAAAAAGTACATGGAAGCCAGTGAAAATGATAACACCACATCCCAACACCTCTGGGATGCAGCAAAGGCTGTCATAAAAGGGAAGTATATCACAATCCATGCCTTCCTGAAGAAAGAAGAAAGGTCTCAGATATACAACCTAGGCTGGCACATCAGAGAGCTGGAGAAAGAACAGCAAATAAAACCCAAAACAAGGGGCGCCTGGGTGGCTTAGTCGGTTAGGCGTCCGACTTTCGCTTGGGTCATGATCTCACGGTTCGTGGGTTCGAGCCCCGCGTCGGGCCCTGTGCTGACTGCCAGCTCAGAGCCTGGAGCCTGTTTCAGTCTGTGACTCCCTCTCTCTCTGACCCTCCCCTGCTCATGCTGTCTCTCTCTCTCTCTCTCTCCTAGAGATAATAAAACATTAAAAAAAAAAAAAAAAAAAAACCAAAACCAGCAGAAGACAGGAAATAATGAAGATTAGAGCAGAAATCAATGCTATTGAAATCAAAAACAAAGTAGAACAGATCAATGAAACCAGGAGCTGGTTCTTTGAAATACTGAACACAATTGATAAAGCACTAGCCAGTTTGATCAAAAAGAAAAAGGTCCCAAATAAGTAAAATCAAGAACGAAAAAGGAGACATCACAACTGACACAGCAGGAGGGGAAAAAAACAATAAGAGAATATGAACAATTATACACCAATAAAATGGGCATCTGAAAGAAATAGACAAATTCCTAGAAACATATAAGCTACCAAAACTGAAACAGAAAGAAACAAAACTTAAACAAACCCATTAACCAGTAAATAAATCAAATTAGTAATCAAAAATCTCCCAAAAAGGACAGAGTCCAGAGCCAAATGCCTTTACAGGGAATTCTACCAAACATTTGAGGAAGAGTTAACACCTATTCTCTTGAAGCTGTTCCAAAAAAATTGAAATGGAAGGAAAACTTTCACACTCTTTCTATGAAGCCAGCATTACCTTGACTCCAAAACCAGACAAAGACCCCACTTAAAAGGAAAACTACAGACTAATTTCCCTGATGAACATGGATGCAAAAATACTCAACAAGATACTAGCCAGCCAGATACAACAGTACATTAAAAGAATTATTCTTCACAACCAAGTGTGATTTATACCTGGGATACAGGGCTGATTAAATATCTGCAAATCAATGTGATTCATAACATCAATAAAACAAAGGACAAGAACCATATGATCCTCTCAATAAGACAAAGCATCTGACAAAATCCAACATCCTTTTTTGATAAAAACCCTCAAGAAAGTAGGGATAGAGGATCATACCTTAAGATCATAAAAGCTATATATGAAAGACCCACTGCTAATATCATCCTCAATGGGGAAAAACTGGCAGCTTTCCCTCTAACATCAGGAACATGACAGAGATGTCCACTCTCGCCACAGTTATTCAATATCGTATTGAAAGTCTTAGCCTCAGCAATCAGACAACACAGAGGAATAAAAGGCATTCAAATCAGCCAGGAAGAGGTCAGACTTTCACTCTTTGCAGATGACATGATACTCTACATAGAAAACCCAAAAGATTCCACCAAAAAAATGCTAGAATTGATCCATGAATTCAGCAAAGTCACAGGATATAAAGTCAATGCACAGAAAATAGTTGCATTCTAATATACCAATAATGAAGCAACAAAAAGAGAAATCAAGGAATCATTCCTATTTACAATTTCACCAAAAACCATAAAATACCTAGGAAAAACAAAACCAAAGAGGTGAAAAATCTATACACTGAAAACTATAGAAAGCTGATGAAGGAAACTGAAGTCCCCAAAATTGGGAAAATATTCCATGCTCCTGAATTGGAAGAACATTGTTAAAATGTCAATACTACCCAAAAAATCTACATATTCGATACAATGCCTATCAAAATAACACCAGCATTCTTCACAGAGCTTGAACAAACAGTCCTAAAATTTGTATGGAACCAGAAAAGACCCTGAATCGCCAAAACAATCTTGAAAAAGAAAACAGAAGCTGGAGGCATCACAAACTCGGACCTCAAGTTGTATTACAAAGCTGTAATCATCAACACATCATGATACTAGCACAAAAACAGACACTCATATCAATGGAACAGAATAGAGAACCCAGAAATGGTCCCAAAAACATACGGCCAACTAATCTTTAAAAAAGCAGGAAAGAATATCCAATGGAATAAAACCAGTCTCTTCAGCAAATGGTGCTGGGAAAACTGGACATGCAGAAAAATGAGCCTGGACCACTTTCTTACACCATACACAAAAATAAACTCAAAACGTACATAAGACTTAAATGTAAGATAAGAAGCCTTCGAAATCCTAAAGGAAAAGCAAGCAAAAACCTCTTTGACCTTGGCCACAGAACCTTCTTACTCAACATGTTTTTGAAGGCAAGTGAAACAAAAGCAAAAATGAACTATTGGGACCTCATCAAGATAAAAAGCTTCTGCACAGCACAGGAAATAATCATCAAAACTAAAAGGCAACAGACAGAATGGGAGAAGATATTTGAAATGACATATCAGATAAAGGGTTAGTATCCAATAATCTATGAAGAACTTATCAAACTCAACACTCAAAATCAAATAATTCAGTGAAGAAATGGGGAAAAGTCATGAATAGACACGTCTCCAGAGAGGACATCTAGAGGGCCAACTGAGACATGAAAAAATGTTCAACATCACTCATCATCAAGGGACTATAAATCAAAACCACAATGAGATCCCACTTCACACCTATCAGAATGACTAACATTAACCATTCAGGCAACAACAATGTTGGCAAGAATGAGGAGAAACAGGATCTCTTTTGCACTGCTGGTGGGAATGCAAACTGGTGCAGCCACTATGAAAACAGTATGGAGGTTCCTCAAAAAATTAAAAACAGAACTACCCTACGACCCAACAATTGCACTCCTAGGTATTTGCCTAAGGAATGCAGGTGTGCTGTTTCAATGGGGCACATGCACCCCAATGTTTTATAGCAGCACTATCAACAATGGCCAAAGTATGAAAAGAGCCCAAATGTCCCTTGAAAGATGAATAGACAAAGATATGGTACACGTGTACACACACACACTGGAGTATATCTCAGCAATCAAAATGAATAAAATCTTGCTATTTGCAACTATGTGAGTGGAATTACAGGGTATTATGCTAAGCGAAATTAGTCAGAGAAAGACAAATATCATATGACTTCACTCATCTGAGGAATTTAAGATACAAAACCGATGAACCCAAGGGAAGAGAAGCGAAAATAATATAAAAACATGGAGTGGGACAAAACATAAAAGACTCTGAAATATAGAAAATAGAGGGTCCTGGCATGGCTGTGGGAGGTGAGACAGTCTACATGGGTAAGGGGCATTAAGGAGTCTACTCCTGAAATCATTATTGCACCATATGCTAACTAACTTGGGTGTAAATTGAACAGTAAATAATTTTTTTTAATTCTATTTAAAAATACTTGTAGAAAGCTTAAAACGGGGGGCACCTGGGTGGCTTAGTCGGTTAAGCGTCCGACTTTCGCTTAGGTCATGATCTCGCAGTCCGTGGGTTCGAGCCCCACGTCGGGCTCTGTGCTGACTGCCAGCTCAGAGCCTGGAGCCTGTTTCAGTCTGTGACTCCCTCTCTCTCTGACCGTCCCCTGCTCACGCTGTCTCTCTCTCTCTCTCCTGGAAATAAATAAAACATTAAAAAAAAATTAAAAAAAAAAAAAAAGAAAGCTTAAAACGGTTCCCAGAACATGGTAAATTCTATATATGGATAGGTGAGTAGCAAGAGAGAGACAGAGAGAGAGAGAGAGAGAATGCTCAAAAGAAAGGCAGCAAGAAACGAGTGGGAAGGGAGGAAAGGGAGGGAGACCAGAAAAGAGAAAGAGAGAGAAGAGGGAGGGGGATTAGGTGAGAGGAGAGGAGGAACAGGACTTAGGAGGTCTAACACTGAATCCTGGTTTCTCACACAAAGTGCACATTTGAAATCAACAAGATCATCATGGACCTGAGACATTCCAGAGCGGTACTCTACATAAAAATGTTATTAATAATAGATAAGTTAATAAGTTATAGAATATAACCTAGTCAATTCTCAAAATAAATTACTCAAATATACTGAGGCTCAATATATATTTTTCATCACATGTATTACATTAATACATAACTTATGTTCTATTAAGGTTTTTATCTTAATCTATATAATTGAATACAATATACACGTATATTTTTCTTATAAAAAAGAAAAATATTACTTTTAAAAAATTCTCACTTATATCAATATTTTTTTTTCATGCTACCCATCTCAAACTCTCTCTTCACTGTTATGGTCAATAAGGGAAAAACAGTTTCATAGTAGTTATGATTTGGAATTGATTTTGGTTGGAAAAATTACTTTTCCAATTTTTATCACTCTAAAAAAAAAAAACAAGAAAGAAATTTTAGGCCAGGTTTCTGCCCAATGCTACACAAAAGTAGTGTTACTTTTTATTAGTGCTATGTACACATGGAGAAAATTCTCAGTAATGAAGGATAGCTAGGTAGAATTTTTACAAAAAAGACAAGCAATCTCACCCCTAGATATTTACCAGTATGAATTGAAAACATTATTTAAAACTCTGTGCATAAATATTTATAGCAGTTCTACTCATAAATGCCAAAAACTCAAATAACCCAAATAGCCTTGAACAGGAAAATGGATAAACTGGTCCATCAATATAACAGAATACTGCACAGTAATAAAAATGAACAAACTATGATTCTTGGATGAGATGGGTAAACTTTACATTTCTAATTAAAAGAAGTCATACCACAAAATTGTATATTCTATCACCCACATACATCACATGTTCAAAAAGACCAAATTTTAAAGAAAAGAAATAGATCAGTGGTTATCAGAAAGTTGGAGGTAGGCAATGGTACCAAAAGGTATAAAGGAGCAGAAAAGGAAATATGGGGACTATGGACTTATTCTGACTGATTCTGTGGTGAATATACTACTATACGTACTTGTCCATAGAACTATACCCCACAAAGAGGACTTTTATTATGAGAAAATAATAAGTTATGAGGTGAACCCTAGATGCAATTCAAACTGTCACAAATGAATCTAATTATATTATAAATGATACTTAATCACACTAATGTGGAACAAGGAGAAAAAGAAATGAAATGAATAACTCTCAAAGAATATTTTAATAAATTTGCTAAAGTTAATGACAAAATAAAAACTATATGCCCACACTATAAACTGGTAGGTTAATTTGTTTCTCACCGGGTTGAACAGTTTCCCCCTAAAATCTGTGTCTACTTAGAACTTGTAGATATGATCTTATTTGGAAATAGGGCCTTCACAGATGTAATCAAGGAAAGGTGAGGTAGTACTAAATGAGAGTGGACCATAAAATCCAATGATTCATGTTCTTTTTAAGAAAGATAACATTTGGGCAGAAACATACCAGAATACCATGTGAGGCAAAGGCAAAGACGAGAATGATGGATCTGTAAGTCCAGAGACATCAAGGAAAGTCAGCAAACACCAAAAGCATGGATGGAACAGATTCTCCCCTGGAGCCTCCAGAAGATGCTATCCTCAGTTCTGAACTTTTAACCTCCCAAACTAGGAGAGAAGAAATTTCTAAGGTCTTAAGCCACCATGATTATACTTACTTGGTTACAGAAACTCTAGGAAACTAATATGCAGGAAGACAAACAAGTAAGCAATTCTGAAACTGCTTGTGTTCCAGGGTTGAAAAGCAATCAAAGGTTTCCTACTGTTCCAGAAAGTAGTTACAAATAAGCAAAAGTAGTACTCTGCACGTGAACTAGTGGTCCTGAATTGCAGTCAGAAGTATCATAGTAACTCATGTTTATTAAAATATATAAACCCACACAGAAATGTAATGGGTCTAAATAATAAATGTGTATATGTGGATGAATATATACATGCATGTCCTGTCTCTGTCTGCTGACAGAATCTAGAAGTAAAACCCTAGAAGGAACAACCACAATTAGCACTCAGACCATGTTCACTAAATACTATTCTCCAATTAAAGGGTTACTCAGAGAAACAGCTGATTCCAGGTCTGAGACAGAAAAAACATAAGAAGTCACAGTATTCTGTCGTGCCTGAAAATAAAAATGCACTGAAAAAATAAAATTTAAAGGACAGAGGTACGTCAAAAGGATGTAGGACCAAACTGAAAGAATACTACCCAATGGCCAATGCTGGGGAAATCTGAGCAATAAAATACTGACAGTATTAGATTATGAATTAAAAAAATCTAATTCTATACTGAAATAAATGACTGAATACATCAATAAATAGGGGAGAGGGAAGAACTCTTCCTCAAAGACATCTAATTAGCGCACACAGAATAAATGAGGAAAATAGAAAATCACTGCTAGAATATCATGATAATAGCTGCCATAGAAACTGCCTCAAGAAATGCTATACTTACTGAGAGCTTAAATAGAAGCAGAATAGTTGCATAGCTATATAGTATCTAGGCAAGAAATGTATTTATCAGTGTGATTTTTTTTTAATTTTTAATGTTTATTTTTGAGAGACAGAGAGACAGATGGACAGACACAGCATGAGCGGGGGAGGGCAGAGAGAAAGGGAGACACAGCATCTGAGGAAGGCTCCAGGCTCTGAGCCATCAGTACAGAGCTCGACGTGGGGCTCAAACTCATGAACCATGAGATCGTGACCTGAGCCGAAGTCAGATGCTTAACCGACTGAGCCACCCAGGTGCCCCACTGTGATGGTTTTAAATGTCCACAAATACTTGGATATTTCTCCTTCTAGCAGTGGATATTAATTCTCATCTGGATAATGAGCCAAAGCTAGTGTTTTACTTCTATTAGAGTATGGGAAAAAAGAAAAGAATAACTTTATGGTACAGAAAATTTAAATGTATTAGTTTTGTAGGACTGCTTTAACAAAATACAAACTAGTAGCTTCAGCAACAGAAATGAGTTCCCTCATAGTTCTGGAGGCTAGAGGTCCAAAATTAAGTTGTCAGCTGGGTTTATTTTTCTGAAGGCTATGATGAGGAATCTGTTCCATGGATCTCTTCAAGCTTTTGGTGGCTTACCGGGAATCTTTGGAATCCATTGGCTTATAGAAGCATTATCCTGATCTCTGCCTACATCTTCACATGGCATTCTACATGTATGCCTGTCTAGGTCCAAATTTCCCATTTTTATAAGGACATCACTCATGTTGGATCAAGGATCTACCAATCTAGTACAACTCCACCTTAACTAATTTCTTCAACTCTATTTCCACATAAGGTCTTATTTTGAGGCACAGGGGTTTAGAATCAGAACATGAATTTGGGGTACATAATACACCCATAGCACCAACTGATCAAGGTTAACATTGCCAATGATAAATCACACTGACATGATGTATTTGGATGTTAGGCAATAAGAAGGCTGCATCACCTTGTGGTATTCTTCCTCCAAATTCATAATTGAAGACAAAACATGAGGAAACAATGGTCAAACCCAAATTGAAGAACATTCTACACAATACCTGACCAGTACTTTTCAGTAGTGTTAGGATACTGAAAGACAAGAGAATACTAAGGAATTGTCTTAGATTATAAGACACAAAAGATATGAGAAGCAAATGCAATGTAGGTATCCTGATTTGGATCTTGGAAGAAAAAAGAACATTGATGGGAGAACGAGGAATACTAAAACTTGTCATATAATTAATAGCATTGCACCAGTGTTAATATCTTAGGAACAACTATGGCTATATATGATGTTAAAATTAGAGACGGTTGGGTGATAGGTATACAGGAAACCTCTGAACAACCTTTTCAACTCTTCTGTAAAATAATTTTTTTTTAATATTTTTATTTTATTTCCAGGAGAGAGAGAGAGAGAGAGAGCGTGAGCAGGGGAGGGTCAGAGAGAGAGGGAGTCACAGACTGAAACAGGTTCCAGGCTCTGAGCTGGCAGTCAGCACAGAGCCCGACGCGGGCTCGAACCCACGAACCGCGAGATCATGACCTAAGCGAAAGTCGGACGCTTAACCGACTAAGCCACCCAGGCGCCCCCTGTAAAATAAATTTTTTAAGGATAAGAAGTTCTTAAATGTAGGGAGCAGGCAGACTTAGCATAGCAAAGAGTCCTTTATTTAAATGATTATGTCAATTCTGGATTGAGGTGACAGGTAAGTGCTATTAAACAGTACTTTCAAACAGTTAATTGTCCAAACTGTGGACATAAGATCACTAACCTCCATATAAAGATTTCATGGGCAAAATTATTGGATGCCATTTGAACCATTAACATGTGACACAAAAGCGTATGTTCCTCCAGGAGGACCCACAAGTTTCAAAACAAGTAATATTTTTAAAAAGTTTATTGTCAAGCTGGTTTCCATATAATACCCAGTGCTCAACCCCACAAGTGCCCTCCTCCATGCCCATCACTCCCCACCCCTCTACTCCACTCCCATCAGCCCTCAGTTTGTTCTCAGCATTCAAGAGTCTCTCATGGTTTGCTTCCCTCCCTCTGTCCAACTATTTTTTCCCTTCTTCTCCCCCATGGTCCTCTGTTAAGTTCCTCCTAATCCACCTATATGTGCAAACATATGGTATCTGTCCTTCTCTGCCTGACTTATTTTGCTGAGCATAACACCCTCTAGTTCCATCCATGTTTTTTTCACATGGCCAGATTTCATTCTTTCTCATTGCCAAAAACAAGTAATATTCTTATTTAGCATCTTTATAGGGAACAACTAGATGTTCTTAAAATCAAGATATTATTACTTTAAAATATATGCAGATAATTTTTAACTATTATTAATATAGGAGGTTATCTTAGAAAACAGTATCATGATCTTTTTCAATAGACATGTGTTAAAGGATATGAATTGACAGGTAAAAATAAATACAACCAGCTTTTTCACTTGGAGGGAGAGAAGGAAGGGAGAGGAAAGTGGGAGGGAGGGAGGGAGGAAGGAAGGAAGGCAAGGAAAAAAATCACTAAGTTAAAAAAATAAGGATACTCTTCAATACAAGTTAGCAACTATTTGCAATAACTCCTAGAATTGGTATAAACAGATACATACGTGTATTACTAATATAAATGTACATTGATTTATTTTCTGCTAATTCTTACTGCAAGTTTTAAAATATTCAAATCCTACACTCAGTAATTTCACTTCCAGCAATTAAACTGAAGAAATAAGGTCTCAGGGTTACTTAAAAACTGGAAACAGCCTAAATGTATGATGAAAGAAGTGTAACTTTAAATTATTGAAATCCATATAATATTTAAACATTTGAGTAGTCTAAAGATGACTCTGTGTGTGTGTGTGTGTGTGTGTGTGTGTGTGTGGTATACACACACATGTATATATATGCATGTGTGTTTAGAGCCACAGAAAATTTCAGTGACATTTTAATGACACTGTTAAATAAAACAGGTTTAAAAATTCAGAACACCACACAAAAATACTTGTATTTGTGTACATGTTTGTGCATGTTGAAAAGGAAGGAGGAATTAGGGAGCTGGGAGAAAATGAGAATAGAGTAAAATCTCTTCCAGAAGACTGTGAAAATCCATTGGCGGAGCCACCTGATGGAACATCCTGTGACTAGAGTCCCCCGCTCCAGTGACCACACTATCTAACAAGAGAGCAAAAAAATGAGCTTTGTTGTGGTAAGCCACTGAGATTGGAACTTTTTGTAACAAACTAAGCCTGTTATGGCTTTGTAATGTGGAAACTTTTCAAGGCGAAGCTACATTTCCCCATGGTTCTGTCTCTGACTGGATGCTCTCTAACACAGAATTGTGGTGGTAGGGAGTCTCCAAATGATCCCTGACTTCAGATGTCAAATGCATAATGTAATCAATTCCTTGGAGTAACTAGAATACATCATTGTTGAGAGGATGTAATTTAAGTAACAGAAGTTTGTGACTTCCATTTAGTTGGCAAATTCCACTGCTTTCTTAACTTGCACTCTTGGATGAAGCACTTTGCTATGTAAGAAAGAAACATGTCAAGGAAATGAAGTCAGCCTCCATCTTACAGCCAAACATTCACTTAGAAACTTCTGTTCCTACGTCTTCATTAAGAACAAAGACCTGGATGGACATCTTGACTGCAGTCTTGTGAGAACAACAAAGCAGAGGACACAGCTCAGCCATTCAGATTCCTGATCCACAGAAATACTGAGGTAATTCATGTGTTGTTTTAAGCTAACTTTTAAGGTAACTTTTTATCCAAAATAGATAACTTTCTTTTGACTGATATCATTTGAATTATCTGGCTTTGTTTTGATATGTCCATATTTTCTGAATTTTATTCATTAGGCATGACTTTTGAAATAATTTTTTTAATCAATGAAAGTTTTCCTTTTAGAGTAGCTATAAATGCCCTAAAATTCCTAGGGACATCTTTGTAAAATGATGTCCGTGTAATATGGTGTTGTCATAGCACACAAGAGACACACAGGGGTTTTCATCATCTCTGGATTGTGATCCACACAAATGCTATGTATGTTCTTAGTTGACATTTTCCATTTCCATATGATTATTTGGCATAGGGAAATTCTGCACTTATACTCTTACTCTTAACTCCATTATCTATATCACAAAGTAATGTGTCTGTTTATAGACACATTAGATCTCTTTTAGAACTGATTACATTCATTTCTTTGTACTAATGTGTCACTTCTAAAATGTTTTCATTAGGGCACTGTGACTCTTACAGAAACTTCCTGCTTATATTTGGAGACTGCAACCACTGAGTAGAACAAAAACAACTGCTCAATCTCTATTCTCTAATGATATTCATTATCATTTTCTCCATTCATGCAGAACTCATTACAATTATAGATACTTCTGGTTTGAGTTATAAAATATTTCAGATAGAATTTTCAATACTTCACAACTGTAGTCAATGGATTTCGTCATTTTGGCCTCACTTATGTAGGCTAAATAATAATATAAATAGTAACTAAAACTGCATCTTTCTCTTCTTGTCTGGACAAATATGTACCTAATGGCCTTGTACACTGAGAGATAATCATGAGTGTATTTGGAAAGTAGAGGAAAATGTGTGAAAACTCAAGGTATCATTCTTTAACTTATTTTCACATTAATTTCTTTGCTAGAAAAACAGTCACATCTACAACTAAATGTGGCTTTTACTTGGTCAACTGCACTAAGGTGGAAATATTTTGTTTCCCAGATTTCCTGTCCTTGGGTGGCTCAGGACTGGCCACTGGGAAATTTTTCATGAGGACTGGAAGGCAGAAGTGAAACACAACAGCCATATTTTCACTGAGAGGTCCAGTGTAGCTTTACTTTCCCGCAGCTTGCATCAGTCATCACTGAGCTGATCCCTCGCCTCACTGGCTGAGAGTTGCAGCTGGGCCAAGAGCTCCTCCAACCCCCTGGAGAGCTCCTCTTTTAGCCTCACCCAGTGCTGGTCCACATGCACATGCAACTTCAGGACCAAGTGCGCCACCTTCACCAGATCACTAGCCTCACTGAAATTGGAGACTTGGAAGCAGTAAGAGAGAGACGTAGGTACCAATTTACCCTAATACAATCCAGCTCACCCTCAGGCGTTTCAGTGAATTCTTGCTCAACCATACTTCACACCCTTCTTCCATTCCCAACTGGCTAACTGCTGACTTCAGGTCCCACACCACACAGAGAAGTGACAGCCTTCCACTGGGTGTCTGACCAGCCCCCACAGTTATGGAATATTTAATCCCTATAATAAATCCCCTTTCCTATGACATGCATAACAACTTTGCTTTTCTGTGCAAACCCAGTGGTTTTTGTTCCATAACTATAGTACAGTGAAGAGAGTAGAGTGTGATACAGTTTAAGGCCTCTGAGACCCAGCTCTTACACGTTTCCCTTTTCAACTACAGAACTGTCTCTAAACTAAGACTCTCCTGCAGTGTTATGAGAATTTGAAATAACATATGTAAAGTGCCTGCACATAAGTCACAATAGTTATTATTCCTAATATAAATACTTCACACAACCTTTGAATGAAGACCTAAAATAGCATGTCATAAGAAATGGAAAGCAATATATACTATACAGATGAAGAATTACTGAAAAGTTAAAATGTTTATTCATTCAGGTATCATGAATATGATTAATGAAAAATGAATAGTGAAATATTAAAAACTCATTAGGTACTATGAAAACTCTATAGTAGAAAAATTAAGCTAATGAATATAGGCTCTTAAGACAAGTTAGAGACACTAAGGACTGGAAAAAATCCTACAGACTCCAATATTTCAAAATTCCCTAAAACAAAACCAAATAAGAAAACTACTAACCATATAAGGATCTTGCTAATTATTTTAAGTGAGCAATAAGGGGGATGCACACTTAATTTCTTTAGCATAATTTCTCACTTGAAATTTATCAGTGGGCTCCTATGCCTTACGATTCAGGAACCATCAGCTTATACAATCATAAGACATTGCTGTAAGTAACAGGTGTTATTAATAGGCATTCATGCTCTGCCTAAATGCTCGAGTCTCTAGGACTCTATGAGGTGAGACTTCAACCCTCTGCAGTTTTTTGTTCCATCAATATGATATGTATCCAGCCCATGCCAGCTCTGGGATGCAATAGGAGTGTGGTTCTAAGACAACAGTTTAATTTTCTTCATATTCTTTTCCTTCTCAAGACCCATGACAACTGCTCTATGTCTCTGATAACTGTTGAGTTCAAGTTTCAGTTATTAATTTCCAGTTATTTTTCTTATCCCCAACAGGACTCATAATTTGTTCCATTCAATACACATATACATAGGAACCAAATTATTTTGTTTGCTGTGACATTTATTTTTCAAACTTGAAATTTATATCTGTTCATGTTGTTTCTAAAAAGAATTCATTGATGTGTACTTATCCAATGATGCAATATAGAATACAAAGTGCTTTAGAGCATGATGGATTATACTATCTGTAGATTCAAACTCATTATACACAGAAAATCTGCTTTCCTCCCAATTTCGTCAAATTGCAAAAAGATTGGCATCCCCTACTGGAAATGACCATGTGCCTAAGAAGCAAACAGTAAGAGCCAAGCAAAAACATTTGTCTACTGTTGAACATACAGTTTACCATTATTTTAAATGAGTACACTGGTTATTCTGGTCCCAGTGTTAGTGAGTTGGAGCAAGACATTCTGTGATGTACACCGTCCTATACATGGAAGACATTTAGCATTCTTGGTTCACAAAGTATGTAGCATTCCCCCTTCCTCACTAGAGTAACAACAAGGCACTGTCCCCCTTTCTCCCCTTCATACTAAATTCCTCCCTCCTTCCAAATGCTGTAATTGAACACCTGGGTAAACAAATCACACAAATGAATTTAAATACTATTGTGTTTGGACAATGAAATATCTAGTTTTGTTTTATAGTGTTTATTATTCATAGCATTGAATATTTTTCTTAAATATACATACAATTTTTCTTAAATACAATTTTTAATTGTCTCACATATATGCATATACTCTTTGATAGAAGCTGTATATTATTCTACCATAGTTAATATTCTTTTACTTCTAACAAATGTTCTCTTTGTCTTGGGGATCCCCAGTTCTACTCCACACCCTCACTTTGCCTTTTTTCCATGTATTTTGGTCTCTGAGGGGTCCTTTAAGTCCTGTCCTAATTCTTCATTCATCCTCCCCATTACTTAAAAGCTGTATGTAACAGAAAGTTGGATTTTCATAACAATGGATCCTTTAAAAAGATCAATATAAGGAACTCCTTTCTTACTAGAACATCTCTATTTGGACAAAACTTTTCAATAAAGCACACACTGTTTCATATTATTCCCTAAGAACATTCATACCTTCTCCATCTAGCCCTACAATAATATGAATAGCGCTAGTATGAGAATCTTTACTGCCTGGTTGCAATGGATGTAGATTTTACACAAAGCTTTTACAACATGCTGAAGTGTCTCAGAGAACATTATGTGATGATGATAAATGGTTAGCAGTTATGTGATCTTTCACAGTGGTTAAAATGTCCATTTATTTTTTAGGTGAATTTAAAAGGACTTGAAGCAATTCTCTAAAGACTTCTGCTCAAGAATTCATGTAAACAAGCCTGAATTCCAAACTCTTTCATGCTCATCTATTTCTGTTAAGAACAACTTTAATGGCTCTGTCATTCAACTCTGCCATTTACAATACCATGGAGACTACAGGTCATTCAAAAGCATGATTAACAATATTCTCAGATAACACTGTTATTCAAGTGTGCTACTTACAATGTTCCTGAGATGACTATTATGTGATTGTGCTTTTATAAGTCTCTTGATACTATTTACTTGAACTCCAATTCTCCCAGTACCATTGATTACACTTCTGTTTTGCTGATAGCACCATTATTTTCTTACTTGTGAGCCCTGGTTTCTAGACCTACTGCCAACATTTTATAGGTAGTAGAGTCTTAATAAATTCTCAACATCATTCACCTAATCAGACTAAAAATGCTACTCAACGATTAAAGAAAAAAATTATTATTAGAAAGAGCTCTGATGTTTAAAATACACTCATTTTTACTCACTCTTTTACTATATTGTCAGAGAATTACAAAGGCCAGAAAGAAGTTCTTGAAGTTAACCGAGTCTACTATTTTTCAAACTGGTGATGCAGACATATTATTAAAGGTCAGTGAAGTCTATGACATTGTGTGTGTGTATGTTTTCAATCTAACGATAATCTTTTAAAATTATTTTACCTGTATAAAGGCTAAACTTTACATCTAGATTTATAATTTGCAACCAAAAGGCATTTTTGTATTCAACAGTTTCTAAAGTAGTTCTCAAACAATGATACTTGAAGATACATATAAGTTATTGTAAAAAAAGTCTAGCAATTACCCAAATTTCTTAAGACAATCATAGTTCTTTCTGGTAAAAGTCAATCTGAAGTCACTCAAGAATAAGAGTAACTGGTTTCAAAGGCTTTAAGAGTCTCTTTCTTTGATATTTGTGTCCTCCAAAGGCTTGATACAATAGGCATTCTGGAAATATGTGAATAGATGGATAGGTTAATGGATGGATGAATTAATAAGCTAGCAATCCCCTTTGTTAATATATTTCAGGATCTCTGAGCATGAAACAATGCTAGGGCTTCTGGATTCCACTCAGGTGTAGAATGCTGAAAAGTGCATTATTCCCATCCTTATGATAACAACAACAGCAAACCTGCCAGGCAATCTAATGATTCATAATTTTATTGAACGCTTCAGAGAGCTGATAGCTCAGAAATTATTGGTTAGGTAAATACCAAACCATAAATATAAGGAAAGATAAGTGCTTCTATGGAGAAAGTGGGATGGGAGTAATATTTACTTAGGCATATGTCTCTAGACACCAATAAGAAGAATTCAACTAAAGCTTTTAATGAATTGCTAAAAGTTGTGATGACTGTATAAATCCCTTTATGGCCAGAGGCACCAGGAGAATACATGTACATCCACTTGCAGGATCTTCTTAGACTTTTTAGGTACTCATAAAAAGATGAATCATAGTCCTAGGAGAAACTATGCAGCACATGGTGTACAAGCCTAAGGTAAAGGCATACCAGGCACTGTGGGAGACGTATTTCAATCCTTCCGCTATCTACCCTATGATCAAAAGTCTAAACAACTTAGGGTGTATGTAAGCAGGGGAAGAATCTTAGTAAAAACTAATTCCAGTTGGCATAAATAGGCAGATTTTTTTAAAACTGTCTTGAACTAGGATCAGAATCACTAGAAGGACACTCCAAGACCCAGAAAGATACCTAAGATTGAGGATTACTCCAAACACCAGAAAGTTTATTGGGCTCCCATCACTACACTAGCAAGAGTCAAATAATAGGAAACTACTGCTTACTTTCAGGAAAATATTTAGAGAAACTCTCTCAAGCACAGCACCAATGGACAACCTAAAACCAAGTATCTAGCAGATACAGGTAATGACCACAGGCAAAAGCCCCATCCTAAACAAAAATTAACATTAGAAGAATTTAGATTTGTCATACACTAAGGATATCAATAGCAACAATTAAAGCCAAACCTAGTTCAACTTCTCATACATTGACTCAACCTCCATAGTAAAGGCAAGCAGAAAGAAGGAAAGGTGGCCATTTCTAGGAAGAAAAAACATTTACCTCAGGCACTAGAATTCTACAAGTAGAAAGGATGAAACATGTGTAAGATCAGAAGGAAAGAACAAATGAGCAAAAAGACTGAGTATCCAAAAGCTGTGGGACTAAAATCACATGACCCAACATATATATAAGTGGAACCTCCGAAGGAGAAAGAGACAAAAGAAATATTTAAATAAATGATGGTCAAAAATTTTCCAAAATTAATGACACAAACCAAACCACAGATCCAAGAAGTTCAGAAAATGAAGAGCAGTATAAAACACATCTAGATGCATTGTTTTTGTTTTCAAGCAGCTAAAATCAAAAGCAAGAGGAAAAAAAATCCACCTTAAACATAAATATATAGATTAAACTTAAAAGAATGAAAAGCATACAAGTAAAACAATGGGAAACACAAAGAGAAACCACAATCTGGCGTAGGTATGTTAGTATCAAAAAACCTAGAGTTCTGAATAAACAATATGATTAATTATAAAGGGGAATATTCCATAACAATGAAAGGATCAATTATCCCGGAGACATAACCATGCTAAAAGTGTATGCATCTAACAACAGGGCTTCAAGACGCACTCAGCAAAAATGGATAAAGCTGAATGGAGAAATCAACAAATGCACAATTACATTTGGACACTTCACTCCTTTCAACAAGCAAACCATATATAAATTTTCTATTTATTGATAGAAAATCATTAAGATTAGAGAAGATCCGAGCAACACAATCAACCAACTTCATCTAACTGAAATTTAGAGAATTGCTCCAACAACAACACATTTTTTAACGGGTACTTTCACTGTGATAGGCTATGTTTTGTGTGATAAAAAGTTTTGAAATTTTTAAAAGAATTTAGGTTACACAGAATATGTTCTTTGACCATAACAGAATTAAGCTAAAAACCATAACAGAGAGATTACTGGGAAATGGACAGATATTTGAAAATTAGGCCATGCAATTGAAATAACCAATGGATCTATTAGGAAACAATAGAAGAAATTAGAAGGTTTTGACCTGAAGTAAAATGAAACATAATATATCACTGTTGGCAGGAGGCAAATAAAGATAAAGTACTAGGTAGAAAAAATGATGATACTGGGAAAACAGAAGTTTCGCATCAATAATCAATTTCGGGTAGAATAATCAATTTCTACCTTAAAATTTTCTACCCAGAAAAGAGCAAACTGAACTTAACGTATGTAGAAGGAAATAAAAACTAGAAATTCATTGAAATGAAAACAGAGAAACAATAGAGAGAAATCAAAGACCCCAAAAGCTAGTCCTTTGGTAAGATCAATGCAATTGACAGATCTTTCACCATAATGATCAGGGGAAAACAAAAAGAATATACACAATGCCAATATTAGGAATGAAGGCAACATGATATCATTAGGGGCTCTATACGTATTAACAGAATGAGAACGTTTTGACAATTTTTTGCCAATAAATTTGAGAAATTTTATAAAATGACAAAAATCAATGAAAGACAAAAATTACTAAAGCTTACTTGTAAAGAAATAGAGCTAAATAGCCAGCCCTATGTTTATTAAGGAAATTGAATTTGTAACTAAGAAACTTACCTTCAAAGAACACTCCAGGGCAAGATGCCTTAGTTTATGGAGTCTATGAAACTTATAACAATGAAATAATACTAATTCTACAAAAACTCTTGCAGAAAATGGAAGGAGAGGGAGTATTTCCCAAATCATTGTATATCAATGCCAAAAACAGATCAACATAGCTATGTATATATATACACACACACATACATAGCAATATATATACATATATAGCTATATATATATATTGTTCATGAATATTACTCATGAACAAGAACACACACACAAAAATCCTCATTAAAAACAGATTGAAATCATCATTAAAAATAAAATGCATAAACCAAGTGCAGTTTATCTCAGGAATGTAAGGTTAGTTCAGCATCGAAACATCAATCTAATTCACCACATGAACAGACTAAAGAAGAGAAACTGTATGAACAGTACAGAAAATGTCTTTGAGAAAATTCATCATTCATTCACAATTAAAAAAAAAGAAATCTCTGAAAACTTATAAAGAAGGTATTTATCCAACTCTATAAAGAGGATCTGCATCCATACATAACCATAGGTAATATCATTCTTTTATTTTTTAATTAAGTAGGCTCCACATCCGATGCAGAGCTCAAACTCACAACCCGGAGATCAAGAGTCTCATGCTCTACGGCTGAGCCAGCCAGGAGATCCAATAATTTAATTGTTTTCTCAAAATAAAGAAAAGATAAGGCAAAAGTCAGTTTCCAAAATTCTTAACGTTGCCAAGAACAATGACAGAAGCTTAAAAAATATTGATTTATAATCTAAGACTATTAAACTCAGCTGGGTTAAATTTTCCTGAAAGAACCTGACTTGTGCATTATACATTGACAATTTCTGCCTAACCTCTTTGTGTTCTTGCCTCCTCGGAGTCCTGCGTTTCCTGCCATTGAAGTATGACACGACTGTAAGCTCCACACAGTGACTCATACTCTCTCCTGAGCTGACCTTTAGTTCTGAGCCACACAATAGCTATTTTCATCACTTCTTGCTACACAATGGTATAGGTGTAACAATTTTGCCTCCTAGGGAACATCTTCCCCACATACATAATTAATTAATCTAATGCCAACTTGAGACCACACGGTGGGGGTGGGGGAGAAAAACACTTATGTACAAACTGCATAACTTGGAGTTTAGCCCCAGTTTAGCTGCTGTACAGACCCCTCCTGGGCTCTGCAGAATGGAATTTAGGAGACTGGAGCCTGACAGTAACAACTGTAACCAATAATCTTCTTAATACTTTATGTCAGACTACCAATTCAATTTTTTGTGGTTTAAAAAGAAAAACCTTTTTCAGTTCACTATGGCCTCAAAGACCTATAAAAATCACCTTTTCCTACAATCAAATTATTGCTCTGGCAAAGCTGCTGTTGTGCAAGAAGTCTGAGCAGTACTCACTCCAAGGTGGTCTGCTGCCTATAATTTAATTCTTTGCTCACTACCTCTGTCTTAGGCCTCTGAGCTTCCCCTTGAGTTACCTTCACAGCCTCTCATTTTTCTGTGATGAGGCTATTCAACTCAGCTCCCTCACTGTCTTCACGTTGCTTGCCTAACAATATAAAACTAGCCCATCAGTCACAGACCATGCATGCCACCAGAAGCTGAAGTTAACCCACACAGGACAGGCTGTCATTGAAGCTGGATTAAAGCCTTTGTGGTGGCCACGGCGGAGAAGTCAATGGATGATTTCTACCCAAGGACCTAACAGAAGCTTCTACAAACGACCAACACAAAGGTGCCTTGTCCCCACACTGAAGCCCAAAGCCTCAAACCACATGCCAAGTGTCTCCATCTGTGTATTTGGCTTGAGAAATTCCACCCTTTGGAGTTTTTTTCTTCCCTATACTCCTGGTCCACACACCAAATGTTAGGATCCACTCAAAGACCTAGCAAAGAACATTCCCCATAGGTTCTGAACAAATTAAGGGAAGAAAACAAACAAACAAACAAAACCAACTTGGCCTCAGTCTGAACTCCTGTTTTGTTTGTTTTTGGGTTTTTGTTTGTTTTGTTTTTACTGACAGAGGATGTGACGCTAGGCCTGTTATCCCCTGATCTGGGAAGATTTATACCCCATTTGCCATCATTGCTTTGCTGGTCATCAGGCATGCAAGCAGTGCCATTGCTGGAGAAGGAAATCTATATCCTATAAGGAAGGACTTTGGTCCTAAGGGGAAGAATAGGAGAATTAGGCTATGAACACCCAGGTTATTCTTACTAACTTTACCAGATTAAGACACTCTCCCTTCCCAGGATAGGCTGATCACACGGGGGAGAAGAGCGTGGGGAGACTAGGATTGCTACATCAATATAGCAACTCTACCTGGAAGGAAATCTTTAACACACAAAACCTGAAGTAGGAACATTTGATAAAGAACAAGCTTCTGTTCTAGCATATGGTGAACAAATGCTACTCTTCGGCTGCTGAACTGTTCACTGAATTTTTATAAAAAGCCAAATTCAAAACAAATGAAAATAATTTTAAAACATTTGTTCAGGAGGAAATAAGAACTTTTTAATAATAAAGTGTCATATTTTAATAATCTCCATAAAATATCTGAGCCAAATAGTTAACAGTAGCAAAGCAATTAATTACTCTGTTTCTTCTTTGTGAAATAAGAGCTCAAAGTGGTTGATGTCCTTGAGCTTTGTCCTTTACAACCACTTCTAATAATCACTCTACAGATATTTGGCTTTCCTGCCCAAACATTCTCTCTTATAGCAGAATTTTACCTATAATTTGTGGTTCATTTTTCAAGCCCCAACAAAGGGTTTTATAATATTATTATTACTATTATTATTGTCAGCTTTCTTTAGAGCTCTTTTAGTTTCCCTGCCAAATAACTCCATACACTCTTATTCTGCTTACAAAGAGCATCTTTTAAATTCTGAACAGAGTTTTATTGTCAGACTTTGACTACATACTGAAATGATAAAAAGTATCTTCCAATAGCTTTCTCACAAAGATTACCATGGGTATATTCTGAACCAAACAAACAAGACCTAAATTTACAAGAAACTTAACAAATGATGTGAACACTATTCTACTTTTGGGGAATATGGAAGGCAGAATTTACTAACATATTTTTTCTCCATGCCTGAAGGGAAACCTAGTTTTAATCTAATCCCTGGGCAGATTTCAAATTTAATGACATGAGAAGGGGGGTAAAGAAAATCATGGTCAGAGAAAAAGACGACTAACTTCCAAAGGACCCTGATAAATATCCAGAGAGATGTCTAACCCAAAGAAGAATGAAGAAAATAGCACTGGGGCTGTTTTACTCCTCAATCTTCATGAGTTCCCTGTCCCTAGGATCCTATCCCAGGATTTCTGTGCAAAAGATAGTATAATTTAGTGAAAAGGCTGACTGCTGTTTAGGTTAAGATGATCTTTATTTTACAAGCCAAGAAACCAGTCCTTTGGCAGGCAACTATCTTTTTAAAGGTAAGTTAATAATAACTTTTTTTTTAAAGATGTAGGAGTCCACAGTTATAGATGTCAAGTCCGATTATATACATTCCCAAATCAATAGTGAGGACAGAGAGTAATTTTTGGTACCAACTGATATTTGGATTTATCCTTAGTTTTTATAAATTATAACATCTAAAGTAAAGGAAAATTTCCAAAAGAAACCCTATACCTTTTTCTCTCATGATGTGACCATTACTGAAATCTAAAGAGCTTATTTTATTTAAATACTGTATTATTTTGGAGTTGTGTTAACAGAGCAACCTATATCCCTTTTATAGCAGTTATAATTCATTAAAAAGTTATAAATGGATCTTATATACAGAAGGGCCATTTCCCTAGCAAACCCACCTTTTTGAACACAAAAATGCCTTGAAATTTTTCTCCTTCAGTTTCTCTTCAAAGTTTTAAGGTTTCTCTTTAAGCTTCATAAGTTCTCAAAATTTTAAGTAGAGTTTAGGGTCAAAATAAGGTCAAAGTGTCAATTCTTTCCTATCCATAGTAAGGTAGAGCCAGCCTCCATATGGAAAGATGTTGGGAATGGGACACAGGATGGATTCTCTACCCGTTCCAGATAAAAACCCCAAGGTCACTGTTGCTTTCTCTTCATGCTAATCAAAACATTTTTTTAGCACTAACCATATTTCAGACACAAGAAAATAAAAGTCACAGTCCCTGTCCTCTAACTGGCTATTACAATATGCACCACAGTTCTCTGACAAAAGTTTTCACAAGACACTATGGACATGCAGAGAGGAGAAACTGAATATCATATAGGAGATTTTAAAAGGCTTCCCAGAGAGATCAGTGCTTGAACTGAGCTTTAAAGGAAAGTAGATGGTAGTTAGGAAGGGAAAAATGAAACTCAACACTACATGTTCAAAGATCTTCCAGTCCACCCTGTGGCTGCTCCACAGGCAGTGACAAAAGAAGAGCCACCAAATAAAAGACTAGGTGTCTATTCAGAGTCTGAATCTAATCCTGAACTCTGTGTCTAGCCATTTCAGATTTAGTGTGACAATACTTTGGAGGTGTTGTAAAGGATTCAGAGAGGTTCAGACCAGAGCCAGGCCTAGACATTAGACCTTCAGATGGGATCAAGGTAATGGCTTTGGGAAAGAACTGGCAAAAGATTTAAAAAGACTCCTAGAAGAGTCTCCTTGTTTGGGAACTAGCTGGTAATTGGGAAAGAGGATACAGGATGTCGTCTGGGTTTCTGGTTGTCAACAAACCAGGAGTAGATCGGTTTTTGAGGGAAGAGGGAAAAATGAGGAAAAGATTAGGAGAGCAAAGAGTATGTTTACTTTTAGACACACTAGATTTGTAAAACCTACAGAGCATTAAAGTAGCAGTTACATATGCAAATCTAAAAGAATATGGGATTATAAGAATAACAACAGAAATGTCATTATACTTGAAATAAAATTTTCAAGAGTTCTACCATGTTACAGCCACTGTTCAAAGTACATGGACTATTGTACTTAAATCATCCAACATATGAGGAAGGTATTATTCTCACTTTACAAATAAAAAAGGATTAAAGAAGTTAATAATTTGCCTAATGTCACTAGTTGGCAGTTGAAAGAAACCAAGATTTGAACCCACATGATTTGACTTCAGAGTCTTCATTACTAAAGCCCATCTTAAAGTTATAATTTGAAATCACAGTCATGTTTATACTCTTGACATGGAATTTTATGATAGTGGATCAATAGTATTTGAGTATTTTACTGACAATAATTCAGCAAAGTAATTGAATTCATTCTCACTCTATCTGCTGTCTTGTATTCCCTTCCTGTCATAGTAGGATTTGAGTAATTTGGACGTGTGCTTTATTTAATTGTGCTTTGCCATTCTCCAGGAAGAAAACTAAACCCAGTAAAGCTGAGTTTTTCTAACCCACAAAATTTGTCATAGTAATAATGGTGGGGTTAATCAACAAAAAATAATGGGCTCATTTCACAACATAAGTAAGCAAGTTCAATTTGATAAAATATATTTCATGGTTTAGGTACAGAAACATAGGTTCTTATTTAAAATGCATTTTAGAACATGGGGGGGGGAGGGGAAGAGGAAATCAAAAAACAGACTATTAACTATAGATGCAGTTTACAAGTTTAGTGATTACAACACTTCCAAGTCTTGTTTCTTCTGCTTACCTGTCAGTAAGTATTGGGTAAGAATCTTATAAATGACAATGATAACATCATAGTAATAACAATAGCTAGGATATATTATATGCCTAGAAAAAGCCAAGCAATGTTCTAAGAACTGCATGATCTATTTAATCCTCTCATTTTACAGATAAGTAAACTGAAGAATAAAGAGATCAAGTAATTCATGCACATCACACAGTAAATTGGTGGGATCAAGACTTAAACAGAAGCAGTCTAAAGTCTAAGTCCAGAGTAAGCCTAGTATGATGGTTAATTTTATTTGGCATCTTGAGTGAGCCATAGGGTGCCCAGATATTTGGTTAAACATTATTCTGGATGTGTGTGAGGATCTTTATGGATGAAATTAACATCTGGATCTTTTTTTTTTTTCTCCTACTGTGGGTGAACTTTATTTTTTGGAAACATGTACCTTCCCATGTACTTCCTAACATGGGAAAAGAAACTTGGTACTCGGGTCTGGGGTTGAATGCTGGTTCTCCCTGGGGTCCATTCCTCCTCGTTCTCTATGTCTTCACAATAACTGATGTTGATGGTGTTGTGGATGCTGGTGTCTTCAGAGGTTCTCTCCAAGGACCCCAGGGAGTATGTGCTGGAGGAGGAGGGGGAGGCTGACATGGGGCTCCAGGAGTCGGCTGTGCTGGGTGTGCTCACTGTGGTCCCAGGGCTGGGTGAGCGACAGCCTGGCCATTCTGCCACCGCTAGAGGTATCAGGGGGTCTTCGTTTCCGTAAGTCCAAGGACTCAGTCCTTTGTCCTTTCCTGCATGTCCCCCTTTGCCCGATACCCGCTGGATGGATCTTAATCTGCTCCAAACCTTTCGATCCCTCAGTGCCATCAGCATCAGGACACCCTCTTGTCGCGAGTCCCCATGGACGTCCCAGCCATGGGATTAAATAGATTAAGTAGATTTAAGTAGATTAAATAAAGCTGATTGCCTCCCCAGTATGGATGGGCCTTATCCCATAACTGAATAAAGTGGCTGCTTAGGAAGCAATTTGCTAGCTCTGCCTATCTCCATGTTGGGACTTCAGGCTCCTCCTACTCTTGAACTCAGACTGGAACTTACAACATTAGCATTAGCACTGCTGAGTCCCCAGCTTGCTGACTATAGATCTTGGGATTTAACCTCCATAACTGTGTGTGCCAATTCCTTATAATGAATCCACACATAGAAATGTCATCTATTGATTCTGTTTCTCTGGAGAAACCAGACTAATACACCTGGCTGAGTCTTAAAAGACTTCTGTGATAGCAGCTCTTTGAATATCATACTTCCATGATCATCAGAATGCAAATATCTTCCAATCTTCCTTTCTTTATATTTCTATCTTTATTAATAAAATTGATGGCACATGTTTTAGATTTTGTAAACTTTTTAAAAATTTTATTTTTTTTAATTTATTTTTTAATTTACATCCAAATTTGTTAGCATATAGTGCAACAGCAATTTCAGAAACAGATTCCTTAATATCCCTTACCCATTTAGTCCATCCCTTCTCTCTCAACCTCTCCAGCAACCCTGTTTGTTCTCTGTATTTAAGAGTCTCTTATGTGTTGTCCCTCTTCCTGTTTCTACATTATTTTTGTCTCATTTATGTTCATCTGTTTTGAATCTTAAATTTCTCATATGAGTGAAATCATATATTTATCTGTCTCTGACTCATTTCGCTTAGCCTAACACCCTCCAGTTCCATCCACGTAGCTGCAAATGGCAAGATTTCATTCTTTTTGATCGCTGAGTAATACTCCATTGTATATATGTGCCACATCTTCTTTATCCATTCATCTGTCAATGGACATTTGGGCTCTTTCCATACTTCGGCTATTGTTGACAGTGCTGCTATAACAGTGAGGTACATGTTCCCCTTCAAAACAGCATACCTGTATTCTTTGGATAAATACCTAGTAGTGCAATTGCTGGATCATAGGGTAACTATTAAATAAGCTTGTAATCTGTATCTCTGTGACTAATGTCAGGGAAAGAACTCAAAGTTCATAGTTTCTGATTTTTATAGTATGTAGATAAAGCTAAAGTTCCAATTACTTTTAGAAATAATAAATGCAACATCTACTTAAAATAAGCACTTTTCTTACTTTCTCTTTAAACTATCATTTTATTTCTTTGATAATTGTGCATAAAGACCCCTGAAGTATAAATATCAAATCACCATCACTGAAAAATGCAGTATTAGTAAAAGTAAAAAAATAAAAAGCCACTTCTACGGGACTTATACATTGACTTTCTATGGCCAATTAAAGTATGATAAACACTGCTCACAAAATTAAACAGATTATCCTTTCCTTTTTTCAGTGAAAATAGGGTTGTTTGTATGAATAATACACACCAACTATAAAAAATTCAAATAGTACATACAAACAAAAAAGAAATCAAAAGTCACTTGGTCTCCCACCAATCTGAGCAATGCTGGTTACTTACACATGTTGGTGATCATTCTGTCATACATGTTTATATGGATACATATGCATGTGCATTTACATGAATACTAATATTTTACATAAGAGAAATACTTTATGTGTTCAGTTTTTAGAATAACTACTTCTCTTACCCCCACAAAAGGACCCAACCCCACATGCTTGCTCACTCCAAGGGGAACCATGTTAAAGATCTAATTCTTCCATCTTTTTCTCCATAGTCACGATCCTATGTAGAGTACAAATAAATCATTGAGTGGTTGGTACAATTCAAATGTATTGTTTTCAATATTTTCTTGTATGGCTATTGAAGATACATTCAGCCTTTCCCCTCTGGATAGCACTGTGCTTGCAATCCAATGCTGGAATAACATCCTTCTGCATATGTCCTTAAAATGTACTGTGTTTATGCTTCCATGCTAGATTTCCAGCTGTGGAAATGCTGGTTTGGATGACATGCATTTTTAAATTTTAATACATAATGCCCAACTTTCTTCCAAAAATATGGAAACACTTCATCTTTCAAACACCAATTTAAGAGGATACCTATTTCTCACATTCCCTCTATAATATTTGAAATTTGGAGCAGTTTGATGGATATAAATAATAGCTCTTTGTAACTCTAACCTGTAGTTTACTATTAAGTAATTTGAGACTCCTCATAGTTTCTTTGGCCATTTGGTCTTTCTGCCCTTTGCATCACTTATTCGTACTCTTTGCTACTTACACGTGTTATCCTTTTCTTGCCAATTTTTTAGAACTTTCTGTATATTACATAATATTGCTTCATCTGTTATCAGCATTACAAACAACTCTTATCTAGATCTCTCCTATTAAGTTTCTTCAGAGTATTGCTTTTCAAATGTTTTTTTATAAAATCATAGTTTCATTTTATTACCTTTATTTTTATAGCATCTAGATTGTTATTGTTGATTCAGACATTTACCCCCCTTATATTGCCAGGGTTCTAGAATTTTATTGTACTTTTTTTAAAAATTTCTAAATTCCATCTTTATCTCACCTGAATTTATCTTTGTATACATTGTGAAATGGAGTTCATTTTACTTTGTTCTGGTTGGAGGCCTGCTTTTCTATACCATTGATTACATACTCTTTCCTTTATTCACTGAATTGAAGTTTTGTTGTATTTTAAACCAGAATATTTACATTCCTTTTTATATTAAGTTTTCCCTATCAGATAACCCTATGTGACTGATAAACAGAAACATTTCTAGTACTTTGGTAGAAATTGAGAACCTCCCAGTATTTCTTGACTTTTAAATTATTGGGCATTTTAACCAAAACCCTCCAGATTTCATCAAGCTTTAGATATTAAGAAGTCACACTGCCAGTTCTACCTGAATTTTTGCAAGAAAATATATCTATTAGAAAATTTATTCTTATAACTCTAAAGACTTAGTTACCTGAGACCTTAATTGAATGCTCTGAGACCCCTACTCAAATAGAAAGGAAGCCAGATTCTTTGTGGAATCTCTCTTCCAAGAATTAGTGTAAATAGCCAAGAGAAATTTCATGTAGTGTCTATAATGAGGACTTCTTACAGACTGTTAATTTGACATCCAAACCTACAGTCTAACTCTCTTGCCATGGTAGTGCTCCTTAATCCAAGGAGCTTCCACTGTTCAGGCTACCAACGCTACCTTAAAACCAGACTGACTGGAAACTGCTGATTCCTCCTTTTATTTTCCTTAATTTCATGGTCTGCAGGCATATCTGCTTATGCAAAACTAGAGGGAAAGAAGAATGAGATAACCCAAATGGTAATAGGCCCTAAAGTTATAGAAAATTTAGAGAGACAGCTCTTTAATTCATACATATCATACTTTCAAGAAGACATACTAGCCAGTAAGATATCTAGGTAAGTACAGGCTTCAACATTAGCAGCCATGTTATATACCAAAATAGTTATGAACTTGAGCCCTGCAGCTGAGTCTAGCACCCCAGGCCAGATTCCTTCTTATAATATGGCAAACTTGTCCTTACTTGTATCGCAGTAATCTGGTTTCTTTCATTTTGTAACTAATCCCACAAAGCCATCAAGTTTGTCTGATAGATCTGATTCCAAAAATACTATGTTAACATAGTACTATTTTTCTTCAGTGGTTCCATGAGGCCAATTTAAGACAACAGAAAGACAAAGAGTAGATGAGAAACAGAAAAGCCCTACCAAACGAATGTATTTTTATTTTGGCTCAATAGGTACATGTGTATATAACATGTGTATCACAAGTCCTATGTTTAAAATATTTACCTTGAACTCATTTGCCAGCACTAGAAATTGCTATTTAAGTTTCCAGCACTGATAACAGGGTTATCAGTAATATGTTCTATATAATATGGTCCTGGACAAAAGGCTGATAAAGAGACTTCAGATTGTCTCTGAGTATTAATTACAGACTACAGAGGAGGTCTACCTGTTCCAAGGAACTTCTATACATCTTTCTTGATTGGGTCAAATAATGTCACATGGAGTCTGTTTTCTTGATCATGCTTCTTTTAAATGTAAGTATTTTTTTAATTGAGCCACCATTTCTTTGCAATTTAAAAATAATCTTAGTAGTGCAAAGCAAGTCAGAGGAACAAACAAGGTGTCCCTTATATCGATACAGGATACTCTCTTGAAATTGACTGGTGCCTTGAAACACATTTTTTAAAGTTTATTTAATTATTTTGAGAGAGAAAGAGAGAGAGGGAGAGAGAGAAAGTGCGAGTAGGGTAGGGGCAGAAAGAGGAAGAGAGAGCCAGCTCTGCACTGTCAGTGCAGAGCCCACTGTGGGGCTTAATCCCATGAACTGTGAGATCATGACCTGAGGCAAAGTCAGACACTTACCTGACTGAGCCCACCCAGGAGCTCCTGGAATATTTTTGAAATGGAAGAAAATATAACATTCCAAGGATAAAATTAAGTTGCTTGTTTTGTAAAGACTTAAAGATCATAACTCAAGATACAAGGTCCATACTTACCCTAGCATTTCATTGCTTTGCCCATAGTCCAAGATTATTAGAATTTGACCACATTCTCAAAGAGTTAATATGGTTCTGTTGCTGAATATGACTTATATCATTTTACCATCTTAAAACATACATTTTCTTCAAACACCACGTACATTTGAGTAGCATTTTTAGGCTTCTTTTGATGCATTTTAACTGATTTATTCCTTAATTAACCTCATAAGACTTTGCTTTTGAAAGTCTGTATGGTAGACATAATGGGAAAATGCAAAGCAAGACTGATGTATACCACTTTGGCAAAACCAAAGCAAGCAGTAAAAGAAAAGAAATGATGATATCAGCTCCTAGTATCTGAAATAGACTAGTTATTTCCCTTTTCCTCATCTTTGTTTTATTTTCATCAGCATCTACAAGCTGTTTGCAATTACTGCAAAACACATTCAGAAGTAGTGCCAAAGAAATTTTTTCAATAGGAAGAAAACTTGCTTAAACTAAGTATGTTTGTTTCATTTTTTTTGGTAGCTTTATTCTCACTTGGCTTTTAAGGAATCTTTTTCCACCATTCAGGAAATTTAATAGGTATTTAATTTAATGGATGTCATGTTGTCCTCCAATAACCTCATGCCTTCATTTTTGTTGCTAACCTTACCAATAAAACCACCTGAGCACCTCAACTAAACATTCATTTAGCACATCACAAATCCAGCAGACCTTGACTACCTTCACAGAAAGGCAAATAAATATGTTAAAGGACCATCCTAATGTTCTCATTTTGAAAGTCAAGAAACATTTAGTTTAATAGCTAACTAATTTATCACACTGAAAGGGCATATGCCCTCTAGAACCCCAAACTAACTTGGTCCTGTTTGCCCTCCAGACAAAAGAGGAAAATGGATGCCTGCACAAAGGCACCCCAGTTATAAGAAATTAGCTCTTAATATTACACCAGATAAATGTCAAGAACAGAATGTGTCTTTTAACCTAACTCTTCCTACAATTCTGAGTGCATCAGTGAAAGATTCAACTCTTTTCTGAGGGGAAGATCCAGGGTTTCAGGTCCTTAGCGGGAGAAGTAGCTCTGCTGTATGAAGGAATCTACTAGAGTAGTTGGCAACACTGGGACATGCAAGAAGACAGTCTATATAATTAAAGATCTCATCATGAGATGGAAAACATACCAATAATTTCAACAAGTAAAACTTAATTTAAAAAACTATTAAATAGGTAAAAAATGTAAACTACTAATAAGGGTAAAAAGTCCATACTGTTTTAAAAGCAACAACATCAGTATGTAGCTACCACAGACTGGAGACACTCTAAGTGACCCCAATGGCTAACACCACTAAATAATCTCTTGAGTGTAGGTAAGGCCTGTGATTTGCTTGAAATCAACAGCATATGGAAAACATGATGGGATATCACTCTTGATTAAATTATATGTACTATGTAAGATTTCACTTTAGCAGAGATGACTCTGGCCCCTTCTCTCTCCCTGACTTACAGACTGCACTTGAGAATTCAACATTTCAAAGTTGCACAGTAAGCACATGATGCCTAGAGCACCTGTAAATATGACCAGAGTCTCATGATAGTATGTGGTCAGTTTCTTCTGTCCTATTTATTTCATTGCTTGACTTTTTTACTTGTATCAGACTTTTTCAGCAGGACAAATCCCACTATAATCCGGTTTAAAAAATGGCATCTATATTATTAGCATTTTATTTCCCTAATGTAACATTTTCATTGGTATCCCAACATCATTTCAAGTATTCATTAACATATAACCAAAGCCTCTGACCTTAAAGTTAACCAACAAAAAGAAACATTAGCAAATTCATAGCTCTTTGCAAATATTCTGGCTTGTTTAGCTCCTATTATCATGTCAAGAAGCCTCTAGCATTTTCAAACTTTTACCCTCTTTCGGTTCAAGTCAGTAACTAGTTACAGAGACTAATATTTTTAAGCAATTATGATAAGGTGAAAGAGTTCCCATAATTCAGTTTAGAATATATAGTTTAGAAAGATTAGTGCTCCCTTTCTAATTTGTGAGAGATATTTAGCTTTTACTAAACTTACACATGCAAAAATATTCACACAAACATAGAGCCACACTAATGCCTTGAAGTTCATTATGGCCTAGTATTTAACTATTCAAATACTGAACTCACAAATGCATTTTATTAGAGAAGACAGAAACCCAAAGCACAGCAACTTTTAAAAAACTCATGTATTATTCATGTATGTATTCATATTCGTAATTATGAAGCACACATGCATGCTGACCCTGCTGACTGGTGATGCAGTCAGCATTCTTTTTCATTTGTCAGCTATGCTATTCTATGTATGCTAGCTTCATTCTCTTGCAGACCAGCTTTCTCCATTTGGTGGTAGTAAAGTTAACAAGGGGAGCCAGAAATGTGAAATGTGGAAGTACAGCGACCAGGAGCTTCAAAATTAGACTGGTCTCAGTAACTCCAAAGTAGAGGGAATGTTTCATCTGGCATCTATATATAGAAAACATCACATAATGACTCTGACTGGACCAGTTTTAACATGTCCAGCCTCAGGCAAATTGGTATGTCTAGGACAATGAGATAATATGATAGGTCTAGTCTTGAGTATATCCCCATCTCTGGCCAGGGCAATGGAGTACTGATCTGGCCTCCCCATTTGAAACAGCAGAGAAAGAAAGAAATGAGATAATTTGCCAGAAAAAGGATGAAGGGATGCCAGTCCATAGGAAATAATTAATGTTCACTATAGGTCCCCTCACCACTCATTGGTCATGGTAAAACCATGTAATCCAGTCAGCTACCATGGAATAACCTTATGCAAATTGTTTAGTTCGAAAGAATCATAGCATTGCATGAAATTAAAAGCTTGGTTCCAGGGCGCCCGGGTGGCTCAGTCAGTTAAGCGTCCGACTTCAGCTCAGGTCATGATCTCATGGTTCATGGGTTCGAGCCCCACATCGGGCTCTGGGCTGACAGCTGCTCAGAGCCTGGAGCCTGTTTCCAATTCTCTGTCTCCCTCTCTCTGACCCTCCCCTGCTCACACTGTCTCTCTCTCTCTAAGAAATAAATTTTTTAAAAAAATTTTTTTTAGACTTAAAAAAAAAAAACTTGGTTCCACAGCATTCTGGTGGGTCTGCTTATTCATATGATGCCTAATGAAGAGCCAACTAAGTTAGAGGATGAGTAGGGCCGAAGAAATAAAGATACAGTAGATTCAACTACAAAAGTACAAATCTATCCACTAAGCATACCCCCTGCCCTTCTGCCACTTCACTTACTATATTCCTTACTTAATGATTTCCTTACACTAACAAAACAGCACTATTATAATTAGATTTCCATCCATTGCTAGTGATAGGAAGTCAAGCCAAGCTAACCTAGGTAAAAAAAAAAAAAAAAGAAAAAGTAAATTTTGAAGGTATATGTAGAACCAGGCAATCAAATGACATTTTAACTCCTTATTCTCTCTGATCATGTTTGGCTCTGCTTTGGCTTCACATTCAGACCAGCTTTCTCCTCATGCCAGGCAAAGTGGGCACTGGAGGCTCCCAGTTTGTTTGTTTGTTGCTGTGTTTTAATTTATTAACAAACAATAGTTATGAAGGGCATTTGCAGGACATTGATTTAAAATAGACATCACCATGCTGTAAGCTTTAGTGTGCAACATCAGAAACAATGAACATAGGAAATCAACATTATTTATAGACTTAGCAGAAACTTATTACTGTAGAATCTGAGTCAAGAATATCATAAAATATGTAGACCCAAGTCCCACATTTATATTGAACCATTGACGGTCCAGTATCAAAGTAACATTACCTTGTTTTCTGTTATGAAATAGGCACTATTTCTTTTTTTTTACATCAGTGACCAGGTTTTGTTTTGTTTTACATCATTAGTAAGGTTTTTTTTTTATGTTTGTTTATTTTTCAGAGAGAGAGAGAGAGACAGAGACAGAGCACAAGCATAGAAGGTGCAGAAAGAGAGAGGGAAACACAGAATTTGAACCAGGCTCCAGGCTCTGAAGCTGTCAACACAGAGTGGGACATGGGTCTAGAACCCATGGACTAAGAGATCATGACCTGAGCTAAAGTTGGCCACTTAAGCTACTGAGCCAACCAGGCACCCCAGTAAGTCTTTTCAATAACAGTTTATTGCAGAAGTAACAAGGATGCTCCCAATTTATATGGCCTTAAAGTATACAATCCTTAAAGGAAAGGGAGCAAATTTCCCAGAAACAAAAATGTCCTCATGAGAATTCTAATTTTCCCAGATTGAGTCGCATGTTGTTATCATGAACAAGTCACACAGACCAAGGACAAGTTTGGACATTTTATGCCTGGGCCCATAGGCATCCACATGGAGTAGGTTCCTCATAGGCAAAAGGGTTTCTGAGAGTGGGGGAAAAAAAGATACAATGGGCTACTGAAGTCCAGTACAAAAGAAGGCCAAGTTGCACTGTATTCTGTAAGTGCAGTGTAACAATACCTGTAAAGTTCCAAAGAAATTTCTTTACTCAAGACTAAATTAGTATTTCGATACAGTTATTCTGACATAGGTTCCATTTCAGAATAAGTGAACCTCAGAATAAAACAGGCAGTCTGCTTCATACACATACACAATTTGGTAATAATTTAAAAACTGAAAATTTCATTTTTAGGCCATGTTCAGATGTGTCTGTTACATAAATGGATAGATTTAAAAAGATACATGCAAAAATAATGTAAAACTAAGTTAAATACTAGAGCTGTGAAGTTCCTTTATGGCATCTGCCCCAGGAGTGGCTTTTTAACATCTATCTGAATAACAAGGACTAGAAGAGAACTCTAATCTTCCACAAGCAGGAAGAACCTAATGGCTATTAGACAAAATCAAATATATTCACCATGATACTGTGTCTCAGGGGCTATTTGATACCTCCTGATTAATTGTCATATTGATAAAAGTATGGACACAATACTTTTCCTAGTGCTTATCATCTAATAATGCATCATCAGGCACAAAGAAGTATTTTAATTGTCTCAAGATCTCTAGCTTAGCTTATTTGAGGGGATCCCAGGTGGCTCAGCTGGGTTAAATGTCCAGCTCTAGATTTCAGTTCAGGTCATGATCTCACAGTTTCATGAGTGTGAGCTCTGCATCAGGCTCCACACTGAGGAGCTTGATTCAGATTCTCCCTCTCTCTCTGTCCCTCCCTCCCCCCACCTGTCTCTCAAAATGAATTTTTTAAAAATCTCTGGCTTATTTTAGATCATATTATCATTATTCTTCTGCCTATAATATATAATGGAATAAATACTATTTGTAGATATACAAAGATATTTTATGTATATTTAGTGATATCAATAATATCTGAAACACTAATATACAAAGAGGAAGGCTTATACTGTGCAAAATGAAGACTTATTTTAGTTCTGATAACAAAAACTAGGAATATTAGTAGTTTAATATAGAAATTTCTCTGTCTAGTAATAATCCTAACTATAGACAGATCAAGATTTATGTGGCAGTAACATAGTAGGATGGATTTAAGCTTTTGGTTTGGTTTTTGCTGTACTCCATATAATTTTGTTCTCAGGTTCAGAACCACAATGGCTAGACCTATAACTGTCACATTCATCTCAACCAGGTGAATGGAGGAAAAGACATAAAAAGGTATTCCCCTGCTTTTAAAAAGGACTATGCAGACACAAACACACTTCTTAAATCTCATTTGCCAACTCTAACCCCCATGACCACACCTAATTACAGGGAAGAATGGTGAATATTATCTTTTGGATGAGTGGTGAGGGGACCCACCCAATCTCAACTTTTCAGTAAAGAAGAATAGATAGTGAAGCAACCTTAATCTCTACCATGATCTATATACAATTTTAGGACATAAATTAAGGGACATGAGAATTAAGCATTAAATGTATTTCTAAACATGAGTGCTATAATTCTGTGAATAAAAGAACCATCAAAGAAATTATTGCCTGTTTTATTTTCTATACATGAAAGTGTTAATTCACAATTTCCCATTATATTCCAAATACTAACATTGAGATCAAAAAACTCATTTGAAATTATTAAATAAACACCAAATATCAAACAAAAAAATTAAGGTTACTTTCTCAAGAGCAATTTGCTCTGTATTTTGACAAATACAATCTAATGGTAGCTTTATCTGATATAACTTCACTGTATAGTTGTGAAACATTTCGAAGTACCACAATAAAAGTGGCACTAAGTTCCTCAAATCGGTAAGGAGAAAAATCACATTTAATTAAACTATTTGAAATAACCACAAGGTTTATTCATTTGTGTGACCTTTCTAATTATAAATTTCCTTGCTAGCAATTTTGTTAGCTACAGGCTTCCAGAGAAACACAAGACTGTACCAGAATATTTTTCCCCAAAGGCTTAACTAGCATCTCTAAGCCAATAAAGAATGGCATCATTATATAGATGACAAAGCTGACTCTCCACCAGTGAGACACACAAATTTGTGCCTTCCTCAATCACTGCTCACCCAAATGACCAGGCTAGAGTTGTGGCCAGGAGCTTAATTATAGCTATTTATTTTTATGACTTTCTTCTTTAATATTATACTCTAACATCCTGGGTAAGGGTTGGGAGTCACAGCTCCTTCACAAAAATTTTAAGAGTAATTAAATAATCCAAGACCATGTTTTACCCACATTTCTGATCCTTAAAATGTTGTCTAAAATACCACAACACAAAATTAAGTTTTTGAATAATACTAGAGAATTTATAAAACACTATAATAGGGTATTTCTAAAGTAGTATAATATGATGTAATATTATCATAAAGACAGGTTTTCAGTGATTTTAATGACATGAGGCAATTATTATATAGTTTTATAAACTTTATTATTTTTCTGCTTATGTAAAGTTGCATATAGAAAATTTGGAAGGAGGTGCCTGAGTGGCTCAGTAGGTTAAGCGTCCAACTTTGGCTCAGTCATGTTCTCACAGCTTGTGAGTTTGAGCCCCATGTAGGGCTCTGTGCTGACAGCTCAGAGCCTGGAGCCTGTTTTGGATTCTGTCTCCATCTCTCTGTGCCTCTCCCCCACTCACACTGGTGTGTGTGTGTGTGTGTGTGTGTGTGTGTGTGTGTGTGTAGAGAGAGAGAGAGAGAGAGAGAGAGAGAGGGAGAGAAATATATATAACATTTAAAAAATAAAAAAAATTTTAGAAGATTAAAAAAAAAGGTAAAGAAGCATCACCTGTATTTCCTATACTTACGAAGTTACAAAATACCATGATAGAGACACGATAGCCAGCTAGAACTCTGTCTCTCTCATCAACATTGCTGAAGGTAGGCAGAGCAGGGTGTGTATGGTAGTATCAATATTTTTAGGAAAGCATTCTCTTATTTTGTTGCCCCATTATGTGTAATTTCAATTCCGAAAGCCAAGATTATCTAGATTATAAAATTACCAGGATTATACAGATACATACACAAATACACACTGATCATATTTTCATAACATGAAAATGTTAACAGTGGTTAACCTAAAATAGTGGAATTGTAGGAAATATTTTTATTTATGTGGTTTTATATTTTTTCAAATTCTCTAAATTGGTAGTTTTATAATAAAATGAAAAGTGTTAGTTTAAAAATCCATTGTAATGACATTAGATACAATATTTCATTTTTGGTAACTTCTATTACATTTTTCAGTTTCCATTTACTTAATGATGCCTTAATTTATGTAAAATTAGTACAGAATTTAGAAAACCTTGTTTCATTAATATGGAAGATTTATATTTATGTTAATAAGTGAATTATACTAATCTGTTTACATTAATATTTTCTTAGCATATTAACTTTTTTTAAAAACAAATTTCTATAATTTCATGGTGGTTTCTTAAATGAATAAAATAATTGATTATCTAATACCTTATCAGTGTTAGTTTTTTTCAGTTACATGTTTTATATAATGCTGTGATGAACAACTCAAATACTTATGAGCATCAATTAGAGGAATAAATCCTTACAAATAGACAGATATTAATATATTAAAGCTTCTGACATATATGCAAAATTGCCTTCCAAGAAAGTGTGCCAATTTATATTTCCAAGAGTAGTAGGTTTTTACTTGACATAATATCAAGTGAAAAGGATAGTGTACAAATGTATATAAATAGAATGAAACTAATATAGCTGTTTAATATGTACATATTAGTATTCATATACATCATGAGTAAAAAAAACTAGAAGGAAATACATAAAAATATTAACAGTGGTTAACCTAAAATAGTGGAATTGTAGGAAATATTTTTTTATTTACGTGTTTTTGTATTTTTTCAAATTCTCTAAATTGGTTCTTTTTGTAATAAGATGAAGTGTTAGTTTAAAAACTCATTATAATTTGACATTAGACAGAAGTTATCAAAAATGAAATACTGTTTTACATTTTTCAGTTTTCATTTACTTAATGATGCCTTAACTTACATAAAATCAGTATAGGATTTAGAAAACCTATTGACAATTCATAACACATCTATAGCACTGAGATGACTAAATCAATATCCGAAAGTAAGTTGTTTCAAAAGGACATTTAATGAATATACATTGAAAACTTTGCAGAAATCATGTAAATACCAAAAATCACTGCATTTATAGTGTCTTCTCTATGTCCTTTTTGGCTTTTAAGGAATATTTTGTAATTATAGTGATCATCAATAGGAAGGTCCCTGACATACACAAGAAAAATTTTAAAGTAGAAAAACCTACAAATTCAGCCTGGAGAAGGGCAATTAGGAAGGACTTGAAAAAAATGAATATTAAAAAATGCAATTGCTTTTTGCATTTATCACCAGTGACATTGTCATTGTCATCATTAATCTGTCTCTGTACATTATAAGCACTTTGTTATAGTTAATGATCCATTTCTCATTCAACTCCACTCTGCCTCTATGCCTTCCTTATTAAGCTGGTACTAAGCAAACTCTTTATGAAACTGAATTCCATATCATAAATATCTGTATTTTCTCCTGCAATTTCCTAATTATTTGTACCCATGAATCTAATTTCTATTGAATAATAAATTAGTTATAAAGCAGGTTTATTTACCATTTCTGTGATTAACCATGTAATTACTTTTTCTTTCAAGTTGTAAGTTACAATTTATCTTTCTCCACTCCTTTATATTTGCTTCCTCTTGATTACTAAGAACATAGACACTGTTTTCCCACTATCTCTTTATCCCCTATGATGAGTTATATCCACTTTGATGAATTTGAAGAAAATACATGTTTTGTTATTGTTGTTTAGTGCTACATTCTCCTAGATGATTCTAAGGGATAATTAACAAAGACTGGAGGTTTTTTTGCAAGCTGTTTCACAGTTCTGGTAATGTAAATAATAATATACAATAAAATGCACATATTATAAGTGTAAAATTTAGGGGTTCCTGGGTGGTAGAGTGTCCGACTTTGGCTCAGTCATGATCTCACAGTTCATGGGTTTGAGCCCACATTGGGCTCTGTGCTGACAGCTCAGAGCCTGGAGCCTGTTTCAGATTCTGTATCTCCTTCTCTCTCTGACCCTCCCCTGCTCATGCTGTCTCTCAGAAATAAATAAAACATTAAAAAATATTTTAAACTCATTAAAAGTATAAAATTTAAGTTTTGACATAAAAGTATACCAATGAAGCTACTGTCAATCCATATAATGAGAATATCCATCATTCTCAAAAGTCCCTCATGCCCTTTGCCACCCACTCCTTTCTACCCAGGCAACCACTGACAGTCCTTCTTCCATTATAGACAAGCATGCATTTTCTGGAATTTTGCATAAATGGAAACATATAGTATCCTTTTTTGTCTGGCTTCTTTCAGATTATTTTGATATCCATACATATTGTAGTATCTATCAGTAGTAATTTAATTGCTGAATAGTATTCAATTGTATAGATGTTAAAAATTTATCCATTTAATGGCTGATGGACACGAGGTATTTACAGTTTTACTTTACAATTAAATTCATGTGGAAGTCTTTAAATGAACACATATTTTCATTTTTCTTGGACAAATACTTATCATTGGCTTTGGCTGTATCATATAATATGTGTACATTTAGCCTAGATAGGACACTAAAGTATGATCCATAAAATGCCCAAAATAGTAAATTCAACTTCATCAGAACTTAAAATTTCTGCTCTTTAAAAGAGATAGTTAAGAGAATTTAAAGAAAAGCCAGAGATGAGGAAAATAATTTCAAATCATCTATCTCATCAAATACTTGTATCAGAAATATATCAAGAAACTTAAAATCAAATTTTTAGGGCAACCTGGGTGGTTCAGTCAGTTAAGCATCATACTCTTGATTTTGGCTCAGGTCATGATTCCACAGTTGATGAGATAGAGCCCTGAGTCAGGCTCCGCTGAGAGCGTGAAGCCTGCTTGGTATTTTCCCTCTCTGCTCTTCCCTCACCTCTCAAAAATGAATGAAGTTTAAAAACAAAATCAAGGGGTGCTTGGGTGGCTCAGGCAGTTAAGCATACAGCTTCAATTCAGGTCATGATCTTATAGTTCTTGGGTTCAAGCCCTGCATCAGGCTCTGTACCGACACCTCAGAGCCTGGAGTCTACTTTATTTATTTATTTATTTTAAATGTTTTATTTTATTTCTAGGAGAGAGAGAGAGAGAGAGAGAGAGAGACAGTGTGAGCAGGGGAGGGTCAGAGAGAGAGGGAGTCGCAGACTGAAACAGGCTCCAGGCTCTGAGGTGGCAGTCAGCACAGAGCCCGACGCGGGGCCCGAACCGCCTGGAGTCTACTTTAGATTCTGTGTTTATGATTCTCTTGCTCTCTGTCTCTCTCTTTCTCTGTCTCTCAAAAACAAACATTAAAAATATTTTTTAAAAAATCAAATTTTTCAAAAATACCAATTTTCAAAAAATGCACAAAAGTTTTGAACAGATACTTCCAAGAAGAGATGTAGAAGTTAAGATCACTTAACCTCAGTGATCACAGCTATTAGGATGATTTAAATTTTAAACCACTAAAGCTGATCATACCAAGTGTTGGTAAGAACATGTAGCAACTGGAATCCTCACAGTGCTAGTAGTAATATAAATTATATAAATTATGTAACATATTGGTCTTTTTATTCAAAATAAAGTTCAAAATTCTTGAACTAATCAGATTTTAAAACACTTTTTAAGGAGGATACTTGCATTTCCACAAACAAAAATTTTAAACAGTGTCCTATTTTTATGAGCTTAAAACATCCTAGCTCTTGCTTACACTTGGTCATCAAGTCTAACCTATCTCTTGCTTCTCACTTTGAGACTTAAACTAGGCATGTGTTTTGCAGGGTGGAGGGAAGGAAGGAGAAATTTTATGTACATATGTGTATTTATGAAATTCCTACCCCTGTCAGGTACAACCCTTAAGCTCAAACAGCTACTTCTTTGTCTCTACTCATAAAACTTAATAAAAGCCAAAGCTCATAATAAAGTAAAAACCCCAAACCAAGCACAATTCTAAATGTAGCCAATAAATCTTGATTAAGACTTTTCATCTATTGTCTACTCCTTCATATTAAGAACTCAACACTGTTTCCCTATTCTTAAACCTAACACATTATTTTCTGTGGAATGAACAATAAAATTACAATTCTGGTTCTAGTTTCAAACCAAACCAAGTCACTTTAAATCTTTTATTTTTTTTAAGCATCAACTAAGTGACAGGTCCTGTGATAGTCTCTTGATACATAGATGAATAAGATGGGACTTCTGCCCTTGAGCAGCTCAAAGTCAGCAGGTTTATGATTTTATCTTGGCTTGTGATGATTTACCCAAGGAGATCCTTTCATTAGGAAGCTTTATGTCTCCTAAAGCTTGATTGTGTGCAGCTAATGCTGCCAAGTTCCTGTCGCCAATTATCTATTACCTATTATCAGAATGTTTAAAGGGGTGCACAAATATTCTTTTTCCCAAACCATCACATAGCCTTACAAACAAATTTCTTGTCTCTCCTATATATAGTTCCTTCTGATTTCTCTGAAATAAAAACTTCAGGAAAACTTAATTTAAATTTTTCAATTTTTCTTCCCCCTTTTCCTACCATTACAGGATGGATCCAGGCTTGCTAACCTTCCAAATGACCTTCAAACCGACAAATGAGTCTTTACACTTTTTGACTGCTTCAAATCACTTCCCAGCCTGACCATATTTTATTTCTTAAAACTTGGGCCTCCATGATATAGCCTTTTCTTATTCTTCCATTAACTCTGACAATTTCTTTCTCCTGTCTTTCACCAGATCCTTACTTCCTATTCTAACATGCCAGATTTTCCCAGATTTATATCCTTCTCCTTCGTTTTTCATACATTCTTCCTGGACAATTTCATCCATATTCATGTTTGTAACTACAGACTTTTAAGTTAATGATTTCTGAATCTCTGTCCTATAGCTACTATTTCTGGAATGCCTACTACGTGCCCATCATGCTAGGGGCTTTGCATAAATTATCTCATTTAATTCTCCACTACCCAGCTTATTCTACAATCCATATGGCCAGGAAATAAGATCATGCCAATACATTTTAGTACCCAACAAAACCTGTTTTCACTTAAACTAAGGTTTAAAGAAATCGTATATTCCATTCTTCAAAAGTCATTTTTAACAACCATTATCTTTAAAAAGTTTAAACAAATTGAAATCACTTAGGAAAATCCAAGTATTCACTTCTAATATACAATGCATGAAAATGCCTTTCTCCTAAAGAGAATTTAAATAGTCCAATTCGCCTCTAATTTCCCTTTGACTAATGCAAACGATGTAAAGCTGTAGGCAGATGAAGGCACTGGACCCTACAGGACTATTGTAAACTTCAAAAAGTATATCAAGTATGCAGGGTTTTTTCCCTATATTCTTCAGAAAATTCCATTTTTACTGAAAAATAAAAGTAAAATGGGAGGTATCACCATCCCAGACTTTAGCCTCTACTACAAGGCTGTTATCATCAAGACAGTGTGGTATTGGCACAAAAACAAGATACATAGACCAATGGAACAGAATTGAGAACTCAGAAGTGGACCCAAAAGTATACAGCCAACTAAACTTTGACAAAGCAGGAAAGAATATCCAATGGAAAAAAGACAGCCTTTTTCACAGATGGTGTTGGGAGAACTGGACAGCAACATGCAGAAGAATGAAACTAGATCATTTTCTCACACCATGCACAAAAATAAACTCAAAATGGATAAAGGACCTGAACGTGAGACAGGAAACTATCAACACCCTAGAGGAGAAAGCAGGAAACAACCTCCTTGACCTCCACCGCAGCAACTTCTTACTTGACACATCCTCAAAAGCAAGGGAATCAAGAGCAAAAATAAATGATTGGGACCTCATCAAGATTAAAAGCTTCTGCACAGCAAAGGAAACAACCCACAAAACTAACAGGCAACCAATGGAATGGGAAAAGATAGTTGCAAATGACATATCAGATAAAGGGTTAATATCCAAGAATCTATAAGGAACTCACCAAACTCCACACCCGAAAAACAAACAACCCAGTGAAGAAATGGGCAGAAGATATGAACAGACACTTCTCCAAAGAGGACATCCAGATGGCCAACAGACACATGAAATGATGCTCAGTGTCCCTCCTCATCAGGGAAATACAAATCAAAACCACACTGAGATACCACCTCACACCAGTCAGAGTGGCTAAAATGAGCCAATCAGAGAACTCTAGATGCTGGCGAGGATGTGGAGAAACGGGCACCCTCCTACACTGTTGGTGGGAATGTAAACTGGTACAGCCCCTCTGGAAAACAGTGTGGAGGTTCCTCAGGAAACTAACAATAGAACTCCCCTAGGACCCAGCAATAGCACTGCTAGGAATTTACCCAAGGGATACAGAAATGCTGATGTCTAGGGGCCCATGTACCCCAATGTTCATAGCAGCACTCTCAACAATAGCCAAAACATGGAAAGAGCCTAAGTGTCCATCAACGGACGAATGGATCAAGAAGATGTGGTTTATCTATACCATGGAATACTACATGGCAATGAGAAACAATGAAATCTGGCCATGTGTAGCAACATGGATGGACCTTGAGGGTGTTATGCTGAGCGAAATAAGTCAGGCAGAGAAGAACAAATATCATATGTTTGCACGTATAGGAGGATTAGGAGGAACTTAACGGAGGACCAGGGGGAGAAGAAGGGGAGAAATGGTGGGGGAAAGGGGGAGAGGCAAACCATGAGAGACTCTTGAATGCTGACAAAAACTGAGGACTGGTGGATGTGGGGGGGAGGAGGGGTGGGCATGGAGGAGGGCACTCATGGGGATGAGCACTGGGTGTTATGTGGAAACTAATTTGACAATAAACTATTTGTAAAAAGAAAGAAAGAGAAAGAAAGAAAAAGAAAGAAAGGAAAGAAAGAAAAGAAAGAAAGAAAGAAAGAAAGAAAGAAAGAAAGAAAGAAAGAAAGAAAGAAAGAAAGAAAATTCCACTTTTATGGACCATTTTATGACACCACTATTGCACAGAATAGATCCTGAAAAATAGTAATGTCAGTAATTTGAAAACAAATCAGCTACTATCTGCTTTACAGCATTAATACCATCCCTCTTGAAATCATTTTACTACATAGGCTCCATATATTTCCAATATGAACTTCCATTCTCTGTCCATAGCAGAGTTTAGTTTCTCATTATCTCTCACATGAACAATTATTATGACTTTTAGTCTGACTCTGTTGCAACCTTGCTTCCCAATTTTGCCAACAAGATTTTTCTATAATGCACATTTGACCACTTGGAATCAAATTGATTCATCCCTGTAACCAATTCCAGCCATGCCATATTTTTCTGCCACTTGTCAAGTTTCAGTGCCTTTTTCAGTGCCTCTTTCAACCAGTACCTTCTGTCTTTGATGGGTGTTTTAAAAATTCCTATACAATAGTGGTCATGAACTAAATTTGACTATTTTTCAATTTATTTGTACTTTTAAAATTCTATAAAGGACATAAAGAAATGAAATCACAATGTACACATCTATAAATTGATGACCTATCACTAAGAGTTTATCTCCAACAAGGATTACAACTAGGTCACTGCAGCCTTGGGTCTCCAAAACTCAACTTATTTGCTATCTGAAAGCTCATCTCACATGAATAAGATCATAATCAACCTAGAGACAAAAACATCAACTCATATGCCAATTTCTTGAGTTATAGGAAGAAATCATTTTCAAGAAATAATGTCAGTTAATATTTTATCCATGTAATATGTAAAAGATGAAAACTTTTAATTTTTTAACATTTATTCATTTTTGAGAGACAGAAAAAGAGCGTGAGCTGGGGAGGGGCAGAGATAGAGGGAAACACAGAATCTGAAGAAAGCTCGAAGCTCTGAGCTGGCAGCATAGATAACGACCTGGGGCTTGAACCCACAAACTGTGAGATCATGACCGGAGAGAAAATCGGGTGCTTAACCAGCTGAGCCATTATTCAAGCTCCCATAATAACCTATTACTCACTCCAGACAAGGATATAAAAAGATCATCCTTAAGTTTTTATTTGAATTCCACTATAGTTAACATTCAGTGATTCAACAAATCTATACATCACCCTGTGCTCGTCAAGACAAGTGCACTTCTTAATCCCCATCATTTATTTCACCCATCCTCCCCTCAACCTCTCCACTCTGGAAGCCAACAGTTTGCTCTCTACAGTTAAGAGTCTGTTTGAAATAATGCAGGATGCTTAGGTGGTTCAGTTGGTTGAGCATCAGACTGTGGCTCAGGTCATGATCTCATAATCTGTGAGTGCAAGCCCTGTATTGGGCTCACTGCTATCACTGTGGAGGCTGCTTTGGATTCTTTGCTCTCTCCCTCCCATTCTCCATCCCTCCCCCACTCATACTCTCTCAAAATAAGTATTTAAAAAATAAAAGATAATCCTTAACAAAATATTAGCAAAAGAATTTATCAATGCAAAAAAAAAAAAAAAGATAATACATCATGACCACATTGGATTTACACTGGGAATCCAAGTTTGGCTAATGTTTGAAAAGCAATTAATATAAATTACCATACAAACAAAAACAAAATTACATGATATTCTCAGTAAATGCAGAGAAAGCATTTAACAAAATTCATTACCTACACTGTTGTGGTTAAAAAGTAAAACCAACTAGGCAAACTATAGATAGAATCAAATGATCTCTATCGATAAAAAAACATTTACAAAAATACTCCTCCTGTTGACATTATACATAATGATATATTTAGCATGAGCACTCTCTCCCAAAAACAGGTATAATGCAAACATATCAACTATCACCACTTCTATTTAACATTTTATTGAGGTCTTAGCCAATGCAATAAGGAAAATGATAAATAGGTATACAGATTTGAAAGGAATAAAGAAAACTACCTTTATTTGCAGACATTATTTTTGTGTTTATCCAAAGTTCTCATGAATCTACCAAAAAAGCTACTAAATCTAATAAATGAATATACTGGTAATTCAGAATATAAGATCAACAACAACAACAATTGAATTTCTATACACAAACAATAAATAACAGGAAAATAATTTTAAATGATACATTGTAATGGAATAATAGATCAATAAACAAACTGAACCAAAAACATACAAGACTTCCACATTGAACACTAGGAAATATTGCTGAGAAAAACTAAACCAGACACAAAGGATGAAACTCACCATTCTAGTGGATAAGATGACAATACTGTAAATCAATTAATTCTTACAGGTTGATCTATAGTTTCAATCTTATACCAATCAAAATCCCAGAAATCTTCCATATAAAAATTGAAAGCTAATGCTTAAATATATAGAAGTATACAAACAACCAAAACAAATTTGTTTAAAATTTACAAAACTGAATGATTTATACTACCTGATTATAAAAGACTATAAAATTATAATAATGAAGATAGTATTCTATTAGTATAAAGCCAAACAACTGAATCAATTAGACAGTAGTCTGAAAATAAACCCATGTTATTTTTCACAAATTCAAAGAGATATAAAATGGGCATTGGAAAAAAGAAAAGTAGTAGGAAGGAAAAGATGGAGACATATTAAAGGACTAATATTCATGGGGCACCTAGGTGGTTCAGTCAGTTGGGTCTCCAACTCTTCATTTTGGCTCACATCCTAATCTCACAGTTGGGGAGACTGAGCCCCACATCAGGTTCTGCACTAACAGCACTGACCCTCCTTGGGATTCTCTTTCTCTCTCTCCCTGGAGAAACAGACACAACACATTTTGATGAGAACGCAAAATGATATAACTCCTAGGAGATATGGTGAATTAGGCCTCAATTTACCTTGTAAAATGAGTATGTATGTGCTCTTTGATTCAGAAATTTTTCTCCTATAGTTTATACCAAAGATGCACAGGGAAAGATACGAAAAATACTTGCTTTTAAGGCTACTTAAGCATTATTTGTATAGCAGAACAAAAATACCAAAACATCTATTAACAGGAGACTGATTTAGTAAATGAGGTTACAACCAAGCATTGGAGCTCTCCAGCTATAAAAAGTGGAAACATATATCTTTACATACATGTTAGAAAAGCAAGTTAGAAAAGAGTACATACAAAATGTTACCAGTTACCTAAAAAGAGGAAATGATTATGGATGGACATGTCAGCAGGTCAGTCAATAGACAGGACAGGTAGTTTACATAAAAGAACAATGGAAAGATGGAACTTTTTTTAAAATGGTTACTTATAATGAAAGACTGGGAACAATTTATTAAAGATAGGTATAAAGTAATATTTCCCTCAACATATTCAAGTCTATAAGATTTTATTTAGAAACACCATAAAGCATCCAAACAATCATAAAAATTTTTTTAATCACAAAGACCAAGGATAAAACAAATGAGTCTAACCAAAACCACTTGGTGGCATGATTGATATTATCAACTAAAATCAAAACATAGTAGTTTGACTAAACATCCCCAGTGAAGTATAGCCTTAAGACAAAAAGAACTGCAAAAACACATAAATAGCTTCTTTGAAATCATATTATTTGTGAGAATATTACCACTTTTATGAAGCAGCTCCTATAATGTATTTCAAAATAAAGTAAATGAGTAATTACGTTGGTATTATTGACTACTGGCATTTTTTTTTTTACCACAGAAAAAAAGAGATACAGATGGTAAGATTGATGAGTTTAAGTTGAAACCCTGTTGTACTGCATTTGAATCAAAAATACCAGTAAGAACGCCTAATAAATTACTTTATAAAAAGAAAATTTCTATTTAATAATTTTGTCTACCCTTAAAACTTAGGAACAATGATCAGCTGGCAACAATAAGGATCCCTAGCAACCATATTGCTGTTTCTAAATAATATGTCCCATCAAAGAGTCATGGCTACTTGGGAAAATGACTAGAACATAAAATGTATAAGATGATCCTGGAATAACTTGTCATAATAAAGCATAAGGAAAAGGCCCCTGTCCACTTAAAGGGACTTTCACTGGCCCAGAAGGGACAATTATATGCTTCTATGCATAAGTTTATTATAATAATAAAAAGTATTCCTTGGTCACTAGTGGAAAATGCTAGTGAACTTAGAAAATTACTTCAATGATAATGCTACTAAAGTATTATTTTGAAAAGTGAATGCAAAGGGAAAGAAACACACACTTTCTCTTCCTTTCCTCTGCAAACTGATCCCACAGCTTATCAGTTACTTGATGAGGGAATAGTTCTTTAAAGAGAAACATTCTAGCTAAATACTGAAGAATGTTAGAAATTTAAAAATTACTATTTTGCTATTCTTAAGTAACCAACTGATTTGGTCAAAGTCTATCAGAGACTGCTAAAGTCAAACACATGCAAAAAAACAAAAAAACAAAAAAAAAAAAAGAAAAAAAAACCCATGTATCTCCTAATAAAAACATATAGCAAAACAAAACAAAACAAAACAACCAACAAAAAAACACATCAGAATCCGAATCTGACCATGCTTCTAAAACTATCAACAGGCACTGGGGAGGGGTGCGGCACAGAGGAACACACGGAATCACAGTGGGTTATAAAACATTAAACAGACTACAAAAATTCTGTAAGTCAAATGACCCCGTTTATTCCACAAATAAATTGTACTAAGAAGAAAGAGATGGAGATCATTTATAAAACTAAAAGACAAATCAGCCAATTATAATATATAGACCTTTTTTGCATTTCAATTTGAACTATCAATTTAAAAAGAAAAAAAGAGAAACTATCATTTAAGTTTGATTAAAGAATCAGAGAATTGAAGTTATTTTAAAAATAGCCCTCATTGTTTTAGAAATATCCACTAAAATATTTATATATGAACTTAAATGATACCTAAGATTATCTTCAAACTGATTGAGTAGGACAGTATAGAGAAAAGAGAAAATCTTTTCTCTTATAGAGAAAAGATTGGAAATGATAATTAGTGAAAGGGCGTGATGGCTACCTAAGGACTTATTTTGTTATTTTTCTCCCCTTTCTTTCCTTCTAGAATTTATACCAAAGATGCACAGAGATATGAAAATATTTGCTTTCAAGGCCACTTATTGAAGCATTATCTGTATAGAAGAGCAAAAATACCAGAATATCTATTAGCAGGAGACTGGTTTAGTAAATCAGTTTACAGCTGTAAAAAAGTAAACATTTCCAGAATCTAGTATTTTTTACTCACTGAATATATATGTCTTCTCTTTGAAAATCCAATGTAAAAAAACAGGAATCTGCAAGAAAGAGCTGGTCATTCCCAAAATTGGAAACATGTACAAAAGGCTACAGTTCTGAAAGAGGATGATGTGAAAGGGAAATAGCTCTCATCTGGCTGGTTGGAGGAGACAAGAACGAGAGGGACAGAAGTCTGGCAAAGTAACAGGTGACTTCGCCACGAGTCACTTTGAAAATGCAACAGCATTTTATTCTATGGATGTAAGTAGAATACAACAGCAATAAAAGAGAAGCCACGTGTATAATTTTTAAGCTTTATAGTAACTGTATTAAACAGTGAAATTTTAATACATTTTGTTCAATCAAATCCAAAATATGATCAAATATGTTATCAGTATAAAAAATGAGATATTTTGTTTTCCATAAATTTTCACAACATGCATTTTATATTTATAGCACATTCTTGGTTTATACTATCTCCAATGCTCTATAGCTCCATGAGGCCTGTAGATATTATACTGGACAACGGAGCTATAGATCCTTGGAATATGAAAATTTTAGAATTTATCTGCTTTTTTATTCTCTCAGTCACAAAAACGACTGCATAGTGACCTTTACTACCATAATTCCCAGTCCAGATCTATCCCTAACATACTTCCTCAACTCGAAGACTATATTTCCAATTGTCTACTGTACCTTGATATCTATATCTTACAATTCTGTCCCAAACTAAGTTCATTCTCTGCCTCCTTCACTTCTGCATCTCACTATGATTACGGTTTCCTTGCTCCTTGTTCCTCCTCCCTCTACTCAGTTGCTCTTTTCCAGCTCATCAGATAAAAGATTCTGAGAATTTTATTTCAAAACCTTGCAGATATTCTACAACTTCTGTGGTTCAAACACACATCAAATTATAATTGACATCATTCTAGCTGATTCTTCATGTTTTCTCCCAGCCATTATTTGTTCCCATTCAAATACATCCATTATCCATTATCTCAGAGGAATGTCTGCATGAAAAAATATATACATAATGAAGACTATTCTTCTTAAACATCTCCCTGTGGTCTAAAGGGTAACACTGAATAATACACTACCTTGTGAAGTTCTCAATGTCCTTAAGTTATATAGGTGCTCCTTTAATAGTGGATTTTATTAAGAAGGAAGGAAAAATAATTTTTATCTGTAATGTCAACTAAAGCATATTTCTATTACAAGTAATATGGTAAGCTGAAATGTAAGTGTAAATTGACCAGCTTCTTCAAATTTAACCATCTATTTCCCTGATAAGAGGAAATTATTCCCAGAAAATTGATTAGACTCACACGATATAGTGTATCAGCAAATAAAGAACCTGTATCTGTCCCAGTGACAGGAGTGGCTGACGGTGAACGCAGTTGTTAGCTAAACGTACTTGATGGCGCGGCTCTGGGTGAATTAGTGGAACAAGAAGAGGAAGGGCAGGGTTTATTCCTAGTGTGCACAGCTGGAAGTCAGGTAGGCACAAGGACTAACACATAACTGAAAACCGAGCGCCTTATTCTGTTTCACTGAGACTGCCAACTGAGATACATTATTTGACACCGCTATGCAGAGCCAAATCATTCATCAAGCTGTTTAAAGCTCAGCATACCACCTGTCCATGGACCAGATTCATTTAAAAAAATACAAGTTTCCTCAGCCTCTTAACAAAAGTGAAGATACTTCCTTCAGAGAGAACAAAAGTTATGACATCCTTGGCCAAAAAACATGCCACAATGCCTGCAAGAATACATGACAAAAAGAGAAATTAAAAAAGTGTGTCATTCAGCTTGTCTGGATGGTGGTACAAGACAACTAAAAAGGGGTCATCTAATACAGAGTAAGAAAGTGTGTTTTTTGGTTTTTTTTAGCAAAGTCAAATTTTAGAGTACATTGTAAAGACGTACAATTTCAGTGTAACACTTTATGCCTTCATTATAAATCTCCAAATTTTTGTTTCATATGGTTATTAGATCACAGTAGAAATAAAATAGAATTCATCTTCAAAATATTGTATGCCTTTTTATCTAAAACCTTTTGGAGCAGTATTAATATTATCTTTCACAATTTTTATTCTTTTGAACTTTCTTAACCATTACGAAATTCTGGGGACAGGGTTATTTTTACTTCTAGTGATAGATCCCACCATCCAACTGATCTTATGGGGAAAAAATGTTAACAGTCTGTCAGACAGGATTTTTTAAAAATGGGGCTAATTTGGTTCACTCGAGCCTATTTTTCTTTTCTTGAAATTCCTCACTAAATATCTTTCACAGAAGTCACTGAAGGCTCCAGTTCTTGTGACAGTTGATAACTGGTTCGGTAAGAACATTATTAGGAATCCTCAAACTTGGGGAGAAGGCTGGATTACATGAGGTCACTGAGAAAGGAGGCTTGGACTTTAGTATTAAAGAGGGAAGAAGATTCAAGACATTAGGATTAGAGATCTATATTAACCTTTACTTTATTTAAGTATTTAATTTATTTATTTAAAATAATTAAATCTAATGTTATCAACCTAAACAAAAGCATAATTTTAGTGGAAAAAAATCAAGATATATGACATGTAAAAAGCATGATTACATTTATATAAACGTTTAAAAGACACACAGAGCAATGCAGCCTATTTCTATAGATTCAATATATATAGTAAAAGTGCAAATACTTAGATAAAACAGAATGATCTACAACTCCCAGAAAAGGGTTTCACTTGGTGGGGCTACGAAAATTAAAATTTTAGCTAAAATCCCCATGGGGCTATGAAAGGAGGAGAAGCAAGAGATAAAGGAGGAGGGAGAGAAAAAGTGAAAGGAATTCAGGGAGTGGATCCCGAGGGTGAAAATAACAATTAACTATTAAACCACAATCGAATAGAAGATCTTGTTTCTCCCTCAGTCTTATGTATGCAAAGTAGTTGGAAATATAACTACTGAACTCAAAGTAGTGAATATTCACACTCCTTATGTATACTAGATTGTATTACTCTTATTGTTCATGTTGACAGACATAGGTCTATGGGTACTTGGATTCCCTCAACTTTGTAGTTGTAATGTCTATTTATCATTGCTTTTGAGAAAATATATGACTGTCCTTCAGACATCCCTTAAAAATGACCTCAGAAAAGGAAATACTCTACCAGAATGGTCACAGATAACCAATACTGTGAACAGACAGTATTCATCCTTATAAATGGGAATCCAGTGAGTGGTGAATCAACTATTCTACTTTTTTTTCTTGTAAAGATCCTTATTTTTTAATATACTTTATTCTCAGATTGGTTTCCATGCAACACCCAGTGCTCATCCCAACAACTGCCCTACTCAGTGCCCATCACTCACTTTCCCCTCACCCACCAGCCAGCCACCCTGTTTGTTCTCAGTATTTAGGAGTCTCTTATGGTTTGCCTCCCCCTCCTCTGTAACTATTTTTCCCCTTCCTCTCCCTCATGGTCTTCTGTTAACTTTCTCCAGATCCACATAAAAGTGAAAACATATGGTATCTGTCCTTCTCTGACTGACTTACTTGACTTAGCATAACACACTGCAGGTCCATCCACGTTGCTACAAATGGCCATAATTCATTCTTTCTCATTGCCAAGTAGTATCCCATTGTATATATAAACCACATCTTCCTTATCCATTCATCCATTGATGGACATTTAGGCTCTTTCCATGACTTGGCTATTGTTGAAAGTGCTCCTATAAACATTGGGGTACAGGTGCTGCTATCCATTAGCACTCCTGTATTTCTTGGGTAAATTCCTAGCAGTGCTATTGCTGGGTCATAAAGGTGTTCTATTTTTAATTTTTTGAGGGACCTCCACACTGTTGTCCAGAGCAGCTGCACCAGTTTGCATTCCTACCAACAGTGTAAGAGGGTGCCCATTTATCCACATCCTTGCCAGCATCTACAGTCTCTTGACTTGTTCATCTCAGCCACTCTGACTGGAATGAGATAGTATCTCAGTATGGTTTTAATTTGTATTTCCCTGATGATGAGTGATGCTGAGCATCGTTTCATGAGTCTATTGGTCATCTGCATATCTTCTTTGGAAAAGTGTCTATTCATACCTTCTGCCCATTTCTTCATTGGATTGTTTTCTGGGTGTGGAGTCTAGTGAGTTCCTTATAAATCTTTCATATTAACCCTTTATCTGATATGTCATTTGCAACTCTTTTTTCTCATGCCATCAGTTGCCTACTAGTTTTGTTAATTGTTTCCTTTGCAGCCGTTAACTGTACACACAAGGCAGGGTAGGTGTTGTAGGACCACAAGGATAAATTAAAAAAATTTAAAGTTTTCTGCTTATAAACAATTTCACATAGTATCAACATCCAATGAAGATTCTCCTTCGTTACAATAGGACAAGACAAAAACAAGAACATTCTAACATCATGCCTCTAGAGATTAAAAAAAAAAAAGGCATTCTTCAACCACAGAGAACATTAAGCAGGCCCCTCTCCTTGCTTAAGTGTGACTATTATTTCTCCATAAACAATTGTAACCCTACTTCTTTCCTCTCGTCTCCTAAAGATTTTTTATGTAAAATAGAATTTTTTAAAAAAATGATTAAAACATTAAAACCAGTCACTGAGTTTCCCCTTCTTCCTGACAATATCCAATTTTTCCTGTAATTTCCTTGAATCTTCCCTCCAAATCACCATCATTTGTTACCATGGTGTGTGGTGTCTCTTGCTTCAACAGCTAACCTAATTTTGTTGGAGATAGGAAAGAAAGAAAAAAAAAGGTCTTTGCTGGAGCAAATAATCTAGCAATACACAAATACACACAGATATAGAGACAGACACACAGAGACTGAAAGGGAAAGCAAACATACTAAGCAGAATAAGGATATATCTTTACATCATGAAAAACTGTGCCAAAGTATGCATCATACACCTGTGTGCAGAAAAAAAAGTTAACATAGCAGGCCTGAGGCTACTGTCTTTAGAAAAGCCTACTTGCAAGGCTGGCTCTTCACTGGTATCCAGGAACTTATGTTTCATAACAGTTCCTAATAAGATTAGTTTTATGTGCCTAGACCATTTGTACACAGTGTGATAGATGGTGAACAACTACTTTCTTTCTGGGATTCTAGAATTTGTTACATTCTAGGATTTTATCAATCTCCAATAAAAATCTGTCCTTAAATATCAAATGGGCTTCTGTGGGAAGAAACATCAAACACATCAAATGGCAGCATTTTTTATTAGTTAGAGTGTGCTCTTTGTGACTCCTGATAGGAGACAGAGAATAGAGGTAGTTAGAACAAGAATTCACCCAGATGAACTGATTTCTCATGCTCATCTGGGTATATATTTTTAATATATCACTGTGATAAATCTTAATCATGAGTACAACAATATGCTAAGTCCTGTAAGTCCTTCTGGAGAATCATGAAATACGGGATTGCGCTTGGGGACCCAAGCAACAACTTGAATAAGAATCTTGAGTAAAATTCTATGGTGATAAATAATCCAATTTACTACTCTCATAAATAGTAATACAACTTTAAGTCTACCAATAAAACAAAATCACAGACATTTTCATGAGTTATAAAGGGAATTATGAGAAAGTTAAAGTTTTGCTGGTTTCTTCTGTGTCTTTCATTTGTTTTATCTGAAGACAAAGATTCAAGTAAAAATGACTAGTGAGTAGTTGTTTGTGACATTAGTCAAACAGGGAAAAGCCACTGAAGTTAATTCTTTTCTATAAGCAGATGGAGCAAAACATATTCAACAATAATCTATAACTTCTGGTAGTTTTTTGAAGCAAAGGGGAAAAAAAACATGATGAGTGAGAAATTGAAATGTGTTGTGAGATTTAGGGAAACATATTTTTTAAAAATACTGAATAAAATGGTCTTTCCTCTCTTCCAGGTAGTATAGGCTTGGGAAAAAAAAATTTTTAATGTATTTATTTATTTATTTTTTTAATTCAGGAAAAATCATAGATAAATGGTTAGGGAGATAAAGAAAGTTTATTAAAGAATGAATTATATTACTTGAGAATACAGGAAATCTAAAAGACTTGTAGTAGAACTAAAGGGTGACATGCACTTCCCAAACCCAGTTTAGGAACCCTATTCCTACACTATTTAAAATACCTTCTTGAGTTTCTTAGCATACTGCTGACAATTCAGCTAATTTTCATTTTTAACCGGCATCCTCTGAACATTATTCTAAGGTTTGTCTTTGAAGTTTTTCCAAAAAAAATGTTATTTGAGTTTAAAAATTTTAAACCATCTTTTGAAGATTCAATTAACGATTTGTTTGGAAACACATTTAGACATTGCATACTGGCTTACGGTAATGAGAAATGCATGAGAAGCTAGGTTTTAGCTATAAGTCAGTCCTATGACAGTCTCTCCTTACCAGGGAGAAGGATCTCTGCTGCTCTGATACATTTCCCAAGTACTTTCCACAAAAATGTTAGTTATGTAAGAAAACAGCATTATAACTAGTTTTGGGATTGTTTTTCTGGGAAGAGACCTCATACTACAGACTTCGTCTTGATAAATGGATATTTTCAGCAAAATATAACCATACTTTATGCTGTAATGAGTGGAAAAGCAGCAATTTCCATTCTGCTGGTCAGAGAGAGTGGCTGTCTTTTAAAATCTGTTTAAGTATTAGATCTGCAAAAGCTGAGATAATACAAACCCGCTTCACCATGGTGATAAAATCATCAACACATTAAGTGATGATTACCTCTCCGACATTTTTATCTGTGAATTGGTATCTACTTCTTCAGAGACTACCCTTGAACATTTAATACTGACTATTATAGCCAAGAAGACACAAAAGTTTTCTTCTAAAAGAATGACAACTCATTTAAAATTGAGGCAAGAATTAAGATTGAATAGCATGTCGACATGTTTCTCAGAACCAGAATGAATTCATGGTAATAGTTACAGCTCTTCTTTTGTTAGCCCTTGGTAATCATGATGGATTTCTAGTTTCAAACATCATCTTTACAAGAAACAATTCTTTAGATATCACTTAACGTAACATAGACGCAGACCCAATAAATACAAATTGGGATAGAAACCCATAAATGTTAGTGCTTATAAGTGTGATGAAATGGGATAATAGCTTTCTTAGTAGAGTCTTAAAAGCAGCTCAAATGACTCATACTGACAGTACTGATTTGTCAAACCCCACAGAATACAGTATCCTAATTCTTCTTGTATGCCAATAATGTCATAACAAAATGGTCTAAATATAAATGTAAAAATAGATTTTATAGATATAATGTTTATCATCACTATTATTTGTTTTGGTTGACAATTTGATATACCTATCTATGCAGTGGCTAATATAAATATCAGAAAAAGGCTAACAGAACAATGTGGCTGAATGTGAAGTCACTGCTCTTACTCCACCTTACCATAAGAATTATCTGATGCATGTGGTGGTTTCATATTAAAGAAATTTTGGAGCCAGGCAAGTTATAAGTTCATTAACAAATTATAGCTCTCAAGTTCTCAGACATATGCCATATGATAAATGCATAAATGTGACAAAATTTAGAGAACTTTTAGAGTTCTAGTTTATTTTGAAAACTTCAAATGAAATGATTAATAATGTTCTATATTATAATACATAAAGTAATTCATTGTTATGTCCCAACTTTTATAACTAGGTTTTCTAAGATCAAAATCATCTGTCCCTATTTTTAAGTTCTTATCATTTTCAGGATCCTTCTTGACCATGACATATGGTCTCTTTTTGGTTGGCAGCGGTCAGGCAAAAACACATAGCCATTACTGGACACTTATTTCAGTAAGAGAATTAGGCATCATAACAACACTTTTAAAAATTTTTAAGTTATAACTGGCTACTTGCTGAGAAAACCTTTCTTCAGTAAAATAGAAAACAGCTTATTTCTCAAAATAAGTATCTGTATATAAAAAGCATGTAATTTACTATATACTTATTAGTTTATATGGAAAGTCAAACATATAAGTATTGTGTTATATGCTATAAAAAAGATTAAGACAAAATATTCTAAGTGGTCTAAAGGAACTTTTAATCTAAGGAATAAAACTGGTTCACCAATAGCAATAAAATATAAAATGAAAATATAGAAAGGCATTTTTGCTTGAGGAGTTCAGAAAAAATATAAGAATAAAGTGATAAAATAGAACTTCAAATATACCAGAAGTGTCATGTAGCAGCAGCATCAGGCAAAGGGAACAATATGGAAACAAATAAGTCAGAAAATATAGATCAACCTTACGGAATAATTATGAACACTGTTGAACTTAAGTACAGAGTTCATGCAAAGGTTCGATGAGATGAACTGGTAAAAAAAACCCTTGTTCTCCAGGAGAAAAGATTTGGACATGTTATTTTAGGTAATAGGGATTCATTAGGAGTAAGACATAATTTGGCTGTTTGGAGATATACAGAGTTTGAGATAATAGTGCGCTTTCCAGAGAAATATGCGCTGTGTTACAAGAAAAGCCACCCAGAACAACAGACTCAACTGAGGGTAAAGATAACTATTTGAGAATCACCTATAAAAGGACCATATGTATTGTTGTTTTGGATTTATATTTTCAAAGTACTTCAGAAATGTATGAACTCAATGAATATAAATAAATTCAGAAGTTAAGATATCAAATTGTTTAGAGAAGACACTTGCTCAACTAAGGAAGAGAAGTTAGAATTTAGTGTTTTCCCAGAGCTACATTTTGGACCATATGCTAACTCTTCAGGCACTTGTCTGCAATAAGATCTATGCTCCCAAATTAATTTACATGAAAATGCTTTATTGAATTTGATTTGGGGGAGAAATGTGTGTTTTACGATTTATGTCAAACATCTGGCTTAAAGTTTCAGGAATTCCCTTAATTGTAGCACATTATAAGGTACTTTATCCTGAAATTAATAGCTATTTCATGCCTTGGGAGATTTGCTAAATTTTTCCCAAAATACTTTTTGCTAAACACTCCTTATTGCTCAATTACTCTTGACTCCACAGATTACTCTTCACATATGTCTTCTATTTTGTGCTCATTCTAGGAGATGAGAATGTGGCTCTTGCCTTTAGTGTCGCAGTGATATAAGGAATACTTTTTTTTTTTTTCCTAATGCTGTTCTTCCCACAATATTGGTTAAGGTTTTTTCTCTTGTCATCATTGAACTATTGATCAGCACTTGTCTTTGTTGGTGTTATTGTTCCTATCCTCATCTCCACTGTACCTGCAGACAGAGTGTAAGTATCCAGAGTAACACTGCTTGGAAAGAAGATAACCCTGTATTTTTCAAACAAACGATAATTTCTTAATCAAGCCCCCTATCAAACAGAGCCAATGTGCACCACTCCTGTGTGATGCAAACTCAAGGCAACAAAAATAACAAATTGAGAAGTGAGGGAGGAAGGGTGGGGGAAGGCACATATAAGGTGGCATACTCTCAAGTTGGCAAGTTTCCCAACAAAACACAGGGAGCTGTCTGATCTAGGAAGCCTCCAGACATGCACTGTGGAATTACTCTGCTGGTCATGTCTTCTATGCACCTATTTTTTTGTTTGTCCAAATAGTTATAAGGAAAGATGTGCTAAAATTTCCCATGATAAATGTTTTTGTGCACTTATTTTAATTCTGTCAGTTTTGTTTCTACTGATTTGAAGACATATTACTGTTGCATATGAAGTTAGAATTGTTAAACATTCCGAGAGAATTGAGTCTTTTCTCATTAGGAAATAACCACCCTAATCTAGTCATCCTTGTGGCCCGAAAGCAGCATTAAGTGTTGACCTCCTTTTGCCGGGCTGGTTTTCTTTTTCTCCTGAAACCTGGCCCTACAACAGCAGCTCTCAATGCCCTTAAGAATTTGGCAGTGGGGGTCCATGGAGAGAACCTGGGTGGCTCAGTCAGTTAAGCGGCCAACTCTTGACTTCAGCTGAGATCATGATCTTACGGTTTGTCAGATTGAGCCCCATGTAGGGTTCCATGCTGATGGTGGAGAGCCTGCTTGGGATTTTCTCTCTCCCTCTCTCTGCCTGAACCCTGTTCATGCTCATTGTCACATGCACTCTCTCTCAAAATAAACATTTTTTTAAAAGATAATTTTTTAAAATATTGTGTCTAAAAGCTCAACCTGTCCTTAGAAGGAGCTTTGGTTTACAACAACTCAGTCCACCATTTCTAGAAATGGAAATCATTAAATATACTCAATCCCTATTTATTCTAGCAAAAATTAAGAGACCAACTTTAAAAATCATTCAATTGCAGAGCTTTGAGGAGAAGATACATGAATCGATTAGGATGTTCAGATATCTTAGAACTATAGAACACACTGAAGAGTCCAAAATAGAGCTTTTTTTAAAAAAAATCTAAGTACAATTCAATAAATTTCTTGAAATTTTATCTTTGACTATAACATGCCTAAAAATATTTTAAAACTATCAGAGATCTTAATTTCTTAGGTTTTGGTTCTATGATGTATTTTTAAGTTTATTATCCATCTAAAAGAGAAAATGAGTCCTAGAAAACCAATATACAAGGTTAAAACTTTCCAATCAATGCTTTCTGATTTATCATACTTGATTGGAAGAGAAGGTAGTGAATTATTTCTTAAATGAATGTTATCTCATTGCAAATCTCTAGTTTTTCATCTTATCAGACACCTGAGAAAATAAACATAACTTCCCTTACTACATGTAGTAAATATGAAAGTGGAGAGGAGAAACAGACTGCCACATATACTTGAAAAAACAATTCTCAGCCATCTCAGGAGTTAGGCTATGTTCCTACAAATTTTATTAAGTACTTACATGAATGCACAAGGTCAGAGAGGTAAAATGTAAGTTTCTGGGCCATTAAACCCTGTACCTCCTCACTAGATCACAATTAGAGAAACACCTGTGCTAAACAGTGGGGCTGTACCACTGTGAAACTGTGTGTTCAAATGCTTCCTCATTTTCTATGCCTCCAATTTAGCCACAGAAGTCAAGCTTTTGACACAAACACTTCCCATCACCTGGAATATTACTATAATTGTTGGCCTTCCATTAAGTTGAACTTCGACTACCAATAGATTACAGTTATCAGCATGAAGAATTTAATTTGGTAGTTTCATTATAGAACACAAAAATAGAGTTAAATTACTTTTTTTAAATATTAAAACTATTTTGTAGTAATAGAGTATAAAATATAAAAATATTGTGCCACCTAAGAAATGTGCCTATCAATGATATTTTCATAAGCACACAGTGTCACAGACATGAAAGACTAATAAGACACCATCTAATAAAACCAATGTACAGGCTAATACAAGAAAACCATTTTATCCCATTAGTTCTTCTTTTTTTTTTTTTTTAAAGAAAAGCTCTCCAATTCCATCTTAGAGCTCATTCTTTTTTTTTTTTTTAATATTTTTATTTATTTCTAGGAGAGAGAGAGAGAGACAGCATGAGCAGGGGAGGGTCAGAGAGAGAGGGAGTCACAGACTGAAACAGGCTCCAGGCTCTGAGCTGGCAGTCAGCATGGAGCCCGACGCGGGGCCCGAACCCACGAACCGCGAGATCATGACCTAAGCGAAAGTCGGACACTTAACCGACTAAGCCACCCAGGTGCCCCATCCCATTAGTTCTTCTATAAAGAAAAATTTATCAATACCTCTCCATACTTACATTTCCCTAGTGATAAAAATTTTTAATGATTTAGTTAAAAAATAAAAACTGAAAATATGTGCAGTCTAACACAGAGCTCTAACTACAACAGTAAATTAGAAAAAAACAGCAAAGGGATCACTATTTTTCATAAAACACTAATTCTGGCAATTTTATGTGTTCTATCAAGACCACTAGCAATAGGCAAACATCTACAAATCCAGAGCATTAGAACTCCACAAAGGTACAGTGAGGCACTGCAATTCAAACATAAATATGTGTGGACACATACACGTACAGACAAACATTAAGAACATAACTTCTAACGTTGGGGATCCAAAATCTGGTATAACAGTAATAATGACTTTGTTGGAGAAATATTACACATACAGCTTCTCCATCAGAGGATAGAGTGACAAACTATGTTTATAGATTCCAAGCATGCAGCTTGCTTAAATAAAACCCACATAATTTTGAAATCAAAAGCTTAATTGTTAAAAATGCAATGTTCATTAAACACTGATGGGGGAGTGACATGACCTTGACAACACATTCTTGATTTTGCTCCCCTCACAAAAACAACTATTCAAGAAAAAGACACCATTGACAGAATTCTAGAGCATGGAGTGAGACTGAAGCACTCCTTGCAACACACAGATCAAGAGACTGCATTAGAAAGCTAAGAGAAATGGCTATACATTAACTACATTGTCTCCCATCACCCCTGCCACCAAGCTACGGCATTACCATATAGAGGTCTCCCTGAACTTCCATTCCTCCAGTGGGAAAACCTCCAGCATTATGGGTTGTTTGTAGGAGCCCCCTATGGCACCATGGGGACTGCAAAGGACTCTATAAAGCCCAGCCACTGGAAATCTGACTGTGACAGAGAAAAGGGGTGGGGCTAGCAACAACCAGCAAGCACATGGATCGTGGCAGATCCATTTCACACCTGTAGTGCACAGGTAGTAATCCCAACCAGTGGGTTTACTCTTGTGCAAAACTAAGTAAGGGGCACACTCAGACCAGGCAATTTGCCTAGGTGCAGATCTACCCAATTCAGTTCCTGAGATGAGGAATTCTGAGAGCCCAAAAGCCCAGTGTGTTCATGCAAGGAGTTGAGTAATAGCCCCACCTGCCATGTAGAGTGTCTTCTGGCCTTTTCTGACTGGAAAGGCTGGTGATAACTTCTGGAATCAGTTCAACCCAGTGGTGCTAGAGCCAAAAGGGGGACAGACAGAGCTGATCACACCCAGAGCAAAGACACATCTGACATAGGGCATTCCCATGCTAAGCAAAGGCAGGGGAATTCACAGCAAAAGCGGGGGGCAATTCCTGCCCCTCCCAATTCGAAGCCAATTTGGTAAACAGTAGCCCAGAGTAGCCCCTCCCAGTCCCACCCAGGCAAGGAAACTAAGACATAATCTCACCTGCTGTGAAGAGTATCTTCCAGGCCAATCTGACCAGAAAGGCTGGCAATGACTCCTAGAAGCAATGTGGCTCAGTGCACTTGAGCTTTGAGGCAGGTACTTAGAGCTGAGAATTTGCAGAACAAAGCCAGGGATCTTATTTATTCAAGTAACTCAGGGTGTGGGTCAGTTTCAATTCAGACCAGAAATAAAGAGCTTTACTATCATTATAGCTGTATCTCCCACTATGCTCAGACAAGAAATCTGATTCATAGCCCCACTTACCATTAAACACAGCCTTCAGGCTATCGTTTCAGGGAATTTAACTACAGAACCTGGGAAGCTGCATAGTCCATTCAAGAGCCTGATGTACAGTAGCCCTTGAACAGATCCCTGACCCTTGTTTGCCCCACCCACAGAGCATAACTGGTACCTCACCTGACCAGGGAATTCAGGGCATACTCAAGCCTGAATTTTAAAAAAAGAAAGAAAGAAAGACAACTAAACACTACTAGGAAAATAATGCATGAACAAATGAAAGGTTTGACAAGGAAATAGCAACTATCCAAATAAACAAAAACAGAAATCCTACATTAAAAACATAGTAACTAAAGAATTCAATAAAAAATTTCAAAAATAAACTTGATCTGGGGCGCCTGGGTGGCTTAGTCGGTTAAGCGTCCGACTTTCGCTTAGGTCATGATCTCGCGGTTCGTGGGTTCGAGCCCCGCGTCGGGCTCTGTGCTGACTGCCAGCTCAGAGCCTGGAGCCTGTTTCAGTCTGTGACTCCCTCTCTCTCTGACCCTCCCCTGCTCACGCTGTCTCTCTCTATCCTAGAAATAAATAAATAAATAAATAAATAAATAAATAAATAAATAAATAAATAAATAAAAATAAACTTGATCATGAATTAAAAACATCAACAACCTGGAAAATAAGATATTAAGTATTCTATAATCAGAGGAGCAAAAAAGAAGAGTTGAAAAAGAATGAAAAGAAGCCTATGGGAATTATGGAACACTATAAAAAGAAATAATATTCACATTATAGAAATTCCAGAAGGGAAAGTGACAAAAAGTTTATTTAAGGCAGTGATGGCTGAAAACTTCCCAAACCTGGGAAGACACATGGATATCCAGACCCATGAGTCCCAAAGGAACCCTAAAGAGGGCTACACTGAGATGTATTATAATTAACTGGTCAAAGAATTTTAAGAAAAACAAAAGAGAAAAGTTACACAAAGAGGAAATTGTCACTATACGTAATTTTCTCAATAGGAGAGAACTGGAAGTATTTAAATTATTAAAATAAAGCCACTTGCAATCACAAATTCCATACCCAGCAAAGCTGTACTTTAGAAACAAAGCAAGGATAAAAGCTTTTCCAAACAAATTCATTACTTGAATAAATTCATTACTACTAACCAACCTTACAAGAAATTGCAAATGGAGTACTTTGAATGGAATAAAAGCTAATTAATATCATAAAAACATAAGATCATGTAAATTTTATTATCAGCAGTAATTACCATTAACCAAACACCAAACTTTTTATCCTTCCTTTGACCAACTGAACTTAGCAGACCTACAGAACATGGTATTCAACAGCATAATACACATTCTTCACAAGCAAAATGGAACATTTCATACACTAGACCATAGGATAGGCCACAAAACAAATCTTAGCTAATTCAAGATGACTAAAATCACACCAAGTATCTTCTGTGATCACAGTGGCATGAAACTAGAAATCAAGAAAAGGAAAACTGGAAAATCCAGAAACACCTGGAAAATAAAGAACACACTCTTTAACAATAATAGATTGAGAAAAATTGAGAAATAAAGTTTCTTGAGACAAAAATAAAAGAGGTGGGAGAATATATCAGAACTTAGGACACACCAAAAGCAGTTCCAAAGGGAAGCTCATAGCTAGAAACACTTACATTAAGAAGCAAGATCCTAAGCAACATAACTCTAGGCCTTCAGAAACTAGAAAAAGAACAAACTGAGCCACAAGTTAGAAGGAAACAATAAATATTGGAGCAGAAATAAACAGAGAACAGAAAAACCAAAAAAGATTAATTAGACTAAGTGTTGGTTCTTTGAAAAGATAAACGAAATCAGCAAACCCTTAGCTAGACTAACCAAGGGGAAAAAAATAGGACCCAAATCAACAAAATTATAATTAAAGACAAAGACATTATAGCTGACACCACAGAGGTATTGTATTGAGACGATGATAGAAAAGTACTATAAACAATATGCTAAAAGAATGAACAACTCAGAAGAAATGGAAATATTCTTAGGAACATACAAGTTGCCAAGACTGAATCAGGAAAGAGTAGAAATGCTGAAAAGACCAATTACTAGTAAGGAGATTGAATCAGTAACCAAAAATCACTCACATGTCTTATCTAGTGAATTTCACCAAATACTGAAATAAGAATTAACACCAATCCTTCAAATACTTAAAAAAAAAACTGGGAGCACATGGGTGGCTTAGTCGGTTAAGCGTCCGACTTTCGCTTAAGTCATGATCTCCCAGTTTGTGGGTTCGAGCCCCGCGTCGGGCTCTGTGCTGACTGCCAGCTCAGAGCCTGGAGCCAATTTCAGAGTCTGTATCTACCTCTCTCTCTGACTCTCCCCTGCTCACGCTCTCTCTCTCTCTCTCCTAGAAATAAATAAAAAATATTTTTAAAAAATTTTAAAGAGAAGTAACTACTGCCAAACTCATTTTATCAGGTCAGCATTATCCTGATACCAAAACCAGAAAAGGAAACAAATAAGCAAACAAACAAAAACAAAATTACAGGCCAATATCCCTGGTGAATATAAAAGCAAAAATTCTCAATAAAATACTAGTCAACAGAATTCAGCAGCACGTTCAAAGGATCATTCTCCATGATCAAGTGGGATTTATCCCTGAGCTGCAAAGATGGTTCGATATATACAAAATCAATGTGATATGTCATATTAACAGAAAAGAATCACAATTATTTCAGTGGATGCAGAAAAACACTTCACAAAATTAAATATCCATTCATGATGAATCATTCATAGAAAATCATAAAGACTTCAATCCCTATCAAAATAACACCAGCATTCTTCACAGAGATAGAACAAACAATCCTAAAATTTGTATGGAACCAGAAAAGACCCCAAATAGCCAAAGTAATCTTGAAAAAGAAAACCAAAGCTGGAGGCATCACAATTCTAGACTTCAAGCTGTATTACAAAGCTATAAACATCAAGACAGTATAGTATTGACACAAAAACAGACACTCAGATCAATGGAACACAATAGAGAACCTAGAAATGGACCCAAAAGTGTATGGCAAACTAATCTTTAAAAAGCAGGAAACACTATCCAATGGAATAAAGACAGTCTTTTCAGCAAACAGTGCTGGGGAAACTGGACAGTGACATGCAGAAAAATGAACCTGGACCACTTTCTTACACCATACACAAAAATAAACTCAAAATAGATGAAAAACCTATATGTAAGACAGGAAGCCATCAAAATTCCAGAGGAGAAACCAAGCAAAAATCTGTATGTGAAGATGAATGTTAGCTGAATTATTAATCATTTCACTATGTATGTAAATCAAACGATCATCCTGTATAACCTAACCTTATAGAGTGATATATATCAATTATGTACAAGTGAAACTGGAATAAAAAAGACAAAGACCCATCAGGGATATGTATACACAGAGGAAAGGTCATGTGAGGACACGGTGAAAAGATGGCTGTCTGTAAAGCCAAAGAGAGAGGCCTCAGGAGAAACCAACACGGCTAAAACCTCGATCTTCGACTTCAAGCCTCGAGAAACTTTGAGAAAGTAATTTTCTGTCATTTATGCCAAAATAAATGACAACAACAAAGTAATTAATAACTGTTGGCTCTCTTGATATTGTCAGAGGCAAGGGTGAGGACTGGGGAATGCCCAAGAAGCAGGTCAGAATAGATCAAGAGAGAGCAAGCATGAAAAAACAATCAGGCAGCTGGTCAAATTTCAAAACAGTAACATTAAAAGCAAGTCAATTATGTAGAGGAAGATTATTCTCTATCAATAACTTCTTCCACATATTTAAGACTGAGTAGACCAGGGGCGCCTGGGTGGCTTAGTCGGTTAAGCGTCCGACTTTCGCTTGGGTCATGATCTCGCGGTTCGTGGGTTCGAGCCCCGCGTCGGGCTCTGTGCTGACTGCCAGCTCAGAGCCTGGAGCCTGTTTCAGTCTGTGACTCCCTCTCTCTCTGACCCTCCCCTGCTAACGCTGTCTCTCTCTCTCTCTCTCCCAGAAATAAATAAAAATATTAAGAAAAAAAAATAAAAAGACTAGACCAGAACAGCCAGAGATTAGTCTTCATCTTACTCCTCACCTTTCTTTGACTGTTCCTCCTGTCTTACAGCATCATTTTCCAACGTCCCTGATGAATGGATTTAATAAGAAATCCCAGTAGTATATAAAGATATGATATAATCTTCCTCATTGACACAGAGCCACATTGCACCTTTTTATCCTATGCAACATGCCATTCCTTTTCAACCAATTATTTTCTGCATTTTCCTACTAAGTCATCAGTGTAGAAAAGCTAGTTCTAAAAAGGATATATGTTGCCACTCCCAGAGAAATTACATTTACATAGTAAAATACAAATATTTGCATTTTAATCCAACTAATTAATCTATTGTGATGTAATTTCAGATACAGAAACATGTTAAGTAGAATCTTATGTGGCTTTTGCCTAGTCCATGGATGCATATTATTGGGGCCCACAGATCTCTCAGAACTTATGGATCTGCATATTTTCCTCATTTTTTCATGTTTTAAAAGTCACACATATTTGTGAAATATCTTGCTGAATTCTTGAAAAATTGGTGATAAAATCCTTGTACTTTCTGCAAGATGCTATTTCTATCTCTCATTACTCTTCCAAGAAAGAAACATCTGTTGTTGCTCATTATCACTTTCTCATTTCCTTATAGCCTTTATGTATTTTGAAAGTATCCTGGATTATGTTATTACATTTTTCTAATATTCTTCTTAGAACTGAATAAAACCTGCTCAAAAATCATTCAGAACTGAACCATACAGTGTTCAGAGACAAAGAACAATGAGCTTACCATTTGTCTCTCATATCATTATTTATAATTTGCTGCAGTTTTTGAGGTACTTTACAGAAATTATGCCTTAATGTGGGAAACTAAAAATTAATTTCTTCCTTGACCTAGAGCTTTGGTCACTTTTTTCCCAGTCTTATCACAAGTTCTGTGATTTTCATTTCTGAGGGAACCAATACAATTAACTCCTATTATATTAAAGGCAACATTATTAAATTTTTAACATGTAATTATTAGAAAGGACATATACTAAAGAGCTGAAATTACTTTTTACAAAAGTAAAATAGAGAGCCAATTCCAGAAAAAATAACATTAAAATGGGAGAGTAGAATACTAAACTCACCTTGCCCCATGGATACAACTAGATAACCACCAGCCACATCAGTATAAATAACAAAGTAAAAGACCCAAAGACAGAACAGACTTTCCACAGCTAAATTAAAGTAGGGAAGAGGTCATATCCAAGAAGGTAGAAAGGGTAGAGGTCAGGAGTCAAATGCACCTGCAAAACTGTCTGTGGGCAGGAAGGGCACCACAAGATTGGAGAGACCAAAGGAACAGCACCCCAGGCCTGAAGAAGCTAAGTTCTCCTAACATTTGGCTTTGAAAACCAGGGGCACTAAAAATCACTGGAGTTTAACACCTGAACTTAAAAATCAGGAAGCGTGGCTCTGTGGGATTGGTGAAGGTAAAGTCCCCACCATTACAAAGATGACATGACAAACAGTCCCACTTAGATATGGCACAGAAGCAGGAATTTGAAAATTGCCTAGGATATACAGGAGAATCATTTGCTAATCTCAAAGCTTGTGCTGGAGGGGCAGGGATCTTTGGGAGATCTCTCGAAGAACAAAAGAACTGGCAGGCACCACTTTCCCTCCACCTACTGACCTACCCCCGCCTAGATATACAGATACCTACAGGATCTAGCTCAGCACCAACACTCCCCACCTAGCTTGCTAACAGTATGCCCAGCACCCTCTCCCACATGCACATCTGCAGACCCCTTCCCTCCAACCTGGCAGGCCTGAGTGGCAGTTTTCCCAGGTGGCTGCAAATCCCCTTCTACAGGGAACCAGCAGGAACCATGCTGGTACTCAATGTGCTGGCACTGCATACACCACCCAACATACTTCTGTGAACCTGCACCCTCCAATAAACCCCTAGGCTGGAGTCTATCCAAAGTGGTGCCACATGCCTGACAGTGTACAAAGAGCCCCAACAGGTGCCTCTATCACTTCTAAATGACTCCTGCCCTGCATAGAGGAACAACAATAGTCCCACTGACCCCCTCATCAGTGGGCTAGGGAAGACCTCTGATCTAACTGCAGATGCCACCGACCAACTAAATGCTCCTAAGGGAGCAAAACAACGAATGCATCCTGCAATTCAGTGCTGTGCATCTCTGACAAATGTGTAGTCTGACTCAATGTAAGCCCAAGGAAACCTGACTGGCCCACTAACAGGAACCAAATTCTGCACATATCAAAGAGAGCCATTGCAAACAACTGGATTGAAGGCAAATAGGGCACAGCCACAACAATAGGTTAACACAACACACATAAGAGACATCCATAAAGTGCCAGGTTCTGGTGAAAAGGAGACATTACACTGCAAGGCACTATAGTACCTCTTCATAAGGCCACTACATTCAAGAGCAGGAGACATAGCTGTCTTTCTTAAAATGTAGAAACAACGAGCTAAACATGAGACAGGGTATGTTTCAAGTGGGGTGGGGGGGAGGATACAGCAAGAGAGCTAAAGGAAACAGATAAGAAATATGCCTGATTGAGAATAAAGTAATGGTCATAAAGATACTTACTAGACTTGACAACAGTGGAGGACCTCAGTGAGACCCCAAACAAAGAGATAGAAAACATATATAAGAACAAATCAGAGAAGAACTCAATTAACTGAAATTCAGAGCACACAAGGTAGAATAGCAGACTAAAAGAAGAACAGATCAGTGACCTAGAGGACAGATAAATGGAAAACAAAGCTGAACAGAAGAAAGAAATAATAATAAATGAAAAATTACTAAGGGAACACAGCAACACCATCATGTATAATAACACGTCCATTATAGAGATCTCAAATGGAAAAGATTGAGGAAAAAGGCAGAAAAATTATTTGAAGAAATAATAGCTGAAAACTTCCCTATCCAGGGAAGGTAACAGACATTGAGATCCAGAAGGCATAGTGAGACCCCAATGCTTTCAACACAAGATTGTCCAGAGTGAGACACATGGTAATTTAAAGGGCAAAAGGTAGTGACTGAGAAATTTAAAAGCAGCAAAAGGGAACCCACTTATATACAAGGGAAACCCCATAAGGCTATCAGCTGCTTTCCAGCAGAAAATTTGCAGGCAAGAAAGGAATGGCATGATATATTAAAATTGCTCAAATATAAAAACCTGCAGCCAAGACTACTCTACCCAACAAGAGTATCATTCAGAATGGAAGAAGAGACCAAGAATTTCCCAAACAAAAGTTAAAGGAATTCATTTCCACAAAACCAGATCTACAAATAATGTTACAGGGGACTCTGAGTGGAAAGAAAAGACCATAAGCAAGAATAAGAAAAGTAGGAATCACAGAGACAGTAAAAAGTATAATTATTAAAAAATCAGTCAACATATTGCCAATATACAAGGATCTAAAATATAACACCAAATACCTAAAACCTGGGGATAGAAGAGTAAAGAATGGATTCAAACTTAAGGGACCAACAGCCTAATACAGACTGTTATCTGCTTAAGATGTTATATATGAACCTAATAATAACCACAAATCAAAAACCAGTAACATATAAATAAAAAAAAATAAACAAAAAGGAATCCAAGTATATCACTAAAGAAAGCCAGAAACCATGAAAGAAGAAACAGACAAAGGTGAGAAAAAAAAATCACCATAAAACAAATTACAAAATGGAACCACCTACCTACCAATAATACTTTGAATGTAAATGGACTAAACTTTCCAATCAAAAGACATAGGATGATGGAATGAATAAAAAAGCAAGAGCCATCTGTATGATGTATACAGTAGATTTTTTCAAAACTAAAGACACATGCAGATCAAAAGTTAGGAGATGAAGAAAATTTTATCCTGCAAATTGATATGAAAAGAAAAGCCAAGATGCAATACTTCTATGGTTCAAAAAAGACTTTAAAACCAACACTGTAACAAGAGACAAGGATACTATATAATCAAAAAAAGGAATAATCCAACAAAAGGATACAAAAATCATAAATATTTATACATCCAACATAGGACCACCCAAATACATAAAAGCAGCTAATAAAAAACATAAAGGAAATAATCAATAGGAACACAATAGTAGGGGACCTTAACACTCCACTTATATCAATGGATAAATCATCCAAACAGAAAATTAACAATGAACCAGTGGCTTTCAATGACACACTGAACCAGATGGATCTAACAGATATATTTAAAGATATATTCCATCTTAAAACAGAATACAAATTCTTTTCAAGTGCACACAGAACACTCTACAGAATTGATTACATATTAGGTCACAGATAAGTCTTAACAAATTCAGTAAGATTGAAGTAATATTCTGCATGTTTTCCAATCACAATGCTATGAAACTAGAAATCAACCTTAAGAAAACAAATATGCAAAGAACATAAATACATGAAGGTTAAATAACATTCTACTAAACAATGAATGGGGCAACCAAGAAATCAGAGAGATAATAAAAAAAAAATACAAGTATACAAATGAAAACACAAAGGTACAAAACTGGAGGGATGCAACAAAAGATATTCTAAGAAGAAGCTTATAACAATAGGGATCTATCTCAGGAAATAAGAGAAATCTAAAATGAACAATTTGACCTTACATCTAAAGGAGTAAGAAAAAGAAAAAACCAAACTCCAAACCAGTGAAGAAAATAATAAGATATTATAAAACCAGGAGTTTGCTCTTCAAAAATATCAACAAAATTGGTAAGCCTTTACCCAGACTCATAAGACAGACAGACACACAGACAGACACACAAACAGACACACAGACAGACACACAGGAAGGAAGGAAGGAAGGAAGGAAGGAAGGAAGGAAGGAAGGAAGGAAGGAAGGAAGGAAGGAAGGAGCGAGCATGCAGGCTAATTTCAAACAAAATCATAAATGAAAGAGGAGAAATAACAACCAACACCACAGAAATATAGAAGATTATGAGATTATGAAAAAAAATATATGCCAACAAATTTGACAACCTAGAAGAAATGAATAAATTCCTGGAAATATGTAACCTACAAAAATGTAGCAGAAATAGAAAAATTGAACTGATTGCCAGCAATGAAATTGAATCAGTAGTCAAAAAACTCCCAACAAACAAAAGACCAAGACCATGTGAGTTCTACCAAACACTTAAAGAGGAGTTAATATCTATTCTTCTTAAAGTATACCAAAAAATAGAAGAGGAAAAAAAATTTTCAAATTTGTTTTATGAGAATACCATTACCCTGATATCAAACCAGATAAAGACCCTACAGAGAGAGAGAGCGTGCACAAATGAACCATAGGCCAATATCTCTAATGAAAATGGTTGCAAAAATCCTCCACAAAATGTTATCAAACCAGCAGTATATTAAAAAGATCATTCACCATAAACGAGGTGTCCATACTACTTGAAGGAATCTACAGATTTAATGCAATCCCTATCAATCCCTATCAAAATACTGAACAGCATTTTTTTTTTTTTTTACAGAACTAGAATAACCCTAAAAATTTTCTGGAACCATCAAAGTGTCCAAATAGATAAAGCATCCTTGAAAAAGAACAAAACTAGACATATCACAATCCGAGATTTCAAGATATACTACTAAGCTGTAGTAATCAAGTCAGCATGTTACTGGCATAAAAACACAAATGTAGATCAATAAATCAGAATAGAGAGCCCAGAAGTAAACCCAGAATTACATGGCCAATTAATCTTTGACAAAGTAGGCAAGAATGTACAATGGGAAAAAGACAGTTTCTTCAACAAATGGCGCTGGGAGAACTGGACACCTACATGCAAAAGAATGAAACTGGACCATTTTCTTCTACCATACACAAAAATAAACTCAAAATGGATTAAATAATTAAACGCCTGCAACCTGAAATCTTAACAATCTTAGAATATAACACAGTAATTTCTCTGACATTGGCCACAGCAACATTCTTGTAGGTATATCTCCTGAGGCAAGGGAAACAAAAGCAAAAAATAAACCATTGGGAGTACATCAAAATAAAAATTTTATGCATTGTGAAGGAAACAATCAACAAAACTGAAAGACAACCTACTGAATGAGAGAAGATATTTGCAAATGACATATCCAATAAAGGGTTAGTAGTCAACATACATAAAGAACTTAAACTTCTCAACACCTAAAAAAAAACAAAACAAAACACATATTTCAATTAAAAACAGGCAAAAGACATAAACAGACATTTCTCCAAAGAAGACATCCAGATAGCCAACAAACACAAAAACATGCTTAAAATCACTAATCATCAGGGAAATGCAAATCAACACAACAATATCACCCCCTATCTGAATGACTAAAATCAAAAACACAAAAGCTTTGGTGAGGATGTGGAGAAAAAGGAACCCTCATGCACTATTGGTAGGAAGGCATATTGGTGCAGCCACTGTGGAAAAGAGTTTTCAGAGTTCCTCAAAGAATTAAAAATAGAACTATCATATGACCCAGTTATCATCGCATTGGATATTTAATCAAAAAGTATGAAAACACTAATTCAGAAAAACGTATGCTCCCCTGTATTTATTGCATCACTATTTACAATAGCCAAATCATCTAAGTAACTCAAGCGTCCCTCAGTTGATGAATGGATAAAGAAGATATTCTCTCTCTCTCCCTCTTCCTCAATGGAATACTACTCAGCCATAAAAAATGAGATCCTGCCATCATTTTCAACAATATGGATGGATCTAAAGGACATAACACTAAGTGAAATTAGTCAGAGACATTATGTAATTTCCCTCATGTGAAATTTACAAACAAACAAACAACAAAGACCTACAACTTTCAATTATAGAGAACTGATGGTTACCAGAAGGGAGGTTGGTGGGGTAAGGGTGAAATTGGTAAAGAGAATTAAAAGTACACTTATCATGATGAATAATGAATAGAATTGTTCAGTCACTACATTGTACACCTGAAATTAATATAACACTGTGTGTTAACTATATGGGAATATAAAATTAAATTACAAAAAAAAAAAAACCACCATAGCTCTATTGTTGGCTATTTGCTACATACATCTTTGTTTTGAGTGGTTTCTTTTGGCTCTGGAGATTAAAATTCCTAAGGCATTAATCTAATTTTCTCTTAGATTTGCACAGTATTTTAGTGGATTCCTATCCCCCAATATTTAAGAATCTTTGTATCTTAGGCTCAAATAGATCTTCCACCATCTCTCTCAAATCAATTACTAGATCCTCTCTTATATATCATATTACTTTTATATTCACTTGTCTTTCTGAAATAAAATTTACACAGCATAAAATGCAGGTATTATACACAATTTCTCAATTTTTGATATTTGTATATACACAAGACATCACTTCTTCAATCAAGATATAAAATATTTCCATTACCCCATAAAGTTTTATCAAGCACCTATCTAGTCAGTCCTCACCTTCCAGAGATACCTATTATTCTGGTCAACATATCCATCACTAGTTCTGCAAATATCATATTTGCTATGTTCTGTATTATATGTTAGTATTGCCTATTCTTAAATTCCCTACAAATGGAATCATACTATACATACCCTTAGCATATGGTTTCTTCTGCTTAATGTTTTTGAGATGGTTCTATGTTGTTTCATGGTTACTAATTCAGCCTTTGCAATTATTGAATTATATTCTATTATATAAACTTAAAACCATCTGTTTATCAATTTCTGTATTGGATGGAAAATTTGGGTTGTTCCCAAGTTAGGTCTTTTTTTTAAACTACTATGACTCTGTCAGTTTCATTCACACTTCTGTCCCATATTACTCTCAAAATAAAACGTTTTATCTCACAACACCATTATTTTAAAGTTAACTTTAAGTTTACCTTTCCTGACTATCCTAGAATTCAGTAAGTTCTTTCTTGACTTCCTAAATGTATTATATATACATTTTGTCAAGAAGTAATCACATTATATTCTGTTTTATTAATCTTCTAGGGTGCATACCCTGTAATTGACTCACATTTAAAAACCCTCAAGAAAAGTTCAAGTTCTGTTTCCCTGCAACCACAACATTTAGCAGAGAGGCATAGTAAAGTGTTCGTTCAAAAATTTGTGGTGCTAAAGTGGGGTGGAACCATTTGTAGCAGCCAAAGATCTCACTGAGAACAACTAGAAAACCAAGAGTAAATACAAAGGTTATATTCTTAAAGGCATCACAGAGCTGTAGAAGAAAAACTAGAAGTAGAAAATTCTGCAGTAGGGATGCACTCTCATAGGTCAACTTAGAGCTGGTCCCACTTTTACTGTGAGCACCTCTACTAGTTCTGGAGGCTGCGAATCTGGACTTGGCACAAGCAGAAGGTTGCTGCTAGAGGACAGAGATACCAACAAAGATTTTGGCAGTTATGCAAGAAAGTGACAAAACTCAAGACTGGATGGCCTCAAACATATGGCTGGCTTCTCTCAAAACACTGGTTTTCCAAATCCTGAGACTATACAATGCAGAAGGCTATACAGACTAAGCCAAAAACATTTAAAAAGCAGACCAGAATTTCCCACCATCTAGCAGTATTGTACAGACAGACTCACAAATGGGAGGAGACCCTGTAGTTAAAGGCTCTAGAAAAAAGTGGTAAACTGTCGCAGCTTGCACACAGGAAGGGTCTAAAGTGAATGGCTCTGAGGAGCAGAGCAAAATTTGTTAGTTTCTTCATTCTGAGAATACACAGCCTTACAAAGCTCTCAACCAAAACCTCAGAAAACCCAAGCCCTAGGAATGGGCAAAAACTTAGAGACAGGCTGAATCTCATTAAAAAAAAAACAAACCTGCAAGTCAGTTTCAAATCAGTTCAATACCTAGTAAGGTGGTCAGCTGCCATTCTATCAAGATAACATTGGAAAGTATTTTTTGTGGTAGGATAAATCATTTGCATACTATATAGATGTTTATTCCTAATGTCCAATACTAAATAAAAAATTCTTAGCCATGCTGAAATAAAACCGCATGACAAATAGCCAAAAGAAATAAAAACAAGAGAAGAAAATCCATAAGATGTACTTATATATTTGCTATTCACAGTTTTAAGTTAACCATAACTTGTTAAAAAAGAAATTATGGAGAAAGCATGAAAAGATGAAAAATTTTACTAGAAAATGTGAAACTTTAAGAACTAAATGGATAGAATAGCACAAAAAAAAATACACTTGAAAGTAAAAACTCATTGGATAGTTGTAATGATGAGATAAACCAAGAAAAGATTAACAAATGGAATGGATTAATGAAATAGATGGAAGCCCCGTATAAGTTTTTCAAGTCAAAGGGACAAAAGAAAGAAATTGGTAAGTTATGTATATATTGAACATAGTCAAAATGCTTAAGTGTGTATAGCATATAAGGTTTGGAAGGCCAAGTAGAGAAGAGAATGATACAAAAGCAATTTTTAAAATAAGAACTGGAAATATCACAAAACTGATGGAAGCTATCAGTGCACCAATTCAAGTTCTGCAATCCTAAACCAGATACATACAAAGAAAACCACACATAAGAGAATCATAAACTCAAATACAAAGTGAAATTGCTGCAAAGCATCAAGAAAAAAGGTATGGAAGCCAGAAGACAATGGAAACTCTTTGAAATGCTGAAAAAAACTAGAAGCCAACAAAGACTTCTGTACCCAGTTAAAATTCTTAAAAGGCAAGGAGAAACCATTTTTGGCAAACAGGGGTGCCTGGGTGGCTCAGTCGGTTAAGCGTCTCACTTCGGCTCAGGTCATGATCTCACGGTTCGTGGGTTCGAACCCCGCGTCGGGCTCTGTGCTGACAGCTAGCTAGAGCCTGAAGCCTGTCTTCAGATTCTGCGCCTCCCTCTCTCTCTTACCTTCCCCTTCTCCTGCTGTCTCTACTTATCAAAAATGAATAAAAGATTTTAAAAAATTAAAAGAAACCATTTTTGGCAAACAAAAACTGAAAACATTCATCACCATATAATTTACACTAAAAATAAACTCAGGTGAGACATCTGGGTGGCACAGTCAATGAAGCATCTGACTTCAGCTCACAGTTTTTGGGTTCAAGCCCTGCATTGGGTTCTGTGCTGACACCTCAGAGCCTGAAGCTTGATTCAGATTCTGTGTCTCTCTCTTTCTGTCCCTCCCCCAGTCGCATGCACACGCATGTGCTTGCTCTCTCTCCTTCAAAAATAAATATTAATATATACACATATACATATATATACACACATGTATATGTATGCATGTGTGTATGTACATACATATATGTATTTAGGTAAGAGAATCAACCAACTGAAAAACATGGAAATTTGGAAATTAATGAAGTATAACTGAAAAGTATAAAGGTAAATTCAAATGAAATTCTATGCACAAAATAACATAAAAATGGCCTATAGTTTAAGATATACATAAAATTAAAAAACATGACAAACAGTCACACATAAGGTTGGAAATAGGTTGAAGGATGAAAAAGTGTCTTTATACTTTCAAATCAAGATTTAAAACACATAAACAAATCTTAGGTATAAACTTCAAAAAATACTTATATATGTATGAACACATGCAATCATTAATTACCCCATTCCAAATATAAAAATCCCCAGCATGACAAAATGTTCCCTCATGTCCCTTATACTATTCAGACTTCTGTCCTAATAGATTAGTCCTAGAACCCATTCTGGAACTTCATATGAATGCTATCAAACAGTATGTTCCCTTTTGTCTAGCTCATTTTATTCATAATTATGTCTGTGATATTCATCCATGTTGTCTACATAATATTGTCTACATCCATGTTGTCTATCTTTATTAATTATAGGAGGCATCCTATTACATAATAATCTACAATTTGTTTATTCATCCTCCTGTTTATGAACATGTTTCCAATTGGAGGCTATTATGAATAAAACTAAAATCATTTGTCTTTTGATAAATATATGTCTTAGTTTTTGTGATATATACAGAAGGATAGAATTGTTGGATCATAAACAGATGTAAACATAGCTTTACTGAATTTAACCTTAGAATTTTCCTAAATGGTTTATCAAATTATTCTACTGTCATCAATGTAGTTCTAAACTGTTCTACTACTAAAAATGATACTATTAGTCTTTTTTGTTTTTTAATGTTTATTTTGAGAGCAAGCCTGTGTCCATGAGCAGGGGAGGGGCAGAGAGAGGGAGAGAGATTCTCAAGAAGGCTCTACATGTCAGTGCAGACTCAACCCACAATACATGAGATTATGACCTGAGCTGAAATCAAGAGTCAGACGCTTAACCGACTGAGCCACCCAGGCACCCGTCAGTATTTTTTAATTTTATGTACTTTGAGAAGGTATATAGTGTTATTTCATTACGGTTTCAACTTTGTTTTCTTCCTGAATAATGATCTAAGTATCTTTGTTTATTGGCCATTTGAACTGGTTGTTTTGGAATGCTTGTATACAATTATATAATCTACATAAGGATCCTTTATGGAATGTATGTATTGTAAATATGTTCAGCCAGGCTACACTTGCCAAAATTCCCCTAGAAGCTTGATCCCCAAAATAAATGTGACAAAATATATTGCCAATAAAATAAGTGAGGCCTGAGGTTCTGATTTAGAGAAATAGAAAAATATTGTAGTACTTCACTATATCACACTATAAAGTAAAATGTAGGCTTATAAAAATGTGCTTAGTACCCACTGACTCATTCACTCAACATAGGATGTCAAATGCTAACAAGGGCCAGGTAAGTAGTATAAAAGAAATGGACTGAGTAAAAGATAATAGCTACTGAGATCCAGCTGCAGACTTAGAGATGGAACTCGAAGTGATGAAGACACCAGTAAAATGAAAAGCAAAAACCCATTTAAACTGAGCCACCACTAACATTCAAGAGGCAGTAGTTGCCAAGCCACGAATGCCCATTTTTCTTTTCTTCTAGATAATGTAGAAACACAGATTATTTACCAAGCCTGTATTTTTAATGCTGGAAGCCAATTCAGATGTAAAACACTTTATAATCCAATGCCATGAAAAACACATCAAAGAAAACAATTACTTGTCTGAGAGTCATGCCTTACCAATGAGCCTCAAGTTTACAACCCCTGATTTAATGTACATTAAATACTATTAAACTTCCTGGTAGACAAAGTAACTGCCTCACCCAAGATGTCCACATCCCAATCCCCAGAAACTGAATATTATGTTCAATGGCAAGGGAAATTAAAGTTCTAAATGGAATTAAGTTTGCTAATCACTTAACTTCAAATAAAGAGATCATCTTGGATTATCCAAATGGGCAAGACTGAGTTAAAAGAAGTATAGGAAACAGTCCATCACATATAGCTGGCTTTGAAGATATAAGGGGGCTATAAGCCTAGTAATGTAGGGTGTCTCTACAAACTAGAAAAGGCAAGAAAATGGATTCCCTCCACCCCAGAGACTCCAGAAAGGAACACATCTCCCCTCACAACTTAGTTTCAGTTAATTGAGACCTGGTCCAGCTTCTGGTCTCCAAAATTGAAAGACAATAAATGTGTTAAGTCACTAAGTTTGTAGTAACTTGTCACACCAAGAATAGAACACCCACTCAAATCACATTTATCTCAGGATCCAGTGAAAATTATCCTTATTCGAGAGAATTTTCTTGGGACACCTGAGTAGCTGAATTGAATGGGCAACCAACTCTTGCCATTTAAAGTCAACTTGATTATGTAGGTTCTTTTTTAAAGTATGATTATTTTGTTTGGAACCATGCAAAAGAGGTAATTCAACTGCCATACAAAAGTTGCAGCCAGATCTTATTTGAATTAAGCAATAATTCTCTTAAAAACTCTTAAGCCAATTGCCTACCACATCACCTCACACATTTCCTCTTTTCTAAAACTTTAAGACCAAGTCTTTTATTCATAAATAAAAGTTTTCCATTCAGATAAATCATTAAATTATTGTTCAGCTCTTTGAAATTTACTAAACTCACAAACCTCCACTCTGAATATTTAATTTATTTAAAATCTGATACCATTATTGGGTCACCTGGGTGGCTCATTCTTTTAAGCATTTGACTTTTGGTTTCAGCTCAGGTCATGACGTCACCATTCATGAATTCAAGCTCTGCCTTGGGCTCTGCACAGACCTTGCAGAGCCTGCTTGGGATTCTCTCTCCCTCCGTCTCTTTCTGTTCCTCCCCGCTCACTCTCACACTATCAAAGTAGAAAAATAATAATAATAAAATAAATCTGATTATGCAAATGACCAATATTGTACAAATGAAATATAAAAGCTTAACTTTTTCAATTTTAAACAATGAGTAGTGAGTGTGATAAGCAAAAATATCTTTAATAATCTTTAACTCCAAAAAATTAGTGTAACTCATTTGAATTATAAAAATCAGTATCCAATCCACAAGCTAAAAGTAATGCTCATTGACTTAAAAAACATTCCTAACAAAATACTGTTTACTATACAGAGATTAAAATTTTATAAACATTCCATCATTTCAACATTAAATTAAACCAGTATACAAACACATTTTATTGGATTGGTTGCAGACATTATAAAAAACCACTATCTCACATTGCCTAAAACTAAGAGAGGAATTCTAAAACATCATGCTGGGCCACTTCCTTACAACAAAACAATCCTAGTAAATAGCGTCAATTTTACAAAGCCAAACAAATTTTTGGTCTTTAATTTACTGAATGTCCTCATATCTCAAGTTAACTTCAAGAGTGCAGTTTCCCTTCACACCATGTATCTATTTCATCATAGGAGTACAGGAGAATTTAATACTTATGACAAAACATTTTGGCTCCCCTTCTCTATAACTTAGGGCCTAAAAGTTACAAAGCAAAGAGCTAAAGACCAAATTGTCAACATCCTTTGTGATTTTAAGTTGAATGCATTGCCAACATTTTAAAAGTAGCCAAGTTTTTTTTTTAACATGAAATTCTTGATTTTTACTTTTCCTGGAGGCAACATCAAAATTTTGAAAACTGAAGCACATTCCTACCAGGCCCTTTTCCATATGAACTCCAGTTCTCTAGGTCTCCGGCACACCCAGGGTCTTACACTTGGGCCGCCTATCTGCCCAGCCTCAGGACTTTGACTTTGTTATCCTTGACCTTGAAACCAATACTGCAGTTTCTGCTTCTGCACCCAGCAACTCCCATGGACCTTCTCTCCCATACTCACTGCCTCCTTTCAGCTGCTGGTAAGCTGAGAGCCGGAGAACGAACGCTGCAAAGCTAGCAAGAGTGACCAAGAAAGACACAAGCCGAATAAATGAAGCTAATCACCTCCCTAAACATGACACTCTCTCATCACCAGCTTCCAACTTGCTCTCAATCCTAAAATAATTAGAGCACATTTATACAAAGTAGAACAGCCACTGTTGCAGTTTCTTCAGGAATCATCCAATGAGTAGTATGTTTTCAAGTATAAGGCATTATTCATTTTTCTACTTGCTTCACGTTGTCAAAAATTTCTGGCACAGGAGACAGTCTTTCATTTGATAATTACAGTTTGATAATTACAGATGGATGTTTTTAATTGTCAGGACAGGGAAAGATAGCTAATGAGGGGCGCCTGGGTGGCTCAGTTAAGTGTCTGACTTCAGGTCATGATCTGGGATTCCAAGAGTTGGAGTCTTATATCATGCTCTGTGCTGACAGCTCAGAGTCTGGACCCTGCTTCAGGTTCATTCTCTCTCTGTCTCTGTCTCTCTTTATCTCCCTCCCCCCCCCCCAATCACACACTCTCTCTCTCAAATATACAAATGTTAAAAAAAAATTTTAAATACAAAGTTTAAAGATGGGGGTACCTAGGTGGCTCAGTTGGTTAGGTATCTGACTTCAGTTCAAGTCATGATCTCACGGTTCCTGAGTCGAGCCCCATATCACATTAGGATCTGTCCTAACAGCTTAGGGCCTGGAGCCTGCTTCAGATTCTCTGTCTCCCTCTCTCTCTGCCCCTCCACAGCTTGCACACTGTCTCTCTCTCTCTCTTAAAAATAAACATTTAAATAAAAGTATAATGATGAATGGTCTCTAGTCTTTTATTACTTTTCTATTTCAGTGTGATCAAAATGAGAAAGCACAGAGTATAAGAAAAATGTAAATAGGGCAACTTGGATGGATCAATCAGTTAAGTGTCTGACTCTTCGGCTCTAGTCATGAACTCATGGTTTATGGGATTGAGCCAGGTGTCAGTCCCTGTGCTGACAGTACAAAGCCTACTTGGGATTCAATCTCTCCCTTTTTCTCTGCCCCTCCCCTGCTCATGCTCTTCCCCTCTCTTTCTCAAACATTAGGCGAAAAGAGATAAATATATTTCATGGTTGAGGTAAAATGCAAACAGGAAAAAATTAATCTGGTACCCTCTACCACTTATTCTTTTAGCTAAACTCAGCTACTGCTTTTACTCCTTTCTTCTCCTCAGTAATAATCATATAGTAATAATATTTACATGAATAGCAATACTGACAGTAACAATAGGAACTACCAATATTGGACACTTACTCTGGTCTAGGCAATATGTTAAGTACATTATGTGCATTCTCTCAGTGCACCCTTAAAAGGTAAGTCTATTATTTTCATTTTGGAGATGAAGAAGCTAAGCCTTAGAGAGCTTAAGAATCTTGCCCAGGGAACCATGAGAGACTCTTGAATGCTGACAAAAACTGAGGACTGATGGATGTGGGGGGGAGGGGGGATGGGCATGGAGGAGGACACTTGTGGGGATGAGCACTGAGTGTTATGTGGAAACTAATTTGACAATGAAAAAAAAAAAAAAAAAAAAGAATCTTGCCCAGGGTCACAGGACTAGTACATATTGAAGCTGGTCTTCCAATACAGGCCTGATTCCAAAATCCATGCTTTCAACCATGACATACTACCTCTAAGATCCATACTTCCTCTTTGCTTCTAGTGGTTGTAACTTTAACTCCATGAGTCTCACTTAAAGGTACACCTCAGAACTCTCCATACTGACTCCTAAATATGACCATCAGTCTTTTACTCATTTACATACCATTACTTTGGAATTTCAGTTCCAAGTTGACAATGAGTGGGTAAAAAAGAATTTGTTAAGAAGAGTACATGTAGGAATTCTAGCTAAGAGGTAGCAACCCCACCCATGAACATGTACCTTACAAATAAATTCCTTTTCATTTTCAACTCTCTGCTCCAAACTTTGATAGTAGAAGATACCAAATGGCCTTCAGCTGAAAACTTGCTCCTGATTACATACTGAACCTCCAAAGAACCAATAAGATTTTGTTCCTTTGAGGGCAGGTCCTTTTTGGGGCCTCAACTAAGAGACTAATGACCTGCCAATCTTTTTCTAATGTAGGAAGACATTTTAAAAATGTTAAATAGGAGAGACCAAATGCTCTTAATTTACCCAGTATATTTTTTCTTTGCACCATTTTTGTTCCTACACAGTTGGGGATTCTTGATTGTCTAAAAAAAAAAAATTCTTTATCTGTGAGTTAAAAGATATTCCTATTATTCATACAGATGGAAGGCAATAGAAAAAGTAAAGCATAATGACAGAATACATAGTGATACATTGTTGTGCCTTATCAAAAGAAAAAGAGGGAATTTAATATCATTTTCTTTTTCTGATCTATAGACCCAGAAATATTTGCTGGTGGGAGGAAAGAAGTTATATCCCACCGTTCTACTCAAAGAAATCTACTATGTCAATGCAGGCTGAAAATAAAGTCCGGTATACCTGCTGCTACAGCTGACCTCTGACCTTTCCAGATCTTGTGGACCACTTTCTTCATTCTTTCACTCCTTTATGACCATTTAAATAAGACCTGATTGTAATATTTCTAGCTTTGATAGCTAAAGAAAGCAATAAAAGCTAGAAAGTTTTATTAACAGCTCATCAGCTGGAATACCTGCCCTAAATCTAGTTTGCAGGGGGAAAAAAAAATAGATTCCTGTAACTCTTTGAGCACTCTGTGTCTTTTCCACACATGCCATGCACCTGGAAAATTCCAGGCAGTCTTGCTCAAGGAGCCCCTTTGTCTCCGGAGGCATCATGGGCTGAAGAGGAGATCCCCTCTCTGTTGGATATACACCTTGAAATTAACAGGAAAAGAGAACCTAGAATTTACACTTTCATGACTGGTTTAATTTGTTGAATAGATTTTCCGGCAATATAGGCACTCTATTGCTCTCCCGTAAATTGTATAGCAGCACTAGATCTCCCCAGCCTCTTTGTGTCTTTGGATATTAATGAGACCGAAGTTCCCAACTCACTGATTGTATCTGATCCAAGCAATCAGACAACCACCAAGGGACTTCTCTAATATTGAGGGCACTTTACAAATGCACACTACCCATCCTATTTTATAACCATCCCAGGAAATCCTGAGTGCCAGGTCCACTGGCTTCTCCTTTTTCCACAGTACATCACTGCTCCTGCCAATGTTCTTTGACATACTATTTTTGAAGGTCCTGCACCCTCACAATCTCAGGTAATTTCAATTTTCATACAGAAGTTAATAGACTACTCATTTTTCCCTCTCAGAAACAGTTCGTCATCTAGTATCTACACTGCTTACTTTCCTAATTCTGTTCCATTATCTCACGAAATCAGTCTTGTCAGCTTGTGCTGGAAAGGAGGGGCTCAGAAATCAGAGCTGGGAAAACAAACTAGACTAGCCTTTCTCACTGTTCTTTTGCCCTCCATCGCTTGCCTTTCTGCAGGCACTGAGGACACATCTTCCTAGAAAAGTCATCCCTGAAAAGCAATCTACTCCTACCAAAAGACATCTTGGCTCCACTTAACTAGCACATTATTAGACATGCTAAGTAGGTCTGAATCTCTATTATAACTCAACTGCAACCTCTGCTATCTAACACCATCACAGACAGTGAGGTCTGTCTGATGGAACCATACTGATGGAACAGGCCTCAGTACACCATGCCGCCCCACCCCCGTGCTTGAGTCACACCATACTACTTACAGATTTATGAATATTTTTAAGTTCTTACTCAAAGCACATCACTCTTTCAACTTTGCCACAGCCTGAGTTTTATGTTGACTAAGAATTCTATTGCATCACCTAGTCTTACTTAGATTACTTGTGCAGAAATAGGTTATCATTAGAATGTGAGTCCCTGGCTGCAACATTCATTTCTGCATTCCCCACAATGTCTAACACAGTACTCTGCATTTAATAAGCACCCAAATTAATATTGTTACACAAGTAGTTATAGAGGGTTTACTTTACATGCCAAGTATCTTCCTAATGTTAACACTATTTTCCTACTTCTGGTTTCTGATAGGGCTATATACAACTTTAATGTAACCAGAATTTATTCAGATATTATAATGACCTAAATCTAGATCTGCTTATGTCTCTACGTTGTTGGTACATAACAATTTGGATGCAGGTTTAAGTGATTTCTCAGAAGCAGGGCAAAGACTCTTCAAGATACTTTCCTTCTTATAAAAACCTATTAAAAATATCTACCACTGAAATGTTAAACCATGCTTTCATCTCAGAGCATGCTCTTACTTTTAATGTACTTAACTTTTTCTTTATACATTTATAATATTGCTAGGTTCACCATAAGCCTATTTCCTCTTTATCCTCTTTATTCTACATTCTCTATTATGATGGCTAGTTTCTATATAATTAGACCCTGATTCTTGGTTTATCTCTAGCTTGATTTCCATTTTACTTTTATCATCTTCAAGTAAATAAAGCTATACAGACTCATTCTGGAGCAGAGTGGTTTACTGAAAATTTGTGTAGCATAGTGATCTCATTGAGAAACTAATGGTGGCTTCCTGTTTTGGTAGTAAATTAATTGTCAATAGTTGAGAATATTCTCTCTCTCCTTCCTGAGAAAGGAAAGAGTTTTCTATCAGAATATCTAAATAACCATCACCAGAGTTGAGTTACTTGCCCATTGATTATGAAAAATTAGGCTTGAGACAGAGCTAGGCAGGACTATCTCATTGGGTATGGCTCAAACCCCCACTGGGGGCTGGTGGCTACACATGACTAATATAACTGGATGCCCCCAAAACAGGAAAATAAGTGAGAAGGTATGGTTTCTGTATGTGGCAGAGTTTTACGCTCCTTAAATGTGGTGCCCTGAGACGGCAGGACGTCAAGTGGGAGGCTGTGTAAAATCCTATGGAGTATTGATACCAGGCCTGGCACACTTGGGAAAGGTAGCGAGGGCCTTTTCTGAGGCCACATAAATAAAGAGGAAAGTCATCTATCAGCTAAACAACTGGTCTTGAACCAAGAGCACCTTTGCAGTCTCACCAGTAGACCAATGGTCATATGCCTTTAATTTTTCTGAACTACAATCCCTGAGTTCTTGGCATAATCTAAAAAATAAATATGATTGTTCTAAAAAACTTGACTTTGGCTCATAAAAGCTCAAACCTATATCCAATGTGACTTTCTAAAGAAATTTAACTTGGCTTGCACTTCAACTCTTGTAGAACAATTGTATGTGTTACATTGTATTAGCTCAACAATTCTTAATGGTTAATAAGCACCTAGGTTTCTCAGTGTAAAGCCACTGATACTTTATTCAAAACTTGTATTCCAGGGTTCAAGTCCATCCAGATAACAGAAGGCAAGCATTAGTAGCCCAGATTATTTGCTTCTAAGCTTCAGGAGTATTATGATGAACTGAGATACACCAGATCAGCATGCAATGGGATGCAATATCATTAACAACAGGTATAAATCAAGTTTAAGGTGGCCATCCCATGAAAGACTAGAGACAAGAGTCCATTTTATCATCAGGAGAGGTCTAATCACAGGTGGAAAAAAAACTGGTAACATCATGGAACTAAGTTTGTGGAAGACCAATAGGCATCAATTAAGCACAAGTAGTCAAAAATCTGATTTAATGCACTATTATTTAACTATTGATTTTGGGATTCTTTACATTTGCCTGAGATAGCATGAAGATTGATTACAAAATGATGCTGAATTACATAGCAAACACTTTATGTATTTAGCTTTAAGGGTAAGGGCTTAATGAAACCCCTGACTGTACATTATCATTACTTAGGGAGCCTTTAAAAATTACCAAAGCTTAGGACCTACCCTCAGAGAATGATTTTCAATTATCTTGGATGGATCAAAGGCATAAGTGTTTTTTAAAAGCTGCCCAGATGATTCTAACGTGTAGCCATGGTAAGAAATGGCAAAAGGCACAAAATTGAGAGAGCCAAGAGGATCAACATGATGCCTTTTCACTGCCAAGAAATGTAAAGTACCTCAAATTTAACATACTTGTAAGCTAACAAATTAGGCTGCCAGTTCCATAGATGCTGGCAGAAGGTAGTTTCTCTGTGGTCAGAAACACAGCAATAGCAGTAGCAGAGTATCAGAAGTTTTGGCAACAATTCCACAAGCTCCAATTTCCATACAGCAATACAAAAGAGCCAGGTATGCTGCATCAAATTTGCTGACCTTAGCAAATTTGATTTTTTTTTTAAATGGGCAAAGCAGGACTATCTTTTTTCTCTAGAGGCTAACATTGTCTTCATTATATTAAATAAGTTCAGGATGATTGTACTAACCATGCCTTCTACTCCAAAGGATCATGAAGAAATACTATCCGTATCTTCTAAGGCTATCATAATGCAACCACCCTTGAGAAGATATGTATGGCAATAGGAGAAACCCATAAAGCATGGTCTCCCCCAAAATATCCACACATTACTACAGTGTTGGATTCCAGTAATTTTTCCAATAAGTACACTCCTCTGTTGGCCATCTAATTAATCTCACTGGCAGATGTTGACACCAAATTCATTAAGTTTGTCTCATACAGCATTTATTTAAGACTCACAACCAGAGCCAAGAAATAAGGTGAGACTTGCAGTACACCAGCTGAACAAATTTCCTAAACCATCAAGTGATACTATAGCCAAATGGCTTTCTCCTTGTTTTCATAATGACCTTTTCACCTCACCTAAGGTATAAATATAGCCTTAGTAGGCTGCACTAATGATTACACAGATTCTTCCTTGGCCCACATGAAGTATACCTTGAATAATTTTAACAGCCTTAATAACTCTGACTAATGAATTGAAGCTAATTTGAACTTCTTTCAGGGCCAAGGTAGTGTCATTGATCACTTAGCCAAAGGCAAAGATGATTTTCTTCCACCCATCTAACTGGGTTACTCTTATTGTAGGAATACTAATAAATAAGGAGTCAGTTATTCCTCTAAGAAGCACCTTCTACCTCTACAAAATCAGTGAGTCTCATGCCAATAACTACAATTTTACCATTCCTTCCTATAACCCCCTATGTGCACCCACACCATTATCCAAAAGGATCAGTCCAAAAGAAGCAAGGACATTTTTAATCAAATTTACAGAAAGCCATTTTGGTCTGTATGTGTCACTATTAGAGCTACTGCTCTACTAAGTGGTCATTCATTCTGAACATCTAGGACCATCTCATAGAACAAGAGAATCCAGGTAATGATTGAGTCAGAATTCCATCTAAATTCTTTAGGCTTACTTTTAGCAAGGTCACCATCCACAGAATGTGCCAAACAGCATTGCAACAAATAAAAATTCATCTTACACAGATACAGTCAGAACCAGAATTCTGAATTTCAAAGTAAATCTAAATAAATGACCAATGTTTTTGCTCTGATCTCACTTAACCCACGAAGCAATCAAAAGAAGGTAATTTTCTTCTGGGGACAGTCAATATTTAATCAATAAAGTTCATTGCTAAGATGTATGGACACGTAAAAAATAAAAAATGGGAAAGAGGATGAGAAATCTTTGAGTTTAATTTTGAGGATGCATTTTGCACTCAATACCAAATGCATGTAGATTTACAGGGAGTATAGAAGGTCTATCAAAAATCTGAACTATCAACCCATTGTTGAGTGGCTATTGCGAAGAAAGGAGTACTGCTTTCTGCAAATGGCCTGGAAAGCTAAAAATATGACATGGATAATTTTCAAGATCAATAACAATATGGTCATCGTCAGCTGATGAAATTGAACAGCTACACCATGACGTGATGTTTTCTCCCAAACAGTGGGTCCCGCAGCAGCATTTTCGTGGGTGAAAGAAGAAAGGCCACCAAGGCCAAAGATTTAAAAAAAAATCATTGTACAAATTCTAACGTTAAACTGAACTTTGCTGTAATACTGTTTTCTCTGCAGCATGCGATGGTACAGGAATGTTGTTAAATGAAGGGCGGAGTACTACGGGGGAGCATTTTAAATCGCAGAAGTAAAAAAGTTATAATATTTATAATTTTGATGAGTTTATTTTATAGGGAAGGTTTTTCTTCCCTACAGTTTCTGGAATGGCAAATTGTTTCCATTATTAAAAGTCGAAGTTTTTAGCTGAAAAAACAAAAAACAAACAAAAAAAAAAACGTGTTAACAGCAGTGAGGCTTCAGTGAAAGTCCAAAGTGAGGTTAAAGGTCTGACAGTCAATTTGCCAAAGCAGCAGGGGCCATGCTCTGTGCAACCAGGACTCCCTCACTGTGAGACAAATGAGTCAGCAATCTGACTACAGTGAATCAGAAACATACAGTTCTTACTTGAGTCTAATCTGTCATGATGGATATGTGGTCCTGTCCAGTATAATGATGGATCTAGACAGCAACAGTGGCAATCTGGATGGTGCAGATTTGATCATAAGCTTGATTCTAGTCAATCTCCTCAAATAACAGTCCCTTACAATGGACATCTGTGAGGGAGCCAGCCATTCAACCAACAGCTATTAAAAGTTTTTATAGTTTGTGGCTCCAAAGAGGAATGCCTTTTATCTGCCTATCGATAGTTTTTCAAGTGGCACACCAGACAGCAAGAACTGCAGCAATTTTAAATACACTATTTCCATTTGACAAAGTTTGTTGGGCCCCTCCCACCTTGTTAGTCACTAAATCCACCTACCCTGGAAGAAAATATCAGGCATAAGAATCATAAAGTCCCCCGGGGCAGGTGTTAAGCTTTAACAAGAGCCCAGTAAAAAGCTAATAGCCACTATTCCAAAGAGGTTTGCCCGGTAGACCTTAGAGTCCAAAACCCTAATGGGTACCACTGATAAAGACTGCCTCCTTTTGCCAGAGGCTTCACTAGGCAAAATCATCAACCAGACACTTGTACCTCAAATGAGTGATTAAAGTTGTGAGACCCAAAGATGTTAACACTCCCCTGAATATGGCTCTTCCTTATTGGGAGAACCCCTACTGGTTATGATGGGATAGAAAAATACAAGTATAGAAACATCAATTCCTACTATTAATTCAGATGCAAAAGACCTGACAAAACTACAGCAAATTATAGCAATGGGCCTACAAGATAATATTAGTAACCTTTCTAAGTGTGAACACTACCCAAATCACATAATTTGAATTCAGAAGCGCCTCTCCCCTAATAGTAAAATGCTGACTTGGGTGCACGTATCTAATAGAATTATAGAAAACCCTTTCCCACCTAAAGTTTCCCAGAATACTTGGATGACTGCATGTGCATGTACAATACACATGACTGCATGTGTCATGACTGCCTACATCCCCCCCCAACCCGTGAGACAGCAAGACATTGGTCTCATACCTAATCATTTTTTTTTTAATGTTTCATTTATTTCTGAGACAGAGAGCATGATCAGGGGAGGGTCAGAGAGAGAGGGAGACACAGAATCTGAAACAGGCTCCAGGATGTGAGCTAGCTGTCAGCACAGAGCCCAACATGGGGCTCGAACCCATCAACCATGAGATCATGACCTGGGCCAAAATTGGAAGCTTACCCGACTGAGCCACCAAGGCACCCCAGACCCACCCCAGACCACCTCTATTCTTAAAGCAGCTAAGGTAAAACAAACAAACAAACAAACAAAAAAGAAAAACGACGCAGAGAGGAAGACAGCAACTCCATGCCAATATGGCAGGCTTTAGATTCGCTTTCAGCTTTGAGAAGCTGCTCAATCACAGCTCTACTAAAGGACTTTCCGTGTTTTGGGCCTATTCGATGGTCTACATTAAACAGCAAGATCCTCACACCTGAAAGCATTTTTTTTTCCAGTTTTTGTGTACCTCTTGATGAAGCAGCCACAAAAACACTGCTTTCTATTAAGGACCACAGGATTTGTACCCTTGGTTTTGACTGACACAGGGGACGTTTTGTTTGGTTTTGTTTTTAGATGGTCCATTCTATGGTTGGGCATCTGCTGTCACCCTACCGCCATGACAACATCTTAGTTTTTGCCTGATTTAACAAAAAGGTGAGGTTTCCAGATTGGTGGGACCAACTTCAAAAGTGTATTCATGATTCTTCGGGTGACTTTTCATTTTCCAATTGTTTGCCTTACCATAAATCCAATTCCAGCTTCAGGACAGCAGGAACCCAAATATAAGTTATCAATTATTCACCAACTGTTTCCCATAAGAGTTTCTCTTCTTTCAGAAACATTTCTCTAAGGGGACTCAAACTTCCTTTTGGCCTCAGGACTCAGTGGGGGAAAAAAAAAAAAAAGAACTTTAACTACAATCTCTGAATGGATATCAGAGTGGCATATTGGACAGCAGAAGGAATTCAACCATTAGACCTCCAGCTGTTGCATTATTCCTTAACAAGCACTGTATGCCAAAACTAGATTTAACCTCAGTTTAATTTCTAACCATTCATCACGTTTCCGCCCACAGTGGTCACAGATGACTCTCTTTTCACACTCAGTCTAAGTGTGCATTTCTGTAAATGGTATCTGAAAGGGAGTGGGATTTCTGTACATCCAGAAAAAAAATCATGGTACTAGTTGTCATAATGAAGCATACCAAAAACAAACTTTAGATTGACAAGGAATTCTTCCACCTGGAGAAAAATATAGTAACAAGCAGGACACCTTTTAAAGGAGCTATAGTTAGATTGGGAGCCTACATGTGGTTTCTGTGGATGGAGTTAAAGTATATTAAATGTAATTGGACTGTTTGAACAAATGTTATCTGAAGTAATTGAATTTCCATTACCTGAATGTATCCTTAAAATGGATATTATGTCTGATTGGGGAACACTTCTCCTACCTGATATTTTAAATAGAAGACAAAGTTGCCCTTAAGCTAGTATTAATTGACCATGTTAAACGGGAGCCTTTGGAATTACATGAACCTACATATTGTTAATTTGAAGCAATATGGAATACCTGGTAAGAAGAAAAGACTACATCTTTATTCAGTGACCTGTTAAAAACAAGAGTAGTGATGGGGCGCCTGGGTCGCTTAGTCGGTTAAGCGTCCGACTTTCGCTTGGGTCATGATCTCGCGGTTCGTGGGTTCGAGCCCCGCGTCGGGCTCTGTGCTGACTGCCAGCTCGGAGCCTGGAGCCTGTTTCAGTCTGTGACTCTCTCTCTGACCCTCCCCTGCTCGCGCTGTCTCTCTCTCTCTCTCCTAGAAATAAAGCATTAAAAAAAAATTAAAAAAAAAAAAAAAAAAACAAGAGTAGTGATACAAACTAATTCTTCATTACCATCCTATGTGGGCTGTGAAAAAGGCAGACGGCTTATGGATATTTACTATAGATTATCACAATTTGAACAGCATAATACCATCTATAACCTCAGCACTTCTGGACATGGTAGTAGAAATGCAAAAGGTGTAACAACCCAAAGGGGATTGGTTTTTAGTGACTGATGTTAATGTATCCTTTCAATCCCAATTTCAAAAAAAAAAGTCGACTGCAATACACATCCACATGGGGACAGTTCTATTTACATTTATTGGTTTGTCACAAGGCTATTTGAACTCCCAGTTTACTAGCATAATTTGGTTAAAAAACAGCAGGATTTGATGCAGTTTTCAAGTTTATAATACACTTAATTGGGGATATGATAATATCACCACCATTTAAGCAGATGTCTTTAAACTTATTTCTGGTTTTTGTCTATAACCACGTCTTCAATTTCTCCTTATTATAAGGCAATCAACTAGCAGATTATTTATTGCCTACTTGGCCATAAGTAGCTTAACATGCTCACGACCAACATCTATGGATCTTCTTCAGGTCTCATTAACTGGCCTCTAAAACCCTCATCCTTTCTCTTCCAGAAAATATGTCTCTACGAGCATCTAATTCTTGCCAACTAAAACTGTCAAAGATATGAGAGATTAGCCTACTTGAATGTTAACATATCTGACTGACAGTTTCATAGATGATGGAAGAAGACATGAAACTCCTGGATCAGAGGCAAAGGAGTTTATTAAAACTCACAGCAATGGCAGTGGCCAGAGTATCAGCATGTTCTTTTCCAAGTTCCCTGAGCCCCAACTCCTATTTGGTAATAGAAAGAATGTCAGGTAACACCTGCACACTGCAGGCTGCATAACAGGAAATCAACTATGAACTTATAGTGAACATTAAAAGCATGCCTATTCATTTGCTCCAGAGGTCAACATTTTCTTCATTTTACTAAAAAGTATAATTGATCTTAGCTATGTAGGGAGAATCCATCTATGGTTCCAAGGCCGTAAACAACCGTTTTCTTTGATCCAGTGTGAGACAGATGATCCAAAGCTAGGTATGAACATTAGGAAACCAGGATCTCTGCCTTGGCTTTCTCATCGTGTCAAATCCACGATCTTGCTACAGTCACTGGGAATATGACTGAGAAAAGAACTCTGATTCAGAACTTTGTAGAACATGAAAAGACAGATCTACAATGATGGTGTTACCAAAACCACAAGAGAATTCTAACTGCTGTAGATGATGGCAGAGTAAGAGAATCCTAACTTCACTTTGTCCAATGAATACAACTAGGTGACACTCATATCAGTTATAAATAATGCAGAAAATTACATGCAGACTGATAAAATTTAGCTATAGAGAGAGTCTATGCAGAGAAGAGTCCATATCCAAGAGAGTAGGAAAGACAGAGATGTGGTCAGGAGCCAAATGAACCTGTAAGACTCTCCATGAGTGGGAGGAAATGCCACAAGTACAGAGGAAGAGTAACAGAGACTCATGCCAGTCATCCCAGGCATGAGGAAGATGAATCCCCATAACATTTGCCTTTGAAAACCAGAGGGTCCTAACACCCATAATTAAAATTCAGCTGACTCAGCTCTAGTCAAGTGGGGAGGATGGAGTCCCTGACCATAATAAACAGCCCTTCTGAGACACAGCATAAAAGTAGTTTTAAAAATGCCTGGTGTACACAGGAAGGAGCTTGGGCTGGAAGGGCAGGACTCTCTGGGAGACTTCAAGAACTAAAGGTGTACTGGGAACCATTTTCCCTCGCCTGCCTCCCAGCCTAGATACATGAACATTTGCAGAAACCAGAGCAGTGACAACACTCTCCACTTAGCTTGCTAACAATGCATCCTACCCCACATGTTTCTGCAGATCCATGGTTCCAACCCAGCAAGGTATGCAGGTCCCCTCCCTCCTTGGTGGAGATGTTGGTGGAACTACACACCCCATTCCCATGTTCTCCTGCACACCCTACCATTCCAATATATTCTTAACTGAAGTCCATCCAAAGCACAAACCTGAGAGTGTGCAATAAGCTCTGACAGGAACCAGGTCCATTTAAAAGTAATTCCTACCCTGGGGAGAGGAAAAAGATAACACACATTGGTCCCACTGCAGCCCTGAAGTGGACTAGGAGCAGAGAGAGGTCTCATCACAGGTCCCACTTACCAATGAAAGTTCTCAGAGGACAACACAGGGAAAGCACCCTGCAGTTCAATGCTTCTGCATCTCTGGCAAATGCCTGGCTTCACTCAACAAAAACCCATGGCAATCACAGCCTGGGTGATTACTAAAACACAGGGACCAAATCCTATCCACAACCGGCAAAGAGAGCCACTGAAGATAACTGAATTGAAGGCAAATGGGGCTCAACCCAACAGTAGGGTACATGCAACACACATAAGAAACACGGTTCAAGTGCCAAATTCGGCTGAATAGTAAACATTGCACTACAGGGCACTACAGAACTTCTTCTTCATAAGGCCACTACTTTCAAGAGCAGATGTAGCTAACTCTCCTAGGACAAGGAAAGCAACATAGACAACACAAGGAGACAAAGAATTATGTCCCAAATGAAAGAACAGAACAAAATCACAACAAGAGCTAAAGGCAGTGGAGATAAGAAATATCCCTGATAGAGAATTTAAAGTAGTGGTCATGAAGGTAGTCACTGGACTTGAGATAAGAGCAGAAGACCTCCATAAATCTCTGAAAGAGAAAACATAAAGAAGCATTCAGAGATGAAGAACTCATTAACTAAAATTAAAAATATCTTAGATGGAAGAAATAGGTGACTAGGGGAAGCAGAAGATCAGCAACCTGGAGGACTGAGTAATGGAAAGCAACCAAGCTGAATAGGAGAGAGAAATAATAATAATAACAAATGAGAATTGACTAAGGGAACTCAGCAACACCAGCAAGTATAACAACATTTGCATAATAGAAATCTCAGAAAGAGAAGAGAGAGAAAGGGGTCAGAAAATTTATATGAAGGAATGGTAGCTGAACACTTCCAAATCTGGGGAAGGGAGCAGACATCCACATCCAGTAGAAATAGAGAGACCCCAACAAAAGCAACCCAAGGAGGTCAATACCAAAATACATAGTAATCAAAATGTCAAAAGGTAGTGACAGAGAATTTTAAAAGCAGAAAAAGAAAAGAAACATAATGGAAACCCTGTAAGGGTATCACCTAATTTTTCAGCAGAAACTTTGAAGGCCAGAAAAGAGTGGCATGATATTTAAAAAATTTTAAAGATTTAAGTTTAAAAAGAATCTATGTGTGTATGTATGTGGGAAAGAGAGAGAGAGAGAGAGAGAGAGAGAGAGAGAGAGAGAGAGAATCTCAAGCAGGCTCCATACTCAGCACAGATCCTGACAAAGGGTTCAATCCCACCACTGTGGGACCATGACCTGAGCCAAATCGAGTTGGAAGCTCGACTGCCTAAGCCACCCAGGAGCCCCAAGAGTGACATGATATTTTTTAAATGCTGAAAAAACAAAACAAAACAAAAAAAAAAAAAACCTGCAGCCAAGGACACTCCATCCAGGAAGATATCATACAGAATAGGAGACATAAAGAGTTTCCCCAGACAAAAGTTAAAGGAATTCATGATCACTAAACCAGCACTACAAGAAATGTTGAAGGGGATGCTTTGAGTGGAAAGACCATAAGCATGAGTGGAAAAGTAGGAAGCACAAAAGCAGTAAAATTAAGTGCACTTATAAAAATCAATTAAGGCATTCACAAAATAAAAGGATCTAAAATATGACACCATATGCCTAAAACTTGCAGGGAAAGGAGTGAAGAATGGGTTCAAACCTAAGCACCTATCAACTTAATATAGACTGCTATACGCATAAAGTGTTATATATAAACCTAATGGTAACCACAAATCAAAAACCAGCAATAGATAGGCAAAGAATAAAAAGAAAGGAATCTAAGAACATCACTAAAGAAAGCTAGCAAACCATGAGAGAACAAACAAGAGAAAAAACGAACACAGAACTACAAAAACAACCCTAAAACAAGTAACAAAATGGCAATGAATACATACCTATCAATAATTACTTAGAATTTAAATGGACTCAATGTTCCAATCAAAAGACATAGGGTAATGGAATAAATAAAAAGTAAGACCCATTTATATGTTGCCTACAAGAGACTTATTTCCAACCTAAAGACAATGCAAATTGAAAAATGAAGAGATACAAAAGCACTTATTATGCAAATGGAAGTAAAAAAAAACCTGGAGTAGCAAATATTTATATCAGACAAAAAAGCTTTAAAGATAATCAAGAAAGGACAAACAGAAAAATGCATGAAAGAAGATTAACAATTGTAAATATTTATGCATCCAACATAATACATATACGTAATGCAGCAAATAACAAATATAAAGTAATCAATAAGAATATGATAATAGCAGGGGACTTAATGCCACACTTACATAAATGGAGAGTTCATCCAAACAGAGTATCAACAAGGAAACAGTGGCTTTGAATGACACACTGGATGAGAAGAATCTAACAGATGTACTTAGAACATTCCATCCTAAAACAGAATAATACACATTCATTTCAAGTGCACATGGATCATTCTCCAGAACAGATTACATATTAGGCCACAAAACGAGTCTCAAATTGAAAAAGAGCACAGTCTTTCCTGACTGCAACACTATGAAAACAGAAATCAACCATAAGAAACAGTCTGGATAGAACACAAATACATGAAGGTTAAAAGGCATGCGACTAAACAATAAATAGGTCAACCAAGAAATAAAAGAGGAAATTAAAAAAATACATGAAGACAAATGAAAATGAAAACACAATAGTCCAAAATCTTTGGGAGGCAGAAAAAGTCATTTTAAGTTGAATGTTTATAGTAATAAAGGGCTACCTCAAGAAGCAAGAAAAATCTAAAATATAACCTTACACCTGAAGGAGTTAAAAAATAATAGAACTCAAAATGAGTAAAAGGAAGGAAATAAAGATTAGAGCAGAAATAAAATAGAAGCAAGCAAAAACAAAACCAAACCAGCAACAACAAAAACAGTAGAACAGATCATGAAAGCAGGAGCTGTTTCTTTGAGAAGATCAACAAAATTAATATACCTTTAGCCAGACTACAAAATACAGACAGAGAGCACTCACACAAAATCAGAAATTAAATAGGGGAAATAACAACTGACACCACAGAAATACAATTTTAAGAGAATATGAAAAATTATATGACAACAAACTAGACCAACTGCAAACATTTAAAACACTAAAACTGAAACAGGAAGAAATGAAAAATTCAAACAGACCAATTATGAATATTCCAAATGCATCAGTGATCAAAAAGTTCCCAGCAATTAAAAGTCCAGGACCAGATAGCTTCACAGGTGCATTCTACCAAACTCTTAAGGAGGAACTAATACCTATTTTTATCAAATGATTCCAGAAACTAAAAGAGAAAATAAAGTCTCCAAATTCATTCTATAAAGCCAAAATTACCATGATACCAAACCAGATCAAAACACTACAAAAGAGAGAGAACACCACAGGCCAATATCTCTGATGAACATGGATGCAAAAATCTTCAACAGAATATTGACAAATTGATTCCAGCACCACATTCAAATAATCATTTGCCACAGTCAAGTAGGATTTACTCCTGGAACACAGGAGTGGTTCAATATTCACAAATCAATCAATGTGACATATTACAACAGGAAGATATAGTATAAAAACCATATGATCCTTTCAATAGATGTAAAAAAAAAAAAAAGGCACTTGACAAAGTATAACATCCATTCATGATAAAAACCCTCAATAACATTTAGAGGGAACATACCACAACATAATAAAGGCCATATATGAAAATCAGCAGCTAACATTATACTCAATAGCAGAAAACTGAGACCTTTCCCCTAAGATTAGGAACAAGACAAGAATTTCCACTCTCATCACTTTCATTCAACATTGTATTGGAAGGTATATATAGCCACAGCAATTAGAAAAAGAAAAGCACCCAAATTGCTAAGGAAAAGTAAACCTCTCCCTACTGACAGATGACATGTACTATGTATAGCAAACCCTAAAGAAATGAAAATTTTATTAGAACTGATAATTAAATTGAATAAGGTTGGAGAGTATACAGAAATCCATTGCATTTCCACATACTAGTAATAAAGTAACAAAGATAAATTAAGAAAACAATCCCATTTACAACTGCACCAAAAAGAATAAGATAGAAATGAACTTATTAACAAAGGAGGGGAAAGACCTGTTCCCCAAAACTATAAAAATACTGATGAAAGAAACTAAATGTAACACAAATGGAAAGGTATTCCATGCTCATGCATCAGAAGATCTAATATTGTTAAAATGTCCACACTACCCATGGCAATCTATAGATTTAATGTAATTCCTATCAAAATACTAACTGCATTTTTCCCCACATCTAGAATAAATAATCCTAAAATTTCTACATAACCACAAAAGACGAAAAAAAACCCATCTTGAAAAAGAACAAAACTGGAGGTATCACAACCTTAGATTTCAATATACACTGCAAAAGCTATAATAATCAAATCAATGGAACAAAATAGAGAGCCCAGAAATAAACTTAATCTCTGATAAAGGAGGCAATAATATTCACTGAGAAAATGACAGTCTCTTCAATAAACGATGTTGGAAAAACTGGACAGCTACATGCAAAAGAATAAAACTGGACTTTTATTTTACACCATACACAAAAATAAATTCAAAATGGATTAAACACCTAAATGTGAGACCTGAAACCCTAACAATGCTAGAAGAGAACACAAGCAGTAATTTCCCCGACATTGGCTTTAGTAACATTTTTCTAGGTATATCTCCTTAGGCAAGGAAAACAAAAGCAAAAATAAGCTATTGAGAGTACATTAAAATAAAAAGTTTCTGCACAGCAAAGGAAATCATCAACAAAAAGGAAAACCAAAGAATGGAAGAAGATATTTGAAAATGACTTATCTGATAAAGGATTAGTATCCAAAATATATAGAGAATTTCTACAACTCCACACCTTAAAAAGAATCCAATTAAACAGTGAGCAGAGGACCTAAACAGACATTTTTCCAAAGACATACAGCTGGCCAATAGACATGCAAATATACTCAACATCACTCATCTTGAGGGAAATGCAACTTAAAGAACCATGAGATGTCACCTCAACACCTGTCAGAATGGCTAAAATCAACAACACAGAAACAGACGTTGGCAAAGATATGTTAAAAGGGGAATACCCTTGAACTGTTGGTGAAAATGCAAACTGGCACAGCCACTGTAGAAAACAGTATTTGTCTTTCTCGGCAGAGAAAGACAAATATCATATGTGTGCACGTATAGGAGGATTAGGAGGAGCTTAACAGAGGACCAAGGGGGAGAAGAAGGGCAGAAATGGTGGGGGAAAGGGGGAGAGGCAAACCATGAGAGACTCTTGAATGCTGACAAAAACTGAGGACTGGTGGATGTGGGGGAGGAGGGGTGGGCATGGAGGAGGGCACTTGTGGGGATGAGCACTGGGTGTTATGTGGAAACTAATTTGACAATAAACTATTTGTAAAAAAAAAAAAAAAAAAAGAAAACAGTATGGATGTTCCTCAAAAAATTAAAAATACAATTATCCTATTATCCAGTAATTCCACTACTGGGTAATTATCCAAAGAATACAAAAACACAAATTCAAAAAGATATATGTACCTCTACATTTTTTGTACCTCTAGCATTATTTATGTACCTCTAGCATTATTTATGATAATGGAAATTATGGAAGCAGTCCAACTATCCATTGACCTATGAATAAAGATGTATGGATGTGTATATATATGTATTATACACACAGACACACACACACACAATGGAACATTGCCATAAAAAGAATCATGCTAAGTGAAATAAGTCAGTCAGAGAAAGGCACACTATGATTTCACTCACTCATATGTGAAATTCAAGAGGCATAAGAACAAACTGGGGAAAAAAGAGACAAACCAAAAATCAGACTCATAATAGAGAACAAACCAATGGTTACCAGAGGTGACACTGGTGGAGAGATGGTTGAAATAGGTAAAGGGGGTTAAGAATACACTTAAAATGAGCACTAAGGAACAGAATTGTTGAATCACTACATTGTACAGCTGATACTGGTATAACACTGTCATGTTAACACTAGTGGAATTAAAATTTTAAAGTATGTATTTTTACAAATTCTATAATCTTTTCTTAATGTTTTATTTATTTCTAGGAGAGAGAGATAGCGTGAGCAGGGGAGGGTCAGAGAGAGAGGGAGACACAGACTCTGAAACAGGCTCCAGGCTCTGAGCTGGCAGTCAGCACAGAGCTCGACGGGGGGCTCAAACCCACAAACCGTGAGATCATGACCTAAGAGAAAGTTGGACGCTTAACCGACTAAGCCACCCAGGCACCCTTCTATAATCTTTTTTTTAAAAAAAAGATGTAACTCACTATTCCATCTGAATTGAACAACTGCCATTTAGTCAATGTATGATACAATGAGTTTCTCTAAAAATGCTTTAATGGTTGTTTAAAAAATGTAGTTGTCTTATAATGAAGTTTTTGGAAATTAGATGGAGTGTTTTTATAAGCTGGCTAGCCATCAATCTACTTTGATTCCTAGATTTTAGTCATCTTCTACATACATCAAATTAAGTGGTGCCACATCACTCAACAGAAACCTTTTTCTTTACAAGACTGAAACTGATATGACAAAATGTCTGAGGACTTCTCACATCAGTTCTCTTCAATTCAAAGATTAGAGCTTCTCTGAGTATAGAATTTAATAGATTATAAAAGTTTAGATCTGAATAATAAAATAAAATTGGCTTCTTCATTAAAACTTTTGCTTTGTGATAGAGTTTGGCAACTAAAAGCCAACATAAGTCCCAGGTTGGTCAATCTTCTACTGCTGATACAGGGCATCATAGATTTTATTTTGGGATCTCTTTCTTAAGCCTCACAGGAATTATGTAGGCTTTGTCAACACATAAGTCATTAATAATTTTAAAAGTTAGTAAAGCTACATTAATTTTAGTTTTTTAGCTAATTATGTTTCATAGGAACGGACTTAGTTTTATTCTGATATAACTAACATAACATTGTGTGAGTTTAAGGTGTACAACAGGTTGATTGGACATCTATATACTGCAATATGATTACCACTGGTCTTCAACACCCCTATAACCTCACATAATTATCTTTTTTGTGTGTGTGGTGAGCACTTAAGATCTAGTCTCCCAGAAATGTATATAGTACAGTTCTGTTGACTATAATCACGATGCTATGGACTACATTTCCAGCACTTATTCATCTCCTAGATGTCAAGTTTTTACCTTCTACAACATATTCCTAATTCCCCTGTCTCCCAGCCCCTGGTAACCACCATTTTACCTTTTCTACGAGTTCACCTATAGGCAAACAGAGAACAAAACAAAGATGACTGTGCTAAAACTTAAATTGTCTTGAGGAACGAGGATGAGAGGATATTAATAACAAATAATAAATGTAAAAATTATTGTATGTATTATGTTTGCAATTATACTCATGAGAAAAAGAATAGACTAAGGAGAATAAGATATTATAGAACAGAGTAAAAGAGGCAGTGAGGCTGGCAGAGCATAATAATCAATAAAGACTTAGGCCTCACTGAGAAGAATAGTATTAGTATTTCAAAATGAGTCTTAATCTCTATGAATAGTTATCAAAATAATGAATCATTTCATACTTGACTTTTAATTTTCTACAAGTTTAATTCTAGATTTTATATAACTTCTTTAAAGAAATACAGATAATATATCTATATAATTACTGTATTTTATAATAGTTACAATTCTATGGAACCACATATAAAAATAATTACATCATATAATAAAAATCTCACCCACACAAACACAACAAAATTAGAAATATGTAAAAAGCATTTGCATCTTTGAAAGAAAGATTATCAAAAGTAGGTTAAAAATACTTCAACCTGATATAAAATGAATAGAGGGCATATTCTCAAATTATACCTGAGTTATAAACAAAAAATATAATGTATAAACATACATAAATAATGAAAATTGCAAGTTAAAATAATGAGGTATTACTCTTTTACTCAGAAAATTTGCCATTTTTGAAAGATAATAGTAAATGATGGAAATTATTTAGTAATAAACTAACGCACACCACTAATAAAAATGCTAGTAAAAATCAGATAAACACTCTGGAAAGCAATGTATCCATAAAGAATATATATTTATATATTATTATATTACTTAACAATTATATTAATATTAATATATTTATGCTTATTATGTATAAGGTTATATTCTTTATATATAATATATATTACGTATAATCTTTCTTAGCATAGTTTCTAGGTATATGCTAAAAAATATAATCATCTCAAAAAGAAATCCTAACTCTAAATATTGCAGAAAGTAGGATAGAAAAATAATCTTTCAAAAAACGTTTTCAAATATACTTTACATAGAGCATACAAAACAACATGAAATGAATAATCCAAGATATAAAATTAATTATCTCACTTTTGCACAATGCATGTAAATATTGTTATGTGAAAACATGAAATATAAATTAAGAAATCACAGTTTCATCTACTTATGCAAAATAATAAATTTTGCTTCCAGGTCTAATGAGAATCATGACTTAGCAATTATTAAAAAGGAAAGAATAGGGGCGCCTGGGTGGCTTAGTCAGTTAAGCGTCTGACTTTCGTTTAGGTCATGATCTCACGGTTCGCGGGTTTGAGCCTCGCATCGGGCTCTGTGCTGACTGCCAGCTCAGAGCCTGGAGCCTGTTTCAGAGTCTGTGTCTCCCTCTCTCTCTGACCCTCCCCTGCTCACACTGTCTCTCTCTCTCCTAGAAATAAATAAAAACATTAAAAATTTTTTTTAAAATAAAAAGGAGAGAATAACATAATGGCCAATCATAGCCAGCTACCCAGCATCCAAATTATAACACAACTTTCTCTGTTCGTCATTTCATTTATGTATGTAGTACTTCTTGTCAGTTTAGGAAATTTTCTCATTAGTCCTCCATGAGAACTGACATACCTAATATCAGTAATCAAATTGAGGAACTAAAATAAAGCAATGAATTCTATTCTTATTAAACTTTATGCACAAATTAAAAAAGGAACTAATTCACAGAAATTTAGTTCTATTACCAGCATGACTGTACTACCTGAATGATTACTTCTTTATACATAAGAAGAGGAGATTTTAAAAAGTCTTTCAGTAAAGGCCCTAGATAGTGTTACAAACCATTAGGCTGGAGGAAAAATTTTAATGAAAGTTCAAAAGATATCCATTTGTGATCTAATCAAGTATCTAGAAACTATGCAATGTAATTTAAAAATGTGATTCAAGGGAAATACCACAAGCCTACACAGAGTAGAAGTCACCAGTCCAAGTAGGAGTTACAAGTTTATGAAGTATTTCTATTTGTATTAACTAAGTTTACTGGTACTTGTTTAGAGCTGGTAAGTAGCTACAAAAAAGAAATTATTTCTAAGCTAAAGAGGCTCAAAGAAGTGAATTGGAAGCTGTGACAAGTAGTCAAATAGGAAGAAAACATTCATTAAGATAAAGTACATGATCTGTATTTCAGCAATCACTATCACTATCACTCATTATCAATTAGCAGAGCTTTGGTTTTACATGTCTGGGGCAGCTCACAATAGATGTTACTATACTAATGATGCAGAGTTTATTTCCGTGTCCTACACTAATTTTAATACCTATGTTATGAAGTTTATTTGTCCTCTATTGGTAGAATCACAAAAGGTCTAAAGTATCAAATTGCTGCATTATGCCGTGTAAGTTATATGCTCAGAGTTTATTTTTTTAAAGTCACATTGGTATAAAAAAATGCTATTACTTTTTTGATAGTTTAATAAACTCTACTCATCTTTAGATGATTCTCCCTCAGAAAACTTTTCTATTTTTCATTTGCACACTTTTTCTTTTCCAAAAGCTTTCATAAATCTTTTTACAAAATGCCTGTTGGGTTTTCTCTTTGTACAACTTGGTATAATAAAAGACAAGTATAGACCCAGTAGCAAGAAGTGGTTAGACAATAAAAACAAACAACTATCCAAAAGAAGAGAGGAAGTATTCTAAAAGCAAAGCCAATTTCACTAAAATCAAAGATTCAGGGAGTTCTAATACCAATACCCAAATACAAATACTGGTCATCTGTGAATGGTCAAAGAGAAGCAATTAGGTTCTAGAGAGAAGACATGCATTGCATGTCTGCTATACAATCAGCACTTGTTAGACAATGTACATCCATTCTCTCATCTAACCCTTCTATAAGAAAAATCACTTTCAAAATACAAATGCAGACCTAAACTCACATTTTATAAAATGTGGTCCAGATAATGTAATATAAAAGTTTTTATTAAACCAGATTTTTAAATTCAAATCTAATCATAATGAGACCAAAATAAAATATGGTTCAGACAAAAGATTAGGAAAAAATATACCCATAAGATACACACATTTTACTTGTGTCCAATTTTGATATACATACACATTATACATACTTACACATATGTATATATGCTACGTGTTTAAAAGATCTACAGATTTAAATGTCATAGGCATTTTTCAGAGAAAATTTTTAATCTGCCAAATTTTCAGACAAGACTGGGCAAATCCATGACCTTTTTAGATGCCTTGTAATATAATCCATTTCATCTAAACTGATTATATACAAGGAGACTTTAAATATTCTAAAATGTATTCTAAAAATGTACTTATCAAAAAACTGTCTTTGGAAGCAGTGGATTTATTCTGTAATACTTTTCCACTGTTGAAAATACTTTTAAACTCTTTAAAGTAGAATACAGTTTTGTAATACTTTGTATAAAACATTTTATTGTATCAAAATTATCTAGATTATGTTACTTCCCAACTACTTTATTACACTCTTAGAGTTTCAAGCATCAGAGAATTAAGTTTTTTAACCTTAAGCTGATTTACTGAGGTGGAATTAACATCATGTTATATTAGTTTCAGGTGTATGATGATTCAAATTCTATACATTTCTCAGTGCTCAACAAGGTAAGTGTATTGCTGAACTCCTTATTTTACCCCTCCTGCAACCACTTCTCCTCTGGCAACTACCCGTTTGGTCTCTATATTTATTCCTTTGTCTTTGCTTCTTTGTTTTCTCAAATTCCACATGTGAATCAGGAGAAACTTAACAGAAGACCATGGAGGAAAGGAAGGGAGAAAAATAGTTTCAAACTGAGAGGGAGGCAGGCAAAACATAAAAGACTCTTAAATACTGAGAACTGAAGGTTGATGGAGGATCGGAGAAAGGGGGAAATGGGTGATGAGTACTGGGTGTTATATGGAAACCAACTTGACAATAAACTATAAAAAATAAAAAATTCCACATAGGAGTGAAATAATGTTATTTTTCTTTATTTGATATATTTCACTTAGCATTATACCATCTAGGTCCATCCATGTTGTTGAAAGTGATAGGAACTCATTCATTTTTAGGGCTAATACTCCATTGTGTACACAATTTCTTTATCCATTCACCAATGGACACTTACTTGAGCTGCTTCCCTAACTTGGCTGTTGTAAATAATGCTGCAATAAACATGGGGGTGCACAGAGATCTTTTTGAATTAGTGTTTTCATATTCTTTGGGTACATACACAGAATTACTGAATATATTTTTTTATTATTTTAAGAATCTCCATACTCTTCTCCACAGTGGCTATACCACTGTATATTCCCACCAAAAATTCATGAGAATCCTCTTTTCTGCACACCCTTGCCAACACTTATTTCTTGATTTTAGCCATTCTGACAGGTCTGAGATCATATATCATTGTGGTTTTGATTTGCATTTCTCTCATGATGAGTAATGACGAGCACCTTCACATGTGGCTGCTGGCCATCTGCTGGGAGCCACACTGGACTTGCTGGGTAATAGTCACAGCGAGGAAATGGCAGCACTTGCACAGCTCCTGCCATGAGAAATGAAAACTGGTATCTCCTTCTGCTACTACTGGCTCATGTTGGAAATGAGCCTGCTGGTATTAACCAGGCCTCACAATATTCCAGATCAGACCGATATTCCCCACACACATTGCTCATAAGGAAAAGCATATTCCTGCCTTTTCAAAAGAGACTTAAGATGAAAGCATTGTAGATGATTGTCAAAGGCTCTTCCTATGGGCCTTGCAGATCCAAGACTTACATAATAAAAGGGGCTAAGAACACAAGAGTTACAATTGAGTCTGGACCTGAGACAAGAGCCTAATTTAGAGTTAAGAACAGATATCCACCCCCACCCAATTGTTTCTGCTTGGAGCATCTTGTGAGTGACTTATTCTGGCCTTGAATATGTTGATTGTTCCCTGTGAAGAACCTATTGAGGAACTTCTTTTGTGATTTTGGGAGCAGAGGTGTTTCCTGAAAGACCTATTTGACCCCTGCTCACAAAGAAGTAACTTCACCCTTCTTATGCTAAAAACGTTGTCTGGTATGCTAAAGGTGCCTTCCTTCCCCATAGGATAAGCATCTAAATCACCTACCTCAATCACTATTGATAAAGGTTATGCAAGAGTCTTCTACAAATCTATGTTCTGGGAAATTCTTACATATCAAAGTTTGTCATCAGAAATCATTGTCTAAGGCAAATGCCACTTCTGTGCCATCCCCCAAACACTTAATTATAAAGTTGAGCCCCAGTCAGAGCTGAGATGACTGCCTGGTGATCAGAAAGATTCTCGCGGCTGACACACTCGCTCTCGCGCATGCTCTCTCTCTCTTTCACTGCCACCATCCATCCTTCAGGGACCCCTGGACTCAGGTCAGAGCCAGTCTCCAAAAGCCATCTACAGGTCTTCTCTGGAAAAATATCTATTCATATTCTCTGCTTATTTATATAGTGTTTTGCTTTTGAGTTGTATAAGTTCTTTATGTATTTTGGATATTAACTCTTTATTGGATATATCATATCATATCCATATGTCTTCTTCCATTCAATAGGTTACCTTGTCTTTTTGTGGTTTTCCTTCAATATGCAGTCCCAACAGTTTCTTTCTCTTGCCTTAGGAAAACTATCTAGAAAAATGCTGCTTTGGCCAATGTCAAAGAAATTACTTCCTGTTTTCTTCTAGGAGTTCTATGGTTTCAGGTGTCACATTTAGTTCTTTAATCCATTTTGAGCTTATTTTTGTGTATGGTATAAGAAAGTGATCCAGTTTTATTATTTTGCATGTAGCTGTTGAGTCTTCCCAGCTCTAGGTTATAGAGACTACTACCGATTGTATTCTTGCCTCCTTTGTTATAGTTTGACCATATACATGTGGGCTTATTTCATTTTCAAGAAATCTTTGCTAAGACCAAAATTTCCTATATTGTATTCTAGAAGTTTAGTTTTAGCTCTTAATTTTGGGCCTATTTTGAGTTAATTTTAATTTTTGTGTATCCACAAAGGTTAAGGAAGGTGGAGGTTAATTTTTTTATGTGTGTATGGCATCAACTATATCAGCACCATTTGTTGCTATTTAGATCAGGATAGAACCATGAACTTAAGAAAAACAGGTATTCAGTTTAAAAGCATTTTTAAATTTTCAGATATTCTCTTAACTACATAATATTTACTGGCTACATAGTCTACTAAACATGTCCTCCATTGTTATTTAGGGTATTTTTGAATATTTGCAATTAAAGGTAAGTTTGTGAATAGCATATCTGTAGTGTCTTCACATAAATCTGTTACACTATGACAACTTTCTAGAAATGTAATTTCTAGATAAAGTGATTCTCAGATCTCTAAGGCTCTTAATATACAGAAACCTTACCTTCCACAAAGTTTATTCCGCCTTATTTCCCAACCAATATTGTATTTATGTTATTTTGTTTACAAATTTGAGTATAAAAGTCGATTTTATATTTGTTTAAATGTATATTTGTTAAATTACCAATATGGTCAAACATATTCATACATAACTAAATTTGTGGGCTTTCTATATGAATTATTTTCTGAAGGTCTCAATTTTTCTACTGCTAAAAAAGCCATTTATATATTGAGATTATTCTCCATGCTTGTTACATATGCCACAAATCTCCCCCTCCCACCCATTTGTTTTTCATAATATGGAAGGATGTTATTATACAGAGTCCTTAAAATTACTTAAAGCGTTTACTTATTTATGCTTTCGTATGAACAAGCCAGGAGTTCATCCCAGGAATACAAGCCAGGGGACCAAAGCACCCTATGAATAGAACATGAACCACTTTTCCTAGCACAGTAAGTCAAAAAAGGTAATTATAAAAAGTATATCCAATATGAAAACTGTTCTATTTTAAGGACATTGGGGGAAAACAACTAAAAATCCTTAAAAGGTGTTAATGACCATTGTTTTGCTGTGGTGGTAACACAAGTGACTTTTTTTTCCACTTGTATTCCCCCCCCCCCCATTTTCCATTATAAACTTTTATCACTACATTATCAGGACATGAGTAAAAAGGCAGAACAACCTTCCCCTGAACTTGGGGTAGAGGGGGTAATCATGTGTAAAAAAAAAAAAAACTGAACGCTATTGCATTTTCAATAATTAAGCTATTGGCTGTATAAACTTTCTAAATTTCCCAACATTCTATCAGGGTAACTAAACCAATATGTATTTCCAACTGTGTTAGATAAGGAATTCGTATTTTTTTCTTCACATTACTTGAACTATATTCATATGTTTGTGCCTTAAACACTTCAGATGTAATGCAATTCTCTCCACATTATAGGCCTATTAAGTGACCGTGAGTCTATTTGAACCATAATGTTTTAAGTCAATTAAACAAATATGAGATCTGGAAGGAGAGAAATACACCAACTAGCCAGGCTGCTGCTGTTTCATAGTATTGCTACCATGCTGTTCCCTCCTGGGTGATTATTATCTCATTAACTTTTAAACCAGTTTGGAAATAATTTATTCAGAATTTAAGCTTAATTAAACATTATTTAGGGTCATTAACATTGGAAACAAGTCTTATTTAAACTTCAACTTTTAGAACTTTACCACAATAAGAAGGAAATCATTTATGTTGTAAAAGAAGAACATAGCATATTACTGTGATAACTAAAATAGCTATGAATGAACTCCTCACATTTTTATGGCATTCATTCCAAGCCCATCACCTACTTGACACCAGGGCCTAATTTGTCATTAATTATATAATGTGTTTGCTAATAGGATGGGAGGCATTGTTCTTCTAGAACAAGATAGGACTAGTCAGATTCAGGACCCAGTATTAGCTAAGTCAGTAGTTTGTCAGAGAACATAGGTGTCTAGACTAGTACTCAGCATCAGTGGATGTAGAAAGACAAAACTGGACTAAAGATCCAGGGTATCATTTATAATGGTATAAGGAGAGACTTGTAGTAGGGCAATGCTAACATGATTTAAGTTTAGATGGAAACCAATAGTTTTATACAGTTTGATACATTAGCATACAGTAAGAAAGTAGTATGAATCCAAGGTCACTATGTAAGGATCAAAATCTGTAGTAATTCAAAACACAAGGCATGGGGATATAAACTTCTAAGGGGCAGGAATATGGAATCTAGTTCAACATTTCACTATTTTTAGGCCTTTGAAAAAGTTATTTTACCTGTATGTTGTCTCAGTTACATATTTTGGATTAGAAACAAGAATAAAAATCTTAATTTAAAAAAAAAGTTTAAACAAGGTAATCTCTTGATACTTCCTCCAGCTGTTTACTCCTAAAACAGCAACAGAAACTCCTGCAGCTGTGTACAGCCATTGTGGATACTTGTATAGTTTTTCATTTTACACTTTAAATTTAAATAAAATTTTAACAATCCCACTTATCCCCTCTCTCTAAGCAACAGGATTATAGGCACTTTTCATTTAAATCCTTGCACTTTTCTACACTGCTGTCTCATTTTAGAAATCAGGAAGAAAGGGGCGCCTAAGTCGGTTAAGCATCCGACTTTCGCTTAGGTCATGATCTCGCCATTCGTGGGTTCGAGCCCTGCGTCAGGCTCTGTGCTGACTGCCAGCTCAGAGCCTGGAGCCAGTTTCAGAGTCTGTGACTCCCTCTCTCTCCCTGACCCTCCCCTGCTCACGCTCTCTCTCTCTCTCTCTCCTAGAAATAACTAAAACATTAAAAAAATTAAAAAAAAAAAAAGAAATCAGAAGGAAGAAAAAGTACTTTAAAAAGGGGAAAAAGCAAACTCAGTATCAGAACCTTCTGGGGCATTAATAAGCTTGCAATTAAAACTTGGACAAGTGATTGTGATTTTTAGCAAGATATAGACCCTAAGGCATTGGTGTTCACTCTTGGCTTCATTTTATAATCGCTTGAGGGAGCTTATAAGAAATATCCCTACTTTAGTCTCACCCTATGGGACTGCAGTTTAATTGGTTTGGCATATGGCCCAAACACTTGTCTTTTTTTACCCTCCCCCCAAACAAAGCTCTCCAATGATCTGATGTATAGCCATGATTGAACAATACTTCTCTGAAATAAAGGTAAGAATTAGCATTATCTGACATAGGATACCTTTGGCCAAAAGAGCTAGAACAATTTTCGGGTAATAAAACGAACCTCAATAGACCAAATTTTTAAAGAAAATTATTTTTTATTACACACTAGAAAATAGAATATTATAATCCCACCTTTGAGAAAGCAAATCATGATATCAGAAATATGAGACTCCCTATTATAAGAAAATCATCTATTACTAAAGGCATAGGTACCATACACACCATCAGGATCTCCGTATCATTTTTTCAGACACTAAATTATACTTTCTTCTCTCTGCTGGTCACTGAAGACACCAGTAAGCTGGAAAATTAAAAAAAAAAAAAAAAGGCCTACCATCTAATCAACAAAGGGAAAGGTGCCAAACAAGATTAGATTCTTCTACAAGCTTACCAAAGAAATAGTTGCCATGTTAGGGTTTGCCACCCTTCAAGGTAACCTTCTGTGATTCTCTTGCTACCACACTCTTACTTTTATCTTTGCCCATCTGAAATCAAATTTTAATATTGGTACAAAGTTTGTGGAATGGGTTTTACATAATTAGAATAATCATAATATTTAGTTCAGGAAATTACAGTTTATAAATTTAATTTCTAGTAATCATGTTAGATAGCAGTGAAGGTAAAATGTGTTTTATTTTGCCTTTAAATAGATTTTAATAATTCATAAGCTATAAAAAGCTAAGGATAACATCAGTATTTGGAAATAGAAAAAAAACCAATGTCTCAATTATCTCCCTGCTGCAGTGATTATTATAAAAGTGCTTCTAGCAGTTTATAAACCTAAAATCCAAATGCAATTTGGATTTCTCCTTGACACCTATTATATACCAGTAATAGTACCTTGGATTCTTACAAATGTGATCTTTTGTCATTTATTCAGCAATTATTCATCACATACCAGGAACTCTATTTAGGTATAGGATTAGGAATTACACTAGCATATAAACATACGTTAGAGTTGGTGAGGTAGGTGGAAAAGCAAATGCAAAGTGTGAATGCCCCCATGTTCAATGCTAACACAGATGAAGCTCAGAGCGCCAGAAGGCCTATACAGGACAAATACCCACCCCAGTAATGAGGGGCTCCTATGTCTTTCCAATAGCATTTTCAAGTTAAAATAAAAAAAAACATCTTAAAAGATAACATTTAATCAAGTGAGTCAGAGAGAAAAGGAGTAAGCAGGTCAGGAGATAAGAACAGATCTAGAAGGGTGACTATTCCAGGGCAAGATAACCGTGGTATATAGCCTGCAGAAAATAGAGCATGGAGCTTCCATTGGAGAAATTTTAATAAGATGGGTGTATGGATTCTTAGTTGTAGTGGTGAGAGTTCTTCAGAGAAACAACTCATAGGATATAGCTCTCACCTCTTTCCATACATAGGATTTGCATTTGGACCACCCACAGTAGGGAGGGTAATCTGGTTTCTTCAGTTCACCAATTCAAAGGGTAACTTCATCTGGAAACACTCTCAGATGTACCCAGAAATCATGTTTAATCTGGTTATCCCTGTACCACTCAAGTTATATTAAATTAACAATCATATCCCTGAAGGTAAAGACAAAGTCAGATTGTGGAGGCTCTTAATTAACTCCAGGACATTTTGGTTTTATTCTTAGGGCAATAGGGAAAAACCAGAGGACTTTTAAGTAACATAGATACATGAGTGGATTTTCATTGGGTTTTTAGGGACTGTGCTAGCTCCTGGGTAGAAAACAGATTGGAAGAGGACATGATCAATTTAAGTAGATGAGTTATGAGCAGATGTTTTCACTTAGGTAAAATATAACAATAGTCAACAATAAAGTAGCAGCAGTTTTATTTCTCTTACTTTCTAACATAGGTTTAATTATCCCCTTTTAACATACAAAGACATTGAGGCTCAAAGTATTAACTTACAAACATCATAGTGAATATTTTAATAACTTTGGCATATAAAAGATAATTGAAAATAAAAGTGGCTACAAATGAACACCAGATTTATCTAACACCATAATTCATTCACTTTTGTTCAATCAAAATATTTCATCAACATATATTGAACACTCACCATTCATAGTTTTCCATGCCAGAAACTTTGGAAAATAAAAATGAATGAGAGCTTTGCTCTCAAGTGCTAAGTAATTCTAGTCTTTTTGGCATAGAAGTTCTTACCTTACAGGTTGCCTAATTTTGAGTTACTTTCATAAGGTAACAGATGCTTCCTGTTTATCAAGCAACAAAGGTTCTACTTAGAAGCTCTGCATAGTATATTAAGGCAGCATTCTACACATATTTTGTGCCAGGTGTTCTACATTACTAAATAGACACTCTCCATATGCTCTTTGAGGTTCCTGCAGACTGAACAAATCCTAAAATGCTACAGTTAAATAATTTATAGATATAATGGCTATTGACTTTGGATGAAATAATATTTGAAGGAGTTAGATTTTTAAGCATAAAATAGCATATATAGCATACCAGAATACACAGTTGGTAAATCTTCTACTGATAAAAGTACGGTATAGTTACAAGATCAAGTAACCCCCTAAAAGTTTTCAATATGTGTTAATTCTTCTGAGAAAACAGTTCTTCCTTACTGTTTTTATAATCTTCCCATGATCTCATTCCCAGTATGTAGCCTCTCTTCCATCACTGAATAAGCAGAGCCTCTACCTTCAACAGTAATCAAAACCTTCTTGCCTTTTTTTTTTTTTTTTTTGCCTTTTTCCTTAATGTGAACCTATATATAGAAGATGGCTTAAAGGAATTTACATAATGGGAATTTCTTCTTTTAGACAAAAAACTATTGATACAAATTGCATCCCCCACAATTCATATATGGAGGTCCTTAACTCCAGTATCTTAGAACACAATTTTTTTGGAAATAGAGCTAATATGGATAGATTTAGTTAAGAGGGAGTCATTCATTAGAGCAGGTCCTAATTCAGGTTGATTGGTACCCTTATAAAAAGGGAAAATTTGGGCACAAACACATGCACACAGAGAAAATGTCATGTGAAGACCAAGGCAGGCACCAGGTGACTCTTCTGCAAGCCAAGGAATGCCAAAGCTTGCCAGCAAACCACCAGAAGCTGAGGGAGAGGTATGCAACAGATTTTACCTTATAAACTTCAACAAAATCACTCCTTCTGACACCTGAATTCTGACTTCTAGCTTCTGAAACTATAAAAAATGTATTAGGTGTTTAAGCCACTCAGTTTATAGTACCTTGTTATGCTGGCCGAAGCAAACTAACATAGGAATGAACTGTAAATGAAGTATCAGCCATTTTGCTTATATTTTACTTGTTGACTCTGCTAGGAAGTAATTCTCATACGAATTCAACTTCCATTTAATAGTACTGTTAACACCATACATACGAAAATCCAAAATAAAAAAATAACCAGCATTTAGTAGAGACTTACACTGAATACTAATTCCACAGAGTATCACAGTATTAGGTAAAAACAATTTTGGACAATAAATTACTTGGGGAAGCACTGAATTATACTAAACCAGATTACTGTTACAGGATTTATACCTATAAATTCTTTTAAAAATCAAGAAAAAGTATTTTAAAGCTGTTCAGAGTTATATGTTCTATCCTTCATTATAATAGCCAATACATCAGTCTAAAGAAGATTAATATAAAATAGGTGTATGGATATACTTATATATGTTTGGCATATATGTTTTATCAAATAAGGCTAGAAAAAGTATTCTATAAAGAGCATATAGGTCTTTTTAAAATATTCAAATGGAGAACCAATATTATGGAGATGCACTAATATAAAGTACAACCAAGATTTTCAATTTTAGTTATAAATGTCATTTGAACCTAGTCTCCACTGAAGGCAAGTACATAAGAAATAAGCAGAAAAATATATATTCTCTAACCACCAAGAGCTAAGAGCTAAAGCATCAAAGTGGAGACCTACTGGGTCAAGATCCAAGAAAAGACAGGAAGGAATGCAAGGAGGTGAACCTGAATTTTCAGGTTAGGTTTTCTTGCGAGGCTTATACTGAGGTACAGTGACAACAAATAAAAGCAATAGTTCTGAGAGTCTTGATATCCCAGGGAGAAAAAAGTTGTCTAGTGTCCACCAAGGGTATGACCTCTGCTACACATACATATACTGAGCTGGCACTCAAAGGACTTAACACTAGAAAAAAGGACAAATTTCACCAGTCTTAACACAGCAGAACCAAAAACAAGCAAACAAACCTTACACTTTACAAACAGGGAAACATGCAAATGGTAACATTCATTAGAAACATAAGATGTCAGAGACTTTAGAACATCTGTAAAGTCTTGAAAAAAAACTGTCAACTCAAATTTCTGTATCCAATTAACAGTCTGAAAAATAAGGACAAAAGGCATTAGCAATTAACAAAAGCTAAAAGAATGAATTGCATAAATGCCTGAACAATAAATACTAAAGAAAAGTCATTAAATGGGTAAGAGCATATTATAAACAAATGTATGCTATTAGATAACTTGTATGGAATTCCTTGAAAAGTACAAGTTAACAAAACTTACACATGATTATTTAAATTTTTTTAATGTTTAATTTTGAGAGAGAGAGAGCGCGTGCAAGTGAGCGAGCGAGCATGGTGGAGGGGCAGAAAGAAACAGGGATTGAGGATCCAAAGCAGGCTCAGTACGGACACTTGAGAGCCTGATGTGGGGCTCCAACTCAAGAACTTTAAGATCATGACCGAAGCTGAAGTCAGACACTTAACTGAGCCACCCAGGCACCCCTAAATTATTTCAAATCTCAGTGGCTGTACATGGGATACCTGGCTGGCTGAATCAGTAGAGCATGAGACTGAATCTCAGGGTTGAGTTCAAGCCCTGTGTTGGGTGTAGAGATTACTTAAAAATAAAGCCTTTTTTAAAAGATTAACCTTTTTAAAAAAAAAATCTTAATTGCTGTACAAATAAAACTGATTCATAAATTTATTTTAAAAATCTTCATTAGTGAAAGATTTTGGACCTAAAGCCTTCCTTCTGAATTCTATAAAAGAAAGCATATAATTTTATACAAACTCCTTCACAAAATAGGTAAAGCATATTTGTTTTATTAGGCTAGTATAATGCTCATAAAAGCTAAGATCCAGCCAAGGAAAAAATTACAGTCCAATATTACTCATAAACATGGACAAAAATAAGTAACATATTTGTAATGACCTCAAACAATATAGACAAGGATGACAGATTGTGACTACATAGAGTTTATCCCAAAAATAAAAGATTGTTAAACTAAAGAATTTCAAAAATCTAGTTTACCACATTAAGAGAATAAAGGAGAAAAACAAATGTTTGTTGTTTATAAAAAGAACACTTGAAAAAGTTCAATTTCTATTCATCATAAAAAAAAAAACTGTGCATAAGAATAAAAGGAACCTCCTCAATCTGATAAAAAGCATCTACAAGAAGTTTATGAGTAATATACTTCATGGAAAAATGAATGCTTTTGCTCTAAAACGGAGACAAGGCAATATCACTTCCCTTAAGTTCACAATGGGTCTCATCATTTCCATTTAATATTATATTCAAAGCTTTAGCTAGTTCATTACAACAACACAAATAGAAAAATTAAGATTTTCTTATTCAGAAACATGACTGCCCATGTAATAAAAAATGTCCTAGTATTATTGGAAAAAATACTAGATATAATAAATGAGTTTCCTAAGTGTCAAAGATACAAAGTAAATATTTTAAAGCCATTTTAGTTTTATATGTCTGCAATAAACAATTAGAAATTGAATTTTTAATAAATTTTTACAATTAGAAAGTATTTAGGAATTAATTTAACAAAACAGGTCCAAAGTTTATGTTAAAATCTATAGAATATTGTTGAGAAAAATTGCAGTCCAAGAAAAAAATGGAGATGTGTATCACATTCATAGATTGGAAGACTGAATATTAGGATAAAAATCCAGCCCAAAGGGACTTAAAAAAATCAGTGCCATCTCCTTCTTTAACCAATTTATTTAACTTAGTATTATACCCTCTACAACCACCCATGTTGTTGCAAATTGCACAATCTTATTTTTCATGGCTAAAATTTTATCATATATATACACCATACCTTCATAATCAATGCCCCAATTGACATTTTGGGGGGAAATTTGTAAACTGGTGTTAGTATTTATATGGAAATAAAAAGAACCTAGAATAGCCAAATTATTACTTTAAAAAAAAAAAGAAAATAAAACAGTTGTACACCTCACACTTCCTGATTTCAAGACTTTCTCTAAACCAACAATAATCAATGAGGTGTGGTATTGACAGAAGGATGGAATTATCTAGCATTGAAACAGAAAAGTTCAGAAACAAGTACGGGAAAGAATATTTTTCTGAGTAGTTCTAGGATAACGTGATATATGTGTAAAAAGAAAATCAACCCTTATCTTATACATGCAAACCTAAGAATTCAAAATGGATCCAAAACTACATATAAAAAGTTACAACTGTTATATAAGGTAAAAAAAAAAAGTCTCTTTATAGTTTCAAATAATCAATAATTTCTTGGAATCACAGAAGAAAAATAGTAATAAATAGGACTTCATAAAAACCATCTTTGCTTTAAAAAAGACATTATTTAAGATGTGGTTTTTCCAGTGGTGACATAGGAAAACTGTGAACTCACCTCCACAGAACACACCAAATTAGACCTATTAATAGAACAATTCCTCCTGAAGTACTGAGCTGGACCAAATAGTTACTGAACAATGAAAGATAGAGGAAACCGCAAAAGAGACAGAGACCCATCATGGTTTAAAAAACTAACTATCATAAATAGCCACAGTTCCAACTAGCCAGCTAAAGTCACCACACACACACACACACACACACACACACACACACACACTATGCATAGGGAACACCATGCACATGATCACTCCTTCAAGCTTAGAAGTATCCATTTCTCTTAATCCATTGAAAGAAACAATGGAAGTCAAGTAAAATGGGGAGACAAATATATACTCCAAAAGAAAGAGCAAGAAAAAAAAGGAACTCAGAAAAAGAACTAATAAAACAGAGATAAGCAACATGCCTAATGAAGAATTTCAAGTAATGATCATAAAAATACTCACTGGGCTATTAAAAAGAATGGAAGAATTCAAGGATACTTTCAATACTCAGAAAATATTAAAAAGAACCAGAGTTGAATACAGTAAATTCAAAGGCACACTATAGAGGATGTAGAAGAATGTACTGATGACCTGGGAGATAGGGTAACACACACACAAGCTGAACCACAAGAGAAGAATTTTTTTTTAAAGAAGAAAGATTAAGGGGCATCTGGGTGGTACAGTAGGTTTGGCATCTGACTTGGGCTCAGGTCATGATCTCATGGTTCGTGGGTTTGAGCCCCACATCGGGCTCTGTGCTGACAGCCAGGTCAGAGCCTGGAGCCTGTTTCCGATTCTGTATCTCCCTCTCTCTCTGACCCTCCCCTGCTCATGCTCGCTCACGCTCACTCACTCTCTCTCTCTCTCTCAGAAATAAATAAAACATTTTAAAAAAAGAAGAAAAAAGATTAAGAACTCTTCAATAACATTAAGTGAAAAACATATGCACTACAGGGATCCCAGAAGACAAGAGAAAGTGTACAGAACTTATTTGAAGAAATAATAAATGAAAACTTCCCTAATCTAGATAAGGAAATATACATCCAAATCAAAAAAACAGAGACCTCCAAACAAGATGACACTTAGGAAGTCCACACCACAGCACATAATAATTAAAATGTTGAAGTTTAAAGATAAAGACTATCTTGAGGAGCCGACATAGCTCAGTTAAGCTTCCAACTCTTGATTTTTTGCTTTTTTGGAGGTTTTTTTTTTTTCAGTATAATTTATTTTTTATTCAGTATAATTTATGTCAAATTGGCTATCATACAGTGTGTACAGTGTGCTCTTGGTCTTGGTGGTAGATTCCCATGGTTCATCGTTTACATACAAGAGCCAGTGCTCATCCCAACAAGTGCCCTCAATGCCCCTCACCCATCCCCCAACATCCCCATCTACCCTCAGTTTGTTCTCTGTATTTTAGAGTCTCTTATTGTTGGCCTCCCTTCCTCTCTGTTTGAAACTATTTTTCTCCCTTCCCTTCCCCCATGGTTTTCTGTTAAGATTTTCAAATTCCACATGAGTGACAACATATTGTATCTGTCTTTCCCTGACTTATTTCACTCATTTCACACATTGTTGCAAATGGCAAGATTTCATTCTTTCTCATTGCCAAGTAGTATAAAGAAGATGTGGTTTATATATACAATGGAAAACCACCAACTCTTGATTTTATTTTAGGTCATAATCTCAGGGTCGTGGGATCAAGCCACACATTGGGCTCCTTGCTGAGGAGGGAGCTTGCTTAAGTCTCTCTCTCTCTCTCTCTCTCTCTCTCTCCCCCCCTCTTTAGTGCTCACTCTCTGAAATAAAAATAAATAAATAAATAAATAAATAAATAAATAAATAACAGGAGAATCTTAGGAGCACCAAGAAACAAAATATAACCTACATGGGGAAAACTATGAAGCTATCAGCTGATCTTTTAGCATAAACTTTGCAAGCCACAAGGGAAATAGCATGATAAACATTCAACGTGCTGAAAGGGAAAACCTACAACCAAGAATATTCTTAGGCAAGGTTGTCATTTGGATTTGAAGGAGAGTGTTTCCCAAACAAAAAATAAAGGAGTTTATTACCACTAAGCCAGACTTACAAGAAATTTTAAAGGGACTTAAATAAAGAAATGCCCATAATTACAGGCACCTGAGTGGCTTAGTTAGTTAAGCATCCAACTTCAGCTCAAGTCATGATCTCACTGTTGGTGGGTTTTAGTCCCACATCAGGCTCTGTGCTGACAACCCAGAGCCTGGAGCATGCTTTGGATTCTGTGTCTCGCTCTCTCTGTGCCCCTCCCCTACTTGTGCTCTCTCACTCTTTCAAAAATAAGTAAATGTTAAAAATTTTAAAAAAGAAATGGCCATAATTAGACATAAAAAATATGAATAAGAAGAGGCACAATATGACAATACATACATAAATTGTGAAGAAAGTAAAAAGGAAAGAGAAGGGATAGAAGAAAACTAAAGATTTGAAAAAAAAATTTAGAATTTGTTTAAACTTAAGTGACCAAATTAATATGGACTGCCATTTACCTAGAATGTTATAGATGAACTCCATGATAATCATAGACTGGAAACCTATGATAGATACAAAAAAAAAAATAAAGAAAGAAACCCAAACAACATGCCATCTCTACACAAAGAAAGAGCAAGAAAAAAAGTACAAAGAACTACAAAAACAACCAGAAAGCAAATTTTAAAAATGGCAATAAATAGGGGCGCCTGGGTGGCTTAGTCGGTTAAGCGACTGACTTTCGCTTAGGTCATGATCTCGCGGTTCGTGAGTTCGAGCCTCGCGTCGGGCTCTGTGCTGACTGCCAGCTCAGAGCCTGGAGCCTGTTTCAGTCTGTGACTCCCTCTCTCTCTGACCCTCCCTTGCTCACGCTGTCTCTCTCTCTCTCCTAGAAATAAATAAATAAATAAATCATTTTTAAAAAATGGCAATAAATATATACCTATCAATAGTTACTTTAACTGTAAATGGCCTAAATGCTCTGATCAAAACACAAAGTGGCAGAATAGGTCAAAAAAGTATTAAGACCCATCTATATCTTCCCTGGAGAGATTCACCTCAGACTTAAAAATGCATACAGACTGAAAGTGAAGACATGGGAAAACATTCACTATGCAAATTCACAAGAAGAAAAAAGAAGAAAGAAGAAACTAGAGGTAGTAACATCTGTAACAGGTTAAGTAGATTTTAAAATAAAAGACTGTAACAGAGACAAAGAAGGACATTACATAATGATAAAAGGATTAATCCAACCAAGAGGAAAAACTTATTATCTATGCACCCAACATTGGAGCACTTAAATACATAAAGCAAATATTAATGGTGGTAATACAAAAATAGTATAGGCCTTTTACACTCCCTTTACATCAATGGCTACATCATCCAGACAGAACATCCAAAAGGAAACAATGTCTTTGAATGACACATTGGAACAGATGGTCATAACAGATACACACAGAACACACTATCCAAAAAGAATACACAGAACACACTATCCAAAAACAGAATACACATTCTTTACAAGTACACATGGAACATTCTCCATAAATAGATCATATATTGGACCATAAAGCAAGCCTCAAATTTAAGATATAAGTCATACCATGTGTCTTTTCTGACCACAAAATATTTATAGAAATAAATCACAGGAAAAACAAACTGGAAAATACACAAACACCTGGAGACTAAACAATACAAAACAACTCATGTTATCTATGAGGCAATCAAACAAAATAAACCAAAAAAATTCATGGAGACAAAGGAAAATGAAAATACAACAGCCCAAAACTTCTAGAAAACAGCAAAAACAGTTCTAAGAGTGAAATATATAACAATACACACCTACCTCAAAAATAAAAAACAAAGAAACCATCTAGTCTTACACCTAAAAGAACTAGAAAAAAGAACAAAACCCAAGGTGAGTAAAATAAAGTAAGATCAGAGAGAAAACAAAGGACATAGAGACTAAAAAATGTAGTAGAAAAAAGAAATGAAACCAAGAATCAGTTCTTTGAAAAGATAAACAAAACTGACAAACTTTTAGCCAGACTCATCAATACAAAGGGCCCAAATAAAGCCAGAAACAAAAGAAGTAATAACTGACACCATCAAAATGAAAACATTATATGAGAATTCTATAAAGTATAAGTTAACCAATTGGCCAACATAGAAGAAATGGAAACATTCCTAGAAACACAATCTTCTAAAACTTAATTCAGGAATAAATATAAAATATGAACAGACTGATAACAAGTAATAAATTGAACTGGTAATCAAAAATACTACCAAAAAATAAGATTCTAGGACCAGACAAATTGACAGGTGAATTCTATCCAACATTTCAAGGACTTAATACCTGTTCTCCTCAAACTATTCCAAAAAATACAAGAGGAAGGAATGCTTCCAAGTTCATTGTATGAAGCCAGTATTACCCTGATTCCAAAACCAGATAAAGACACTACAAAGAGCAAAATATAAGCCAATACCTCTGACAAACACAGATACAAAATCCTCAACAAAATATTAGCAAACTAAATCCAATAAATTTTTAAAAGTCATTCATCATGATCAAGAAGAATGGCTCCATATTTGCCAATCAACCGAACAAAGGATAAAAACTATATGATCATCAATAGAAGCAGAAAAAGCATTTCACAAGATTCAATATCCGTTTGTGATAAATGCTTTCAACAAAATAGGTTTAAAGGGAATATACAATATACCAAAGGCCATATATGAAAAGTCCACAGCTAACATCATAGTCAGTGGTGAAAAACAGAGTGTTTCCTGGAAGATTAGAAAAAAAGAAAGTCTACTCTCATCACTTTTATTCAACATATTCTGGAAGTCCTAGCCAAAGCAGACAACAACAAAAGCCAACCAAATCAGCAAGGAACAAGTGAAATTTTCAGTATTTGCAGATCACATGATGAAGTACATAGAAAACCCTCAAGACTCCATCAAAAAGGCTACTAGAACTGATTAATGAATTCAGTAAGGTCACAGGATAGAAAAATATACAGAAATCCATTTCTATATACTAATAATGAGGTAGCATAAGAGAAATTAAGAAAACAACCCCAGTATAATTGCACCAAAATGAATAAAATGCAAGGAATAAACTTAACCAAGGAGGTGAAAGACCTGTCCTCTAAAAACTATACAACATTGATAAAAGAAACTGAAATGACACAAACAGAAAGATATTCCATACTCATGGGTTGGAAAAATATTGTTCAAAAGTTATCCAAAGCAGTCTATAGATGCAATGCAATCCCTATCAAAATACCAACATCATTTTTCACAGAACTAGAATAAAATTTGTATAAAACTACAGAAGATCCCAAATTGACAAAGCAATCCTGAGAAAGAAGTTCAAGGTATCACAATTCCAGATTTCAAGATAGTACAAAGCTATAGTATTCACAACACTACGGTACTGGCACAGACAGACACAGACAAGTGGAACTGAACAGAGACCCCACAAAGTATTCCACAATTACATACTCCGTTAATTTAAGACAAAGGAGGAAGAATATACAATGGAAAAAGTCTTTTCAATATATGGTGCTGGGGAAACTGGAGAGTTACTTGTAAAAGAATGAAACTGGACTACTTTCTAACACCAAAAACAAAAATAAAGTGGATTACAGACAGAAATGTGAAACCTGAAATCATAAAGATCACAGAAAAGAACACAGGCAGTAATTTCTGTGACATCAGCCATAGCCAACATTTTTCTCAATATCCCTCCTAAGGCAAGGGAAACAAAAGCAAAAATAAACTATTGGGAGTACATCAAAATAAAAAGCTTCTGAACAGGAAAGGAAACCACAAAACCAAAAGGCAACTTCAAAGTGGGAGAAGATATTTGCAAGTGATAAATCCAATAAGGAGTTAATATTCAAAATATATGAAGAACTCCTACAATTCTACAAAAAAAAAAGTCCAATTAAAAAATGAGAAGACCTGACGAGATGTTTTTCCCAAACATGACACACACACGGCCAACACACACGAAAAGATGTATCAACAGAACTCATCAGGGAAATGCAAATCAAAACTACAATGAGGTATCACTTCACACTCGCTTTGGCTAAAATCAAAAACAGACAAACAAGTGCTCGCAAAGATACGGAGAAAAAGGAACCCTGTGCACTACTGGTAGAAATGCAAACTGGTACAGCCACTGTGAAAAACAGTATGAAGTTTCCTCAGAAACTTAACAATGGAACCACCTCATGATTCAGCAATGGTACTACTGGGTATTTACCCAAAGAATATAAGAACATTAATTCAAAAAGACACATGCACCCTTTTGTTCATAGCAGCATTATTTCTAACAGCCAAGATATGGAAGCAGCCCAAGTGTCCATCGATTGATGAATGGATAAAGAGGTGAGGTGTGCCTGGGTGGCTCAGTCGCTTGAGTGTCCAACTTCAGCTCAGGTTGTGATTTCATGCCTCATGAGTTTGAGTCCACATTCAGCTCTCTGCTGTCAGCACAGAGCCTGCTGTGGATCCTCTGTTCCCTTTTTTCTCTGCACCTTCCCTGCTCATGCACTCTTTCTCTCAAACATTAAAAACACACACACACAAAATGGAATATTACGTGTGTGTGTGTGTGTGTGTGTGTGTGTATGGGAGCTGGACCAGCCTCGCTGGATGGCAGTCACAGCAAGGAAATGGCAGCGCTTGCACAGCTCCTGCCATGAGAAATGAAAACTGGTATCTCCTTCTGCTACTACTGGCTCATGTTGGAAATGAGCCTGCTGGTATTGACCAGGCCTCACAATATTCCAGATCAGACCGATATTCCCCACACACATTGCTCATAAGGAAAAGCATATTCCTGCCTTTTCAAAAGAGACTTCAGATGAAAGCATTGTAGATGATTGTCAAAGGCTCTTCCTATGGGCCTTGCAGATCCAAGACTTACATAATAAAGGGGGCTAAGAACACAAGAGTTACAATTGAGTCTGGCCCTGAGACAAAGAGCCTAATTTAGAGTTAAGGACAGATATCCACCCTCACCCATTTGTTCCTGCTTGGAGCACCGGCCCCCCCCCCAAGGCATTTGTGATCAGTATTCAGAGTGACTTGTTCTGGCCTTGAATATGCCGATTGCTCCCTGTGAAGGAACCTATTGAGGAACTTCTTTAGTGATTATGGGAGCAGAGATGTTTCCTGAAAGACCCGTTTTTCTTAATACTTCTTAAACAAGCTATTGTCCCCTGCTCACAAAGAACTAACTTCACCCTTTTTATGCTAAAAACATTGTCTTGTATGCTAAAGGTAACTTCTTTCCCCATAGGATAAGCATCTAAATCCCCTACCCCAATCACTATTGATAAAGGTGATGCAGGACTCTTCTACAAATCTGTGTTCTGGGAAATTCTTACATATCAAAGAAGTTTGTCATCAGAAATCATTGTCTAAGGCAAATGCCACTTCTGTACCATCCCCCAAACACTTAATTATAAAATAAAGTTGAGCCCCAGTCAGATCGGAGACGCCTGCCTGGTGACCTGAAAGACTCTCAGGCCTCTCTCATCCCTCCCTTGCTGACAGCATTCATCCTTCAGAGACTCCTGGACCCGGCTGGAACCAGCCTCCAATGATATAATACACACACACACACACACACACACACACACACACACACACACACACAGGAATATTATTTAGCCATAAGAAGAATGAAATCTTGATATCTGCAACAACATAGATGCAGCTAGACAGTATAATGCTAAGCAAAATAAGTCAGAAAGACAAATATCATATGATTTCACTCGTGGAATTTAAGAAACAAAATAAATGGGCAAAGGGAAAAAAAGAGAGGGAGAGAGGGAGAAATCAAGAAACAGACACTTAATTATAGAGAACTGATAGTTGCCAGAGGGAATGGGTGTAAGGGGGTGGATTAAATAGGTAATGGAGATTAAGGGGTACATTTGTCATGATGAGTACATGGTGATATAGCAAAATGTTTAATTACTCTGTTATACACCTGAAACTCATATTAAACTGTATGGTAATTAACTGGAATTACAACTTTAAAATACATACATGCATAAAATGGTTCTTCAGATCAAAGAAGGCCCTGATTTATAGCATTTCCAATTTCCCTGGTATAAATATTCCCAGCATGGCTGACATCAAACTACCAACGTGACTTCACTCAACAGACTTGGCAAAAGATACGCATACTTGGTTCTTGTCAGCACCTCTCACTCATCCCACATCTAAATCCACCAGGGGGTAGAGGAGAGTCCTTATAGCCAGTGGTATAATTCTCTGCTATCGATGATATGGCTTACAAAACAATAAAGGTATACATTTTGATTTTCCTACTGAAGCTTGACAAACTCCCTTTCCCACCACAGAACCTATAATACCACAGTGTCCACCGAGTTGTGCATCCCAAGTGGCAGGGCTATTTGTATCACAGATCAAATCTGGTTAGAGCCCCTTACTTCTCAAGGCCCAGCTGAAGGTAGACAGCCATCAATGTCTCTTGATAAATGAAACAGTGATGTATTCTCAAGCAAAGAATAAAGTTTGTATTCAGAATGTAAATGCCCACCAGGCATTGTGCTTACTTCTTATGAATACAAGGTGAAAGATGCAACAATTTCTCCTTTGCTCTTGAACAGAAATCCCAGCATGACCCAGACCACTAGATGGCTAACAAGTTCACTGCTGGGCCAAGCACCTGAACTTTCCCAAGGTTTATCTTTTTACTCTATAGAAAATGTTTTCCTACCTACCCTCTAGAAAACGAAGGCATCCAATATACTCACCCTTTTCTACCTATCTGGTTCAATTAACCCAATGTTATTGATATAAAAGACCAAAGTAGTATTTTACAGAATATCTAGACAGTACAAATCTCAAACTATTTCAAAAGAAACCAGTAGATTTAACATGGCTATAGGCAAGACTATAAATGGCTAGTCTTGTTCATTTCTCATAAACTGCTTTTGATCATCTTCCTTAAGAAGCATGGCAGAGATTGCATGCACTAGATCAGTTACTATACACCTGCCATAAGCCTACAGTCAACATACCACCACGTCCATGCCATTGGAGTTACTATTCGGTTGAATTTGTGGGTGATTCACTGCCATTTCCAGGATCAAGTCAGTTTTCACAGTGGTGAGATGGGTCAATGGAAGATACGATGAGAACTATTATCCACATGTTCTTTCAGTCTTTAAGATGGTGTCACTCATCTCTACCATTTCTCCATGTACCTTCCAGAATGAGATACTGTTTGTTATTTACTACCTTGGCTGAATTAGGCGGTTTGGGATGCATCTGCCAGGCCATCTCTCCTAAAGTACATTTTACCTCATAAGTGACACCTGTGATTTAGATTTTACTATGCGATACGATAACTGTTCTCATCATGCTTTATGGTGAAGGACCACCATCATGTTTCTACTCTTCTGGAATCCCGTAATCCATACTGTCATCAGGGAGTCAAATTCTGTAATAGCATTTCCTAGTATCAGCCCTGACCTAAGGAGGATAGCTACCATTGAGCTTCTCAATCATACTGGTGCTTATCTCAGGTGAGCATTACCGGAGAGCAGGGATGGAGGGGGAAAGGATGGCAAAAAGGCACAAAACCTTTTAGGGGTAATAGGAATGTGTAATATTTTGGTGGTAGTGGTGGTGTTACAAGTGTGTACATTGTTAAAACTCAGAGTCGTACATTTAAACATGTGTAGTTCATCATGTCCAAGTTATATTTTAATTGTTACAAAAGCAAGGGGGGGCAAGATGGCGGAGAAGTAAGGAGCTCCATACTTGCACTCGCGCCCATACATCACACAGAAAAGATCTGAAGCCATTGGAAACCTTACAAAACCTGAGAGACTGGGAGAAAAAGGACGCAGAATCCACTGAGAAAGCCTTCTAACGTGAGTGCGAACCGGGGAAGGTAAAATCGGGCCGGGATCGGAGCCTCCAGGGTGGGAGGCGATCCCCCTCTACCCTCTACGGGGAGTGAGAGGGGAAAAGGAGAGAGTCCGAGACAGAAAAACCTCCGCTCAGTGCATAGAAAGACCGTACTTGCCAAATACCTGCACACCAGGTCCCCTCGCGCCAACTGGTCCTGGGGGAGGCTGAGCACACAAACTGCTTCTTTGTGCCGCTCCTGGAGGTTGCATTTCAGAGCGGCGGCGGCGCGCCTGCCGCCATTGTAGCTCCAGGGCGGCTGGGACCCCTGAAAGAGACGCGCAGACACCGGGCGTCCGCGCTCCTGGCTGGCTGGAACTCGAGAGGGAAGGCAAAGAGCTAAAAACTGGGAAATTTGCCTGTGAGTTCGTGTTTCGGGTGACGAGCCATAGAGAGACCCGGTTTTCCTCACTCCAGCGGCGGCGCGCCTGCCGCCATTGTAGCTCCAGGGCGGCTGGGACCCCTGAAAGAGACGCGCAGACACCGGGCGTCCGCGCTCCTGGCTGGCTGGAACTCGAGAGGGAAGGCAAAGAGCTAAAAACTGGGAAATTTGCCTGTGAGTTCATGTTTCGGGTGACGAGCCATAGAGAGACCCGGTTTTCCTCACTCCAGCGGGCTCAGGCTACGCGGACCCGGCAGGCAAGCCCCTGCGCATGCGCGCCAGCCCGACCCAGAGAAGGAAGCAGCGATTCTGACTCCGCCCCCAGAGCTCAGCAGGGAGCCTGGAATAGCCCGAGGGGGTTGTCTGGGAAGCTGTGTCTAAGGCAACTTCAGCGGGGTGCGGACTGGGATTTGGAGATTGGAACTGGCCTGGGTTGAAGAGTGCAACCAACTTCGGCTGCGTCCCCGGAACGGGGAGTTGACACGCCAAAAAAAAAAAAGCGAGCTGCAGAGCGGGGTTCAAGAAGGGACTGGAGCACCGTCACTCTCCTCCCCACAATCGCCAAGGCAGAACCCCCGCCTGAGGCATCGGATCACGCCACGCCCATCCCTGCCTGAGAGGTGCCCTCCTCCCTTTTTTTTTTTCTTTTTCCCTTTTTTTTTCCTTTTTTTTCTTCTTTCTTTTTTCCCCCTTTCTTTTCTCTTTTTTTCTTCTTCTTTCTCTTTTCTCGCTTTTTTCCCCAAAACACTGACCTGATTAACTCTGGTCGCCAGCTTGCTTAAACAATCACAAGTCCATTCTGTAAATGTAAATTCTACACCTACAGACTTTTTCAGCTATTTCTCTCAGGAGTAATTAGACTATATAGTTTCTCTGGATAATTCCAGCATCCTTCTCTCACCTATCCAACCATACTCTACCCTTTACCTCTTTGAAAAAAGTTTCTTATCCCTTCTGCCTGTTCATTCTATTTCCAAATCTGCCTTGTCTCGCCCTGCCTTCTCTCTTTTTCTCTATGCTCTTCAACCAGCACTGCATACACACGGCTATTTAACTGTAGCTGGGAAATCCAGGTATATGCTTTAAACCGTTCTTTGTCCATCGGTTTTCTTCTTTTTTCCTTTTCTTTTCCCTTTTTTGACCCTTTTATGTATTTTATGCTCCCTATTATTCGCCCTCCCTCCTCCGTCTTTTCTATTAACTTTTTCGTTTTCCCTCTCGCTTTGCATGTTAGTTGAATCAGCCTGTGCGTTTGTGTACTCCTGCTCCCTGTGTGTTTGTCTGTCTGTTTTCTTTTCCAGGGCTACCTCAAGAAACAAGCTAGAGTACACAAGGTGAAGAGTCCCAAATATCACTACGAATAGGAAAATAAAATAACTAAGGTCCCAAAAAGAGTGACCGAGGGATACCATTCAAAAACAATCTCTGAAAGGATAGGCCCTGGAAAGTCAAAGAGTCTTCTTGGATATAGCAGCGCTCATAGAAACAGAGAGCATAACAGGTCTTTAAAACCAACAAGAGCCGGAAAGCTAACTAAAATGACGAAACGAAAGAGCTCTCCTCCAAAGAAACTCCAAGAAGAAATGACAGCTAATGAACTGCTCAAAACAGATATCAGCAGCATAAGTGAACAAGATTTTAGAATAATAATGGTAAAATTAATAGCAGGGCTTGAAAAAAACATAGGGGACATCAAAGAAACTATGGCTACAGACAGAATGGAAAATAAAAATAGGCATGAAGAATTAAAAAATGCGATAAATGAGATACATAATAAATTAGAGGCCTCCAATGCACGGATTAGAGGCAGAAAGGAGAATAAGTGATTTACAAGACACCATTATAGAAAAACAAGAAGCTGACAAAAAAAGAGACAAACTGATCCAGGAACAGGAAAGAAGAACTCGAGAGCTCAGAGACACAGTCAAATGCAACAATATCCGTATCATAGGAATCCCAGAAGAGGAAGAGAGAGGGAAAGGTGCTGAAGGAGTCCTGGAACAAATTATAGCAGAGAACTTCCCTGACCTGGGGAAGGAAGTCAATGTGGAAATACAAGAGGCTCAGAGGACTCCCCTCAGACGTAACTTGAATCAATCTTCTGCACGATATATCATCGTAAAAATGGCAAAATACAAGGACAAAGAGAAAATTTTGAAAGCAGCTAGGGAGAAAAGGGCCCTCACATACAAAGGGAAACCCATCAGAGTGGTGACAGACCTATCTACTGAAACGTGGCAGGCCAGAAAGGAATGGCAAGAGATCTTCAATGTCATGAACAGTAAAAATATGCAGCCAAGAATCCTCTATCCAGCAAGCCTGTCATTCAAAATAGAAGGAGAGATAAAAACCTTTCCAAACAAACAGAAATTGAAAGAATTTGTCACCACGAAGCCAGCCCTACAAGAAATCCTGAGGGGGATGCTCTGAAGGAAAGGTTGCAAGGAACAAAGATTCCAGAGACACCACCACAAACATGAACCCTACAAAAGATACAAAGACTCTAAACCCACATATTTCAATAATAACACTGAATGTAAATGGGATGAATGCTCCAATCAAAAGACATAGGGTAGCAGAATGGATTAAAAAACAAAATCCATCTATATGCTGTCTACAAGAAACTCATTTTAGACGGGAAGATACCTTCAGATTAAAAGTAAGGGGATGGAGAAATATATATCATGCTACAGGAAATCAAAAGAAGGCCAGAGTAGCGATACTTATATCAGACAAACTGGACTTTAAATTAAAGACAATCACAAGAGATGAAGAAGGGCACTACATAATAATTACAGGGTCCATCCATCAGGAAGAACTAACAATCATAAATGTCTATGCACCGAATATGGGAGCACCTAAATATCTAAAACAATCACAAAGAGAAACAAGCTTATAGATAAGAATGTGCTAATAGTAGGGGACTTTAATACTCCGCTTACAGCAATGGATAGGTCAACCAGACAGAAAATCACTAAAGAAATAATGGACTTGAAAGATATATTGGACCAGATGGACCTGACGGATATATTTAGAACTTTACATCCTGAGGCCAGGGAATTTACTTTCTTCTCAAGTGCGCATGGCACATTCTCCAAGATAGATCACATACTGGGACATAAAGCAGCCCTCAATAAATATAAAAGAATAGAGATCATACCATGCACACTGTCAGATCACAATGCTTTGAAACTTGAAATCAATTACAGGAAGAAGTCTGGAAAACTTTCAAAAATATGGAGGTTAAAGAACACCCTTCTAAAGAATGAATGGGCCAATCAGGCAATTAGAGATGAAATTAAAAACATATGGAAACAAATGAAAATGAAAACACAGCAACTCAAAATCTATGGGATGCGGCAAAGGCAGTCCTAAGAGGAAAGAACATTGCTCTCCAGGCCTATTTCAAGAGATTGGAAAAAGCGCAAGTCCAAAATCTAACAGCTCACCTAAAGGAACTAGAGGCAGAGCAACAAGAACGCCCTAAACTCAGCAGAAGAAGAGAAATAGTAAAAATTAGAGCAGAAATAAACAACATAGAGACCAAAGAAACAATTGAACAGATCCATGAAACCAAGAGTTGGTTTTTTGAAAAAGTAAACAAAATTGACAAACCTCTAGCCAGACTTATCCAAAAGAAAAGAGAGAGCACCCAAATAGACAAAATTATGAATGAAAATGGACTTATTACAACCAACCCCTCAGAAATACAAGCAATTATCAGGGAATACTATGAAAAATTATATGCCAACAAATTGGACAACTTAGAAGAAATGGACAAATTCCTAAAAACACACTCACTACCAAAATTCACACGGGAAGAAATAGAAAACCTGAACAGACCCATAACGAGTGAAGAAATCGAATCAGTGATCAAAAATCTCCCAACAAATAAGAGCCCTGGACCTGATGGCTTCCCTGGGGAATTCTACCAGACATTTAAAACAGAATTAATCCCAATTCTTCTCAAGCTATTCCAAAATATAGAAAGCGAAGGAAAACTCCCGGACTCATTTTATGAAGCCAACATCACACTGATTCCCAAGCCAGACAGAGATCCAGCAAAAAAAGAGAACTACAGGCCAATATTCTTGATGAATACGGATGCAAAAATTCTCAACAAGATCCTTGCAAATCGAATCCAGCAGCATATAAAAAGAATCATCCACCAAGATCAAGTGGGATTCATTCCTGGGTTACAGGGCTGGTTCAATATTCGCAAATCAATCAATGTGATACATCATATCAATAAAAGAAAAGATAAAAACCATATGATCCTGTCAATAGATGCAGAAAAAGCATTTGACAAAATACAGCATCCCTTCTTAATAAAGACTCTCGAGAAAGTTGGGATAGAAGGAACCTTCTTAAACATCATCAAAGCCATCTATGAGAAGCCTTCAGCTAACATCATCCTCAACGGGGAAAAACTCAGAGCTTTCCCCCTGAGATCAGGAACACGACAGGGATGCCCACTCTCACCACTGCTGTTTAACATAGTGCTGGAAGTCCTAGCATCAGCCATCAGACAACAAAAGGAAATCAAAGGCATCAGAATTGGCAAAGAGGAAGTCAAAATTTCACTCTTCGCAGATGACATGATACTCTACATAGAAAACCCGACATACTCCACCAGAAGCCTACTAGAATTGATCCAAGAATTCAGCCAAGTTGCAGGGTACAAAATCAATGTACAGAAATCGGTTGCATTTTTATACACCAACAATGAAGTAACAGAAAGAGAAATCAAGAAACTGATCCCATTCACAATTGCACAAAAAACCATAAAATACCTTGGAATAAACCTAACCAAGGATACAAGAGATCTGTATGATGAAAACTATAGAAAACTTATGAAGGAAATTGAAGAAGACACAAAGAAATGGAAAAACATCCCATGCTCATGGATAGGAAGAATAAATATAGTTAAGATGTCATTACTACCTAAAGCACTCTACACATTCAATGCAATTCCCATCAAAATTGCACCAGCATACTTCTCAAAACTAGAACAAACTATCCAAAAATTTGTATGGAACCACAAAAGACCCCGAATAGCCAAAGTAATCCTGAAAAATAAAACCAAAACGGGAGGGATCACCATCCCAGACTTTAGCCTCTACTACAAAGCTGTCATCATCAAGACAGTATGGTATTGGCACAAAAACAGACATAGACCAATGGAACAGAATGGAGAACTCAGAAGTGGACCCAAAAGTATACAGCCAACTAATCTTGGACAAAGCAGGAAAGAATATCCGATGGAAAAAAGACAGCCTTTTTAACACATGGTGTTGGGAGAACTGGACAGCAACATGCAGAAGAATGAAACTAGATCATTTTCTCACACTATGCACAAAAATAAACTCAAAATGGATAAAGGACCTGAACGTGAGACAGGAAACTATCAACACCCTAGAGGAGAAAGCAGGAAACAACCTCCTTGACCTCCACTGCAGCAACTTCTTACTTGACACATCCCCAAAAGCAAGGGAATCAAGAGCAAAAATAAACTGTTGGGACCTCATCAAGATTAAAAGCTTCTGCACAGCCAAGGAAACAACCCAGAAAATTAATAGGCAACCAACGGAATGGGAAAAGATAGTTGCAAATGACATATCAGATAAAGGGTTGATATCCAGAATCTACAAGGAACTCACCAAACTCCACGCCCGAAAAACAAACAACCCAGTGAAGAAATGGGCAGAAGATATGAACAGACACTTCTCCAAAGAGGACATCCAGATGGCCAACAGACACATGAAACGATGCTCAGCATCCTCCTCATCAGGGAAATACAAATCAAAACCACACTGAGATACCACCTCACGCCAGTCAGAGTGGCTAAAATGAGCAAATCAGAGAACTCTAGATGCTGGCGAGGATGTGGAGAAACGGGCACCCTCCTACACTGTTGGTGGGAATGTCAACTGGTACAGCCCCTCTGGAAAACAGTGTGGAGGTTCCTCAGGAAACTAACAATAGAACTGCCCTACGACCCAGCAATAGCACTGCTAGGAATTTACCCAAGGGATACAGAAATGCTGATGCATAGGAGCACATGTACCCCAATGTTCATAGCAGCACTCTCCACAATAGCTAAAACCTGGAAAGAGCCTAAGTGTCCATCAACAGATGAATGGATCAAGAAGATGTGGTTTATCTATACCATGGAATACTACATGGCAATGAGAAACAATGAAATCTGGCCATGTGTAGCAACATGGATGGACCTTGAGGGTGTTATGCTGAGCGAAATAAGTCAGGCAGAGAAGGACAAATATCATATGTGTGCACGTATAGGAGGATTAGGAGGAAGCTTAACAGAGGACCAAGGGGGAGAAGAAGGGCGGAAATGGTGGGGGAAAGGGAGAGAGGCAAACCATGAGAGACTCTTGAATGCTGACAAAAACTGAGGACTGGTGGATGTGGGGGAGGAGGGGTGGGCATGGAGGAGGGCACTTGTGGGGATGAGCACTGGGTGTTATGTGGAAACTAATTTGACAATAAACTATTTGTAAAAAAAAAAAAAAATTGTTACAAAAGCAGAGCCTAATAGTGAATTTACTTTTTTTTTTAATGTTTATTTTTGAAAGAGAGACAGAGACAGAGTGTGAGCAGGAGAGGGGCAGAGTGAGAGAGGAACACAGAATCTGAAGCAAGCTCCAGGCTCTGAGTATCAGCACAGAGCCTGATGCAGGGCTCTAACTCAAAAGCTGTGAGATCATGACCTGAGCCAAAGTCAGATGGTTAACTGACTGAGCCACCCAGGCACCCCATGAATTTCCATTTAAAATGAAGATTCACACAGAAATAGAAGAGCTGAACCAGAAATTATGAACTGGTTTCCATTTGACGATCACGTTGTCTTCTAAACAACGCCTACAGAATTTTTTAATGTATTTAATATTCCTCAAAAGGTCACAAAAGCATTAAAAAATGATCAGCCTTTGCTGACAGGGTATAATCTATTCAGTGTTTTTAAGTTCATGTGATGTTCTAACTTTCTAAATCATATGCATGAAGGGAAGGAATCATAAATTCCTCAAAATCTAGTAGTTCCAAATTCAGTATTGATCCTTAGGTTTCTCTCCTAATGTTAAGGCCAAAGAAGATATACTGTTTTTACATAAAATTACATTAATTCATGCCTTAAAATAGAATTTTAATTTTAATGGTTTAACAACTATAGAAATAGGCCAAAAATCAATTTACCTAAATTTGTTAGTCACTTAGCTGACATATTTATAGATTAGTTTTATAAGATCTTTTAAATAATGTGACTACTATATTCTTTGATCATCCCATATTTCTGTTTATATCTGAACTGCTAATAAGAAACCTGATTACACAATGGCAACCTAAAATTGTTTCACATGAGTTTCAAAGTCTTTCTTCCAACTTTATTGTCCTTAAGGTCTATTATTTCTATCTAATCCATATGCCAGGGTGTAGTAACTGGTACTGATTTATTTGCATTATCAAACTCAATGAATTTCCATCTTTGGCACAAATCATTTCTTTCTCAGGTTGTACACACAAACACACACACACACACACAAGTACACATTTCTATTTTAAAATTCATATTGCAAAGAAAAAGCACAAATCACCAATGCGGATGGGGGAAAACTGATCAAAGTAGGAAAACCTCCACTACCAAATAAGACTTAGCATATATTAGGTTACTAATAAAGCCAGGGTGGTATCGGACTATAATAGAGAGTCCAGAATTTGCCTTACAGAGATCTGAAGATTGATATAGGATAGTTAGAATTACAAGTCAGTACAGTCAGTTTCATTCTCCTGTCCCACATATAAAATTATTTTTCTTCACCCAGCAGCTCATTGCATAATAAAGGATACAATGATAATAACAAAGAGTTATGCAGCTCATATCATGAGCCAAACTCTTAGAATTATGTATTCAGTGTTCTGCATACATTATTTCAATGAAACATCACAATAATGTAAGGTAGACACTGTTAACTATATTTCACAAATGCAGAAACAGACTAAAATACTGGATATTTCAACTACACAAAACCTTAAAGTTTCTGCTTATAATATGACCCTGTAAAACAGAGAAAAGTAGCTATGATTTAGATTCTAAGAAGTTACTTGCAATGTGCATATTCAAAAAGGAATATTCAGAGTACATAAATACCTCCTACACAATATTTATGAGACAATCAACCAAATAAAAATAAAAGCAAAATATGTTGGTAGTTAAGAGTGTAACATAGAGGAAATACAAATATGAAGAGAATACTCAACCTCCCTAATAAGGAAAATTCAAATTAAAACATAAAATTCAATTAAACACTTATTAATTTGGCAACATTTTAAAAATATATTAATAGTTAATGAAGGATAAAAACCTCATACTGCTTGTGATAATGTGAATTCATATTATCACTTTGAAAAGCAATTGGCAATATATAGTTAGGTTGAAATATGTATTTCCCTATACAGCCACAATTCCTTAGGCATATTCTTTATGGAAAAAAAACACACCTTTAAGCTTATTTACTGAGTGCAAGCGCAAGTGTGTACATGAATGGGGGAGTGGCATGGAGAGGGAGAGAGAATTACAAACAGGCCCCGTGACGTCAGGGTGGAGCCTGACATGGGGCTCAATGGGGGACTTGAACCCACAAACGGTGAGATCACAACCTGAGCTGAAACCAAGAGTCCAACACTCAACTGAGTGAGCCACTCAGGAACCCCTAAAAAAAAACCTTTAATACAAGAACATGTTATAGGAATGCTCACAGAACCTTTCTTAAGCAGTAAAATAGTAATCAACAGATAAAAAATTGAGAAGGGATAGTCACAGGATGGATTTGAAAGCACTGTAGATGAGCTAAATTTATTACATCATCCAGGATCAATTTCACAAAGTTGTGTGAAAAAAAAGCATGCTCCAAAAGCACATGTGATTATTTTTATAAGAATTGGGCAACACTGATTACTTCCTTCCTGGTCAGCACTTACTATATTTGGTTTTCTGAACACCACAATCTTCTAGAGGTCCTCCTACATAACTGGCAAATTCTCAGTCCCTTTTTAGCTTCCTTCTTATTTCAACATCTGTTAATGTAAGAAGGTTACAGTAATGTGTTCTTAGACACGTTCTCCTCAATTCCCATTATCCCTCTTCTTGATCTCCTTTCTTTCCATGGCTTTAAATACGAAGAACTTGTGACTCCCACCTATACATCTGCCACTGGAGCCTCTTTGAATTCATACATGTCCCAAAGACTGACATAACCACTTGGATTTCTAACATATAGCCCAAACTTAACACATCCAAAACATCTCCCCTACTGCTCTTCCAAATGTACTCTGTCTTCCATCTTCCCAAATGGTGTTAATGGCACCTCTTCCTTTCTTCATTTCCCCACTTAAGAGTGTAGGATAGTTGTCTAACACTTCTTGGATTTGTCATTTTAATGTCATTTTAGCCTATTTCTCTGGATCCTGTATTTACAGTTAGCTTGACATTAAACCTAAGAACTTGGTCAATTTTAAGACAGTAAGAATGATGACTCAATTAATATAATGACAACCTGATCCCTCCATCGTGTAACTGCAGAAAGTGGGCTGGCTGGTAGAACTTTTATACTATTTGCTTATTTTGCTGCTACAGTAAATTATGGCAAACTTAGGAGCTTAAAATGACACAAATGCAGTATCTTATAGTTCTGGAGTCAGATGGTTAAAATGGGTCAGGCAAGTCTTGACTGTTTCAGCTTCTGATGTCTATCTGCTTTCCTTGGCTCATGAATCCTGACCTCTGCTTCTGTCATCACATCTCTTACTCTAACTGAGGCAACACCTTCCCCTTATAAGTTCCCTTAACTTAATTGCACCTTCAAAATCCCTTTTACTATGTAACATATTCACAGACCCCCAGGAACTGTGACAAGAACATCCTGGGGGTGGGAGGGGGAAGAGATGCATTAACTCTACCAACCACAGACACCATACAAACATTTATTTCCCCATCAGCCATCAGCCATTCAAGCAATCAATGCCTTTTCTTTTCTTAATGTTTCTCTATTTTTGAGAGAAAGATAGAACATGGGCAGGGGAAGGACAGAGAGAGGGAGCAAAGAATCTGATGCAGGCTCCAGGCTCTAAGCTGTCAGTACAGAGCCCAATGCAGGGCTTCACATGAACTATAGTATTATCATCTGAGCTGAAGTCAGACATGTAACCAACTGAGCCACCCAGGCACCCCTCAGTCAATGCTTTAAATCCTACTGCTAATCTTTGCCTAATTAGTGATTCTAATAAAGATTGCAAAATAATCATTTTCTAAGTTAGAATGAGGCTATTAGGTAAGCCTAAAATCCAGGTACTCAAAGGCAGGAAAAATATGCTTACATCTTCTTTTTATTTCCATTTTTCAAAGTAACAAACTGATTTAATAATATCTTCAAATGGTAAATTAATTTCTATGGTGTTCCCTCTCATTCTCTCTAAACCCTCTCTATTCACTTTCAGTGATTTTTGAATAATCAGTGTAATTCCAACAGTTTTAATAATTATTCTCTCATAGGGGCACTGGTGTGGCTCAGTTGGTTAAGCATCCAACCTCAGCTCAGGTAATGATTTCGCAGTTCATGCGGGCTCTGTGCTGACCGCTTGGAATCTGGAGCCTGCTTCAGATTCTGTGTCTTTCTCTTGGTCTCTGCCCCGCCTCTGCTCATGCTCACTTGCAGTCTCTTTCTCTCAAAAATAAACATTAAAAAAATGTTAATGATTATTATCCTCTCATATGTTTTGGTCCATGGGAGCACCTCTGAATTGGCTCCTGTGTTCTTTGACATGACTTTCTTCATCTTTGGAGCTTTCAACACAACCTTGTACTTTCCGCGACTTACATTTCAAATCCGTCATTTCTTTGAGGAGGAAAAACAGTATGAGAGGACACAACCTTGGTTCTATAGATGATTATTGTTACTATGGATGATAACTGTTACTTAGCAATTTCAGTGGACAGAGCTATAAATTTAAAATTCATCACTTTGTCTTATATATGTAATGCAAGTTCAACATTATAATGTTTAACTCCTTTTATTTTTCATGTGAATATATTGTAGCTTACACTAAAGTCTTGTTTCATTATGTTACATTAATATATTTATGTCTTTATCCGATAATATAAAAAAGTGTCATTCTAACAAGTTACTTTTTAAAAGTTAAACTGCCCAGCAGGGTTTTTGTAGACAGACCTATTCTAGAACTTGTAGAGAAAAGTGCAGGGCCTAGACGAGGTAAAAGATTTTTATTAAAAAAAATAGAATGGGAAAAATTACTCAAGTTAAGACTCACTATATGGCTACAATAATCAAGACAGCATGGTATGGGCAGAAGGATCACACAAATCAATGAAACAGAACTGAGCTCCCAGAAACAGACCCATGTAAATATACACAACTTATTTGTCTAAAGTACAAAAGTAATTCAATGGAGAAGAACAGCCTTTTCGATAATGGTGCAGGAACAGTTGCATATCCATTGGAAGAAAGAAAAGAGAAAGAAAAAGAAAAGAAAGAAAACAAAGGGGAAAAAATGACCTAAACCATTTATCTGTTACACAGAATAATCTTTACTCAAAAATGACCACAAATTTGAATGTAAAATGTGTAACTACAAAATTTCTGGGGAAAAAAAATAGAAAATCTTAAGTCCCTAGGAGTAGGTGAAGAATTTTTTTAAATGTTTTATTTATTTCTGAGAAAGCGAGAGAGAGAGAGAGAGAGAAAGAGAGAGAGAGAGAGAGAGAGAGAGAGCAGGGGAGGGTCAGGGAGAGAGGGAGACACAGAATTCGAAGCAGGCTCCAGGCTCTGAGCTAGCTGTCAGCACAGAGCCCGATGCGGGGCTCAAACTCACAACTGCGAGATAATGACCTGAGCCGAAGTCGGATGCTTAAACGATTGAGCCGTCCAGATGCCCCAGGCGAAGAATTCTTAACATGAAAAAATATGATCCACAAAGGGAAACAATTGGTAAGTTGGATCACATCAAAATTTAACACTTTGTTTTCCAAAAGATCCTGTAAGGAGAATGAAAAGATATGCTACCAACTGAAAGAAGGTATTTGTAAACCACATATCCAACAAAGGACTTGTATGTGGAATATATAAAGAAGACCCAGAACTCAACAGAAAAAAAAAAAAAGCCAACTAGGTGATGGACAAAAAATATCAAGACATTCTACTAAAGAAGATATACAGATGGCATATAAACACCTGAAAGGATTTGCAACATCATCAGCTGTTAGGGAAATGCAAACTAACATCACAATAAGGTAGCACTATACAGTTACCAGAATGGCTAAAATAAAAAGATAAATTAGTGATTAACACTGAATTATGCTGAAAAGGATGTAGAGAAACACTATCACTCATACATTGCCAGTAGGAATATAAAATGATAAAGCCACTCTAGAAAAGAATATGACAGTTTTTTACAAAACAAATTACACATTTAGCATTTAACCCAGTAGTTGTTCTCCCAGCATTTACCACAGAAAAAGGTAAAATTACATTCACACAAAAATTTGCTCATAAATATTCTTGTCAGGTTTATTTTTGACAGACAAAAAAAAAAAAAGAAAAACAAAACAAAACAAACCCAACCCAGATGTACTTCAACAGGTGAATAAACAGACTATGGTATACCCTTGCTTTGGAATACTACTCAGTCATAAAATGGAATAACTATGCATACATGAAACAACTTGAATTTATCTCAAGTGAATTATGTTAGGTTTTATAACAAAGCCATTCTCATAGGATATATACTATAATTTCATTTCTGTAATATTCTGAAAGGACAAAATGAGAGATGCCAAAGAGATTAGTGATTATCAGGTAAGAGAAAGCTGTGACTATAAAGTAGTTGCATAATCACAAATGCACACAGAGGAGTTCATATAATACTGGTGGAATCTGAACAAACCTGGTAAATTGTGTTAATATCAGTTTTCTAGCTGTGATGATTATAGTTATGCAAAATACTACCACTACAGAAAGATACATGAAGGAGGAATTATTTCTTAGTTATGATTGATAATTGTATAAAAATAAAGTTTAAAGAGATTAAACTACTGAATAAAGTTTAAAGTATATTTATAGTTCTTTTTGTCCTTAGAATTTACCCTCACTAAGCATGTGTCATCAAAAAATATATATTCTCAAAAAAATATATATGTATATATTCTCACGTTGCTAGAAATAAAACCTCTCTCCATGTGGTATTATTAATTCAATACCCAGGTAGATTTCTTTGTACTTACTTTTAGTATCAGGGACTTGTTAATCTGTGTTGTATTCTTAACAGATAATCCATTACATGCTTCCAGTTATAACTACATGGAAAAATACAGAAAGAAATGTTGCTTCCCTTACTATACCCTCCTTCTCACACTTTGTAACTTTTTCCTGTGTCTTACCGTTATAAGAATATTTGCCTCCACTTATTTTACTCAAGAATCAACATACAGCATACACTATTCTGCTTGTTGTTTTCCCAATGGTTTTTTAAGAATATGTCCTCTTCTTCTCAGTAATACACAGAGAATGTCCTCATTCTTAAGTTTATTTATTGATTTTAAGAGACAGTCTGAGCAGAGGAGGGGCAGGAAGAGAGGGAAAGAGAATCCCACGCAGGCTCTGTGCTACTAAGATGGAGCCAGAAGTGAGGCTCAGATCTCATGAAACCGTGAGATCATGACCCGAGCTAAAACAAAGAGTTGAAGGCTCAACTTACTGAGCCATCTAGGTGCCCCAATAATGTCCTTATTCTTTTTTAAAATTATATCATATTCCACTACCTAGATGTATCACAGTCTATTCAACCAGTTCTTCTGCTAAACAACCTAAGTATCTAGGAGCTCAATGCATAAACTGGCATACATAAAGTTTTGTATTTATTCAGGTATATCTGTAATAAGCATTTTAGAAAACTGTCACATATAAGGATTAAGACTTTTGTAATGTTAGATATTTCAAATTCCTCCATAGGCAGTGTAGAATTTTGCACTCCTAGAAATTAGATGTCTAAGAGATTTTCAAATTTCTGTTCTTTTCCCAATTTGATAGTTAGGAAATGATTACCATGATATAATTTTTACTCATACTATAAGTGAGGCTGAACACCTTTTCAAATGCTTAATTAAATGCAATTTCTACTACTTCTTGCAATTGTCTTTTCATAGCCTTTGCCCATTTTTTTCTTGGGTTGTTCATTTTCTTTTCAATTTCTACTGTGTGTGTGTGTGTGTGTGTGTGTGTGTGTGTGTGTGTGTGTGTGAGAGAGAGAGAGAGAGAGAGAGAGATCTATAGTGATTAGCCCTTTGTAACATGACTTGCAAAAAGATTGTCACTTAATATTTTCTTTATCCCAGGAGCAACCATTCCAGCATAGAATCAGCACTACTATGTAGAAAATGGAGAGCTAGATTGTAAAACAGACATTGTAAGTCACAGCTCAGACCTGCTTTGCCAAGTTTTAGCTTAGAAAACATCACTCCAGGGGCGCCTGGGTGGCTTAGTTAGTTAAGCGTCTGACTTTCGCTTAGGTCATGATCTCGTGGTTTGTGGGTTCAGGCCCCGCGTCGGGCTCTGTGCTGACTGCCAGCTCAGAGCCTGGAGCCTGTTTCAGTCTGTGACTCCCTTTCTCTCTGACCCTCCCCTGCTCACGCTGTCTCTCTCCCTCCTAGAAATAAATAAAACATTAAAAAAGGAAAAGAAAAGAAAAGAAAAGAAAAGAAAAGAAAAGAAAAGAAAAGAAAAGAAAAGAAAAGAAAAGAAAAGAAAAGAAAAGAAAAGAAAACATCACTCCAGGGGCACCTTGGTGGCTCAGTGAGTTAAGTGTTGACTTCAGCTCAGGTCATGATCTCATGGCTTATAAGTCTGAGCCTGGTGTTAGGCTCTGTGCTGACACCTCAGAGCCTAGAGCCTGCTTCAGATTCTGCATCTCCCTCTCTCTGTGCCTCCTTTGCTCATGCTCTTTCTCTCTCAAAGATGAACATTAAAAAAATTTTTAATACAGAAGAAAAAAGAAATTCTATCACTCCAAATGCAAATCCAATAGGGAGATGGCAGCAATGACCCAGCTATGCTCATTGACCAACATATGCAGAAATTCTTCAAGATAATGCTAAGACTTACAGCCAGGTATGGTCACCTATAGAGTCACAAATAACAGAAAGAAGAGAGCAGCTGTGAAAAATTCCACTAGAGCCACTCACCAGCCTTTACCAGCCTTCAAATTATGCAAGGGAGAAACATCAAAAGGATATGACCTGCAATATTAATGCTTTTCCACTCATTCCTAGGTGGGTTATCTATTCTATTATTTGTGTAAGTTTTTTGCAGCATGTATGGAAGAGAAAATTTGTACTTGGTGCCAAGAGAATCTGAGTTCACATCACGTTTCTACCACTTACTGGCTGTGTGGCCATGAGCAAATGGCCTAAGGTCCTAAAGGATCCACGACCTACTCTAGAAAACAAGAATAATCACTGTATTACTGGGAAAATGAAATCGTTCTTGCAAAAAGGAACACCATCTGGTACATAAAGTGCTCACATGTGCCCTATATTCTGTTACATACTTCTAAGTTCTTTCCTGATTAAAAAAAAAAAAAAAGGGACTAAGAGGGACTAAGATTTTTCTATCTTAAAATGTGAGATTTGTTCTCAACATTAGACTAAATGTAGACAATATGAAGTTAGTATAATGAAGACTAAAGTAGGAAGGTACCTAACTGTGGGGGGGTGGGGGGGGAGACACCTGAAATCTAACATAGGCATGAACCCTCAGACATACTGTTATAATTATGTCTTCTATATTTGTCATTAGAGTTTGAGTTGGGTATGGATGAATGGCAAGAGTATTATAGTTTTTTGGAGAACACAAAATAAGTTTTGCAACTTCAAATAATATGGAAACTGTCAAAATCCTTCTACCCTGAGTTTTGCTTTACATCTCACTAAGTGAGAGAAAAGGTATCCAGAAGGAGTCTTGAATACAAGGCTGAAGAGCTTTAAGATCATTTAGTAAAAAACACGAAGTAAAAGATTCTTTATCAAGTTGTGACTGAAGGGACACTTGGGAAAAATTTTCTTCACTCAATGGTAAGCAATCATTGAGCATCCCACCACATAGGTGATGTATGAAGTAGAGCACAGGATGGAGTGAAAGGATAGAGGCAGTCTGAAAGAGCAACAAGATGATCTTTTGAAAGTAAGTAGGGCAAAGGTGGGATTCAGTTCTTGAGGACAATGAAGAATATTTTGAGCAGCCTCTGTGGACTGATGCTATAAAGATGTAACAAGATATCAAGAAAGAAACCAAAGTCTGACCAAAAAAAATGTGTAGGAGACCTAGTCTGTACACTAATCTGATACACAGCAGATAAACAGGACAACGGTACTTATGAAGAGTTGAATATTCATAAGATAGAAAAATAAATCATGATTTTGAAATAATTTGAACAAGAACCGTTGCAACTATCTTAATGTCATGCTGTAATTTTTAGTGCTCATGAAGAAAAAAATTTGAATCTTTTTTTCTTAGTGTAACATTTGGTATGATCACATAAAAAATGATATGCAGTTTTAGATCAAGAGGTCCTTTAAGTAGCAAATTAAAGCATGACATCTACACTAACAATATTAACATTATTTACATAAAACATGTGACCCAAAAACTCCCAAGGCTTCAGTGAATTTCTTCCCTGAGGCTCATAGAGGATATAGTAATTCTTCTGTAAGAATCTCTGTTTTGATATAGAGATACAGAGATGGAAAAATAGGCTCATGAAAATGGTGATTCACTGGCATGAAAGGTTTAGAGTGGATGTTGGATAAAAGGAGACCAACATTGAATACCTTCCAAATACTACCTGAAGTCCTTTACATGTGTTTTCCTAAAACCTACACCAACCCTTTACGGTAGGTATCATTAACTCCATTTTAGAGATCAGGAAAGTAAGGCTCAATAAATTGACCAAAGTTCACTCAGCAGATAGGTGGCAAAAGAACCAGTATTATAATCCAGATGCTTATGGAATTCAAGTCAATTTCTTCCCACTACACCATGATACTCTACACCATGAAACCAGAGTCTGGCCTTATGAAAATTTACATCCAACAGTTATCAATATGATCACAGTCATTTTCAAAACAATATTGTATTTAAAACAAATCATGAACATACTTTTCTCCCCTGCTTATAACAGAGTTATAACCAATCATGTGACCCTAAAAACAGTTTCTCTTTTCAATGTGGGTCATTTTTATCCTTGTAGGAATTGCACCCATAACATGTGCCAAACTGTACAATGAACAAGATTCCCAAAGTGTTTATCCCAATGATTTGCCCCATTTCTAATGTTTAATCTTAAGATAAAATGAAAAATCAAACTCAAAATTGAAGAGGTAACCATTTGAGAAGGTTGATTTTTTCCTTTATCAAACTCTCATTTTTGTTACTAAAATATAAAGGCAAACGAAACACCAGATGCAATTAGCACATATGCTGATCCCTGTGTGGGATGTATAATTGACTACATCAATGAAAATTATATTTCAGCACGTCAGTTATTTTTGTGGAATTATTGCATTTATAAATAAAAACCAATAGGAGCAGCCAGTTTATCCAGTGGTATTAAAATGTTTAATGTGGATTTAAATAATTTTTTAAATAAATGTTTAGTGTAGAGAAAAGGCTGAACTACTTTATATAATATAAATCTACTCTTTCACAATTTGTACAGGTCTTATTTATGTCATTTACTATTTTAAATTTTACTTTTTCATTAGAAGGAAAGTTTCAATCCAACATGTTATTTCCAAAGGAAAATAATTAGACTGGAATAGAACATCATTAAATTTCTGAAGACTACTTTTTTTCCTTTTAAAGAAGAAAACATTTGTTTTAATGTTCTGTTAAATTTACTAAGAAAGAAAACCTGTCTTGAAATTTCAAGCACTAAGTCATTCTTGAGGAAAACACTTATCTGATTTAATAACAATGATTATCAGATTATTCAGTCTCCAGTATTTTTTGAAAAGTTAGCCCATTTTTCCACCTACAGTTTAGTGCCATACTTTAATTCTTTTAATAAATGACATTAACAAAAGCTTTAGAAGAATACCTAGAACATAAAAAAATATGATTAGATCTTGTCCCTCTATTTTCAGTTATTTTGAGAGAATAAAAATTCAGAACAGCTTTATCTAGTCAGCCATCTCTGAGAGTAAAATTCTTCTGAATATTATTACCTAGAGATAATAGAAAATACATTCAAGTGACAGGGAATCCCTCCCCCCCACCCCCAACATTCTGTTGCTGTGATTACAAAGTGGACCAGCCTTCTATGAAGCCAGTTAGTAATAGATTTCAAGTTTTTAAACATGCCTCCCTCTTCAACCCTATAGTTGAACTCATAGAAATTCAGCCAGTCGAGATTCACATAAGTACCTAAAATATATGTGAAAGAGCATGTTCACTAAAACATGGTATAAAGTTGTAAACTTAATACTTAATAGTTAGTATTACAAACTAACTATTACTTGTATACTGGTTGAACAAATTGTGGTTTTAAAGCAATCAAATGCTATGGAGCCTCCAGAATGATGAGATAGGATTCTATGTACTGACAGAAGCCAAATTACATCATGTATTAGGTACATCATGTACATCTGATTAAGTGAAGCACCAGGATACAGACCATCATGTATATTATACTTCCATATTTATTCAATTTGAATTGAAAGGTAGTTCCAATTTTTAATAGGAAATCTCTTTAATAGGGATATATCTCTCTTTAATAGAAAATCTCTTAGAAGAGATCTTACAGTAAGATTGTAAGTGGGAACTAATTTTAGTATTACTTCTACATTATACAGTTACAAGTACATATTGCTTTATTTAATAACCCCCATTTAATTCATTTAACTTTATGTATATAAAATGGATTATGGCTTTAAAATACTTTCGAGAGCATCTCAAATTGTCTTATGATTTTATTTCGTATTTCAATTCACCAAGCCAATGATATATACACTTCTGCCAGCCCTATCATCGGTTTTCCTGGCGCTAGACAGTGCCTAGGACTAGATCTAGGTTAGAGTCCTGACCGTAGTCTGTCTTTCAAACCTTCTCTCACTTCCTTACAGTTTCCATAGGCTCCCTAATAACATTTTATCAAATTCTATTTTTTTTTTTTTAGCTATGGCCAGTTCCTGTTACTTATATCTAGAACCCTAACTGCCATACTCTATTTTAAGTAGTTCCATGATTGTTTAAAAGTGCTGTAATTCTTATCATTCCTCCTTGGACCATGAAAAGGGAGCCTCCTGATTAACAAAACAGGGATATTTATCATTGTATTTAAAGTCATTCCTGGAAGATTTCAGAACTATGGCTCTTTTCCCTACCCACCTCAATATTGCTAGGATTCCCTAACTAGGGAGAAAGTAGTTAGTTGTGGTACCCTGCTCTACTACAAGACTTTGGTACCAGCACCCACCTCTACTTTCACACAGAAACTCCACTACTTCAACAACTTAGATCACTGGGACCCATGTAAGTCTCAAGGTAAAATGAAAATGTTAGTGGTTCAAGAGATTTCCTAGGTATCTCATTCATTTTGCATGCAATCAAAAAGACTATTCTACATCTATACTAAATAAATCAGATTCATCCTTCCTTTAACTGTTTATATCACACGTTACTGTATCACAATAAACACCATAAATGCCAATCATTCAAGTAAACATTCTCTTTAGATTTCCTTCCTAAAAATGCTATCCCTTCATGATTTCTTTTTTTTAGGCTCCATTAGCTTTGTTAGACATGGAAGAAACGTATATATATAAACAAATGTACATAAATAAAACAGATACAGTATTCGTGCATTCATTTGAACTACTATGCATCAAACACTCTTTACACGGTTGGTGGATATGAGGGAAAGGCAATTTGTTCCAGCTGTCTATAAATATTCTCTCAACTATCTACATGTTTCTCTGATCTTCCCTCTGCAACCCACTTGTATCCAAGATCCCTAGATTTCAGTGAAAATCATGCTGACAAATACTGAGTAATTAGCACGATTCAGGCATGGAGGTAAATATTTTATAAACATGCAATCATTGGGAGAGTTTTATTAAATAGGTACAAGGTACTATTCCTGTTTTACAGATGAAGGAATTGAGAATTTGGGAGATTAAGTCATTTTTTCAAGACAACGAGACAGTTGCTAGGAGAATTTTCTAGAAACTTTTATAGATGGAGTTTAGGGATTTTTTTGTTTTTTTTTTTTTTACAATAAATATGCCCTTCTGAAAGATGTAAGTTTATATTCAGGCATGCTTATGACAACTTTTGCCCATGACTTTAATACAAACTTATCAAAACAGAAGTTAACTAGAATTAAAACATACTTGTAGTAGGATGTGAAACACTATTTCTTCAATGCCAAGATCTTAAACATTTGAAGCATCCCCATTTAGCATTGCCTCAAGGAAATAAGGTTATCAAGGTGAAAGGACAATAATAGTTTCTGGGCTTTAAAACATTAATTAAGCCTAATTAAGACAAATTTGGTTAAAAAAAAAACCTAAGTTTTTTATTCTCTACCCCCAACAAAAATGGATGAGAGAGCCACTGAAGGAAGAAATTTGGAAAGCAAGGGAATGGATATTGGTATATGTAACAGAACACAATTTTCCCTTATTCGTGCCTAGATTACAGGTAGGATAAAATACAAAACTGGAGGCTCTTAGATTTGGAGATCCAAGACTAGAAGACTGTGGAAGCTCTGCGAGAAAAAGCCCATCCATGTTCCCTTGCCCACAATGGCAAGGATAAACAATAGAGATGATTGAAATTGATGTCAGAAGTAAAAATGTCATAGTACTCATATATACACAGTCCCAACTACAGAAGATCAGCTTAACCCCACCCATAACTTTGAACAGGTAAGAACATTGACAGGTAAGAAAGCTGGTAGGGAGTGGAGGCAGTACAGATTGTGAGCAAGGTGATAGTGACCATCCATGCCAGGACCATAATAAGGCCTTGGATAGGTGAGCAAATGCAGAGACAGATGCCAATACGTGAAGATCGTGACTTGCCAATTGTGCAAGTCAGGAAGAAGAAAGACAAAAGTAGATGCCTCCTTCTCCTACTGACATTGCAGCAATTCATCTATTCCTATCCCTGGCAAATCAACCCCAAGCCTGGGGAGGTAGGTAAACAGATTCAGAAATCCTAAATGTGATAGAGTTTAAACATAAAATATTTGAGCAATTACTGCCTTTGATGTAGTTTATACCCAAAAAGGCTGAAGTCATTAATGTGATTGCCTGTATTTACCTGGGGAAAAGCAGACAAGTTCTTCTGCTCTTCAGAAGGCAGTAAGAATTCAGAGTAGAAATGCAGCTGTGGGAAAAATAAAGTTACAAAATCTGCATGCTAGATTTTGACCTCTCAAGCCCATGGTACACATTGAGACCTGTGGATCCTGAAATACCAAATGCTGCCTAAGTCCAGATCTGTTTTTACCATGTTCCCAGTGGCCTCTGTTTTGGATTGATCATCATCCTCTTTTTCTTGCTACATAGTCTTTATCACAGGGATCTGGACTTTCTCATCCTCCTCAAGACTTGAGCGGTCTTCTACATTCTGTATGTTTGAAAACTGCTGAGAAGTCAGTCTACGTGGAAGGAACAAGGAGAAATCTAAAGGTCTTTCTTTAGAAACATGCCACTTTTCTCTTCCTACAGTACTGCTGATAGAAAAAAAAAAAAATCACTTCTAACCCTTTGCAGAGTTCCCCTCATCAGGGAATTCACCAGCCAATTCTTTAGGCCCTGCCTCATGTTTTTCTATATTATATAGGGTCTTTGAAATAGCAACAACAACTTGGGATTTCAGGGTCAAATAGCCTTACCCAGCCAGGGTTCTCATTCCCATTAAGTCATAATGAAATCCTTCAAATATTATTTACCTTTTATTTAAAAGGTTATCTTTACTCAGACTATGTGAATATGGCTATAAACATAAAGCCACAGACATTTCTCCTTTATCTTTGATACACTCTTAATTTACTAATCATCTCTCTACTATTTTTATTCTTCCTAAGTCAGCTTGTTTTCTTCCATAGGGTATAATTTAACAGCTTGTTTGGTCCTTCTTCTCTACCCTACTCATATATCAATGCCTTCTTGTTCTGGTCAGCAAGTCTTCTGCCAAGCGTGTTCTTCCCACTCTTCATTAGATGTCCTCTTTCTTTTGCCAGGAGCATTAGTTTTGTATCATGCATCATGATCCAGAAAACTAAATTCTGTTCTTTGACACATTCTACAGAGCCAGCTGTTTACTTCTCAGCTCCTTCTTTATCTTCCAAAGTACCCACCTTCAATTAGAAGAAATTAAACCACACCTGTGTCGCTAAGACCTTCAATTTCCTATCCAGGTTTCTAAATACACTATACATACATTCCAGGGTTTTGTTGTTCATTCTTATATTCAACAGTTCTAATTAAAAATGGTACCTGTGTGTAAGTATCAGAGATGCTAAGTGACTTCTGCTGGATCAATACTATATCCCTTATTATCATTTAGCCCTTTGTATCATTAATGGATATTGATATATCTTAATCCTTGCTTTTTACCTATATTCATTTACTTTCTTTTTTTTATTTTTTTTTTTAATGTTTTATTTATTTCTGAGAGAGACACAGCATGAGCAGGGGAGGGTCAGAGAGAGAGGAAGATACAGAGTCCGAAACAGGCTTCAGGCTCTGAGCCAGCTGTCAGCACAGAGCCCGACACGAGGCTCGAACCCACGAACCGTGAGATCATGACCTGAGCCGAAGTCGGACACTCAACCGACTGAGCCACCCAGGCGCCCCTACCTATAATACTTTCTAAAGAGCATCACTTCAGTATTACCCTAAGAATACATTGAGAAAAACATTTAAATCAAAGTTTAGCTTTAAATTTTGCAATTATATTCCTGTTAGAATTCAGAATTTAAGCAACGTTTTGAAGGTTTTTAGGTTTTTTCTATCCAAAACTCAATTTTTAATGTGTTAATCTCCTTACTCAAAAGTTATTATGTTTTTATTAATCGTATGCCTTTACTCAAGCTATGAATTTCTACACAGTTTGATGAAAGGTCCTAAGAAGAAAAATGCAATAAACCTAACTCAACTGTTACTGAATTAAGCTGAGAGTGAATATTTTAATTATTCTCCCTTTCAAAGAATACCAAAGATGTTTTTCTACAACTTTAATATGTATTCATGGGAAGCAACAACTATGGATTTGAGACATCAAGTTTAAAAATGACCTCAAAATTATTTTCATCACATTTTTGTATTTTTGGTGCTATTTTTTGCTTCCACTGTGACATGTGGCCATGTAGCTTACAAATGCAATTTGGAGTTAAATAGCAGATCAGAGCACTTGGGGAAGCTTACTGCTTATTTACAAACGTTCTCTTGCTTTTTATTGAATTATTGTGTCCTAAACTCCTAAAAGCCAAGGTGGGGGTGTGAGTGGGGGGTGGGAATCTTAAGTAATTAGGCTCAACAGGATTAACCAAGTTTTCCTGCATAGAGCAGGTACTTTTGTTTTTGTTTAGAGCAGGTACTTCCTAAAGCTCATGGAGTCAGAAGTCCTTAGAACTTAAATAACAAACAAAATCTGCCTATCCCTAAGGATTCCTTATAAAATACAGTTACAGGGGTGCCTGGGTGTCTCAGTCAGTTCAATGTTTGACTCTTGATTTCTAGCCCCCCATGGGTCTCCACACGGAGTGCACAGCCTAATTAAAATTCTTTCTCCCTCCCTCTGCCTTTCTCCTCCATGCATGCTCTCTAAAATAAGGCATAGAAGTAAATTTGAAATTCAGATAAGCAAATTTAGTAGAGTTATGCCCAATTGCATGGGATATACTCATAATAGTAAGTATTGGCTGTTTATCTGAAATTCTAATTTAACTGAATATCTTGTATTTTTATTTGCCAAACCTGGCAACCCAGTATCACTGAACTCTGGGAATTTTTTCCTAAGGCTCATTTCCACGCAATTAGTTGCAACTCTGAATGCAATCCTGAGCTCACAGCACCCATGAATCCAGAAGAGGTACCAGCATTGAGTTCCTATTTTCTTGTGGCTTTGTAAGCATCCATTAGTTTGTGGATATCAGAGTTCTAATCCTCTAACCAGACTTAAGTAAAGGTTTTACCTTGCCATAAAGGGCCCCATGTCCATCTCTGCCCCTTGTACCAACCTCAACACCCTGTATTCTCATTGGGGCACTGTTTTCCACAGATCAGCATACAGAACCATTCCAATGTTCTTGGAATGCCATCTGACTCTGGTTATACATGACAATCACCTGGGAAGCTTTCAAAACATATGATACCTTGGATCACCCCAAACTGGATCAGAATCTCTAGGAGTACAGTACACTCATTGGCATATACTACTCCCCAGGTGATTCTAAGGAGTAGTCAGGATGGAGATCTTTGCTATAGACAGGAGCAATTCTGCTCAAATTTATCTGTAAATTAGAATAACCTAGGAAGCTTTATAAAAATTTTTATAGCCAAGGCATATTACATTACATATCTGGGGGGTGGGATGAAATCAAACTAAAGGTGGGATGAAGTCATCAGTAACTGTTAGAGCTCCCCAGGTGAATTCAACCATAACTGAGAACCACTGCCCCCAAAGTTAGGCAGTCATTCCACTGTACTTTGAATCTCACTCATATACCACCATCTACAGATACTTTTCTTTCTATTCTTAATTGACTCATATACACATCTTAATTCATTTTCTTTATCCCCATCCCCACCTACACACCAAGAAGTTACTCAAAGTGGCATTTCCTAAATTGCAGACTACTGAAGGTTTGGGGCAAAGGAGTTTTACTTTTGTGAAACATCTGAGAAATCTTCAATTGGATATTTACTTGGACATGCTAGTGCCTCAAAGTTTTTGGCCACCCTGATGTCAGTCTTACTTGATTTGCTCTCACATGAAAGTCATCTTGACCCATCAAATCCATTCACATCTTTATATAGGGTAATTTAGCCCTCTTCCACACAGGCAAATTTTACATGAATACACGGAAGAATCTTTGTAGGCTACCCACCCTTTCCCACCAGTCTCTAAGTATAAAAACACCACACACACACACACACACACACACACACACACACAGAGAGAGAGAGAGAGAGAGAGAAATCAACTATGTTATCAATACCCCTATCGCCAACACTATATATACAACCAGACTACAAAGGCTAAGATGCTACAATCAACTTGAACTTGAAGTAACATTGTTTTCAAATAACTATTACAGGAAAAAACTTAATTATAGAATGTGGTAATGAGATAATCTTCCATTGAATTCTCCAAGTAAATTTCAACACAAATCTTAAAGCTTTAAAACATTTTATTATAAAAAGTCAGAGTGGGGACCCTGGGTGGCTCAGTTGGTTAAGCAATGGACTCAATTTCAGCTCATGTCATGGTCCCCAGGTCGTAGGACAGAGCCCTGTATTGGTCTCCATACTGAGCATGGAACCTACTTAGGATTCTCTCTCTCTCTCTCTCTCTCTCTCTCTCTCTCTCTCTCTCTCTGCCTCTCCCCTTCCCATTATCACTCTATTTCTCTTCTAAAATACTAAAAATTTTAAAAGTGAAAGGACATGCAAACTCAGATTCCCAAACTTCCATAAAACAAAAGTTGGAAAAATGTTCAATAAAGGAAATAAGATAATTGAAAATAAGTTTTTTATTTTTAACTAATCTCTACACCCCACATGGGACTCAAACTCCCAACCCAGAAATTAAGAGTTGCATGCTCTGACAACTGAGTCAGCCAAGCCCCCTGAAAATAAGAGTTTTTTAACTATTCCCATCAACTTATTTTTAGACCATTCATCTTGAACGCATTAATTACCTTTTCAATATCGTTTGTTCCTCTCAATTACCATTTGTGGTTTTAATATTGTTTATACCTTTGATAGGTCTTCTCCAGCCTCATAGATTGCCCACTTCTTTATCACTCCTATTTCCCACTCACTCTCAAATTACTTCCCAGTGACTCACTTCAAAACAGATACTATTTCTAAACTTAATAAAACTTTAATAGTGCAACTCTGATGCAAGTGAGTTCAGTTTTGATGCTAAATTTTGAGGAAAATTGTTATTCAATGATATTGTAGTAGCTATAAATGATATTCAATAATTATGTCTAACAAATCAAACCCCAATGATATATCATATTTTGTAAATGTGCATTAGCTGAAGTTTGGCTTATATTGGAGGGGTTCTCTAGAATTGGCTCTAGGTTTCAAGGTATGTCCAGGTGTGCTCCACCAATAGCTATCCAATCCAAGTTCCTCTCATGATGAAATACAGGAGTGCAACAAAGCAAATCCATTTTCAGCCTTTGCTTTTATTACATCCACCAACATTCTATTGCTCAAGTCTTACCATATATCCAAGTCCGATGTCAAAAAACAGGGAAGTATATATTTTCCATAAGGTTTTACTAGATATTTAAAAGACAGTAGTTCAAGATTACTGTATTCTAGATATGTTCATTTGTGCAATATAGGGGATATGTATTTTTGCCCATGTGTCAAAGCTCAAGGGGAACCTCAAGTCTTTATCACCGTTCTAGCTCACTTCTTACTCTTTCTTCAAGGTGGAAAAAGATCTCAAATACCAGACGAAGTAAAATATGGCATAAAACAGTTCTGGCTCTGGGATCAGACTCACTGTTTTAACCTCTCAATTATTTCTTAGATGCATAATCTTGAGCAACCTAAGCTTACTAAGCACTAGTTTCCTCATGTATAAAATTGGAATGAGCTACTACCTACCTCATAGGGTTGTTGTGATAATTCTATGGAATCACCTGTGTAAAGCACTTAGAACACTACTAGCAAATAGCAAGCACTCAATAAAAGTTAACTATTTAATAGAAAGCAAAAGGAATTAGAATAGACTTTGATCAAGTTTAAAGGATTTCAAGCCACCTGGGTGGCTCAGTTGGTCAAGTGTCCACCTTCAACTCAGGTCATGATCTCATGGTCAGTGAGTTGAACTCCCGCATGGAGCTCTGTGCTGACAGCTCAACCTGGAGCTTGCTTTGGATTCTGTGTCTCCGCCCGCCCCTCCCCTGCTCACACTGTTTATCTCACTCTCAAAAAAAAGCAAACATTAAAAAATAAAAAATATTAAATGTTTTCATTTCCCTTCACTTTATCCCTTGAAGCCTCTTTACTACATGGCTGCTCTGGTAAAATGCTAGTCCAAGGAAGCACTATTTTTGCAAAGCACCTCCGAAGGAAACAATGTTGATGCAGGCTTCTTAAGCAGCTGTGGCTCTTGTTCAAAAAAATACAAAAGGAGTTCCTTTCTTTCATGATCATTTTTACATAGGAGGACCATAATTACTTTGTGCCAAGAACTCTGCTAGCATTTTGCATGTATTATTTTAAACTTTATTTTTTTTTAAATTTTCTTTATTTATTTCTAGGAGAGAGAGAGAGACAGCGTGAGCAGGGGAGGGTCAGAGAGAGAGGGAGACACAGACTCTGAAATAGGCTCCAGGCTCTGAGCTGGCAGTCAGCACAGAGCCCGACGCGGGGCTCGAACCCACGAACCGCGAGATCATGACTTAAGTGAAAGTCGGACGCTTAACCGACTAAGCCACCCAGGCACCCCATTGCATGTATTATTTTAATCCTTCCAAAGTGCTAGGAAATGGATAATGTTATAAATATTGACAAATACATAAAATTGAGAGTTAATGAACCTGATTGAAGATTCACATCTTAGCAAGTGGCCAAAGCTCAGTTTAAAATAGATCTGACTCTACAGTCTCTTTGAAAGAGTAACTGGAGTTCTTCAAAATTCTTAAGATATGGTATATAAATATATATCCTGAAAATAAACAAGATAGGTAGGAGATAGTACTTCAAATATAATCAGAGTATGAAAGAAAATAACCACACTGGCATTTCAACAATTGAATATTTTCCATAGTTACCAAGAAAAACCAGGTTTAAAGTTCCCTTCTAAATATTAGAACTTACCCATAGGAAACTGAATCAGGCAATAGAATTGTTTGCCAACAGAGTCCAGCTAAGCCTTAAGAGTTCCATTAGTAAGAATAAAAGGTTTGTAAACCCCAAATGGGTACAAATCCCCTGCTTTACAGAGGAAACTAGTAAGGTCCAGAGAGGTAATAATCTAGATTCACCTGGCAAGTAGCCAACCTGAGATAAACATTTAGGTGTCATATTTAAGAGCAGTACACTCAATTATAAAGAGATGCTGGAGTTTGAAAAGATTATGGCCAAGAAAAAAAAAATGGTAGTCGTTCATTGACTTAATGAATGCTGAGCTACATTCTGAAGCATCTCAACTAAGTATCTTCCCAGCACTTTCTCATTCTTGAAAATATTGCAGAGATGATATGATATCTAGGACCACCATGGATGACAGACAGGTGTGCACAGCACAGGTAGAGGGAGCATTAATCATATATAGTTATAATGGATAGTTACATTACATCTAAGTGGCTGAAGCTGTGTGACATGGTGGTCCAAATGACAACTCACCCATTTGATTAAAAATTCTGATCACAGAATATGAGCATTCTGACATTTCCCCCAGCCATTCCAGGTTTTTATTGTATTTAGAAAAAGGGACATCGTTTTTCCCTAGAGCATTTTTCATATTCATTTGCACACTACAATAAGCATCTATACAAAATCCAAAAATATCTTGTTACAAAAATGCAGGATAATGGCTTAGCTCCTGTTATCTGCTTCAGCTGGAAAGTGGATGCTAGTTCGAACAGTCTGTCATAGATAATGGCAACTTCATATTAGCTCTAAGGAATTCATAACATCCATCCCAGTTCCAAAAGTACAAGATCTTGTTACTTTCAGTTTTATATTTTGTATTTTATCTATTTGTGAGGTCTGCCAGCTATATTAGAGTGATATTATAGTCTGTATGTGAAACAGAAAACTCTCATCTTAAAATAGACTATAATACTGCACCTTATTAAAAAATACAAGTGCATTTTCTCCTAGAGACCACGACTTACAATGCTGTTATCAATATGTAATTACATGGTTACCTTGGAACATATTGACATTCATTTAAAGATAATGTAACACATTTTTATTCATTGGTGTAATCTGTGGATATGATTAAACATGGATGCCCATCTCATACTTAGGGATAAATTTTTTTTTTTTAAAAATTGCAATCAGGGCTTTCCCACTGTTAAAAATAGCTCATATTAAATTGAGAAAATTACATTATAGCTTATTTCAAACACAATTGCAAATGATTATAAGGAAACAAAATCACAACTTGGATAACTGCTACGTGAGAACATCCATTCCACCCAATAATGGGACATTGGAGCCACGCTCACAGGGCAAGTGCTTCAGTAAAAGAATCATTGACTGCTTAAGAGTGATTGTCCATTTATCTCCATTACGGTAGACAGATGCAGAGAGATGGTCAAAGAGTGGCCAAGGTAGATTTTTAAGGAGAACATAACAGGAGAGGATACCATGGAAAAAATGTTTTACTATTAACTACAGAATGCATTTGCTGGAAAGCTGGCAATATGGCTTAAAGATTCATATTTATATCAGGATTTCCTTCATTTTAATGCTCTCATTCAGAAAGCAGTCCAATGAATTAGGTAAATCATCATTAATTTTTAGAGAGTCCTACCTGGGAGCCAAAAAAAAAAGGAGCAGGAATTAAAACACAAATTCTTTAAAAAATTATCATATCCTAATATGCAAATTTTTATGTCCTAAGGAAAAATCCTCATCTTCAAAGTGTCACGAGAAGCAGTATCACTCACCAAAAGTAAGTTAAAAAGTTCTAAGTGGCAGTTATTAGTAGCCCTCCCAGAACTTAAGAATAAAGCTGTTCTTCTCTAAGGCCACCCACAATGTGATCTTTCTCCCATTGTTGTTCTTTATCATGAGCACATTAGGGCTCCCTCAATTCAAACTTAATACCAACTCTTCTAGGCATGGTTTCAAACTTAATACCAACTCTTCTAGGCATGGTTTCCTACAGCAGAAATAATTAAGATGCTATGAAGTTTCTTTGCTAGAAAGACTTTTTTTTTTTTAAATCCATCTGCATGTAGTCATATAAGATGATCTTTCCAAATGATAACCTTTATTCTAGGTTATCAGTGAAAGGAGAGAAGATACATGTTAACATAGGAGTTCTGTTCAACTTTCACCACCAGAAAACTTGTCTACTCTAAAATTTACAACTTTGTGCACTAAGAATTAATGACTCAAACTTAAAAGAGTAAATTATGTAATTAATACATAATTCTGTAATTTTTTCTTCTTTCACCAGTGTTTGGATTAGAAAGACAGTATTTATTTGGGAAGAGATATAAAATAAAGGTTACAAATTAGGGCTTATATGGAATCACTATTTCATTTTTTTTAATGTTTATTTTTGAGAGGGGGAAAGGGAGGGGAAGGACATGCAGGTGGACACAGAATCCAAAGCGGGCTCCAGGCTCTGAACTATCAGCACAGAACTGGAGTGCAGGGCTTGAACCCACGAACTGCGAAATCATGACCTGAGCCGGTCAGTCGCTCAACTGACTGAGCCACTCAGGTGCCCTGATTCTTTCGTTTCTTAAGAGTTATGCCCTTTTATTTCCATTAACCAAAAATGAACTTCACCAACTCCAAAGCAACCTTCTGCACCCACACATCAGAGTATCCTGGAGAGGCTGGAGAGTAAAATAAAGATGTGACCAGTACACCTCCATCACTCCATCTAATGGCATCTCCGTGATAATGTGAATTAGTGTTCCCCATTTCATTCCCTCTCTGTCTGGGAATTTATGTAGTAGAATTCATGTAGTATAAATTAGGACATAGAGTTTTGGAAGGTGGAAGTGAAACAAGAGACCTCTGCCTTCTGCTTCAGCTCTTTCCCCTCCGAAGGAAGATCTTGAAAATGTTTGGTGTTTATGTCTGGTTCTTTAGTATCCCTTCTCCATCAAAGGAGATTAGAAGTTATGACGCCAAGTGCAGCACCTATAAACTCTGGCCTCCTATCCCTGGACGATAGCCACTGGCGTGTTTTGAAACCACAATACTAGTGTGAGTCTCAAAGTTACAAGCTCTCCCATGGAGTCTGTTCTTTCATTCTGGGTGGGAGTCATTCCTGGAACCAACCATTCTCTTTTTTGTAAACCTCCAATTCCTTGTATTAAATCCCCTCCTGCTTAAAATAGTGCATCATTTCTTCACCAATTCCTTTTTGATGCACTGCCTGTGTTTTCAAACAAAGATCGTCCCAGAGAGGACTCAGCTGGTAGCAAGTTTACTCCTTCAAAAACCAAAAAAAAATGTATTCACTTATCATATTTGCTTATATAGTATATATTTTAATACATTTAAATACAAGTTTATATGTGTGTGTATATATATATATATATATACACACACATACACACACACATATATTATAAATTCTAAGTAGAGTAAGTAGAAGTGGTGATTATGCAGAGTCAACATTTTCCTGGATCGTTTAGGATGGAAAAAGAAAATAGACAGGAATTCATACAGGGCAAAAGAAAACTATTACTACATTACTATCTGCAGTCCGTTTTAACTTGTCTTCCTTCTTAAGAATTCTAAGTGTTTACCTCTATGTTAATTCACTTTCTTTTCCACAGCTTCATTAAAGGCAAAGGTAGAACATTCACATTCATCAAAACTTAGCCAAGTGACTTCCCTAAAGGCACAAAGTCAAACAGGAGCACCCCCCACCCCACACCAGAGTTCAACACTAAACCCAGGAAGGAAGATTTAAATTCATAGACTACCCAGGATCTCTGCATTCAGGTCATCTGACCCTTACAACACATCCCCAGTGGTCACATCAACATCAATGGCATTTTCCACATACTCCTCCAACAAAACTGAACTATATAAGGTTATTTTAAGAAGCCTATAAAAGGTGAAACGTCCTGAAAAGAATAGAAAAAAAATTCAATATTCTGATTTTCTTCATTGTAAGAGGGTCCATTCCTCACAGGTAGTACTACTAGCAACTCTAGGAAAACTAAAAGCTGAAATACAGTTTCTCTTTAACTTGAAATATAGATCTATTTGCCATAAAGTCAATTCTATAAAGTTTTTATTTAAAACATTTTTAATGTTTTATTTATTTCTGAGAGGGAGACAGCGTGAGCAAGGGAGGGTCAGAAAGAGAGGAGACACAGAATCTGAAACAGGCTCCAGGTTCTGCACTAGCTGTCAGCACAGAGTCCAACACGGGGCTGGAACCCACGAACCGCAAGAGCATGACCTGAGCAGAAGTTGGATGCTCATCCAACTGAGCCACCTAGGTGCCCCTAAAGGTTTAAAAAATAATAATAACACTTTGTAGGCTGGATTTTAAATATTCACTAAAGATTCACCTTCACCTCTGTCTCTCTAAATTTCTGCCTCTGTTTCTCCACTTCAGTTGTCTGGCCTCAATATTTCTCTACTTCTACTGCTTTTCAGCTCTTCGCTCCTATTACATTTTTTCCATTCTCCCTCCCACTTCATTGTTCTTCATTAAATAGCCATTGTATACCATTGAAATTATTTCTTGTTGTATTTACTTAATAGTTTTAGCCCATAAAAGTAGTAAATTGAAAAGTTTTATAATTTTCTCATAAACATTGATTTTCTTTTGCACATTAGTAACTCTTGATAAAGAAAAATCTTCCCACCATTTCTCAAACCTGCTTCCCACAAATGAAATGTGATACTCATATTTGACCTTACTTCCATTTGGAATCACTCCGAACTCTGAAGGACTTTTAAAAAGTAGCTCTTATGTCTAGAAAATAGCATTGGCAGCAAAATTTCTTAACGTGTTTTCTTCACCTCAAACTATTGCTGTGTAGATTCTAAAGTGGGGGGTGGGGGAAGCTAAATTGTTAAAGAATAAATATCTAAATGTTGATTGAATAAAGTTAGTTTCCCAATATGCTATAAGGATAAATGACACACATAAGCATACTATTTAAAATTTTTAGTTGGGCAACACTGGTGTTATTTAAATGAGTATTTTTCCTCATGTAAGGAAAAATGTCCTCATGAGTAAGCTGCATCTAAACTATATTAACACAGCTTTGTTTGCAATCCAGCTGATTTAATAAAAACTAGACAATAGAAAACAAAACCAGAAAATGCTTTACAGGAAAAACAGTGGCTCTTCTAAGAACTCTAGCCTTATCTCTTCCTCAGGTCCATCTGAGGCTTCAGGTCACCTTTTATTGCTCTATAATTGCTTTGATCTATTGGGCATTATGAAATTAAACATTTTTAAAAAGCTATGTCAGCTTCTTTTCAGTTTAATTTCAGGCTATACTGGTCAAATTCTATCTCCTCTTTCATCACCTAGTACTGGCTATGGAACATGTGCAGATTTGCCCCAGCTAAGTTAATTGTCAGCCAAAGTACCTTCACCTGAACCTTATCAGTGAAAGAGCATTCTAACAAAAAGAGGCCCAACTGGGTGTCTGGATACCCTGGTCAAGTTTCTATTCTGAATGACCTTGAGCAAGCACATCATCTCTCTTGCTCTGACTCTTCTCTGCTGAAAAACAAGCATCTTGGCTTCAAGTATACAGGCCTCCTTACAGCAAAACAGTTTATTATTCCAGGACTTATTTTCCAAATGTCAGATATGGCCTACTCACTGAAGTTACACACCCCATAACGGTGAAAGTAGCTTTTGCCGCAAGTATAATCCAAACAAGTCAACATTTACAAGAGGACACACAATGTGATGTAACCACTGTGTTTCATCCCAGGAGAGAATCAAAAGAAAAGCTCCCATGCTTGAGAAGGGGACATCTAGACTACAAGGCATGAAGCACATAAAGCAAGAGTCCAAAAGACAGATTAGCAAACACACACTGCAAGAGGCAAAATGGCACAAACAGTGCTGGGGGGAAAGCATGAAATGTCAGGAGAAGCTAATCAAGAAGCATTACCTGGCAGTGTCTGCTTTCTGAGTCACTGGAAGTAAGACTTGGTAGCAAAGGGGAGGTAAAGTTTGGGGCCTGGGCAGGATTATGTGAAGGTACAGAGGCATAAGCAAATATATGAAGGGCAACAGTGTAGTTGATTACACACAGGGGTTTCTCCACTGCAGAAACATGTGCACGCCCGCTTTAGCACATGTGAGGCAACCTGAACGCGTGCCCATCCAGTACAATACGCTAAGATCCCAACAGTAGGAAAGATTAGTGCCCCAGGAGTTGATTCCCAGGCTCACTACAGTCATCAATTTATGTCCTCATGATATCACAATTTGTCCAATAGCTTCCAAACACTCTCCAGAACTTACTAGGGGATATTAAACCACAGGTGGCTCTGCCCCCATTTATTTCTTTACATGTGACTTCTAATATCATTACCAGGAAGTGGAGACCTTTAATCAAACACCTGGGAGTGGCATCATCAATAGTCACACTCCGTAAACCCTTTCCATTCAATGAGATTCCTACAGCTGTTCTTGCTTACTTTGTCTCACTTTTGTGGCACTCGCAATATCACTTTAAGAGGGATTTTCTCCCCATTTTCCCAAGTATCTTTCCTGATTTACTGAGTTAACCCAGTCTATACCTTCTTGCTGTGACTAAAATATTTTCCTCTAATGCAGTATGACTTGTTTTGGTAGTATTATCCAGTGAGGAGGTGCATTCACCACAGAAGACCACAGAGAAACAGACACTTTTATCATTATAAAAATGCTTGGCAAAATTTGAATTTGAGGAAACTTTAGCAGCTATGGATGGACTAAGTAGGTATGCTGATAAATGAACTGATGCTGGAGGCAAGTAGCCAGGTGGCCATTTCGGTCCTCTAGATGTAAAATACAAAGGATCTACATAAGCTAGAATGATCGCATGACAATAATAGGAAGGCATTAAGTCCATATATGTACATAAGTATGGTAAGTGCTGATGCACTAAATTGAAGGTAGTTGTACCACAGACACAGTTACAACACTAGGAAACAGCATGATCAAGGCATACAAGGCAATGGAGAAAAAGGGAAGTTGGATTAGGATGAGCAGGAATTCAACGTTCCTCAGTTCCCTCATGTTATTTATTGAAAATTTACTAAAGCCCTAGGGCTGTTCTAGATCCTAGGGATCCCATGGTTGCTAGCACAAACCTTGTCCCTTTCTTCATAGAGCTTACAAACTATCAACGTATGACTGTAAATAATTATTGTTTCATGTACAGAATTAGGGAAGTTCAGGCTATTATGGGTCAGGGGACTCAATCTTGTTGGATATTTAAGGGAAAACATGAGAAGAGTTTGAAAAGCAATGTATTCAAATGAGATCCATTTTCAGTGTACTTCATTTGAGATATTCATGAGAAATCCAATTATTTTCAAACAACTCTGTACCAGACATTTTACATATGCTGTTTCATTTGAATCACACATCAGCCCAGTAAGGTAATTATTATTTCATTTCTAAAACGAAAACTCCCAAACACATTAAATTGACCATGATGGCAAGGCAGGTAAATACTAAAGTTGGGAATTTCCCCCAGTCAACCTGCTTGAAAGACCTGCTTTAATTGGTCAGAAGGTTTTTTGTTTTTATTCTGAAGGAAATTACCTCTAATATTCACTCCCTTTGGCCCTAATTCGGCTCTGAATAAACTCCATTATTCTTCTCTTTGACAGCTCTTAAAATAGTTAAAGACAAATATGCCCACCAATTCAACTTTCAAGATTTTCCACCACATTGTACATATGTTTGTATATTCTAAGCAGGAGAACTATTACCTCACACAACAGCATGTGGCTTGTTGATTCTTGGAGACAAGGCAGTAACACTATATTACAGTGAGATTTGGCCTAATTTCTGTTATAAATTTTGTATACATATCTCAGTATCCACTTCCATTCTCTGATACATTCTATATCCCCCACCTCAATCCCTTTCAACTTACCTCTCTACCTCTTTGACTTCTCTTGTTAATTTTCCACAGTCTCAGTCTGTTCACACTAGTTATCAATAAATGCTGGTCACAAGTACCTCCTGCCTACTACTTTTGAGCCCTTTGCCTCAATCTTTCACGTATAGTCTCTGACAGATTTTAACTCTCTTATTTGTCTCACCAAGCATCTCCATTTGCCATTTTTCTTTTTAGCTACATTAAGGTTCTGCCCTTTTCTTGGGTTAAAGTCCTACAGAGTTTCCTGTGCTACAGCTAATAAATTTATTCCAGTCAGCTCTTAGCCACTTTTCTAATTAAAACCCACAAGTAAAAGGTTGATGAAAAATAGGTGAGCTTGTACTACCAAAAAAAAAAAAAGAAAACCCAAAACCCACTGGTTTTAAGATAAGACTTGGACCTTGGGATGCCTGGGTGGCTCAGTCGGTTGAGCGTCCGACTTCAGCTCAGGTCATGATCTCGCGGTTCATGGGTTCAAGCCCCGCATCGGGCTCTATGCTGACAGCTCAGAGCCTGGAGCCTGTTTTAGATTCTGTGCCTCCCTTTCTCTCTGATCCTCCCCTGCTCATGCTCTCTCTCTCTCTCTCAAAAAAAAAAAAAAAAAAAAAAAAAAGACTTGGACCTCAAATGGAAAAACAAACTACTTCTTACATTAAAAAAAAAAAAAAAAGCACGTATATCAGCTATTTTCTTTCCCTGTGCCTATGAGACCTAAGGACCATTGGCTTGAAGTAATAAAGCACATAAGTGAATATCGTTAGGGAATTTAAGAAAATCTGTCAAATGCCTCTATAACATGTAGGTGTTTCATGATTCCTAAACATTGATTTCATAACCACTTTCAGCTTGCAAAGTCTGAGGCTTATTCTGCCCCAGTGTACATTAAATCCCATTAACGTTAATGGCAAAACATAATGAGCCTCATGATATGTGGGGGGAAGAGTGGAAAACTCTCAGAGAGATGACATCTCAATTCTTCGTCTGTCTTTAAACTAGCAAAAACTATTAGATGGCTATATCAGTTAAAGTTCCTATACATTGTATTCAGTATTAGCAGTAGCAATCTTCCTAGGAGAGTCGCCTTTAATGAATGTTACCTTTATACATTAACACTTATGGATGACAAAGCTTCTCCTGAGAGTTCTCTCTCACACAAAACATACACACTTCATGCCACTTCTAAGGAGGGGGGTTCTGATATTGGAAATTCTCAGACTATGAGCAGTTATACTGCCATTACTCACGTGTTCAGCAGCAGTGAGGACGAGACTCCAGAGAAAGCATGAGTGCTTGAAAAACCGCTCTTGAATCCATTCCTTCTTTCTTGTCTCTCTCTGGGCACTTTGAGTCTTTTTTCTCCACTTTAAATTTTATCCTATATATGTGATATAAAAAATAGGACTGGGCTTCCTCATTCTTTGGAGAGATCTCATCTCTGGAAGACTAGAGCAGAAAGAAGAGAACCACTTTGTCTCTTCTTGAGGTCCCTACATTGTCACAGGAATATATGCTTTTTCTCTTTCATAAGCATCCCAGAGAGCGCCTCAAACCTTCCTTCCACTCCATTCCCTCTTCTGAAAAGAGGATCTTAACAAACTGTGCCCTTGGGAGAAGAATCCCAGCACATCCGCAGCCTCTCCTGCATCTTCGCCTTTGAGCTAAGGCAGGTGTAAACGCTCCTCCCACTCACGTTCTTCAGTAGTGAGAACACCTGGGTCTTCGACACCAATTTACAAAGTGTGGTCCGTGTACCAGCAGCAGTGGCAGCACCTGTGAACTGTTAGAAATGCAAATTGCCTGGCTTCATTCCAGGCAGACTGGATCTGAAACCATGGAGTTAGGGCCCGGGAACTGGTGTTTTTGAAAGCTCTCTAGTGGATCATTTAAGAGCTAACCTTTAAAAAGTACTGTTTTGGAGTGCTTCTGAAATGTTAACATGAAAATGAATGACCTGGGAATACCGAGAACCTGCACGTGGTGATGCTACAGGTTAACAAGGTCTCAGATGGTACTGATGTCCTGGGTTCTTGGACCCCCCACCCCAACTTTTTCAGCATTGGCTGAATATGGGAATCAGCAGGAGAACCTAAACACCCAGATTAACTGAGCCCCACCCTCAGAGATTCTGATTTAATTGCTTTAGTGTGCAGCCAGAACATCTGGGTCACTTGTAGTTATAAATCCAGTTGGTATTTCAATCTCTGTGTCTGGTTTTGTTTTGTTTTGTTTGTTTTGTTTTGTTTTTTACTAGTTCTAAGCCCCTAAAGAGAAGAATGTGCTTGGTACCTTAAATCCCAACTGGGAAGTTCACTGGGAAGAACTCAGTAATGTGACCTGACTCTACTGCAGTCCATGGTGAGAAAAGCTGTTTCCTTGGATTCATTTGACCATTGCTGTTCTTTCCATAAGAGTATGAAAAACAAACCATGAGAGACTCTTGAATACTGAGAACAAACTGAGGACTGATGGGGGGGAGGGGAAGGGGGCTGTTGGCATGGGGAAGGGCACTTGTTGGGATGAGCACTGGGTGTTATACGGAAACCAACTTGACAATAAATTATATTAAAAATATATATCAGGAAAAAAAAAGTATGAAAAACAAAGACTGGAAAGTCCAAAATTTATATATGAGCCTAGAAGAAAGAGAACAAAGATATTTCCCAGTCTGCTTTATAAAGAATGGGTCTCAGCACTCATATGATTTATCAGGTTCATCATAGTTAAAGACTAGATAAGGAAACTGGTCCAACCCTAATGAGTAATACAATAAAGATTAGTTGCATTTCCCCTGTGCTCTTAGTCCTGAGCACCTCACAAGAAGGAGAGAACAGCAAAGAGATCCCACAGATGAAATCTTTGTTATCTCTTTCTTGAAGTTATACATCTAGGAACTAACATCTACTGAAAATCCATCCAATAAATATTTGCCAGATACCTGCTTTTTGGCAAGTTCAGTGGCAAGCACTGGGGAGAAATGTTGTTTCCAGAATGGTGGCCTACCAAGGCCTACAAACCTGCTCCCTAGCAAAACAAGCATAACTGGTGAAAGTTATTTTCTAAAAAATGTAAGCCTCTGCAATTTTCCTGAGAGAAAAATGAAGAAACATATATTCAAGAAAATCTACTAAAACTCAGTAAGAACAGCAATAGTCTATGATATGTGAACTGACATCCAGTCCCTATGAACAAAATGTAGGCCAACAAATTAGAACACTTAGATTTGACAGACAAATTCCTAGAAAGACACAAACTACCAGAAACGGACTCAGGGTGAATAGAAAATCTGAGAGATTAATAAGAGGAAAAGAGATTGATTAGACCTCAAAAAACTACCTACAGAAAATGTCTAGTCCTAAATGGCTTTATTGACCAATTCTACCAAACATTTAAAGATGAATTAATAATAATCATTCACAAACTTTCCCAAAGCATTGAAGTGGAAGGAACACTTACCAACTCATTCAAAGAGGCCAGTATTACCCTAATACTAAAACCAGACAAAGATATCACAAGAAAACTACAGGCCATTACCTCTTATAAATATACATACAAAAATCCATGACAACATACGAGCAAACTAAATTCAGCATGATATAAAAAAAGATTGTACACCATTACTAAGTGAAATGTATTCCAAGAATTCAAGGTGGACTTAACATTAAAAACTCAATTAATGAGGCATGTGTGGGGGTGTGCTAGATGAGGAAATTGCCATGAAGAATCATGTAGCCCATGGTATAAATCTAAATTTACCTTATAGCCTAAGAAACAAATGAATAGCTATTAAAGAATTTTAAAGAGAAGACAGAAAATGGGGCAGCTGGGTGGCTCAGTCAGTTAAGCATCCAACTCTTGATTTCTCCTCAGGTCCTAATCTCACAGATGTGAAATTGAGACCCTCTTGAGACTCTGTGCTAACAACACGGAGCCAGCTTCCGATTCTCCCTCTGCACCTCTTCCCCCCCCCGCCACCAAAGAGAGAGAAGATGTAAGATATATTGGCAAGATATGTTCAAATAGTCTTGAATTCCTACATATGTCCTCAGGAAAAAATAAATAAATAAATCTACCTAATATGATGCCTAAGTCAGAAGATATTATTTGTCAGCTTGAGAAATTTGGCTACCTATTTTTTTTTTTTTAGTTTTCATGACAAATATCTCTTTGTTGACTTCACCAAAAGTAAAGTCAGGAGATAACTGCCAAATACTGCTAAAAGCAAAATCAGATCACCTTGACCAGAATGGAAAAATATGTGCAACCTATATGTCAGGTAAAGATTAATTTCCCTAAACTATAAACGATCACTATAAATCAAAGAAAAAGGCAAACTCACAAAAGGAAAATAATCAAACTATATGAGCAGAAAATTAAAAGAAAGGAAATACAATGATTCTCAAACACAAAAATTTTATCAGTCTCACTCATTACAGATAAAAACAAATTAAAATTTATCAAAATATAGTAATTTTTTTTGCTTTTTTGGCTGGCAAAACTCAAAAAGTTTTAAAACACTCTGCGCTGGCAAAAAATATGCATAAAAAATCGGCACCTGAGTGGCTCAATCAGTTAAGCATCCTACTCTTGATTATGGCTCAGGTCATGATCTCACAAGTTTAGAAATCGAGCCCCAACTCAGACTTCACACTGAGGATAGCTCCCACTTGGGATTCTCTCTCCATATCTCTTGCCCCTCCACCACATACATATACTTTCTCTCTCTAAAAATAAATACATGAACATTTTTTTAACATTTATTCATTTTTGAGAGACAGAGAGAGAGAGAGTGTGAGTGAGGGATGGCAGAGAGAGAGGGAGACACAGAATCTGAAGCAGGCTCCAGGCTCTGAGCTGTCAGAACAGAGCCTGACATGGGACTCGAACTTACAAACTGTGAGATCATGACCTGAGCTGAAATCGAACACTTAACCGACTGAGACACCCAGATGCCCCAAACATATTTTAAAATATATGCATAAAAAGGTACTGTTATGCATAGCTGGTTAAAGTGCAAACTGGCATAACCTCTATGAAGGGCAATTTAACAAGAATTATCCAATCAAACACATTTTGACTTGGCAACTCAGCTTCTGAGAATCTATCCTATGGGTAACTTGTGCCAAAGATCTGTGTATGTAGTTTTTTCATTACAGCGTTGCTTTTAATAGCAGTAGACTGAAAATACCTAAATGTCCAGGCTTAGGGAACTGCTTTAACAAGTTAACATCCATAGAGGTGGAATGCTATGCAGCCATAAGAGAGTGAGGACTATTTCTACTGACACAAAATGACATACAAGACATTACTTCAGTGTGTAATTGCTTCAATCAAGACTATAAGAGAAAAAAATACTGTACTTTCCCAATTCTTTGATGTTAGATAACAAAGGACTGTTCCATAGTATTAAAATCTTGACAGTAATAAAATGAGTTCAAAGGATATATTAATGCCCACAGAATATGTATGGAAAGCAACTACTTCATTCATCTAAAATTTTACAAGGGCTTCTAGAACTCAGCGTTGTTGATTATAAAACCATAACCTGCCACACAGAAAGGGGACATTACACTGGATAATTTGTATTTTTTATCTACTCTGCACCTTTCCTTTTTTATATTTTGTTAATGTTTTATTTATGTTTGAGAGAGACAAAGACAGAGTGAAAGCAGGGGAGGAGCAGAGAGAGGCACACAGAATCTGAAGCAGGTCCCAGGCTCTGAGCTGTCAGCACAGAGCCCAATACAGGGCTCGAACCCACAAACAGTGAAATCATACCTGGGCCGAAATTGGACACTTAACCACTTGAGCCACCCAGGCGCCCCAGCTCTGCATCTTTTCAACACAATTCCAACTCTGAGGGAATTTTCCGTCTTCTGAATCCCACCTCTCCGAGGCTGGAGCCGGGAAATCTCCCTCTCCTGCCTTGTTTGTGCAGGCGCGTGACCCACACGCACTCGCGAGCACATGTCATCCAGTCTCTGAAGGTATCCCGCTTGCTGGTAAGTGTGCAGTAGAGGCCTCCGGGGGACAGCAGAATCGCGAGGTGGCGATCCTGACACAGGAAGTGCAAGGTGTGAGCAGGACACGGGCTGTAGCATCTTGCCACCTGGAAGCAACAGTGACCACCGAGCCATTTTCTCCTTAGGCTGGGCTGCTGTATGATTTGGAGTCTTTTTCCTAAAAACTTAGTGTTGAGGTGTTGAGATTATTCTCTAGCCCCCTTAATAACTATGAGTCTCCTGACATCCTTTTCATAAAAACTAGGCTGTTTAATAGTCAAAGTTAGTCCTGTTGCTGGCATCTAAGCACAAGGATAGGAAGTTTACAGTTGACTAAAAACCAAAATATATATATGTCAGGTATTCTGATACAAAAACTGCAAGGCAATTAATATAATCAGATATTCTGAGATTAGTAAAGGGCTCTTAGGGAGGTTCTTTTCCCTAAGTCCTGTGAAAAAGGAAAGAAGAAACTTACATAATAAATTACAGTGAGAAGCTGTTTCCCCAACCTAATAAATGTCATTATTGATAGCTGTACCCTTGCACCAAATTGAGGAAAGAAGTATAAAAATAAGAGTAATAATGAAACACTACTTGTTTTACATATACTATCTTATTTAAACCACACAACATCCCAAGGTAGGGGCTCATTTTACATATGAAACAAAAGTCAGATTAATTACATAGCTTAAGGTGATAATTAGCTTCGCATCTAGGGAATCTAGTCTTCTTACCCATTACAGTTCATTACCACTCTGAGTTTAAAAAATAAACCCCAAAACAGAGTTAATTGTTTAAAGTTGTTTACCCGTCTACTGGTGATAACTGTTCATGAATAAAAATTGTAATATTTCTGATGTAAAGAGACGGACACCTAAGTAAGAACAATAATATACACAGTTGATACAAAAGACTAGACTGCTGCCTCAAATCTTAAATTTCTTAACACCATCATTATGACCCATACGACATACCAAAAAATGTTCTGGGGCACCTGGGTGGCTTAGTCGGTTAAGCGTCCGACTTTCGCTTAGGTCATGATCTCACGGTTCGTGGGTTCGAGCCCCGTGTCGGGCTCTGTGCTGACTGCCGGCTCAGAGTCTGGAGCCTGTTTCAATCTGTGATTTCCTCTCTCTCTGACTCTCCCCTGCTCACGCTGTCTCTCTCTCTCTCTTAGAAATAAATAAAACATTAAAAAAAAAAATGTTCCATGAGGCAAGCTAATATTAACCCTACTTTACCAATCTGTCTATAAAGTACTCTATACCCCCATAAGGCATTTTTTTCTCTCCATTGTGTCTACATGTCTCTTTTTGCCCTTCATTACTATTTTTTAAGATTTAGAAGTTTTCAAGATATAGAAGCTCTCAAGCCAAGGATGCATTCAAGACCAAAAAGTAATAAAGAGGAAGGAATTAAACAGGAGTTTGCTAGTCACTGTCAGTGTTTGCCGGTAGAGCATCATGTGTTCTTTAATCCATGTGTTCATGGATCCCTATAATAGGTACTTTCCAAAGTGATATGAAAAACATACAAGATTAATTAAAGCATGTTTTATGTCTTCATAAAATTTACACTCTAACAGAAAAGAGAACATAGTCAAAAATAACTACAATGTAAGTAGAAAATAAATGCCATGAGAATGATATAAATAGATTATTTTTGACCAGGAAAAAAAGGTGGAAATATATTTCAAAGTACAAATCAGACATACAATTGCACAGGAAGAACACTTCAGATGGAAGGAACAACACAAAAAAAGTTCAAAGGAATGAAAGCCTTGGTGCCTATGAACAAAACAGAAAAGTATGATTTCACTGTCTGATAACATCATTATGAAGGGTAAAGATTAGACTGGAAATAGAATTTGATTTCAGTACCTGGCTCAGATGTCAGAATTTAATTCTGAAGGTCATGATCATGTAGACTAGGTGCAGTTACACTGACTTCTGCTGACTGTAACTTGGCCGTAGCAGGTGCTCAATCAGCCCTGCCAACTGTTTCATTATTGATTTTGACATACCCTTTATATTGGTAGAATTAGTGATGTGGCCAAAGGAAATGGTCCATCAGTAAAAAGATATATTTAGATTTCAGTCCTTATGTCTTACATTCATTCTGCAGGGCATTTAGAGTTTTGAGAAATATATGATATGCATAATGCCTCCCAAAATATTCACTTGATAGGTAACAAAGTTAAATGAGTTCTTGTGCTCAAAATAAAGAACTAGATGTCCTAAATGCATACTTACACAAACATAAATTTGGGGTTTTTTTCATTTCTTCGCCCAGCATGAAGTTGCTAGAATAGTGTTGTTTTATACATCATTAAATAATAATATTTATCCTGCAGAGTTAAACCATATTAATTGCATTTCTCATTTTTTTTCTTCTGAAAACAAAATGAAGCAAATACAAAAAATTACAACCATTTTAAAGTTGTGAATGGTATGCCAAAAATTCAATTCCTCTACTCAAGTCAAGTCGTATTAACTATTTTCATGTCTTGAATAATAAAGTTTTGGACACACGTGAGTTTAATTTGATTCTTCATTCTTATATTCCAATAGGGGAACCCCTAGTTCCCTGCAATTGGGATGAAAGTGTTTTTAATTACCATTTAAACTACATGGAAAAATTAATTTTGAGACTTAATCTTTCTTTTTTCTAATATGTATCTCCTACCTGATGCCTGCCCTTGAGAGAATCATTTTCCAGTAAGAAGGTGCACCCAGAAAAATGCTAATCATTTTTCATTCAGAAAAACAGAAAACATACATGATATGTGTTCTTGTCAGTTAAAATTCCTTCTCTTGGGTAAAAGGTAAGCTTAAGAATTTGTCATATGATATACTCTACACATGCCCCACCACACACAAAGGATTTTCTTAAAGAAGGAATGCAGTGCAGTTGAAGAATTGTCTATAGAAGTCCTTAAAAATCCTTCTATTCCTCTTGCTCTCAATGAATTGTCTCTGGCCTGAAAGTTGGATTCTAGTTAAAGTTCAAACTCAAGCTTGGAAGAAGATGACTGTGCCTTTGTAATTATCAGGGCAGAGCACCAGGACTCTATTCTCTATCATCCTGTTCCAGCTGTTGGTGGAGCCATGTAAATGACAGCCCACAAATTATGAGCCCAAAGGCTGAGAGTTGGACACAGCATTTGTTGCAAAGAGTTAGCTGTGTTCCTTGAATCTGGAGATGTGTTGGCCTGGAAGTCATCAGAATTAAGCCACCAACAAGTGTGTAAAACATCTTCTTTAATCTGATCCTCATCTGTGAAATGGCAGATTCTAAAAGAAGACTCCCTCTGGCCATAATGCTATAATACTAGGCAAAAGCACTTATGTGGTATATTTCCATACGCACTACCTAAAAGAATACTCAGCATAAACCTGTGCGAAGGTATAAAATAAACGTGAAAGGCAAGAGGCTCATAGCAAATGCAATAATTCAAAAGATAACTCCAAAGAAAGCTAATACGATGTTTCCCAAGCAGACTGTCAGGGCCTTGCTAAAATTACCATGACCTAGCATCTGGCCCCCAGCTTTATAAGCTTCAAAACTCTCATTTACTAGCAGCAATTATCAGTAACATCATTACTTTACAAATAAAAAAAAAATCTTTGGCTGAAGAAGTTACAATTTACTCCATGATCTAAGTGGGAATGGGTAAAAAAGAAAGAGCCTGCTATTGATAGTAATGAGCAAAGCAATGCAAATTTGGCAGGACAAATCAAATTTGGTTATAAAATGAAAACACTTTACAAGCCTGGTAAAGAGGTTTCAGTTGTTTGTGTATGCAATGTCACTCTCATTAGTAAAGGTTATCTTGCAGCTCCAGTCTGTAGTTTCTTATTAACAAAATGGAAAGTGAATATACATACTAAATTAAACATTTCACCTCTTCAGGGCCATATCTGACAACTGTGTTTATCCATGCATTCACTCAATTCAACAGTCATTTATTAGGCCTTGCTATATATACGGCAGCTTCATTTTGCATAGCATAGAAAACGCCAATACTTTCAGAAGATGTATACTTTTTATTGAATCATGAAAATGTAGATTACAAAGAAGATATATAATAGCACTGATATCTTTGGCTGAGACAAAATGTTCTCCATTCACAATTGGTTTGTGTCCTGTATTTTACATGCTAGATGCTGCAATTCTTCAATATCTATACTGCAGAGCCCCATCCCAGTGGTCTATTGAAACTGTACCTACTCCTCTGCTCCAGAAAAAGATGCCTTCACCTGTTACCAACAACACTGCCTGCTGCTAGAAAAATTTTTGTTCTGAGTATTAATTCAAGTTCTGAATCAAAGGTTAAATAGCAAAAAAGTCAACAGTAATCATTCTCATAAAGTGACATATGAAATGAGTAATTTTACGTAATTGATAAAAATTGCTAAATGGTTACATATTTCTTTTTAGTGTCATGTATTTGTATTCTATCAATTGTTTAGGGCCCAATTTACATGTCACTTCTTCTACAAAGATTTCCTGTTCCCTTCAGATAAAAGTAAGTTCATCTTTTTACCAATATTCTTCATCCCAAGGAATATTGGATTAAAATCTTTCTTTTTAATTTTTTTTTAACATTTACTTATATTTGAGAGACAAAGACAGAGTGAGCATGAGTGCAGCAGAGAGAGAGAAGGAGGAAAACACAGAATCTGAAGCAGGTTCCAGGCTCTGAGCCATCAGCACAGACCCCGACATGGGGCTCAGACTCACAAACCACAAGATCATGATCTGAGCCAAAGTCAGATGCTTAACTGACTAAGCCACCCAGGCGCCCCAAAGGCTTTCTTTTTATAAAATATAGAGTGATATTGTTTCACTCTTCATGTTCTTAATTTACTTTTAAACTTAGAATATATTCTATACAACCTTAATAGTAATCTCTGACGACAATAAAAAATAGGTCAAGATATAATGGCAGAACTTATAAATTAAAAAAAGAAAAAATGTCAGAACACATAAGTGATAAAAAAATATGTGACACAATGGTAGAAATAAGGTTAAGTATATCTGTTAAGAACAATAGAAGTGACTTCGGCTTCTCTGTATATTTTTAAAAAATAGTTTTAAATTAGCTTACAAAAAGCATATGCCAACCATAAAACTTATATAAACACACAGCTAAAACAAAATAACTGAATACTGAAACTGAATACTGAAAGAGTATGGAAAAGAAAGGGTGAACAGCAGATTTGTAACTCAATCCCCTCTTCCTCAGGGACACCTGAGTTAGTTTGACCTCAAGTGAAACTCCTTATAATTCTGATAGAAATTAATAGCCAGAAAAATATAATGCCTTTTCTACAGCTTCTATGTACTTATTTCTCACATAAAGAATCTGGGGCACCTGCATGGCATTAGGCTCAGGCATGATCTCAAGACCTACATCTTGCTCCCCATTGTCAGAGCTGAGCCCACTTCAGATCATGGAATCCTCTGTCCCCCTCTCTCTGCCCCTTCCCAGCTCACAGTCTCTTTCTCTGAAAAATAAATAAGCAAATTTTTTAAAAAAAGAATCCTTCTGGCAGAATATACCAGATCTGACTGGATTTTTGTTTAAATAAATAAGCTTGAATTTTAGATTGATGAACCCATACTCTGACAGATAGTGGCTGGTAGCTACATACTATTCCTAGACACATGGCTAACTGAGAGATCTTCAAAGTAAGCAGCTTTGCTGAATTAGCTCATCTCATTTAGAATCAGCCTTTGTACACTCCAATCTCAAAACAATCCCAGATCTTTCTCTACCAAAGAGCATCTGACAGATTGAGGCATCCTGATAGCTATTTAACTTAACTTAATGTTAAGGCTTCTTTCTTGAATCATTTGCACAGCCCTTCATGCAGCTTTGTGCTGGGTTAGACACTTATCTGAGACTAATGGACAATTGAGACCTTTGTGATAGACATGGCTATGATTAGTTATAAGACCAATAAGGAAACAAATGCCACAGTGGCATTATTAATTTCTGAAAAGATAGACTTTGAGACAAAGGACACTAAATGAAATCCCAAAACAAGTAACAAAAAAAGATATCTACAACTGAATATCCTTCATATATTGGATGTGGACTAAAAAATCCTTAACCAACTATTAGTAAACTGACTCCAGCAATATGCCATAACCAAATGAGATGAGGAATGCATGATTGATCTAAAAATCAAGTAATATAAGATGCCATATCAATTAAGGACAAAAATCACAACGTATGACAGAAAAGAAAGATCTCTTAACAAACCAGGTTTAGAATGGAATTTCGTAGGGACACCTAGGTGGCTCAGTAGGTTAAGTGCCCAACTTCAGCTCAGGTCATGATCTCACGGTTCTGTGAGTTTGAGCCCTGCATCAAGCTCTGTGCTTCAGGCTCAAGTTCAGAGCCTGAAGACTGCTTCGGATTCTGTGTCTCTCCCTCTCTCTGCCACTCCCCTGCTCACACTGTCTCTCTCTCTCAAAAATGAATAAACACTAAAACAAAAACAAAAACAAAAAGAATGGAACTTTGTAAGCCTCACAAAAGTATCTACAAAAAACTCAAAGCTAACACATACTTATTGGTGAAAGACTAGATGTTTTCTTTCCTAAAATCAGGGATAGGACAAGAATGTCAATTTTCAACACCTTTGTTTCAGCATTGTACTGGAGGTTCTAGTCAATGCAACAGAGAAAGAAAAAATAAATAAAAAGCATCAGATTGTAAGGGGAGAAGTAAAACTGGACTTATTCACAAATGACTTCATTCTCCATGTAGAATATCCTATGGAATTAACAGAAGAAGAAAAAAACACATTACCAGAATTAATAAACAAGCTTAGCAAGGTCACAAAATACAAGATAAAAATGCTGACTTTCTTTCTATATACCAGAAAGAAACAATAATATGAAAATGAAATAAAGAGAGAATCCATTCAGTCACACAGTATTATAATGTAGTCATACACTACAATCAAAAACGATTAAAGTACTTAGAGATAAACTTAACAAAAGAAGTGTAAGACTTGTACACAAATAACTAGGAAACATTGCAGAGAAAAAATAAAGATCTAAATACATAGAGAAATAGATAATGTTTGTGCATTGTTAACAAAATAATTTGCTTCAAATTAATCTACAAATTCAACACAAAAATCAAAATCCCTGGAGACATTTTTGTAGAATTTGACAATCTAAACCAAAAACTGACATAGAAATGTGAAGGACCTAAAATAGTCAAAATGATTCTGAAAAGAAAAGGAAAGAATTAGGCTCACATTACCTGACTTTAACACTACATGAAATTACAGTAATCACTACAGTGTAGTATGAACATAAGCATAAGACCTCAGATCAGTGGAACAGAGAAAACCCTTACATATATAATCAAATGAATTCAAACAAAGGGAATTCAATTCAGGCAATTCAATGGGGAAAAGATAGTCTTTTCAACAAACATTGGTGGACAATGCCTATCTACATACCCCCTGAAAAAAATTAATATTATCAGCTTACCTCAATTTCACAATATACCCAAAAAGTAACTCAAAATGAATGATAACCTAAATTTAAATCTAGAATACTTATAGAAAAAAAAAAGCATAAGGAAAAAAATCTCTATGATGTTAGGTTAGGCAAAGATTTCTTAATATATGACACCAAAATCAGGATTCATTAAAAAATTGAAAATTGGACTTCATCACAATTAAAAATTTTGCTCTTCAAAAGAAGATCAAAGAAAATAAAATGAAAAGACAAGTCACATTTAGAAAAATTTATTTGCAAAGCATAAATCGTCGTATATCAGATAAAGAACTTGTTCCAGAATATATAAAGAACTCTTACAAGTCAGTAATAAGAAAACAGAATAAAAATGGGCAAAAGAGGAGCACCCGGGTGGCTCAGTCAGTTAAGTGTCCAACTTCAGCTCAGGTCATGATCTCATAGTTCATGATTTATTTTATTTTTTTTTTTTGGTTTTATTTAATTTTGAGACAGAGAGAGAGAGAGCACAAATGGGGGAAGGGCAGAGAGAGAGGGAGACACAGAATCTGAAACAGGCTCCAGGCTCTGAGCTGTTAGCACAGAGCCCAATGCGGGGCTCAAACCCACGAACTGTGAGATCATGACCTGAGCTGAAGTCAGATGCTTAACCGACTGAGCCACCCAGGCACCCCTCATAGTTCATGATTTCAAGCCTGGCATTGGGCTCTGTGCTGGCAGTTCAGAGCGTGAAGCCTGCTTCAGACTCTGTGCCTCCCTCCCTCTCTGTGCTTGGTCTATCTCTCTCAAATATAAATATTTTAAAAAAATACTAAAAATGGCCAAAAGATCTGAGTAAACATTTCATCAAAGAAGATATTCCAATATCTACTAAGCACATGAAAAAAATGTTCAACATCATACTCATGAGAGAAATATAAATTAAACTCTTTTTTTTTAATATTTTTATTTATTTCTAGGAGAGAGAGAGACAGCGTGAGCAGGGGAGGGTCAGAGAGAGAGGGAGTCACAGACTGAAACAGGCTCCAGGCTCTGAGCTGGCAGTCAGCACAGAGCCCGACGCGGGGCTCGAACCCACGAACCGCGAGATCATGACCTAAGCGAAAGTCGGACGCTTAACCGACTAAGCCACCCAGGCGCCCCTAAATTAAACTCTTAATAATATATTCTCATTAGAGTGGCCATAATCAAAAGACTGATGATACTAAGTAGGGGTGAGGGTTTAAAAATACTGAACCTTTAGACAATTCTGTTGAGAACTTAAAATGACACAGCGACTTTGAAAAACAAGTGGGCAATTTTTAAAAAGTTAAATAGATACTTGCCATGCAGTGCAGCCCAGTAATTATACTCCTAGGTATCTACCCAAGATAAATAAAAACTGAGGTCCACAGAAAAAAAAAATGTACACAAATAATCATAGCAGCATTATTCATAAGGGCCTCAAACAGGAAACAATGCAAATATAGTTTAAGTAGTGAGTGACTACAGCATACCCATACAAGGAACTATTTGCAGTATAAGGGAACCATTGATACCAGCCACAACATGGATAAACTTCAAAAACACTATACAACACAAGAGAGGCCAGACAAAAGACTACATGATATATAATTCCATTTATATTAAATTTCTATATAAGGCAAACCCACAGGTTCAGAATGCAAATGAGTGGGTATGTAGGGCAGAAGAGACCAAGGACTGACTACAAACTGGCAAAAGAGAACTTTTTAAATTGATGGAAATGCTCTGAAACATTGTAATATAAACTGTTCTTAATTTTCCTACTAATACAGCATTCTGTTTAATGAGATAATTCAGCATTTCATTTAATAAGATTAAATACATACATGCATCTCATGCTATGGTTCTACTTATTGCTATTGCTATTAAACCAGAGGAAGGATATGGTCATGAGATTATAGAACCATAAAAAGTACTTTATCCCTCCATCTGAAGTCATCTTAAGCCCACTGCAGTTCACAAAAGACTAGTCTGTAACTTAAATTGAGAAACTGGCATCTTTTCTTACTGGGTACAAAATATTTGGAATTAAAATAACTGTTTCAAAGAATTATTTCATTTATTATACTAATTTTTTTTGTCAATGAAGAAGAAATAGAAGGCATTTTATCTCCAATTTAACATGACAGAAATGAAGCTTGGGGATTTATAAGTTACTGCCTAAACTCACAGAGATGTTATTGGGAACATGAACTTGAACCAGGACATGAACCTGAGCCTTTTTATTCCCACATGACTGCTTTCCTCCACTGTAATCTCACTTATCCTAAAAGAGTTCTTTTTCTCCCCCAAAGATGCAAAATAATATTTTTAATACATAATCTGTTTCAAATATATTCAAACAAATCAGGTAACAATAATTAAAAATCCTGTCTTATACTGAAACAAAGCCATCTACTTTAGTTTTTTCAGTTTTACTAAGGTAAAATTGACAAAACTAAGATTTTCAAGTATACAAAGTGATGATTTAATATATGTCTAAGTGAATCTTGTTTATACTGTACTCTGTGATCTGTGTAAGGTTGGTTTTTCTCAAGACTAAAATATGCATATAAAATGCTTACTTTAAAAAAAACTAAATACAGAAAATAGAAATAAAGGCTAGTTTCAGCATAAATAATTTTTATGGTATTATATATTCATAAGTCAAATAAACACAAGGTGATTTAAGATAAATAAAACTATGTCAACAGGAAAATATTAAAATGTTACCTCAAAATTTCACTAGTGGTAAATCTATGGACTTGGAAAGGTTAATATTTTTTCCCTCTAAGTACCTGAGTCTTCAATGGAAGTTTATATTCTGGGAAAATCTAGCAAGTTGCTTTTATTCTCAATAATTAAATTCCATGGAAGTAGGTATATATATATATATATATATATATATATATACACACACACACATTACATATATTACATTAAATCATATTTTACCTAGCTGATATGTAAACATATAACACAATTACATGTGCCTGCACCTGTTGAGAAAAAAAATCTTTTAATTTTTTAGATTGTCATAATTTTTTAATATATATACATAGGAAATATGAAAAATTTTGTAGAATCAACAAAATTCCAGTTAAATTGTAAACACTGAATCACTCAAGTAACTAATTCTGAGGGAAAATAATATTGAGCTGAATTGACAGTCTCATTCATATCATATTCTGTTTCATCATCAAGTCTAGGCAGGCAAAATTTGAGCTAGGAGAAGATTGTTCTGGATTCTGCCCACTCTCTTTCAGAGCTTTTCTTCTTTTTCATATCATCCTATTTTATTTTTCCTTGAAATGTACAGCCTTTCCTGTTCCAAAAGTGTACTGCTCACCTAACACATTCAGAAAGGATCAGATACATAAAGTCCTGCTGAAGTGTTAATGTCGTATTGAAGATCAAAAGTTTAGCTCTCTGAAATTCTCCTCATGGCTTACCTATATTAAGGAAAGGCAGTGGAAAGGGTTTTAGATAGAGATAACCAACAGACATGTTGACATTCTCAATCTTCTCTGATGACCAATCCTTATTATTTTTTTTATCATTTGGATTCATAAATGTTTACTGACTATAATTAGGCTTGATATCATAGGCTAAAGGTCACTATGTTGAAATAACTAAAATATATCTCCATTCTTAAAGATTTTAAAATAACTTGGTAACAGTCTGGCAGGACTGTATTTCATTTGAGATAAATCAAGCAGAGAAATTCTATGTCCTCTCTTTCATGCTAGTCCATTGCAAAAGAATTCTAAGAAGACATAAAAGAGCTGGGTCTTTAAATATTAATATTTGTAAGGTAAAATGGTTAATCCTGCTAATAACTTAAACCTATGGTAAACTTCTGAGATTTTTATGTATTGAATGAATATATGCATAATTAATTAGATAGAATCAGAGATGAAGAGCCTCACTTAAGCACACCATTAACATCATTATCAGAAGAGAGAGAAGATAGAATAACTTAAACAGTGACATTATTTTCAAATCATTTAAGCCAAATAATTCTAAATCCAAAAGCTTTGATCATGTATAATCCTGCTGAAAGACTGAATTGTACTCAGCCTATAATACATTATGTTGCAAAGCTGCCTCACCAGTGCATAACAGAATCTTATTTTCCATTAATTCATTTTTTTCTGAAAATGCAAACACTCCATATGCTTAATAGCCCCCAAAAAAGAATGTTCTCACATTTTAAGATTGCCCATTAGTGAGTATTTTATTTTTAAGACGCACAGACACAAAGAAAACAGTGACTCTCAAAACCATTTTTGAAAACTGACTTAACCTATGTGCTAAATCAAGAATAGTAACCTCAAAAAATATCAGTTCAATTGTGTATTTTAGCAAAACATCAACAACATATGCTGTGGTTGTAGTGACTTTTAAATTCATTTAATGTTCACAAGACTAGATTCAGAGGCAGGATGTGAAAGAAAGGGCTCTAGTAGAAGCAGAATTAGAGTAAATGGGAGGATCTCTCTATCTAGTTACTAGGACTCCCAAACATGGAAAGTTCTGCTGCTAATGGACTCCTTTCTATAAAAATTAATATAAGAATAGAAACAAACAAGGACATCTGGGTGGCTCAGTCTGTTGAGTAGCCAACTCTTGATTTTGGCTCAGATCATGATCCCAGGGTCTATGCTAAGGCGTTGAGCATGGAGCCTGCTTGATTCACATTCTCTCTCTCTCTCTCTCTCTCTCTCTCTCTCTCTCTCTCTCTCTCTCTATCTCTCTCTCTCTCTCTCCCTCTCCCCCCCGGCACTCCCCACCTCTCCCTCTGCTTGCACATACACACACTCTCTCTCAAAATAAATATTTAAAAAATAATAATTAAAAAAAGAGAAGAGGGGCATCTAGATGGAGCAGTCAGTTAAATATATAACTTTGGCTCAGGTCATGATCTCATGGTTCATGGGTTCAAGCCCCATGTCAGACTCTGTGCTGACAGCTCAAAGCCTGCTAAAGATTCTGTGTCCCCTTGCTCGTGCTTTCTCTCTCTTTCTCTCTCTCTCTCTCAAAAATAAATAAACATTTAAAAAAAAACATAATAATCAAGAAAAAAAAAGCAACAAATAAGATACTAAGGGCCATAAAACTCTTTCATATTCTAGGCACTGTCAAAAAGGAAGCCACTAGCCACATGTGACTCTCTAAATTTAAACTTTTTAATCAACTAAAATGAAATAAAATTTAAATACAGTTTATTAGTCACACTAATCATGATTCAAGTGCTCAAAAGCCACATGTGGTTAGTGACTACAGTACTGAACAGCACAGACAAACTTTCACATCATCACAAAAGTTCTATCAGCACTGTTCTAGAACTTCACACCAGCAGGGACCATGTGGATTTAAGTCACTAATATAAATGCCTAGCACAGTATCTGACATATAGTAGATACTCAATAAACATTAATCTAATTAATTAACAACCAATGAACAGCTGTTTGATTCTTTTCTTTTGTAGTCCCACAACTCCACCTAAGACTGAATAAAATCACCACTAATTAGATGATTCACAGTCTTGAAGACCCACTATCCCATGTAAATCCCCACTTCCTACCAAAATGGCTGATACTGGAAGGTGATTTTTGAAAGGTTAGGTAAGTGCACTTTAACATACCACATTTAATCCATTTTCAGTAAGTGATGTTTCTTACCTATTTTGTTTATTCTGCACATCAGAATCTTTACTGTAAAACTCAGGTCGTATACTTTTAACTACAAATATTAAGAATTAGAGAGGTGCCTGGCTTGTACATAATATATTCAGATATATAATATATTATGAAATTCTAATATTGCTTTCTAATTTTCCTTCAGAGGAAATTTTGAAACTCTTAAACAACTATAGTTAAGTAACTGTTCCTGTTTGGGTTTGTTCTAGCTTCCTCCTGGTGTGTTCCATATTCTTTTGTTCATCTATATGACTCCATAGGGATGAAGATGTGTATGCATATGAAATAAAATTGCTACTATTATTTGCAAACTTCCTCAGCTACTACCAACAATTGCTCCGAGTTGACTTTAAATACCTGTACTTTTCAACAGATTGACTTGCAAGCATTTTCCTCTGCCTAATCTACAAACTATGTATCATCAATTACATTGTGACTGAACCTCTGTCTTTTGGATTCAACATTCTATGCAATCTAAGTACTGCCTCTTTTGTTTTCCCTGCCCTGCTCTAGTATGACAGAAATGGGTCTGTGCCATTGCTGACAGATGTCCATTCCACAGTAACATGGAAGATAGCATGGTATTTCCTTCATGACACCTTTTCCACAGCTTGTAACCCACCAACACCACCCAAGCAGCATACGAGAAGCAAGGTAGGATCTCACAAGGGGGAAGCAGATGTAGGGCAGTGGGCTGGGCAATTCAGGAGACAGGGAGTTGACTGAAAAATATCAGTCAACAACTAATTGCCAAACAAAGGGATCTGTATTAAAAAGTCTTTGCTGTACTCCCGTGTTCACTGCAACATGATTGACCATATCCAAGATAAGGAACCAACTTAAATGGCCATTAACAGATGAATGGATAAAGATGTGGTATACATATACAATGGAATATTATCCAGCTATAAGAAAAACAGGAAATCCTGCCATTTGTAACAACATGGATGGCCCTTGGGAGCATTATGCTTAAATGAGATGTCAGAGACAGAAAGACGAATACTGCATGGTATCACTTATATGTGGAATCTTAAAAAAAAAAAAAAGAAAGAAAGAAAAGAAAAGAAAATTCTAACTCATAGAAATAGAGAGTAGAAAAGTGGTTGCCAGGAACTTAGAGGGTGGGGGAAATAGGGAGAGGTTGTTAAAAGGATATACGCTTTCAGCTAGATCAATAAGATCTCAGGATCTAATACAAAACATGTTGACTATACTCAATAATACTGTATTACATAAATTGAAATTTCCTAAGAGTAGAATTTAAATATTCTCACCCAAAAAAGTAAGATGATGAATGTGTTAACTAGATGGAGGGCATCCTTTCACAATGTATACATATAGTAAATCACCACAATGTACACTTTAAGTATCTTTAAATTTTGTATGCAAATTCTACCTCAGTAAAGCTGAATTTAAAAAAAAAAAAACCCTCTGAACCAATTGATTCAGTGTGATTTCCTACACGCACATGCATACAAAAATGACAGTGGGTTTGGGAAATATAAAAATGATACTAACCTTGTCATCCCGTTCTTTATTTCAATATTTTATAAAACATACATAGGAAGGACTAACATCTTCCCAAAGATCATAAGATAATTAATGTTTGTATCCAATTCCATTGCCTGTTGCAATTCTGACTTCCCAAGCACTATATATGATTTGGTTAATAGTCATTTTTAATATTGTATGTATATACACATACAAACACACACACACACACACACACACATACACACACACACTACTCAATTACTAGAAACTCTTTTGAAATAGTTTCAGGCAAAAGTTTCATATAACTGAGCTCTAAAGTAGTTTCACATAACTGAGCTCAGGTATATGGACAAAAGAAGAAAAAGAGAGGTTGAAATCTAGGTATAGAAAGAAGAGAAGGGCATCAGCAAATAAAAGCAAAAGTCTTAGTGTTAGGCCCAGCAAGTACTCAAATACAGAAGTACTTAAAGGTAGGACTGCTGAATTGCTTGATTTTTTTTTTTTTCAGTCAAGAATCAGCAGCTACTATTGACTAGAATATTCACTACATGTGGTTACAAAAATGGGTTGATAGTTATATTCTTCAGTGGTGGGGAGTTCCAGGTTATCCTCAAAACTAGCTCCAAGTAGAAACCGTTAAAACAACCTTATCTCCCTTGGTGATGTTCACCTTCTGCCTCATCAGCGCACTTCAATTTTTACAGCATCATTTGTTTCTCCAGCATCTCAATTTTCCTCTCCACAGACCCATGAGATTTAATCACACATGTAACAAAAACCTTATGTTCTATTTCCTCTTTTTCAAGTGCTACAATTTCACATCTGTGCTTCCTGCCCACATCACCACAGGTTTGCTTGTTCAAAACTTCAGACATATTTCATGCTTTTTTTTCTCTATGATCTTCTCATTTCCTTCTCTCTTCCAAACAACCAAAGTTCACCATCGGCCTTGGGCCTCCAGCCACACCACATGTCACTGTCTCTTTTACCCTAAGAAGTTTCTCTCCATTTCTTCGGGCTTGGAGAATGTTATTTCCCTGCATATTTCCAATTATTTTGCCCTGATGCATTTATAGCCTGAGTTGTTAATGGGTATTATTTTTTAAAAAAAGGTCCTGAAGTCAACAACTCACATTAATAAAAACCCCAGGAGAACAGTAGTCTGTCCCAGATCTAACTTAAATTCATGCCTGATTTCAAAGTATGATTCTATTCTACCTATAAGAAAAAGTGTTATGTTTCAACTGGGTCCAAGTGGAGAAGCACTCAGTTAGGGTTCATTCTTAAGGAGTCAGGGGCTGGGAGGGGTGGGGGTACAGGGAGTGGGGTATTAGAGGCACATTACACCTCTTTTTTTTTTTTTATCGTATTTCTCTCAGAAAATTCCATCAAAGAATTTTTGTATCTAATCAATAGGACAACAGGCGAGTGAGGCAAAATTTCCAATTTGCCAGAACTAAAAAACAGTAAGTTATTTTAGCCAATGTTCCATACTCACAGTTCACTGTATCCTGGAAGGTCCTTTTTTATATCCTGAACTTAAACTAAGCCTTGGATCCCCTCTACCACATTTCTCCCTTAGGCATTTAAGGAATGTGGGATTACCGTTTAAGTCATTCCTGCCCTCAAGCCCTCACGATTAGGAGCCAGATGAGACATAAAAAAATGGTACCTTTATCAAGCAGTGCCAATGACACCATTCCTTCTTTTCCCTGAAGGGATCACTTTATCACTTAAAAAATATATAGCTAAAAATAAATGACTATGTGTATCCATTCTTTTATGGTTGGTCAAGACCTTGAATACATTAGATTATGTTTGATAGGAGTTTAAGCTCCAAGAGAGTTGTGATGGATGGTCCCATATGCATAGAAAGGGTGATATGACTAGATAATCCAAGAATAAAATCAAAGAAATTATTTTCCCCATGCAAAAATTAGCTTACATGGACTTACTACTTACAAAAAAGAAAGAGAAGAGAAGAGAAAAAAAAAAGAAAGAAAAAGGAAAATAGAGGCCATGATATTTTGATGGTAAGAATTTTCAAAAGATAGCTACTTTATACTAAAAGTATATTCACTGTCATCTAAGAAACTATAAATTCCCTGGGAGATTAAGGGGTGCTGTTTTAACTCCCCCAGAATAACCTCACTGACCCATTACCTTTCAGTCCATATGTCCAACCAACTCTTTCCCAAATAACTGGAATGATACAGCAAGTTGTTCCAGTTTGTGAAAGGAATATTGAAACAGTATTTGTAAATTTATAGATGTTACTCATTGGGAGCTTCAGTAAATAAAAGAATCACTTTGTGAGGTTTCACAGTTCTTTAAAAACACCCAGATTATCTCAAAGAGTTGTTAAATTCTGCACTAAATGTGTTTTAGCAAAAGCTGAATATAAATAAGAACCTGCTTTAACTCAAACACTTTTCCGTGAAAAGTCAAATCATTATAAGGTAAAACAAGTTGGCCTTCTAGTTCAGAAACAAATTCTTCACAGAATTGAGGGCCAAAATTCACCAGAAACATGTATATATTTCATGTTTTATCATGAACTAGAATTAATTTCCAGTAAGTCTACATGCAAACTCATTATGACAAAGCTATAACCTTACTAAAAAACGCACTTGTATACTTGAATACTAAAGTTTCCCAAGAGCAGTCAGGTCCTGAGGTTTTAATTCACTTCACTTCACTAATACTCAGACCTTGATTTTTTGCTGCTAATTTATCTTTCCTATGTGCTTTTTTATAAGTAAAAATATATTTTTACTTTGCTTCTTTACTATATAAAATACATTTTCTATCAAATTAGCTATCTATTGTGTATAACCAATTACTATAAAACATAGAAAGTTAGAACAATATAGCTTTAATGCTGGGAGCCACACCGGCCTCAATGGATGACAGTCATAGTGAGTAAATGGCAGCATTTGCAGAGCTCCTGCCCTGAGAAACGAAACCTGGTATCTCTTTCTGCTACTACCAGCTCATGTTGGAAATGAACCTTCTGGTATTGACCAGGCCTCACAATATTCCAAATCAGACCGATATTCCCCACACAGATACCTCAGAAGGGAAAGTATATTCCATGGATGCCTCGATGGCTCAGTCAGTTAAATGCCTGACTTTCGCTCAGGTCATGATCTCACAATTCGTGGGTTTGAGCCCCGCGTCGGGCTCTGTGCTGACTGCCAGCTCAGACCCTGGAGCCTGTTTCAGATTCTGTGTCTCCCTCTCTCTCTGACCCTCCCCTGCTCATGCTGTCTCTCTCTCTCTCTCAGAAATAAATAAAACATAAAAAGAAATTAAAAAATAAAAAGAAAGAAAAGTATATTCCTGCCTCTTCAAAAGAGATTTTAGATGAAAGCATTGTGGATGATTGTCAAAAGGCTCTTCCTATGGGCCTTGTAGATTCAAGAGTTAGATAATAAAGGGGGTTAAGAACACAAGAGTTACAACTGAGCCTGGCTCCAAGACAAAGAACCTAATTTAGAGTTAAGGAACAGATAAGGGCAGAACTTAAGTTAATACTTATACCTTTTCTATTATGAAGAGTGATACCATCAACAATCCTCTACATCTTCTATTTCCTATCTTTGTGAATTAATCTTCAAAGTAAATCTTTTAAAATGGTCACTAGGTAAGTACATATTTAATTTCATTAGGCTTGCAAAATTTTCTTCCAGAGGTTATAGTGTTTCTCCTCAAACCAATCAATAAAACCCAAAATATTTGTTTCTCCATAGTCTTACCAACAAAGTATATTGTCAAGCTTTTATGTTTTGCCAGTAGTTCAATCTTTCCATATATTTAAAAACCATTAGATATATTTTTCTGTGAACTGTTTAAGTCCTTTGCCCATTTTTTCCCATCAGGTTGTGTCTTTTCCCCCTTTCACTTTTTATGATCCCCTTTAAATGTTAAGAGAGTTGGCTTCTTGTCTATTGTAAAAGTGGTAAATATTTTCTCTCAATTGGTCATTTGTCTTTTGACTGCTGATTTTTTTTCCCATCCAGAAGTTACATGTCAACAATTTTATCATTTATTGTTTTATTACTTCTGAATTTTGAGTCATAAATAGAAAGCCTTTCCCATACCAAAGCTATAAAGGAATTTGCTAATGTTATATTCTGGTACTGGAATAGTGTCCTGTTTTTTTACATTTAAATCTCTGATACATTTGCAGTTTATTCTAGTGTTTCATGCAAAGCATAGACCTGATTTTATCATTCTTCTTTTTTTTTTTTTACAAATAGTTTATTGTCAAATTAGTTTCCACATAATACCCAGTGCTCATCCCCACAAGTGTCCTCCTCCATGCCCATCCCTCCTCCCCCCCACATCCATCAGTCCTCAGTTTTTGTCAGCATTCAAGAGTCTCTCATGGTTTGCCTCTCTCCCTTTCCCCCACCATTTCCGCCCTTCTTCTCCCCCTTGGTCCTCTGTTAAGTTCCTCCTAATCCTCCTATACGTGCACACATATGATATTTGTCCTTCTCTGCCTGACTTATTTCGCTCAGCATAACACCCTCAAGGTCCATCCATGTTGCTACACATGGCCAGATTTCATTGTTTCTCACTGCCATGTAGTATTCCATCATATAGATAAACCACATCTTCTTGATCCATTCATCTGTTGATGGACCCTTAGACTCTTTCCATGTTTTAGCTATTGTTGAGAGTGCTGCTATGAATGATTTTATCATTCTTCAAATGTCCTGTTTTCTCAATGCTATTTATTTTAAAAGTTCTTTTCCACAGAGGCTTTAGATACTATCTTTGTCAGATACTAAGTTTCAACATGTACTTGGGTCTATTCCTGGAATTTTCACTTTTTCCCTTAGACTATCTAATTAAGAACTAATACTATATTGGCTTAATTATAGAGGTTTTATAGAACATTTCAATATCCCCTTCATTCCTGTTCTTTTTCAGAACTTTTTTGGTTCCTTTTTCATGACTTTTCCCCATCAACTTTATTAGCAACTTGTCTAACTCAAAAAAGGGGGGAAGAAAAGACTTTTCTCCATTGTTATTGGGATCATGTTGAATTTCTAACAAGAAAATTGACATCTCTATAATGAAGTTTGTTCTATCCAAGAACAAAGAATGTCACTTCATTTGTTCAAGTGTTTAAAGTTTTCCTCATATAGCTCTTTCACATTTAATATTAGTTCTATTTTATGCTACCATTGTACCTAGGATTTTTATTTCATTAATCTCTTAACCAAAAATACATAAACTATTGATTTTTTGTGCATTAATTTTACATCTTATCACAATACATCAATATATCCCAAAGCACATAGACATATTATGCCTATTCATAACTGAGTAAATGGAAATTTGGAAGATTTCAAGGTCACCCAAGATGTATCCCTAGCCTAAATGCTAGAAATTCTAGTCATTCTTAAAATCCTATTAAAGAATTCATTACTACTAGCTTTAAGGGTAAAGAAAGTTTAATGATCAGAGTGCTTTTTGAAATGTTCCAATTAAATTATAAACAGGAAGGAAAATAACTGGTTTTATTATACAGCTTAAATCAGTTTTTATTAAAACTGAGTTAATATTTTAAATAGCTAATATTATTTTGAAAACAAAATGGTTGAATAAATTTTACATGCTTCAGACAGCACAATACCAAGCTTACAACTATAACAGATATCATATTGAAAGAAATAAAGTTTACACACAGTGAGTGAGCAAACAGGTGAATAATACTAATAGGCTCCAGGCCATTTATCCATTAAAGTAATGAATGCCACCTCATATTCATTTGGTCAGGAAGAAAAATCTAAGCAGCTTCTGTCCACAAAGATCAATATTTCTTGCTGATTAATGAAATCAAATCACAAAAGCAAGCAACTTTTATTGATGGTTTTCTCTTAAACTACTAAATCTGCTTTCTGACAGGCAACGAAATAATAACACATAATATCAGAATCAGACTCCATGATCACCCACAGAAACTCACTGAAACCCAAATGAAGATAAAGACCCATATATGCCATTTGCTCGAATCCTTAAATAGTTAAAATTAGATCACTTTGGATGGTTATTTTTAGCCCAAACACATAAGCCAAAGAACACTGAATACAAATCAATTAAGTTGTCAGAAAACCTCTTCAACTCCGGCCCTATAATGTGAAAACTATGTTATGCAAAATTGCTGAGGTTAAAACTGCAACACCACTTTAGGAAGAACGTAATTTTTTTAATGCACATTAAAAGGAAAAATTTCAGATGTAGCAAATGTCCTTGAGTTCTTTATATAAACAGGTTTTGAATGTAGTAATGAGAAAGAAAGAGCCCAGTGGATTTATATGGCTATAACTGTGGCTCACTTTAACATAACAATAACAATAACAACAACAACAACAACAACAACAACTTATAAGGATACCTTCCCGTTCACCTAATTCCATATCCACCTTCCACTTTTGTATTTAACAGTCTCAAGGCATTTTATCCTCCCTCACTGTATAGCACTTTAATCCCAACATATGTATTTATTTTTCTCTATAATAACCCAATAAGAGTATATAACTTAGCCTCATTTTTCTTTTTTTTTGGAAGTATTTAGGGAATAACAATAAATAAAGCTTTGACAATTAAGATAATTTGACACAGCTTTATTAAACTTTACTGAACTCCATCAAGTTCATTGTTTATAGGGCTGAGGATCTTAACACAACTCAAAAACCAATTTATACAGTGTCTGATATTATACATGACTAGGTTAGTTCAGGTATAGTTTTTAGAACAGTCCAGAACCAGAAAATAGTAGTTATACAAGAAGTTTTAAAGGATTATATAAAACCACAAAAAAGTTGAACTTTAAAAACTATTAAGAGCATATATATTCAAAAGACAAGGAAAAACTGATAGCTTTGTAGTGCAAGATAAAGCTTTCCACCTGTTCTCTTTTACAGCCAAATGGACCTATGCCCATGATGGAAGATCCATCATTCCAAAATTTCAAACAGGCCTTTTTCCCCCCATAATCAGAAGCCTGTACAATAGTCAAAAACATATCTGACAAAACAGACCTTGTGTCATGTATTGCTGTTTACTCTTGAATGCATTTCACAGCTGGAATAAGTCTTTGTTTTACCAACTCTAGCCCACAAAAAAAGCTCACTTGTCAACCCACATAGAAAATAACTCAAATTGCTTCTTTACAACTCAAGATTATAGAGTGGTGGCAACCCTTTTATCCACAGTACCTTAGCAATGCCAATTTATTTCTGACTTTTACATTTTAAAGCATCCAAATCAGATGGTTTGGCAACTCTCAAATAAAAATTCCTAGTAAGCATTAAAAAAGTAAGAATCAAAAAGTGGTCCCTTATCACCAAGGTCATGCATAAAAATGTAGGAGTTACCAACTGCTCAATGAGTAAGTGAATTTACATTAAAGGTTAATATATTCAGTCTTGCAGTTCAAGAATAAGCCATCTGGTTTCAAATGCAAAGTTGAAATGAGTCTATAAAAAGGTAAAGATTCTGGAAAACAGATAGCTCAGAAATCCACATCCAGCAATTTCAAACATATCACTGCTTCTTTTTTAGGAAAAAAAAAAGGCGTCTATAATTTATATCCAAACCTACCAAGTAAGCACTTGCCCTCTACACATCTATCACTGACAAACAGTGAATAAGGTGTCCCTATCTCTGGATTTCAATCTACCAGGAGTCATTGGCGTTTTAATGCGTCAGTGCATCCGTCAGTTAGACCTATCTCTGCCCTAAGAAGAGAATTACATTCCTGGTCTCTCTTCCTCTTGCCACCGGTGGGCATCTCCCTCTCCAGGCTGTGGCCATGCAGGGCTATGACAAAGAGGTAGGAGCCTGTGGCCTCACCTCCATGACAACCCTGAAAAGCACTGCCCTTTTTCAACTTACCAGCAATCACTTGCTACTCTTGTAGCACCGCCATACATTCACCAAGTGCCACTTTCTTAACCTTGTGGAAACTCACCAAACAACTTCAAGTAAGGCCCAGAATTAAAGGTTAAAACAAAATGCGCTGGTCTCCCAATGCCCACTGTATCAGTTATCTGTTGCAATAGAACAAGCCACTCTAAAACTTGGTGGCTCAAAACAAGTAAAAGCTACAACTTCTCACAATTCTGAAGGTAGAATGGGTGGTTCTTCTGTTCCGTGCATTCTGACTGGGGTCACTCATGCAGCTGCATTTATCTGGTGGCTGAGCTGGGCTGGAACAATGAAGAAGACTTCATTCATGTGGCTGGGCCTTGGCATGATTACTGGGTGGGCAACTTGTTCTTTACTCCATGTGGCCTCTCCGTCCACATGACTCATATTCTACAGCATCTCCACAGCATTCTTCTCACTAATGGAATGGCCTGGATTTACCTACATCATAGCAGCTGAGTTCCAGGAGAGCAAAGACTAAAGCTGCCACTCCCTTTAAAACCAGGTCCAGAAGTCACTCAGCATCAGTTCTTTCTCTACAGTGTCCTATTGGTGGAAGCAAGTCACAAGGCCAACGCCGCTCAAAGGTGGGGGTGGTGCAGGAGATGGATCCCACCTCTTGATGTGTGGACTAAAATGCACATACAGGAAACAGGAAATTTGGGGCAGCTATCCTTTGAAACTACCCACTACATACCAAGCACAACTTGAATGAAAATTCTTCTAAAGAAAGAAAAAAGGTTTCCTTAAGTAATACGGTAACAAATATCTACTTGTTAGTTCTTTGCTAGCATATGAAAGTCATTAATGATAGAAGAAAGAAATGGCAAGGGAAGTCAGCTTTTATTTAATGCTATGATATTTAGAAATCGGGACAGCATGACATGTTTCCTTTATTCTTAGTATGACTCAATACCATGATTACTAGAAATATCCCTGCAGTAACTGGTAAGAATTACACTGCTACATCAGTCCTTTCCCAATTTGGCTTGCTTTTGATGGTAATCATCCATATTCTACTAAAGTAAACCCAGAGGTCCAGAAATCAGAATAGGCATGATGTAAAGGAATCAGAGCACCTTCCCCAAATGTACAAGTCAGATAGGCTGTCTGTAACTGCACTGGTAGCTGTGTTAATACTGAGCTAATACAGTTTTCATTGCCCAGAAATTGAGTATTCTCAGGGTGTAGGCATGTTTGGAAAGAAAATGGTGCTATGATATCAGTTCTCGGTTGTGAGTACCACTTCATTTTTACAACCAAAATATGAGGCTATTTTCCCCCCAATAACCTCGTATCCAATGTCCAGGAGATAGAAGGAAAAAGGGATCAAAATAAAAACAGAGACCCTCCTAGAGATAAAAGAAGAAGAGGAGCTACCTGCCTAAAGAACCGTTTCTATACAGTAAAATCCTGACTAGCCCCTACAGCCTTTCTCTTTAAAAGAATTAACAGTAATTGGACCATGGTGTCAATATTGCTACAATACTGAACAAGCCCACAATACTAGCAAGGAAGCTGTCAGGTCACTGTTGCCCCAAGACTCATTCACTCATTATTTCATTACCCAAACAGCAACTTCTAGCCTCTTGGGATACACCAATGAAAACAAATGAACGAAGTTCCCACACACATGAGGCTTATAATGAAAACCGGCCAGTTCACCCAAGTGTGAAGTCCTAGAAACCATGTGAAAACTTGGGTATCAAGGAAGCAGGTGTGAGACAGACATAAAAATAAATAATAAACATGATAAATAAGTTACATTGTGTGTTAGAAATAAGAAGTGCTACTTTTGAAAAAGAAAAGTAGAGCAAGGGGAATCCAGACAGTTGGGCAGTTGGGTAGGGGTGGGAAGAGGGGTCAGGAAATGAAGCCTTATTGGGAGGATGTCATTTGGGAAAAGACTCAAAGGATCTGAGAGAGTGAGCAAAAAGGATACCTAGTAAAAGAGTGAGGAAGACAAAGGAAAGAGCAAGAACATTCCTGTAGGGGCAAAAGCAGAGGCCAGTAAAGGTAGAATAATAAAAGCAAGGAGAAAAATAGGTAGAGGTAAGATCAGAGAAGTAACAGGGCACCTGGGAGGCTCAGCGTCTGACTTTGGCTCAGGTCACGATCTTGTGGTTGGTGAGTTCGAGCCCCGTGTCAGGCTCTGTGCTGACAGCTCGGAGCCTGGAGTCTGCTTCAGATTCTGTGTCTCCCCCTCTCTCTGCCCCTCCCATACTTATGCTCTGTCTCTCTCTGTTTCTCAATAATAAATAAACGTTATAAAGAATTAAAAACAAACAAACAAAAAAGAGTTTCTCTCTCAGAAACAAAAAAGAGTTCTCTACTCAGAGAAGAGTATGAGATCACGTAGGACCTTAAAGCCAATTAATTATTTTGACTTTCTCTGAGGAGAAAAGGGGACTACTGCAGGGTAGGTACTGCTGAGGAAAGAGCACATGATCTGACCTATTTTTAAAAAAGATTACTCTAGGGATGCTGGGGTGGCTCAGTCCATTAAGTGGACAACTCTTGATTTTGGCTCAGGTCATAATCTCACCATCTGTGAGACTGAGCTCTGCATTGGGCTCTGCACTGATAGCACATAGCCTACTTGGGATTCTTTCTCTCAAAATAAGTAAACATTAATTAATTAATTAATTAATTAATTAAAATAAAAAGATCACTCTGGCTGCTGTGTTAGGAACAGACTACTGAGGGGGGAAAGATGTAGTGGACGATGGTAGGAAGAGAGACAAATTAGTTTAGGATACTCTTACATAGAGTTATATAGACGAGAGTTCATAATGCTTTGGGCCAGACTTGTAGAATGAAGTGGTAAAAGTGATTGAAATTGAGTATATTTTGAAATTACAGTCAACAAGAATTCCTAATGGATTCAGAATAAGGTTTGAGTGAAATAGAGAAATAAAGAATGGGCGAATCACTTTTCATTTATCAACTCAAGTGATGAATGTGCCATCAAATGAAATAGGGAAGGCTGGCTGAGTGGGTTTGGAAGGCACAAGTTTTAGACCTGGTTTAAGATGTCTGTTAGGCATCCAAGGGAAGAAGTCAGGTCAGTACTTAAATACTGACATCTGTACTTCAAGCTGGAGTCTGGGCTGGGGATATAAATTTGGGATTTGTGCACATGAAGGTGGTACATAAGCTATGAGAGTGGGTGCGCCTGCTGCAGGGGTGAGCACACTGGGGCACTGCAGCCATTAGAGCACAGAGAGGGCAGACAGCACCCGAGACTGAGAACTGCCCAGTTCACACAGCGTGAAGTCCTAGAAACCTTGTGAAAAATTGGGTATCAAGGAAGCAGGTGTGAGCAACTGCGTAAAATGCTCTGAGAGGTCAAGTAAGAGGAACACTGAGAAACAGCCATTGAAAACCAAAGCAAAACCAAAACAAAACAAAACAAAAACATTATTTCCCAAGCACAATGCCAAACTGTCCTGTGAGATAGTGTCTAATCATGTCCTGATAACTATAGAAATTCAAATTTTCTAGTCCCAAATTCTTCTACTTAAGGTTAAGGGGAAAGCTATTAAGTAAACTGGGTTTCTGCCAGATGCAAGTGAAAATGTTATTTTTTGATTCCTAAAATCAACATGGCATGACCATATGCCTTATGCTTAGTTACTTCAATAACAGCATTTCCTACAGTGCAGGACGCAGTCTGATTGTTAAGTTCAGACCCAAGGCACCAGTGCCCATCTGCTTGAAATCTCCTTTTCCCTAGTTTCCTTATCTATGGGAAATGATTTGGGTAAAAGAAAATAAAATCTTTAAAAAACAGAGATGATACAAGGCAAAAAGCTAACCATGAACTGTAAGAGCAACACTGTGACATCCCAAAACTGAAAAAAAATAAAAAAAAAAAACCACTGAGAAAAAAAGCTTAAATGCTATCTTTATTTCTTATTTTTAAGTTATCTTTTTTCCTTAAATCAAGTAACAGGCTACAAGCCATTAAAAAGAACTCATACACAGAAAAATATACTCTCAAAAAAGAATTTTACCACTGTCTAGCTAACACCTATGTGTTACATATGGCAAGTATGTTAAGAATGTTACTGTTACTTTAACAAGGCTGTGAAGATGACCCTTAAAATGCCATGGTAATTTATTTTTCCCAGGATAGGAGAAGGAAGGAAGGAAGGAAGGAAGGAAGGAAGGAAGGAAGGAAGGAAGGAAGGAAGGAAGGAAGGAAGGAATCAAAATTATAAACTCTGTAGCATTTTATCACATTTCCCTAGATGCCACGATTTTCTACAAACCCATTACACTATCATCTTGTCATCCATCTTCCTGCTACAAGAATAAAGTGTTCATTACTATACACATTAGCTATATTTCTAAAGAAGCAGTGTACAGGGGTGCCTGGGTGGCTCAGTCAGTTAAGCGTCGGACTTCAGCTCAGGTCATGATCTCACAGTTCATGGGTTCGAGCCCCGCGTTGGGCTCTGGCTGACAGCTGAGAGCCTGGAGCCTGTTTCAGATTCTGTATCTCCCTCTCTCTGACCCTCCCCTGCTCAAGCTGTCTCTCTCTCTCTCTCTCAAAAATAAACAAAAAATAAAGAAATAAAGAAACAGTGTACAAATAGAATAATATTTGCCTTATTATTGAGATTATGATTTTAGAATTCTGTTCACATTGAAGTGAGACATCCTTTAAAATTATCTTTCAAAATGAAACATAATCAATAATAAGATATTCATTGAATGCTAGTACATGTCAGTCAGCAATGCAGGCACTGCCAGTTCACTCTCCCTTACAAGGAGTTGTGACCTCTGTGCAGTGATAAACATATATGGGCCTGAGGGGCACCTGGGTGGCTCAGTTGGTTGAGTGCCCAACTTCGGCTCAGGTCATGATCTCACATTTTGTGATCTGGAGCCCCACACTGAGCTCTAGGAAGACAGCTCGGAGCCTGGAGCCTGCTTCAGATTCCGTGTCTCCCTCTGTCTCTTTCTCTATAAAAAACAAAATAAACATTTAAAAAATTTTAAATATCTGTATCTATATATGGCCCTGAAAAGTAAAAAAAAAAAAAAAGAACTGGGTAACATTAGTACTAAGTAAGTGATACAGAAAATTAGTGTTATAGAGCCTTAAGGCTACAAAAGATGATTCCCAAAAGATACAGTCTAGACAGCATCCAAAAGGCAGTGAGTCTTCTCCAGGGCCATCCATAGGAGTAGGAATTGAACTTAAAGGGAAGAGAGAGGACAGGGCATGGATAATGGCAAAGAGATGATATTGTTCTACGTCAGTGACTAGATAAGACCAGTGAGGTGGAAAATTCAAACTGGAAGATAAAGATCGAAAACAAAAGGAAACTAATAGCTACACGCTAAGGACTGCCCCAGTGTTATTCTCTCCCCCTTGTTCCTCTCTTCTCTCCCTACTCCTATCCCACCCTCTTGAATTAGCTATGGTCTTTGGAGTCAAAGAAACTTGAGTCCCAGTCAGTTATATTTCTCAATGTCTACATAATCTAAGAAAGTTATTTAATTATCTGGGCTTCAATTTCCTAATATGTAAGTGGTGACAATTATATCTACTAAAAAAATCTAATTTTTTCAATAATAATAATAATGCCTAGTATTGTGCTACATGCCATGCTCAGGTTATTTACATTGTCTCACTTAATCCTTACAGTTACCCTCCAGGTGCATGTTATTCCCTTTGTGCAGGTGAAAAAACTGATAAGCAAGTCAAATCACTTAGCCCAGATCATACAAGTAAAAATTAGCAAAGCCAGGAGAGATTAAAGGTATTACTAACCCCAAAGCCCCCTCATCTTTGGCCATTCTGATACATTAGTGATAATTAAATGCAAGACTTTATTACAATGTCTACAGACATAGCTACTGCTGATACCATTAGTCTCCAAAATTCCATAAGATGGTTCTTGTTTATTACTATTGGTTTGGTGTTATTATTGTTGTCATCATTCATGAGAAAATCAGTTGTTTGTTTTTTTCTTAACTTAGCCCATGTGATGGGGCACCTGGGTGGCTCAGTTGGTTAGGCATTCAAGTCTTGATTTTGGCTCCCAGTTGGTGGGAATGAGCCCTGCGATGGGCTCTACACTGTCAGCATGGAGCCTGCTTGGGATTTTCTCTCTTCCCCTCTCTCTCAAAATAAATAAATAAACATTTAAAAAAAAAAACACAAACTTAACTGATATGACTTTGCTGATAACTGACAGAATAAATGTTGGCTGAAGTTGGGTTAACAAAGTTTTTAAATTTTGAATTGAGAAGTTTGTTCATTTTCCTTTGTCCATGGAACACTATTGCAGTGTTTTGGGGGTTTTTGTTTTTTGTTTTGTTTTGTTTTGTTTTGTTTTGATGTAGAAATAAAATAATAAAGGCATTCATTCAGAGGGGTTAATCTGTTTCTTGAAGTTTTTACTTAACAGTCTCCTAACAAAATAAAAATTTTCAGTCTTTGGGCCTCCTCAGTAGTCCACAAATCCCATAACATTTTATTGCATATGGTGGAAACATTTCTTCCCACTAGTGGCTTCTCGCTAGCCTGGACTAAAAGCCCCTTAAAATTAGAACTCATTTCCTTTTTATCTTTGTATTTGGTAGACAAACAAATAGATGAATGAGATAAATAAATTCAAATGGAAGCACTTTTAGGAGCCTACATGACAGCTTCAGGGACTTATGAACCCCATTAAAGTTTGTACAAAATATGGACTGCATGAGATTAAGTGGATTTTCAAGAGAAACGTTCCATGGTTCTCATCAGATTCTCAGGAAGCTTCGGGGTTCATGAACATTAAGCACCATTAGACTCAAGGTAGGAAGACTGTTAAAAATAACTGAATTTGTACAGAAAAAAAAGTTATATGGGACTAGATTAGTGCTATGGCAATAGATATGGAAAGAATATAGTAAGTGACATTCCATAAAGAAGTCCACAAAATTCAATACCTAAAAACAGTAGTTATTAGGTCTAATATTATACTAAATATAATAACGTACAATGTCATTGTCTATGGTTAGTTCCAGTAAGATGTGGCGTGGTGTGACTTTTCCAAAGACCTGACTTTTTAAAATGTCTAGTAAGTGCTTAAAAACTTAAAATGCTTGTACTGCTTTCCTACAATAAATTTACACAATCTTTTAGCAAGTTTTATTCAACAAATATTTATTGAATACTGATTTGTGTGAAGTTCAAGAAATTAGAGAGATAGAAAGAATAGAGATTTTCTCACTTTTGGCTAGAAATATGGTGTAATTTTACTTTAATGAAAAGGAAGCCAGAAATTTTTAAAGTATACTTAATGTACAACTAATATGATGTGGCTTGAACTGTGTACAGTGCCATTCTAGTAAGATTGAGGCTATTGGTTCATCTCTGCATTGGGAGGTTAAGATTAATCATCTTACTCTCTTGCTCTTATTTCCCTCCCTTCTCTCAGTATTTTTATATGACTTATATAAAGTTTTAGAGAATATTAAATGAGAAGTCAAAGAGAGGACTCCAAGTACAAAGACAGAGGAAGGGGACTGAAAAAAATAAAGGCCAGCCAACATTGCTGCTAGTTGGAAACTTACAGTGATATCCACATAAGAATTTCAAGGTATGGGGTGCCTGGGTGGCTCAGATGGTTAAGCCACTGACTTTGACTCAGGTCATGATCTCACAGCTCATGAGTTCAAGCCCTGAGTCAGGCTCTGTGCTGACAGCTCAGAGCCTGGAGCCTGCTTAGGATTCGGTGTCCCCCTCTCTCTCTGCCGTCCCCCGACCCAACTTGCACTCTGTCTGTCTGTCTCTCTCAAAATAAATAAAAATATTTTTAAAAAATTAAAAATAAAGAAAAAATTTCAAGGTATAATTTCTACTAATAGATAAATATTTTTCGCCGATTTCTCTGTAGGTAAGTGCCAAAACAACTGGACATTTGCTTCCTTGGTTTCGTTCTGGTTATAAATTAACTAATTTAAGCTTTCCAAAAATAATCATGCATGTTGATGGTATGTGAAAAAAAAATATTGAAATTCAAAGGCAAAGAAAACCTTATAAAAGTATTCAACATCTCTGTGGACTTAAAAAAAAAAGAAAACTGAAGACAATATGTGCTGGTACAATGATGGGCCTGCTCTACTCTTTATTACTATTTTTTTTTAATGTTTAGTTCTGAAAGAGAGAGAGAGCATGAGTGGTGGAGAGGCAGAGAGAAAGAGAGAGACAAAATCTGAAGCAGGCTCCAGGCTCTGAACTGTCAGCACAGAGCCCAACATGCGACTCAAACTCACAAACCACAAGGTTACGACCTGAGCTGAAGTGGGAGGCTTAACGGACTGAGCCACGTAGGAGCCCCAGGCCTGTTCTACTCTTGACTCAGAAGCAGGTACTAGGGTCTCAGTGTTGCTCCTGCAAGATAACAGGGACTAAACATGCCCCTAGTGAGATAATACAACAAAGTCAGAGTTACTGCTTGAAATTAGGGGCAAGAGTGTGGTAACCCCTACAGCTTGTTCTTGAAGGGGTGCAGCTTTATAAGAAGCTCTAGGCCTCGAGAGGCAGAAGAACAGCACAGCCTCATCAAAGTCAAGCCAAGCCTTGCTGGTCAGTGGCTGAGTCTACATTATTGCTTCTAGACAGTGACCTCAGTACCATTAAAAGATTGGATCTTAAACACCAGAGGGCTGGCAGGAAACAACTGTAAAAATAACAGAGTAGGAGGGATCATCCAGAGTAGAGACAGGAAAAAATAAACACAACACCTCCCATAAAAACTGGCCCTGCTGGGGCACCTGGGTGGCTCAGTCGGTTAAGCATCCAACTTCGGCTCAGGTCATCGATCTCACTGTTTGTGAGTTCGAGCCCCAGGTCAGAGCCTGGAACCTGCTCCAGATTCTGTCTCCCTCTCTGCCCCTCCCCCACTTACACTCTGTCTCTCTGTCTCTCTCTCTCTCAAAAATAAATAAACACTAAAAAAAATGTTTTTAACTGATCCAGACAAACAATAGTTTCTGTTTTTCTTAACATATTTAATAATAATTAATATAATAATATATAATTAATAATTAAGATATTTCTGTATATATTTAAGTGGTACTATAGCTAAGACTTTCAAATAAGTATATATAGGCTGTCCAAAGAGATCTATTAAAGAAAAACTTGCATGAAAAATGGTATTATAAAACAAAAAAGGGAAAAGGAACTACAATGGACAGAGATAAATTAGAAATTGGAAACTTTAAAAAGTACATAAATTAGAAATCTTATAAATAAAAAATAGTGTTGTGAAAAAAGTTTTTAATTGAATAGATTAGATAACTTAGACTGGACACCACTGACAAGGGACTTTATGTTTTAGATGTGAATACTGTAGAAATTGCACAGAATATGACCTAGGAACAAAGGCATTTTTTTTAAAGAAAGAATAATTGGGGCACCTGAGTGGCTCAGTTATTTAAGTGTCCGACTTCAGCCCAGGTCATGATCTCGTGGTTGGTGAGTTCCGGCCCCGCATCAGGCTCTGTGCTGACAGCTCAGAGCCTGGAGCCTGCTTCAGATTCTGTATCTCCTTCTCTCTCTGACTCTCCCCAACTTGTACTCTGTCTCTCTCATTCCCTTAAAAATTAATAAATATTTTTTAAGTTTTTTGATAAAAGAAAAGAAACAATAATCAATAAATATAGAATGTAAATTGAGAATCTCCAACATACATATAAGAGAAGTTGCAGAAGAAAAGTATGTAGACTATAGGAGGAGAAATATTTGAAGAAGCAATAGCTAATAAATTTTCAAATATGTAAAAAGTATATGTATCTTTAGATCACAAATGTACTCCAAGTACAAAGCATAATAAATAAATTCACATCCTACTGCATCACAGTGAAACTGAAATAACATCAAGAATGAGAACTTATCAACAACATATCCAAGTAATATATTAGACATTTTTACCTGTATTATAATTTATATTTTTTAACCTCTGAATAATATTGTTCTATTCCCTCCTCTTTATTCTCTTATCCTTCTCTGATTTAATCTTCTCCACTGTAACCTTTTGAGGTTTAATTTACAATGTGGAACATATATTATTATTTAATTAATATATTATCTCATAAGGACAGAGACCCAGTACTCTTTGTCACACTTGTAACACCAATGCCTAGAAATAAGTACCTGATACATAGTTCTTGTGCTCAACAATGTTTAATTGAAGAAAAAATAAACAGTCTGTGAAATTAAGTGACTTCCCTACATTTGACAGCCAATGTGGAACTGGCCAACTTGTTGATTATTGACTCATTTAGATTTCACCACAGACTCGAAATCTCAATGCTATTTTTATACAGGCTACTGATCAACCATTTTTCCCTTCTTCCATTTCTGGCCAGTGGTTTTTTCAGATAAAAGTTACAATTCATCTGGTTTTTATTTAATTCAGTCTGACTTTTTGGCTCCTTATTTTGTCATTCAACATGTTATTATCACTCACAAATTTAAGTAATCCTCAAATTTATTGCACATATGTTTATATCTTATACAGGTTACTGGGACAAATATACATGAGTAATGAGAGAACAGCATCAGAAATAAGCAAGTCAAGAAAAGATGATGATGTGAGGACATAAGTACAACTCAAAAATTTTTAAGGTATATGAGCAAAGTCGTTTATTGGTACAGCTCTCAAAGATACTATGTAACATCACAGAAAAGCACATTACACATATAAAAATGGTAGAGGACAATGATGAGGAAAAGTAACACACCACGGCATCTGAAAAGATGATATCTCTTTGGGGAGTATACAAAAATTTCATGGAGTAGGTGACTATTTTGAGGGTCTTGAAGGAGTAGTAGCATTTTGATGACAGGATATGGGAGTATTTAGAATACCAGCCCAAGAAACAAGAATGAACAAACAAATGGAAGTAGAAAAATATGGGAATATTTAAAATGCAGCAATCTCTTAACTTAGTTTTCAGGATAGGATGCACGTTGAAAAGTAATGAAAAAGAAAAGACTGGAAAGATGACTTGAGGATATATGATACAGAGCCTTGAATGTTATACTGGAGACCTTGTATATCATTTAGTAGGCAACAAGGAACTATTAAATACTTTTTAAAAGAGAAACTATATTATGTCAAAGATATACATTTTGGAGTTTGAATATGATGAGTTAGTATTTCTATCCATGAATTTAAGGGTTGGCAGAATATCTAGGAGGAAATGCACAGCTGAAAAAGAAAGATGGCACTCAAGAGGGGAGTTGGAGCTAGGGACCATGATTAACATCTTGGTAGTGAATAGGGACAAAGACAAATGTAAAAAAAATTAGCTTCTGTTCTGGAAGCTGTCCACTGTGGCCCTAACTTGTCAATAAAAGTGATGTTCCTGTTAAAAAAAAAATTGCTCTCTGCCTTAGTGCCATCTTCTTGGAAACCTCCACTCCATAAGAGCTAAGTGGAGGAAGAAGTGAATGTGCAGGCTGAAACGTAAAAGAAGAAAGATGAGGCAGAAGTCCAAGTAAACCGCTAGCTTGTGCACCCATGGAGCCACAGGAGCAGAAATTCAGGAAAGCCAGAGGCCAGGGACGCTAGTACCAATTGTTGGACTGTATGCCTACTTTCTAGAGCTTGATTCAGTGGATCTAGAACATCCATCGCCATCTGATCGCAACGACCACCTTTGAGAGACTTGCCTTCTGTTCATACCAGAAGTCCCTTTTGGTCCATTGCTCTGGACCTGGGACTTTCGGGACTAATTCTGTTTCCATTTGTGGCTGAATGTAACAACGTGTACAATAAACCCTCTCTTCTGCTGTCTTAGCTGAAGAAAAAAAATGAAAAAAAAAAAAGATCCAATCAATGAGCTTGGGGTGGTCAACAATGATGGGTGCTTCATCAAGAAGAAATAAGTTAAGAAAAAGACCCTGGATTCTACCTTTAGATGTTCTTCGATGATAAATATCAGTAGCAGTAGAATGGTAAGGGCAAGAGCCTGAATAGTTGACAAAATAAATTAAACTGTAAAATGGGAGAAAAAGCCAATGTCCTATGGAAAGGTCTGGTAGCTGATGGGGTACAGTAGTAAAGTTAAGTGGCAGTTACTTAAGTCAGAGGAATCTTGAGCATTCTTTTGACACAGTGGGAACAATTAGGGCTCTTCTCTTTGTGCTAATATCACAAACTCTCAAAGTATTCATTCTTCTGTCTCATAATGACTATTTACTTCTCATTCCTCCTCTAGAGTGTAAGTTAAATAAGTAGAGATGCTGTGTTGTTCACCAGGAACAACTACAGAAGACACTCAATACAAATATCCAAAAATCAAAAAAACCTTTAAAAAGGTTTAAAAATGGTATAAAGGGAAATAAAATTGATATAACAAGGTCCTGGATGATGTGTGAAGGACTAGAGTCAGGAAACAGGATGAAGGGTTAACCTTGACTAATAATAGTAGTTTATTATCTAAATATCACCAGTGAAAAGAGTCATGTCATAAAGACTGTTGATATAGAAAATACTAATCCTATACAAGCAGTATATATTCCTTCTAAAGTAGAACCCTAGTGCTCTAAGAGTTGTAATTGTACTAGAAACACCTCATATTCTGTTTTCAGTTTTGAAGCATCCACTCAGTTTTGAAGAATCCACTCAAAATAGTTTATGTGATCACAAATAATGGGGTCGGGCTTTTTTTTTTTTTTTTTTTTTGCTTTTCTTAATTTTTTTTTTTTTTTGAGAGAGACAGAGAGAGAGAAAGAGAGAGAGAGCGAGAGCGCCTGCCTGATGTGGAGCCAAACTCACAAACCATGAGATCACATCCTAAGCCAAAGTTGACACTCAACTGACTAAGCCACCCAGGGGCCCCACAAATAACATATTTTTTAAATTATTTATTTTTGAGAGAAAGAGAAGCAGGGGGTGGGCAGACAAAGGGACAGAAGATCTGAAGTGGGCTCTGCTCTGATTGAACTCATGAACCTCAGATTCATGAACTGTGAGATCATGATCTGAGCCAAATTTGGACACTTAATCAACTGAACCACCAGGCTCCCCAATAATATTTTTAATTATAAATAAATAAGCTTGAAAGTGAAAGCAAAAAAAGTTAATCCAGGCTCAAAGAGGAAAAGCTGGGAAATCTGAGAAACCTTTGACAAGCCAGAAGGGAAAGGAAACCCAAGTGGTGCAGAAGCTACAGAAAAAAACTCAAGTGAATACTCACCATCTCTATACCATCTCTGCTGGTCCGTTTGCCTTCCTCCTCAACCCCAAGTACTTCTGGCCATGTGAGAATAAAGACGCACGTATATGGGTATCCATACCTCAAATCCACATGAGTTTCCAGGTTGTTCTGTGGTATCAGTTGGAAGCTGTACTTTTAGAATTTCAGGGAAAAAAATGGAAAAAAAGGCATCTCTGTGCCTTCCAGAAGTTGATTGGGTCCCAAAGCAGCCACATGGTGAGAACCTGTCTCTTGAAAGGTATGAAGATAGAATCTATGTTGATGTCTAGCAGTTTTGTGTGAGGTCAAAATGACTGAGTAACAATGTTTTCTATTCCAAGTTACCCAGTGAACAGACTTCAGGAAAATAACTTTTATATAAGATGCCCTTACTTTCAGTTCCTATAATTGCAAATGTGAACAATGTTGGGGAGGTGGTCCCAATGAACAATGAAAGCTGTAAGGAAGTAATGGTGTTTCTTCTGATTTCCCAATTAAAAGGAGACTCCATAAGAGGAACATAAAATATGTGTATGCCCATTACGCATGTTATCAACTTCTGAACTTATTCACCTGCAGAGGCAAAACCTCAGATGGGAAGTGATTTGCTATACAGGCACATACGGGGATAGCTCAGTGGTAGAGCATCTGACTGCTGTGCAGGCATACACACAGTGCCAGGAGCAGAATGTACCATCCTTGAATTTTCAATCCATTTCTGAGACTTGAGCCATTAGAGCATAATTATTTTACTCTCTGATTTATCTAGAGAGATTTTTATTGTACTTATATTGTATTTCTTTTTAATGTTTCTCTTTACACCCAAGCAATCTGTCTTCTAAAACCTCTTTGGCCCTTACAATTACCTTCCTTCTCAGTGTGATGCCATCCTCTCCACAGCCCTCCCAAGAGGCAGTAGGCTAGGTTAGTCACAACTCTGTAGGGACTTTCAGGTTTTAGAGGGAGGTGATTTCTCATGTAAAGGCAAACCATTACACTGGTTTTATACATTCCTAGAGCACTAATCACCCTAGAGTTCTGGTCCCAGAAGAATAGATGTATTTCTCCAGCCTAGCACCAAAATTACTCTTTTGGTAACTTTTAATGCTGCTGAAGGAATAAAGCTCCACAATGGAAAGAAAGACAAAATAACATGTTAGTATAACCACAGAAAGCATCAGCAGTAAGTATGAAACTTCCTTTTCTTATTTCTTTTCATTTTGTGACATATTCTGCAAACACTAATAAGTGTCCCTTCTTCACTCTCTAAAAATAGAATCCCTTTTTGTAAGAGAGGAAAATACTGAAACAGGGAGAATGCTTTGCTGTGATTTAGTCAAGCCAGGTCATTCGCACTTCATCATACCAAACTGTGTTTGCACATCAGAACACAGAATCATAAATTCAATGGTCAGCACGGCACTGACGAGTGATCTAGTCCAACCCACTACTGCAGGCAACAGGAGCACACCCAAATCACCTCAGAAGAGTTTTTAATGACCCTAAAGAAAGAGATACCTACCTTCTCATATTTAACAATGCTGAGGTTTTTTAAAAAGAAAAACCAAGGCCTTTATATTTAACCTAAATGTCTTAAGGTACAATGGTACAATAGCATGAGTTTTGTTTTATTTCACAACATATTGTTAATTTTTAATGATATATTTGATAACTATGGTGGTAATAGTAAAATTGCATACGTATAATGTATGTAAATCACAATTTATATAGCCTTTTATTTCCAAGTATTTAATACTGCCTCTTAAAATTAACAGATCAGGGATGCCTGAGTGGCTCAGTCAGTTAGGCGTCCGACTTCGGCTCAGGTCATGATCTCAGGGTTTGTGAGTTCAAGCCCTGTGTCAGGCTCTGTGCTGACAGCTAGCTCAGAGCCTAGAGCCTGCTTCAATTCTGTATCTCCCTCTCTCTCTGACCTTCCCCTGCTCAAGCTCTCTCTCTCTCTCTCTCAGAAATAAATAAAAACATTAAAAAAATAACAGATCATTGGTTAGGGTGATATAAACAAACAGCATGAACTAAGTTTCCCACACAACATGCTGTTACATAAAACCTGGAGAAAGTAATTCTAAAGGCAACTTTGTATCTTAGAAATAGTTATATTTAGTGGTAGAAGCAAAATCTGAATTAATTTAAAGATTGAACTGAGCAGTGACTAAAGAATAATTTTCTCTCCATCATGTAAGACTTGGACAATTTTTCCTTTTAAATGGATTATGTAAGTGAATTATCGTTTCTAAAAGGAGTATTGTGTTTTCACAAAGATGTTTTCCACAGACATGAAAATTTTAGTAGGCAATTACTTAAGTTCTTTTTCTTAACTTTAAATCTCTTTGAGTTTGTATTCCCTGATATTTACAGCTTAAAGTTCCCAGATTGCACATTCCAGAATTGGTGTTACTTTTCTAAAATCACCAATAGCTTTCTTGTTACAACAATGGAAATAATATACTTTTTTATTAAAATTCCCTATCCATGCTTGTGCCAACATTTCCAAGGTCACTCTGGCCAGAGGATGCAGGGAAGTGACAAAGCTGGTGACAGATAGAGGCCATGGCTTTCCAGGAAAAGTTCACACAAGACTTCAGAGGACTTCAAAATTCCTATGGGTCACTTCATTTGTCGTTGAAAAAAAAGAATCAGAGTAATTGCTAGGTCACAGTACACACAGGTTGTTCAAGGACCTTCTCTAAATTCTGTTACAGTCTAGAATCGTATGTGCAATCTTCCGCCCAAGGGACTGTGGATAAAATTCAAGGGATCAATGAATATAGGTTGGAAAAAGTACCATTTCTGTTTTTTACTGCCCCTTAACTAAAATGTAGCATTTCCTGAAATTATGAGTATAGACAACAAACCACAGTGGTATTAAAGTCCTTATGACTTTGTCACCAATAGCAATCATAGATATTTTCATAAAACATTATACTTGTTGCAAATATCCCAAAATACATGCTTCATTCCTGCTTGTCTCCATGTTAGTTATTATTATTATTAGAACCACAATGTTTAAATCTTTTGATGAATGCATTTAAATATTATTGATTTCTTTCATAATCCAGTGCATTTTATTTTAGGCATTACAACTTATTTTATGGAAATCAACTTTGAGCATGACAACAGGTGGAGCTTTGTTGAGCTGCTCCCCAGTGAAACTTTGAAAATTATTTTTAAAAAACAGTCATTCAAAGACTCTGGAAACAGTCCTACATGCAAACAGAAAATGAACAAATACCAACTTAATAAAACCTATGAAAATTCGGTAAGAAAGGCAAGAGTATGATACTTCAACCAAGTCTACTCCTTCTCCAGAATCAGCTTTTCTCAGCTCAGCAAGGTAGGGTGTCTACTCAAGGGCTCCCACTCACCCCAGGCCCCAGGTAGAGGCCTTTCTTCCCAGAAGGAGCAGAACTTCTGTGTTTCTCCTCCTACCTCTGGCTACCCAGCCAAGTACTAGTAAGAGGTGAGATCTCCCTTTTTTGTCCAAATCCTGCTCATGGAATGAGGCTCTGAATCGTGTATGGTACACTGAAAAAAGTGGCACCTCAATAGCTCCTTCTCAACTCAGAGGTCATGGTTCCACACTAGCAAAAGCAAGCCCAAGGGACCTAGGAATGCTGAACCCCCTAAAGCAGCAATGTCTCATGGAGAAGCTTTCCATTGCCCCAACACAAGCTCTAGACCCCTAGCTCAGAAATTTTGTTCATCAGGAGAAGTAGGCTATAAGAAACAGCTCCTAATTCCTTCCCAAAGAAACAAACTTGAGACAGAATATGGAGAAGTTTCACAAGAGGACTCTCAAGAAGAGTGGAGGGTGAAAAGCAGTGGGAGGAGAAGCGTGAATCCAATGAAGATACAACCTAGATTGTAAACTGGCTACTTTGTGTGAGAAAGAACCAGGGTCAGGAAACATCAGGAAACACTAACTTCAGGAACTATGAGGGAAAATAAAAAAATTAAAAAATAAAAAAAAAGAAAGGGGCGCCTGGGTGGCTTAGTCGGTTAAGCGTTCGACTTTCGCTTAGGTCATGATCTCTCGGTTCATGGGTTCGAGCTCCGTGTTGGGCTCTGTGCTGACTGCCAGCTCAGAGCCTGGAGCCTGTTTCAGAGTCTGTGACTCCCTCTCTCTCTGACCCTCCCCTGCTCACACTGTCTCTCTCTCTCTCTCCTAGAAATAAATAAAAATTTTTTAAAAAAAATTAAATTTAAAAAAAAAGGAACTATGAAGGAGCCACAATTTAATTGTGTCACTTTATGGAGGAATTTATACCCCAGGACATTGCTGAAAATCCTAGAGCAATCAGTCAATTAGTGAAGTTTAACAGCTGAATGTGGCTAGGGAGTGAACAAGAGCCTTGCCAGGACCACTGTCATCCCAGAGTAACTGATGGCCCACCCAGAGCTGTTCCATGTGATGTCCCAGATTTAACACGGGGCAGGGCGAGGGGGAGGAAGGGAGGAGGAGGGGAGGAGGAAAATATGCCTCATTAAAATAATCCAAGCAATTACTAAAAATATAAGCAAATAACAAGAGTTGCAGGGGGCAAGGGGTAGAGGGTTGTTAGAGGGAGCTATACCCAGACTCGCTATACTTTATCAAAATATCCAGGTTCGAACAAAAAATTATGAGCGATAGAAAGAATTAGACCAGGAAAAAAGCAGGCAACAGAACCTGCCTGTGAGTGACCAGATATCACATATAAAATTTAAAAGATTTCAAAGTACCATTATAAGTATATTCACAGAACTAAAGGAAAGAATAACTAAAGAAATAAAGGAAGGTATGATGGCAATGTTGCATTAAATAGAGAATACCTATAAAGATAAAGAAATTGGGAAAAAGACCCAAATGGAAATTCTGTAAACAAAAAGTGTACTAACTGAAATTTAAAATTCACTACAGGGGCTCAACAGTAGATTTGAACTGACAGAGGAAATAATTAGTGAACCTGAAGATGGATTGTTAAGAGAATATTCAAGACAAAGAATAGAGAGAAAAAAGAATAAAGAAAAATGGAGCCTCAGATACATGTGGGCACCATTAAACACACAACATACTCCTAGACAGAAGTGCCAGAACAGGAGAGAGGAGAAGAAAAAACATTCAAAGAAATAATGGCTGAACACTAACCAAATGTACTGAAAAACAGTAACATAATATAGTAAATCCAGGAAGATAAATGCACTCTAAGCAGGAAGCTCCAAAGACACCCACAAACAATATATATTATAGTAAAAATGTTGAAACTCAAAGACAAGGAGAAAATCTTGAGATCAGCAAGAGGAAAATTCATTTTGAGGAATTCAGGTACCAGATCGGCATAGGGCCCAAGAACTCAGCAAGTTGAAGAGCCTCAGGTATAGTCATCTAGAATAAATTAAGTGGCCATAGGAGACAACGGGAGGGGGGAAAACCCCAGTTTTCAACATGCTTTTATCGAGGTGCTGCAAAAGAAAAAATGTTACTAATCAAAATAAAAACTAGGGTGGTTTGGTAGGGGGAATTGCTGGGTTAAACAAACTTAAGTAGACTTTGTTACAAGAGGATTTGTCCTGAATTTTAAAATGTCATTTGTGACTTTCAGGATAAGAGTCAAAATCACAAAATTTTTCAAATTGCTTTGACCATGAAAACCATTTTTGGAGTACCTCTCAAGTCTCCAGGTTTGAAGAGCACTTTGGGAAACATTGACCTGAAGTTAATAAAACTGAGGGGTAGTGATAACTGCTGAGGTCAATTGGCATCTTTGTTTTCTCTATGTCTATACCAGGCACAACTTTCTCTTGAAAGGATACTTACTAGACTACTATCCATATTTTCAAGGACGTCCTAGGTCAAACGCTGTCTGAGGTTCCTGATAATACTGCTTGCAAAGGCCCTCAAATTGAAATCACCCTGAGGGTGACTGTGCCCTAGCCTGCTTTTTTTTGATATGAGGATCACATTCTGTTAAAAATCTTTAGACTCTACATTAATGAGTGCAGAAAAGGACAACCACTGCTAACGGGCTTCTATGCATGGAAAATTCCTTCCCATTCCTGTTTCTAGTCTTAGGTGCTGGTTTATAATAACAACCTATCAAAATGTTGCATGCAGCTTCAAAAAAATGTAGTCATCATCTGAGAGCTATACTTAACATCAAATGCCAAGGCAGATTTATCAGCAGCTGAGGCCTGGAGCACAGCCAGTTTGCGCACTGAAGCTTTGCTCACTGTAACTCACCGTCAGAGGGTGTATATTAGAGGAAGATGGACTCAAGCCAGATAGCAAAAAGCTGTGGCTCAGCAACTTGAATCAGGGTGACAGCAAACAAGGAGGACTGGAGGAGTGGCATAAAAGTATACAGAGACGACTTTAAGAAACATAATATTGCCGTTGCCTGTCAGAAAATAGCAATAGCAGCAGATAGGCCAAGCTCAGGGTGCCCAGAGAGGAGAAGTGGCTGGTTTGTTTTGTTTTGTTTTTACACAAATGCTTACAGCATCTAAGAGAAAATGGTGACTCACAAAAAGAACTAAACCTTATCTAAAAGGCAAACAAAGAGATGAAAATTCACTTTGGAAATGGCCTTAGTCTAACCAAGTGTATCAATCAAATACAAATACTTTACATAGAAAACATGGTTACCAGGTGCCTGTGTGGCTCAGTTGGTTAAATGTCTGACTTCGGCTCAGGTCATGATCCCACAGTTTGTGAGTTCGAGCTCCATTGTCAGACTCTGTGCTGACAGCTCAGAGCCTGGAGCCTGATTCTGCTTCTGTCTCTCTCTCTCTCTCTCTCTCTCTCTCTCTCTCTGCCCCTCCCCCACTCATGCTCTGTCTCTGTCTCTCAAGAATGAATAAACGTTAAATTTTTTTTAAAAAGAAAGAAAACATGGTTTCTACATATTCCATATCGCCATTGAGCTTTTCAGCTCTAATCCTAATAACAGTTGCACAAGCTTGTAAACCTCTTAATTAAATCCCATCCTGCAAGAAAGACTTTAAAATGATTCCTGTTTCCTTGATCAAAATAATTGTATTTCACTTTCCCTATTTAGACAGCCAACTGACAATCGACTGAATAAGTACAAGGAAAGTATTTTACTTTCCTAGAAAGTTGTGGATATGTTAGTAAGCATTAAATACCGGCTTTTTAATAGATTCACAAGAGGAAAGAGTAGAAATCTATCATAGTTATGGTGACCTTCCTATGGACAAGCCTCTTTCTGAGTAGAAAAAGAATCAAGTGACAGAAAAATCTTATCATGCATAAGACAAAACAAACCAACTACCAACAGCAACAACAAACATCTCAAGGAGCCAGAACAAGTTTGGATAAGAAGAGTTTTTGCAAGCAGGGAGAAAACCATCACAGATAAAGATAAAGAATATCTTGAGCTAAAAGATGACCAAGGGACAATCAGAAGCCCAAGGATTATACAAGAATCTGTAAAAAAAACTGAAAGAGCTCACCTCTCAATTTGACATTTAAAATAATATAATATCTCCATATAATATATCCTGAGAGGCTACGCAAAGGTTCAGTGTCCCACTCTTGATTGCAGCTTAAGTCATGATCTCACAGTTCATGAGATAGAGCCACACATCAGGCTCTTCTTGGGATTCTCTTTCTCCTTCCCTCTCTCTCTTCTCTCTCTCTCTCTCTCTCTGCATTACCCCCATTTATGCTCTCTCTCCCTCTCTCTCAAAAACAAACTTTAAAAAATAAAAATAAAAATAGTATCTCATTTTAACAAATTCAGAAATACAAGCACATATGCACAGCACTGATGGGAGTACAAATTGCTACGCTGGTTCATAAGAGAAATTTAGTGATATGTTTTAAATGTTTAAAAGGGTTCAGGATTTTTGAGCATGCATTTCCACTTCAGAAATGTTTTTCTATCAAAATCCCAATTTTGTTTAATGGAAAAGTAAACAAGTGCCCTAGGATGCCTGAAAGAACACTCTACAAAATAGCAAACGTGATTCTATCTGGGTGTTGAGGTAGCAGTTAAAATTTTATTTTCTGTTTTTCTCTTCTCTATTTTATTTGGAATTTTCTCTGCTAAATAGATAACAACTCTGTAATGCAGAAAATAAAATACACTTACATAACAATTAAAAAGGGCATTGGAGTAAAACTACATGCAAATGTCAGGAAGACTTGATCATACTTCTATGTCTTTTCTAAAATATTCTATGGGTCCAGGGAGGCAAGAGTTAACTTCAGATGCATTTCTTCAAACTTTACAGTCAGGAACTAATGAAGGGAGACTCCTATTCAAAGTGAAGAAGGCAAACTATGAGAAGCAACAATTCCTCTGGGGTGGGGGATTCCAAAGCCAACATACCCTTACACAGGTAGAGCCTCCCTGCCTGACTCCTCCTGGGAAATACAAGAAAATTCAGAGTAGCAAGGAACTGTGTGATACAGACCAGAAACAGAATGGAAGAGAACAAGTATTGCTCTTGCTTTTCTGTCCTCTGTGCCTTCCAAAGCACTCCACATTTGGTCTATTATTCCTTATAGGTAAAGCCAGGGACATTGTTTTATAGGATCAAGAAAACGGGAAATTTCAAAAACAGAATAATGCTCCTTTTTGTTAATCCAACAAAATTTCTTTTTCTAGTAATTTGTGAGACCCAGGAAGAGAGAAGAAAGTCTGAGTTGTCTTTGTATCTTCAGTGCTTGGTACAGCACTTAGTTCAAAGGAGGTCTGATGAATGAATGAATGGATGGATGAACAAACGAACAAATGAATGAGTAAATAACAATTTGAATCTTTCAATAAGACTCCAAAACCATCCCATTTTTTACAGGAGAGTGTCACTAACTTGTCAAACCAAATGCCTTTGGAATAACATATAAATATACAAAATAAATTTATAGAAATATCTACTACTCCATTTTTATAGGTACTTGTGTTAAATTCAGCTCCTACCCCCATTCATCAGGCTCCTAATGCATCTATCATAAAGATGCCAGTTGCCACACTTCTCTGGGTATTTCAGGGCCTGTGCTTTATGATTGAATCATTTAAAAGAAACATTTTAGGTAGTTGACCCACAGTGAATTTAACAAGAGCTTGACACGCATCAGCAGTATCACTGCCAACTCATACACGGATGAAATTGGTGCTGACTGGGTGACAGTCTTTATTGCAGGACAGTGAGGGGCTTGAGGGCCTTTATTGTGAATGAGAATGACAGCACTTCAGAAAGGCCTGATGCAAATTCTTTGGCAGGTTATATAGCCACATACAAAAGTACTCTTGCTGCTGTCACATATCATCATTTTTCTTTAATGTCAAACTTGTATTACACTGCATAAAAAAGCTAAAGAAATTCTAGTCCTGACTGCATGTGAAATAACAAATTAAAAACTATTTCAATCCCAGGATGCCTTGGTGGTTTAGTTGGTGAAGCGTCCAACTTCAGCTCAGGTCATGATCTCATGGTTTGTGGGTATGACCCCCAGGTCAGGTTGTGCTGACAGCTCGGAGCCTGGAGACTGCTTCAGATTCTGTGTCTCCCTCTATCTCTGCCCCTCCCTCTCTCCCCCCCTCAAAAATAAATAAACATTAAAAAACTTTTTTTAATTATTTCAATCCCAAGTCTAGACCATGATAAAAAAAGAAAAGAAAAACCAAAAGTGACTTCTGTTACATTCATGCTTGTGACCAAAAAAATGACTGGATTCCTTTATTAGCAACAATGTTCTTTTAAATTTAATCATTTCAATTGTTTAGCAATCAAACACTTGAACAATACCAGTGGAACTATAGTGCTGTGCTCCATTGTTTCCAAGAAAATTCATTCAAGGTCAAATTCATTATGAATTGAGTGAGTTAACTCCTTTCTAGATTCCTGCCTTCATTTTCTGCAAAAGGCCCTTCCCTTGTTTATTCTCAGTCTAAGCCTTCCCTGAGCCAACTGCTCTTCAGAACTCCATGAAACTTATTGTCTATCAGCCTGGACTTCTGTTTAGTGCCTCCTAGTAGATTTTATTGACATTATGTTGTGACCACTTACCTATTACCTGATTACTGCTTAACAATAGTTAAAACTCTCACTTAGGGACATAACCATAACCCAGTTACTGCACTGAAAAACCTTATATCAGTTATCTCTAATCCTCACCATAGCCCACCAAGGCTGGTAATAACATCGCTGAAGCTGAGAGAGCTGAGCAATTTGTCCTGGGAGATGATATACAGAAAAGCATGTGGCCTCGGAATTAAACAAATTGGAGGAGTCCTATCATTCACTAGGCATGTGATCCTAAGCAAGTTCACTTGACCTCTCTAAGCCTAAGCTTCTCATTAATAAAATAGTAATAACAAAAAATAATTGGGAAATTAAGGGAAGAGGGAGCTGTACCCAATGCAGCCGAACCTTGAATGCCCATGCCACATAATGACTTTCTTGCCTGATTAAGAGAAAAGACAATATTAGTAAACTTCTATTCCTAAAATGGATTGCCTAGGACTGCTGCATTCTTCCATGTAAGATTCCTACATGTTTCTTTCAGGGAGAATGAATGACATATGCAAATCCCACACCCTGGTTTAGGCATACTTCACCCTAGAACATAACAGCTGTCCCAACCTACTTAAGCAAGTGCTTTTTTTTTTTTTTTTAATTCTTGTTTGAGCTGAGCAAAACAGCCATTAGGATTAAAACTTACAGAGTCTCAATAAAATTTCTTCCTCAGCCACACCCTCTACCCTATGGACCTTCTGGAAAAGTTGTAAGTTGCTGGAGAAGGATGATCCAAGAATTTTCCACAGTAGTCCAGTGGTAAATTTTTGTATTGCCCTCTGATTTTCCACTGCAAACATTAGCATTTAACACAAGCTTGACACAAGATCCTCAGACACTTGAAATTGTTCACTTTCTAGGAGGGAACTAAAAGCTTTGAGAACTTCATTGAAAACACGGAATAAAAGGTCACATGAAAACTGGCCATTTTCTGTCCATTGCTATCCTGATATTTACTTCCCTTTGCAACTAATAGAACCAGAGTCTGGCCCAGAGAACTTCTGAGATCCCAAAGCAAAGGGCAAACCAAAATAATAAAAACCTTTCCTTGAGATCACATATAAATAAATAAATATATATATATATATATATATATATATATATATATATACACACACACACACGTATGTATATATACACACATATGTATATACACATATATACATATATATGAACAAATATATATGAACACATGCCCTTTCTGTCTCTCTCTCTCTCTCTCTCTCTCTCTCTGCCTCTCTCTGCCTCTTTCTCTCTCTCTCTCTCTCTCAAAATAAATAAATAAATAAATAACTAAACTTAAAAGAAAAAAAGAAAACTTCTCACTGTTTGAGTTTCATCCCTCCTTCCTTTCTTTGCTCCTTCTCTCTCTCCCTTTTCCTTCTTTCCTTTCCTTGAAAAAAAAGGTTTGGAATGCATAAGGAAAATCCAAGACAACCTCAATTATACAAAGAAATTAGCTGCACTAACGCTGGGAATGCAACAAGAAATTCTGTGCTATAGCTCTGTCTTCCCTATACTCTCCAGACACTCTTGCTGGTGAAGAAGGCTAAAGAAAAAGGGAATTCATAGTAATGAGATTCTGAAGTAAAGGTACATCCCACTATAATCTAGTGTGTTAGAACTGGATACAGACTAATGCCCAGTGGCCAGATTTAGCAAATAAAAACACAGGATGCCTAGTTAAATTTATATTTCAGATAAACAACAAATATTTTTATAGGATAGGTATGTTCCATACAATACTTAGGGTCCATGCTATGGTCTGAATGCATTCCCCCTAAATTCATATGTTGAAATCCTAAAACCCAGTGTTATGGTATGAGGATATGGGGCCATTGGACATGATTGGATGTTGAAGGCAGAAGCCTCATGAATAGCATTGATGCCTTTATTAAAGAGGCTCCAGAGAGCTGACAACATTGTAAGATAGATACTATTATTATCTCCTTTTTAAATAGGTAAGGAGGCTGAGTACCAAAAAGAAAATTAATTTGCCCATGTGACAGAAATGGCACAGCCTAGATTTGTATTTCACTACCTGCTTATTAAGCAAGTAATGGACTATTAGGTAAGTCATGGTAAGTATTTATTGAATGCTAAGTACTTTATAAATATGTCATGTAATTTTTACAGTAGTCCCATGAAGTAGACACTATTTTACCAAAGATTTTTTTAAAAACTATATGTTCTTTATAGGGGTAGAAATTGTTAGAAGCACTTTTAATAATACAATCTTACAATCACTGCAACGATGAGCAGCTCAGAGTATATAACTTTTCAAACACCAGAACTTATGCCAAGTTTTACACTTTCAGAGCAAAGAAGACAGGGAGAAGTGGGAAAAGGAAAAAGAAACAAACCAGAGCAAGTTCATTTATATGGTAAATGATTTGCAATTTGCATCAGGTGCAAATTTATATTCTATCAATATTTCCAACGGCAGTCATGTCTTATGATTCCATATTTTACAAATCTCAAAGTCTATACAACACAGCTGTTTATATAAATACAGACACATATATACATACTTATACATATTTATAGAGTTTTATATATTTTATTATATATTATATATGTATATATTCTGATACAAAGACAGCTCTGTATCAATCTGAGAGTGCTTTTATTTAGTTGGCTTTGGATGCCATGAAATTTGGGGAGGGTGAACAGCCATGAGGAAGAAAAGAACGGAGGGGTGAGACTAGCTCATTGATAGTAGTACAGCCCGGCAATGACCTTTAAGACCCAAAATGGGTCAGTTTCTGGACCAGAGTCAATGTAGTCCACTGCCTCTGGATAAAAAACTTCATGTGGACCTTAGAATCCACTTTTATTAAATCTTACTTCCTTCAGTTTTTGTGTGTTTATTTATTTTGAGAGAGAGAGAGAGATTGAACACAAGCAGGTGAGCGGCAGAGAGAGAAAAGAGAGAGAATTCCAAGCAGGCTCCACGCCACCAGTGCAGAGCCCAACTCAGGGCTCAAACCCAGGAATCATGAAATCATCAGCTGAGCTGAAATCAAGAGTCAGACACTGAATCAACTGAGCCACACAGGTGCCCTACCCAAACCTTTCTTAGCACATAAATATCTCACAACAAATAATGCTATCAAATTTCAAAATTTAATGTCATCATCTTCTATTTTATATTTTCTTCATGTCAATGACTTTTTTCTCTTAAGTTCCATATGATTTCAAAAGTCTCTGATATCTTAATAATGGGTCCAAATTGCAAATGTACTAATCATCATCTCTGGAACAGTGAGAAAGTGTCTCAAAAGACAAAAGTCACATGTGGCCATGTGTTTTGGGAACTACCAGGAACGAGGCCTCAGAATATGGGTTGAGATGGCAGTGTGTCCAAGTTTTAATTGATAAAACATTGGGCAGACCTAACACTATATACCTCTAAGAAGAAGGCTTCCTGAAGCCTTTCTAGTCTTGCACCCAGCTTCCAAAATTCAAGTTTCTTGAACCTCAGTCAATTTGGTCCTGACAGATGCTTAAAGCAGCTCAATAATAATTGAAATATTCCTTACTGGTTAACGTTGTGATTAATTGTGAATCTTAAAAAAAACAGTTTCTAGGGGCGCCTGGGTGGCTTAGTCGGTTAAGCGTCCGACTTTCGCTTAGGTCATGATCTCGCGGTTCGTGGGTTCGAGCCCCGCGTCGGGCTCTGTGCAGACTGCCAGCTCAGAGCCTGGAGCCTGTTTCAGTCTGTGACTCCCTCTCTCTCTGACCCTCCCCTGCTCACGCTGTCTCTCTCTCTCTCTCTCTCTCTCCTAGAAATAAATAAAATATTTTTTTAAAAAAACAGTTTCTCATTTAAAATAAACCTTCTATTCAACATTTTGGTTAGAGGCCATTCTGTTTTCGAATTCTTGGTTACTGGAAGCCATAGGTCTGTCCCTTTTACCTACCCATTCATAGACAATTATGGAAAATGCCATTTCGTGGATTCTGAGTGTGTAAAAATGCACAGTTTTAAACAAAGATGTTTCACCAAAGCTTTCATTTTTATTAAATTAATTAAATAGTATACCCATTGTTTCTGTAAAACATGTTTAGACTACAAATGTAAAGCCCATCAGTGTCCTTCTAGTAATATAGACTTTTGAATACTTTTCAGTTTAAAAGTATCTTTACCGTAACCATTTTTCTTTATATTTCCTTCAAAGTCATCCAAAATGCATTCTTCAGAATGGGTAAATCATCCCCTGGTATAACTAGGACTTGGTCATATGATTCATGCGGTTTTACACTGCTTGGGGAAGAAATCATTTAAAGTGCTGAGAATGGCTGAATGGAACATGGAACTCTAACATGGGAATTCTGGCTGCTGCTTTGAGTACTTAGGTCTCTGATTAATTGCTCAGATAAATAAATAGATATGCAATTACTTTGAGCCAAGACAATAGAAAAAAACCCTATCACCTGCTAAGGAACAATGAGTTATGCCCTCACAAACCTATTGTTACTCTTGGCCAATGCCTCCAACTTCAGGGTTGTTTTTTTTTTTTTTAAAGAAATGAAATGTTGCTGAAGATGAGGTTTTAAATTTTTTATCAATTTTACCAAAAAAGGAAAAAAACTAAATAGAAGTTTTAAAGGCACTTCAAACTAATATTAGGATAATTCGCTTGCATTCCAGTTATCTTTATGGCAAGTTGGGAAGATTACCGGTTTTGAAATAAACCAGATATGGGTTCAGATCTGTATCTTGGCTGACCTTGGGCAATGTCCATAAATGAGTCTAAGCCTCAATTTCTTCATCCATAAAATGCAAGTAAGAATACTTACCTGTAGTATTCCTCCAAGGACTAATTGAGATAAAGTACCTTGTCTACTTATGGGCATTACAAATATCCCTACACATATTTATAAGGTGCCTCTCTCCATGAAATAAATGCACCTAGAAAGTGGGTTTATCCCTAAATTTAAAAAAAGAAAGAAAATAAAAGAAAACTCACAAGGTTGAATGAATCTTCTATATTTGATAAAATTGCTTATTATATAATATCCACCTGATTTACTCTTCATGTTCAGTACTATCTGCCATGTGCCCAGAATCATTGGTATATTATAAATATTTACTAATGAAAAGAAACTATTTCTCTATTCACAATACTTCTGACATCAAGTTTAGGGCGTAGGGCCCCCACGTTAACCAATGTTTTAATTCTCTGAACACCAAGTAGGTTTTCTATACTTTAATTCAACTCTAACACTAACTACCTGGAGGAAGTGTCCAACTCTACGGGTTTAAGATCTCAGCCCCATAAGACTGCCCTCACTTTAAATGCTAGCTACAAGTAATGGGTCTCCCGAGTACTCACACTTCAGTCCAACTTGTTTACAAAATTGGAGGTTCCCATAATCACCCCCTCAGTTATAATAATTGCTAGAATGGCTCACAAAATTCAGAGAAACATTTACTTACATTTACTAGCTTATTATGAAAGATATTATAAAGGATAAAAATAGCCAGATGAAGGAGCATATTGGCAAGGTCCAGAAAAGTCCAGAACACAGAAACTTCTCTCCCCATGAAGTTAAGATGGGCCACCTTCCTGGTATGTGGTTGTGTTTACCAACCCAGAATCCCTCTGAACCTTGCTGTTTATGGTTTTTAAGGAGCTTCCATTACTGCGGCTCCTGGGTGGCTCAGTTGGTTAAGTGTACAACTCTTGATTTCTGATCAGGACAAGACCTCACAGTTTGTGAGTTTGAGCCCTGTATCAGGCTCTGCCCTAACAGCAGGGAGACATGCTTAGGATTCTCTCTCTTCCTTTCTCTTTCCGCCACTCCCCACCTCATGCTTGCTCATTCTCTGTCTCTCTCTCTCTTAAAATAAGTAAAGTTTTTTAAAAAACAGTATAAATATATAAATAAATAAAAGGAGGTTCCATTACTTAGTAATCATTGATTAAATCATTGGCCAGTGGTAATTAGCTCAATCTCCAACCCATCTCCTCTCCCCAGAGGTTAGGGGACGGGGCTGAAAAGTCCAACTTTCTAAACATACCTTTGTCAGGATGCCTGGGTGGCTCAGTCAGTTAAGAATCCAACTTCAGCTCAGGTCATGATCTTGCAGTCTGTAAGTTCAAGGTCCATGTCAGGCTATGTGCTGACAGCTCAGAGCCTGGAACCTGCTTCTGATTCTATGTCTCCCTCTCTGCTCCCTCTCTGTGTGCTCGCTCTCTCTCTCTCTCTCTAAATATATATATATTATATAGATATATATATATATATCTATTATATATATAGATATAGATACAGATATATCAAAAATAAATAAACATTAAAAAAATCTTAAACATACTTTGGTCATTTTGGTGACCTGCCCCCATCATGAAGCTAAGAAATTGAAGCCACCAGTCACCTCATTAGCACAAAAAGATACTCATATTTCTTAGAAAGTTGAATGGGTTTTAGGACCTGTGTGCCAGGAATAGAGACAAAGATAAAATGTGTATAGTTTTATTACATCATATTATTATAACACCAACCCTGAGGAAGGGCCAGAGAATGCCAGGAGAAACGAAGGAGGAGCCAGCAACCCAATGCCCTAGAGGGTAGCTTAGAAGAAGACAACACCTTTTCCCAAACAATTCCAAGTGTCTGGAGTTATATGAGCTTATACTTTTCAAGCAGGCAAGGTATAAGAGTAAAGGTTAAGGTCAAGCTGGAGATAGAGTAGGGTCTTGGCCTCTGAACTACTCCAAAAGCAAACTTAGCTGGTAGTATTTTCCTTTACACAGGATAAACTAAGTATGAATTATACATGCAATTCAATTCAATTCCAGAAATAATTATATCACCTGTTAAGTGCAAAGATATTGTATGTTTCTCACATAAGCACATTTAAGGAGAGCTGGGCCATGTTTAAATTTTGACAGTTCTACAACTCCCAGATGTCCAAGGGAAAGCGGTAAGAGCATGATATTCCCTGAATGGATAATGGCCACTTGTCAGATCCTTGTACACAGCGCACACTGACTGCATGCACAGAGCAGTAGTGGAAGATGGAGTGTGTTGATATCCTGCCCAGGGAGGGAGATCTAAATAACAATAATTTCATCTATTTCTGGTCAATTCTTTTGACCATAAAGAACTCAAGTTACCTTGGGGTGAGGTGGAAGAAAATGAGTGGGAAGATAGGATTGTAAAACTAAATAAACTGAAATCAGAATTGAACTGTGGTCAAACATGGAGGCAATTCAGGGAATTGACCTTTCAATCATGTCCAAAGGTCATATGGTCTCATATTCCATCTCTGGGAAAATGTATTAAACCATATTTCAGTTCTTCCGAAATCCTCATGGCCCCAACCCTACCAGTAGTTTCCTTCTTTGCATCCTTTTCATTTCCTCCTCCATTTCTTAAGCTGAAGTATGGCTGACCCACAATGTTACTTTAGTTTCAGGTAGACAACATAGTGATTTGACAACTCTATATGCTGTGCTCACCACAGTACTGTAGCTATTATACATTATTATAAAACAATTGACTATATTCCCTATGCTGTACCTTTTATCCTTGTGATATATTCATTCCATAAATGGAAGCCTATATCTCCCACTCCTGTTCACCCATTTTGCCCATCCCTTACCCCACTTCCATCTAGTTACCATCAGTTTGTTCTCTGTATTTATAGGTCATTTTCTGCTTTTTGTTTATTCATTTGTTTTGTTTCTTTTTATATTCCACATATAAGGGAAATCATATGGTATTTGTCTATGTCTAACTTATTTCACTCACCATAATACTCTCTGGGTCCATCCAGGGTATAGCAAATGGCAAGATTTCATCCCTTTTTGTGGTTGAGTAATATTTCATTGTCCTCCATTTTTAATTGCAAGGATTACCCATGTTTTCTAATGAAAATTACTAGGAGATAATCTGATGTTCCAAACTCTTCTCTTCCTGTCAGTGTGACATAAAGGTTATTATCTAGACAGGCTGACTTGGGCCACGGCTGCTCAAGGTCAGCTGGCTGAAAGAGAGTGACTAGGGAGGGCAGGAAAAACGGTCTACACCATACCATGGCCATGGCCTGTGTGCCAACAAGCTTGCTGACTGTGGTCTACACACCCCTGAAAAGTTAAGTGTAAACAAAAGAGAAGCATCTCCAGGCTCACCAAGTCTGATGCTGTGAACAATAACAGTTGTCAAAAGGTAGATAGGTTGGTAGACGGATTTGACTGATAATGTTTGAAAATTTCTTCTCCAAGTTCCACCACAAACTTTAGAATCACATTTAAATGTAAAGTCCAAAGTTTCAAAACACATGAAATTATTTAGAGCAAAATTAAATAAGGCTAGTACCCAATAATCTATTGGATTTAAAGTAGAAGAGTGGACCTGTTTTCCTTTTGAATTAGATAATATCAATTTGGTAAATGTATGAGCCAAAGTATTGAGCAAAGTTAGTTTTACAAGGCTTTTTAAGACTCCCCCCCCCATTCTCTAAAGGAAACCCAAAGTTTCCCAGATCGAGTAAATAAAATAAAATATGCAGTATTAGCTTAGTGTCAGCCACATAATAACTTGTTGACATCTCAAAATGGAGACGTCCATTTTGATATTCTTTAAATGATAATGAAATGTGAATCTTAATAAAAATGACAATAGCAGTTACTTCCCATTTAGATGATGATGATGAAACAAATAAATGAGATAGGTAAATGGATTCCCAAGGAAACTAAAGTGAATGGAATCTGACACTTTGTCACTATTTTACTTGCCCACAGAAAGAGTGAGTATGATGCCAACGGCTAAAACAGGTTTTCTGAGGGGCGCCTGGGTGGCTCAGTTGGTTAAACATCTGACTTCTGCTCAAGTCATGATCTCACAGTTGGTGGGTTTGAGCCCCACATCAGGCTCTGTGCTGACAGCTCAGAGCCTGGAGCCTACTTCAGATTCTTTGTCTCCCTCTCTCTCTGTTCCTCCCACATTCATGCTCTGTTTCTCTCTGTCTCAAAATAAATAAACATTTAAAAATTTTTAATAAAAAAAATGGGTTTTTTGAGGATAAAAGTATTACAAAAGAAATCCAGCTCAAGTACGAGAAAGAGATGAAGGCATTCATTATATTGACTAAACAGCAGCTCTGCTGGTAGCTCGAAAATGGAAAAATATGGAGGTGAAGTTTTTATCACAGATTCCTTAAAGGTCATGAGGAAGCAGGCAGTGAACAAGAACAGCTTAAAATTACACGAATGTTCCAAACATAAGAATTGGGAATGGGAAAGAGTAAGTTACCTTTTCTATTTTATTATTTCTAAACTACCATTTAAGAATTTTTCTATTGTTTACCTGATGGTATGAAGTTTGCTTCTTCTCCTACTCCCTTTTTCCCCTCTTTGTCTAGTTTCACAGTAGAATATTATATCATGTTTTCAGAATTAGTGCTAAATTACCACATCTTTATTGTAACCTAACACATATGCCAATTATCTTAGTTTCATTACAACCTCTAATTCCCAGGGCTGGGAGGCTGCCGAAATCCGTTTTTGCTGTCTTCCTTTAGATTTGAAAGCAAATGCATTATTATTCATATTTGTATCTAAATGCATTAAATTCCCTTTATCATTGTATATACAACGAGTGATCATGACAGGTTCCTCAATGTAGCCCTAATAAGACCCAAGGCTTTAAAAGGGCTGATAATGGCTAATGATCTTAATTCCTTTCCATAACAAACACACTATCTGATGCATGTATCTTCCTTGTAAAATCACTTGCTGTTACAAGTTGCTTTTTCTCTCTTACAATATTATCTTCCTTCCTTACCATTGCTTAAAGCACTGGACAACTAATCTTCACAATCCTAGGCTTTGATTTTTTCTGTGCCTTGAAAAAATTTTATCAATACAACACAAATGAGAAAAAAAAGATCAAAAATAAACATTGTATTATTTATGCTGACAGTAAGTAACCTAGGCAGGGTGAGAAAAGAGAGCTGTCAATAACAGCAGTATGACTAATAATAACGGGAACCACAAATTTTTCACTGGCTTTTCATCCAGTACCTATAATTTTCTCTTTGGCAGATATTTATTTAATAAGATTTATTTAATTAGCAGGCAATATTCATTAGATACAGGCATTACATATATTGCCATTTTCAGAAAAGTGAAGATAAAGTAGATAAAAGGGTGTAGAGAACATTCCAGAAAGATGGAAGAGCATGGGTAAAGACACACAGGCACTGAGGAGGGAGGCAGAATTCAGCCTTGCATGAACTGACAGATCATCTGATGTCACTACAGAGGTTAAGATGAGTGTAGGAAGTCGTAAGAAGAGATGAAAGGAAGCTGTCAAAGGAAGCACAGATACCAAGTTAAGGCATTTGAATTTTATCCTGTAGTGGAGAGGCTGGCAAATTTTTCTGTTAAAAGACAAATAGTGGGTATTTTAGGCATTGCCGGCCACCTTATGGTCTCTATCAAATATTCTTCTTTGTTTTTTGCTTTTTTACAACCATTTCAAAGTGTGAAAACTATTCTTAGTTCACAGGTGGGACAAAAACAGGCCAAGGTCTAGATGGGGCCCATAGCCCTCAGTTTTCCAACCCCTGTTGTAATCAGTTGTTTATCTTGTCATATTGCCAGAAACTCCAGGCACTAGAGAGAAAAGAGGAAACCTGAAGAGTGACCTCAAAAAAGATGACAGAGCGGTAGTGAAGGAAAAGTTGGAGGTCTTAAAAAATTCTACTTCGTTGCCCAGAATGGCCACTAATGATATCATAATCCACCCCCCCCCCTTTTTATTTTAGGTTTTGAACTTTGAGGTAACATAGAATAATGTATTACTGAAAGTTTTGGGAAATAATACATACACAGGCATACATTCGGGTTTCTTATTATGATAACAAGTATTTTGATCTTTAGAATTAGTTGTTCTCCAGCTATCAAAGAAAGGCTTTGCTTTCAGAACCAGGTCACCATGCAGTGAGTGCAATGGCCTTTTGCATTACAATTCATAGCCTCCTTTGAAAAAGCTTCTGAGTAGAAATCCTATCAGAGCAATGTTTTATTCTTCCTACTTACTGTATCCACATCACAAAATAAAAAGTCTCAGACACAGTAATGAAGGGCTTAGCTACTGAAATTTTCAGGTATGCTGAGGGAACCTAAATTAGCTCACAACACATGCCAACAGCCAACGGGGGCATGTCTCCCTGTGAAGAGCAAGCACCATACTTGTCTGGAAGATTCTCCATAGAAAATGGGGAAAAGAGTGTCCTCTGTATTCACAGTTTTAGTCCTTGCCTTCAGTAGCCAGAAATGTGACCATTAGGTTGACTTAGATCTCCTCCCTATGGTGGGTCCAGCCAAGCGATAAAACCTGAAGTCTTTCTGTGTCTGAGGCACATCTTTTTGCTCTTCCTCTGCTTAACAATTTCAAGATTTATACTCAACTGGAGCATTAGGATACCTCAGTCTCTAACATGGCAGTTCTACCCAAAATGTCAATTAATGGTTTCACCAGTCCATTTACCTTGTTCAATGCAGGGCATAGCTCTGATTTTTCCTGAAACTGATCTTTCACTGTGCATTTAACTAAGTACCTGATGACGGTTCTTAATGCCATCATAAATGTATTGAACTTTTGACAACACTTTGAACTTAAACACGGTGTTAAAACATTTTTTCCGGACCTTTTACCAAATGTCAGAGCCCTTACTGACCTTGCTAAATACAGCTGAGAAACACAAGAATCTTATAAAAATATCTAATCTTTCTCAATAACCAAATGTGATGCTATTTTCATACTACTTGCAGTATTTTTTTAATAGTTAGAATTTTTTTTTGAGAGAGAGAGCATGATGAGTGAGGGACAGAGAGAAAAGGGGAGGGGCAGAGAGAGAGGTGAAGAAAGAGAGTGCAGAGCCCAAAGGGGAGCTTGAGCTCACCCCATGTGGGGCTCAGTCTCATAAGATTCTGACCTGAGCCAAAGCCAGATGATTAATAGACTGAGCCACCCAGGTACCCTGCAGTATTTATTTTCATGTTTATATACTTCACATATGAATTCAATTTTAACTGACGAAAATTTTCAATCAAACTAGAAGATATCTATCATATATTTCTGTACATTTGGGTGGAAACAAGAGTTAGAAAAAATACAGTGAAAATTTTAAAAGAACAAAAACACAGTTCAAAAACTGAGAAATGGGCAAAAATTAAGGAAATCATGCAATTAAAAATATGACAACTGTCCTGGAACATGACACAGTATATTTTGATAACCCAACTAACAATCATCACATACAATAAGACGCAGAAATGTTAAGTCTCATTAGTGTTTAAGTAGGCAAGCAGGTCTTTGAAAAATGGCCCTATCTATTCAAAAGTTTACATTTTTTGTTCAAACAACAAAACAGGGGTGCCTGGGTGGCTCAATCAGTTAAATGTCGACTCTTGATTTTGGCTCAGGTCATGATCATGAGGTTTGTGAGAGCAAGTACCAAGTGGGGCTTTGGGCTGACAGTGCAGAGTCTGCTTGGGATGCTCTCTCTGCCCCTCCTCTGCCCAAACTCTCACTCTTTCTTTCTCTCTAAATAAATATGTAAAGTTTTTAATAAAATTTTTTTTAAGTTGTTAAAATACCTACTATACCAAGCACCAAACTAGATATGGATTACAAAAATGAATAGAGGATAATCTGTACCCTGCTATTATAGCCCGGTGGAAGAGAAAGTACCTGCAGATATAGTAAAATAGAAGAAATTACATAAAAATGATATACATAAGTTATTGGAATAACCTAAAGATGGAAGAAAATAAAGCTTCAAAAAGGTGACCTTTGAAATAGTTCATTTGAAAGAGTTTTATAAACTGTGATTTACTACACTCATAAATTTCTTATCCCTCTGTTTATAATGAAGGGCCTTCTGGACATTTTAGCCATGCGGGTTAAGCCATGCATGCTCCCTGAGCTGTCTACCCGGGCAGCTCTTGTGCAGAAACTGCTTTTGTCAGACCTCTGGATCACTCTAGGTGGAAACAGAGCCACGCCTGGAAAATAGGTCATGAACACACTGTGTAATGCGTTTTAAAAGTTTGGAAAGTATAGGGGCGCCTGGGTGGCTTAGTCGGTTAAGCGTCCGACTTTCGCTTGGGTCATGATCTCGCGGTTCATGGGTTCGAGCCCCACGTCGGGCTCTGTGCTGACTGCCGGCTCAGAGCCTGGAGCCTGTTTCAGTCTGTGACTCCCTCTCTCTCTGACTCTCCCCTACTCACACTGTCTCTCTCTCTCTCTCCTAGAAATAAATAAAACATTAAAAAAAAAAGTTTGGAAAGTATAATGGAATACTACTCAGTGATAAAAAATAATGAAATCTTGCCATTTGCAACAATATGGATGGAACTGCAGTGTATTATGCTAAAAGAAAGAAGTCAGTCAGAGAAAGACAAATATGACTTCCCTAATGTGTGGAATGTAAGAAACACAACAGATGAACATAGGAGAAGGGAAGGGAAAATAAGATAAAAAAGAGAGAGGGAGGCAGACCAAACAATAAGAAATACTTAAGTATAGAAAACAAACTGAGGTTGCTGGAGGGGAAGTGGAGGGGGTGGGACAGGTTAAATTAGCATTCAAGCAGTTTTTCATCATAAGCAAGTCAAGATAGCACAGCCTCAATATAGGTATGATGTTTAGTGATCCATCTTTTTAGCTGATAAGAAGCCAAGATTTAATTTATTCTCATTCACCTAGGATGCATCCTATGTTTGGTTCAAACCACACTCTAACACATACTGAGGCAGCCATGAGAAGACGATTTTCAGCCTAGAAACACCAGTGGGACTACAGTGGTTATCTACTATAGGCATCACTCTGACCAGTGGTAAGAATACTACAGGTGTTGCTTAATATTTTTAGTATCATTACTGTAGCCATATGATCAGCCAAGACAAGTCATCTTCCTAACAATCAATATCATATGAAAAATTGAGGATAACATTTCCTATCAAGTTTTCTCTGGAGAACCTTAGCCCCTAATGATAAACATTCAAGGCTAACGATCTCTCATTTCTTCTGAGAATAGAGAGTTTTATTATACCAGTTTATTTTCCGTCTGCCAACAAATGATTATTTCTCTCAAAGTGAAAATAACTTTCAAAAGATGTGAGCACCTCCAATGCATGAAACTGATAAACTCAACAATCGGCTTCTAATTAAACATCAGTGGTCATGACACCAGTACACTGTTGTTCAATAAATTAATTTCTTATTAGGTACCATTCAGGATAGAAATCTTGAATGTTCTTATGTCTAAAAAGAACCTTGTAAGTGACAATTAAATCACGCCTATATTTTCCATGCCACCATATAGTATCTTACTAACTGCTTTAAATCTCCTCTTATTATTACTCTTGTATAATAGTCTCTTACCTTTCAGCTCTTCTCACTCTGATTTTCAAGGTTACCATGCAATTCCCACTCCTTTATTTGGCTTGGCACTTGTAATTAATCTTGACTTGACAATTGTATGTATCTTCCCACTTTCTCTTTCCATCAGATGAATATGGTCTCAAGTTCCAGGATCTTATCAAATAAGTGATACCTATGCATATACTATATGGATCATCTGATCTCAAATTTTCAGAATATATTTTTATCAGGTGTTTATTTTTTTCCAAATTATATATTTTTTTAAGTTTATTTACTTATTTATTTTGAAAGAGATGGCAGGGGGACTCGAGAGGGGGGAGGTCGAGGGAAAGAGAGAATCTCAAACCCTCTCCACACTGTCATGGACTCAGGGCTCAATCTCATGAAGCATGAGATCATGATCTGAGCCAAAATAAGAGTCTGACACTTAACTGACTGAGCCACCCAGGTGCCCCCCCCCTCAAATTATATCTTAATTATCCACTTAAGAATACTAGGAACAAGTATGAGACATTTTGTTCAGTTATTCAAAGTTTTAAAAAGTTTTCCGACAGCTCCAATTTTTATTGTTTCCAAAGAATTCAACTTGTTATTCTATGTATCATAGATAATTTTTTCTTAGTGTTCATTAAAATGATAGAATAGCTCTAATCTCTGCCTATCTTCCATTTAAATAAAGAACTAAGTTATTTGGATCATATCTGCCATCACCTACAATGCTAAGACTCCATCATTTTGGCATTTTGAGTTATATTTATGGCAGTAAGAAAAAGTGGCAATGACTCACTCTGTTTTCTGTGGTTGTCAGATATTTCTATAGAAAGAAAAAAAAACACATTGCACTTTCATGTTGGACACTGTCATTTGCAAATACCACCAATCCTAGCAATTGACAGTGTTATGAAAGAAAAAATAAGTTTTTATCACAAATTATACTTCCTTTTCTTATACAGAAAAAAAAAATCAAAGAAATGGCAAAAATTCAATAATGACTCAGTGACAGAAGAGTGTTTAAGTCTCTACATACAAACTAATATGTCATCAACTGAATCCCATCTTCAGAGCTTACTGGATTTAAAAAAAAATAATGGGTGTAAATGTCAAGGCCTGAAAATTACTATGGTTGTATCTAACTGCTTGCTTTTTCATTTTGGCTGACATAGGAACTAAAAAACTCAGAAAATACTAATACTTTCTTCCAACAGCAAACTTTAACAGCATGAAAGTTGATGAGACATCTGACCTAAATCCTGTTTTGGGCAAAGTTCCATTAGAAACTCAGAGAAAATGCTAAGCATAAGCTTGAAGTCCTTGCTAATGACCCTTTAATGGAATTTTACATGTTGTTGTCACACTCCATATTGACAGATTTTGACAGCTTAATAATATCCTTGATGAATTCAGACTCAATTTATGCTGAAGACCTATGACTCTCTTATATAACTAATGAAGTAATTATTGCTCCTTCCTTTGCAGAGAAAGTCTTTACGTGGTACTGTGTGATAATATAAAATCCCATGCTGTGACCCACAATAGCATCCTGAAAATTCTCCCTCCTAGAATACCATTTGTTGAGTTTTTGATAAATAAGAAACAGCCAGTTAGGAAGGTATTTATTGCCAAAGCAAAGATAATAATTGCTAGTGTACACAAAAATGTGCTATTTTAGAATTGCTAGCTTAGAAAATGCAGAAAGGTAGCTGAAATTGAAGGGGAAAGACTGAAACATTACTTACTGATATAAAATGTTTTTTTATAGAACTTTAGGAATATTGATCTTATATACTGACCTGAAAGTTAATTTAGCAAGTGAATTCAACTCCCCAGAAGCTTTCCCAAACTCAAGTGAAGCCACAATGTCCACTTAGAAATGATATTAGATTTCAACATTCAGCTTTCTTCATAAAAAAAAATTCTTTCCAATCCTTAGACTAGCTATGATATATAACCACCTATGTATTTGCTACATTAAAATAATACTATGAAGTAACCTCACATTTAATATTTATTTATAGAAAAAAAATCATTCTGAAATAATTTTGTGAAGAAATTTAATCAACCAAACAGGTGAGCCTATGTATACTACAGTGCAAAAAACTGTTCCAATCTTGCCCCTTTGACTGAACTGTTGATTAATGTTATGATTGGAACTATTCTACACTAACACAATCTATTGATGTGAATAAACCATTCTAAGTATCATCCTAAGAAGCCAGTTCAGAGAAAGATCTATGTTATCAGGTTCCACACTGTTCATCTGCCATTTTATTAGCTATTGGCTATAGGAAGTCGGTCAAGCCTAAAACAAATTCCTCTGGAAGTTCAGGTCTGGTATATGGGAGGAAAAAAGCCAACTATTATAATGACTGTGATAATCATATATATAATACATTTTGGGTCTATAATAGAACAAGTTACAGAAAAACTGAAGAAAAAAAAGTGACGAACTTCAGAGCCCTATTCAATGTCACTAAGCCTGGGCTCAAAAATAACTGTAACAGAGCTCATGACCAAGCAACCAACAGCCACACCTGGGGATAGGAGGAGGGATTCGGATACTACACTAAACTATACTAAGCTTCACACACCAAAGATGGAAGGGGAAATGAAGGAGAAGGAAAGTCTCATTTATTTAGCAAATACTATATGTCAGGTCTATACTAAGACTGTCTTAATCCATAAAAAGCTGCCTTAATCAATGTTTAGAATGACCTTCCAAGAAAGGTAAGACTAGCCTTATTTTACAGATGAGGAAATAAGATCTCTTACCCAGGGGATCAGCTTTGAAAGACTGAGCTGAAGCAGAAACCCAGCTGCCTTCATTCCAGAGCCATCCACTTTTTCACCAGTCTGCACTAGGGGAATTTTCCTTGGATAGGGGAGAGTATGAGTTAGTGTCATCATTCTGTACATCCAATGCCCACCCAAATGTTGTCATAAGCTCTTTATCTATTGGTAGTTCCCCTGAGCCATGAATTTCTAGAAAGAAAAATGAATAACTTGCCTTTTGGTTACTTCATCTCTGACACCATTGTCGAACACTTTACTAGAGAAATTTTTTCCCTGAAGCACCCAAGTATCATTGCTCTACACCCAAATGTCACATAATACTAATGGGGTTATAAAATCGAGTACAAATGGAAAGGTCTTCTCTCTTAACACAACTAACTTAAGCATTATTACAAGCATAAGAATGAAAACATTTGGTGTTTTCTATTGAAGTAAAAAAAAAATAGCTCTATTTTCACATTACAACAGCTTCCCCATGATGCAAGGCCCATGAATGTGCCATCACTTATAAACAACTAGTTTAAAATGGTATAAGGATGACCTATATGATACCTGTAGGGTTGTAAAACTAACTAGCGTATCAATTCAATGGCAGAAATTTTTCTTTCCCAGTTTTATTGCATGATTCATATTCTGAAAGACCTAGATAAGTATAACTATAATGCTTCCCAGAGCAAGTTTTTATTTGTTAAAGTTCTTCTTTGAATCCAGCCAAGAAAAGGAAGTAATTAAATTTGATATAGTTTTGGGACCATGGCTAAAACTATTAAGCCCTGAAACTTCTCTTTAATGCCAAATCCACAATGCTAAACCACAGATCCTGCCAGAGTACATCTCTTTTAAAACAAGACTGGGCAGACCAATACCCTTGAATTTCTCACTTTCCCCTTGACATTTCATCCCAATCACATCTCAGTATCCAATTAAATGCTTTCACTTACTACTAGAAGGACTGATTATTGCCAGCCATTGCAACAGTGCTTATAGCTTCCTGACAGGCCGACATCAGTTAATCCTAAGAAGGTCTACTCCAATTTGTCATAGTCCAAAAGGTTTGATATTCCTTGGATATAAATTCAAAACAGGAAAGCTTAAAACAGTCAGATGGCTGAGCTCAAAGTTGAGCACAGCTGGTAGATCGGTGTATCATTATGGACAATCACTCAGAATCTGCTCTGGCAGTAGACAGGTGAAGTCTTGCTTCTCTGTGCCAGACACTTGGACAGGCACCAGCACAGCCTTTTCACTAAAGCTGCTTCTAACATCAGCATGCCTTCACCTCTTTTCAGCTGCCATGACACCTCCCCTCATAAAGACATCCCAGAAACAAGTCCCTCCTGGTTGAGATCTTCAGCTACATGTTCTTAAGCACTGGGGAAAGAATGTGCTGAAATCATAGTGCATCACATAGTATGAAATTAGACCACTTAGGGCCAAGGCTGCAGCATTACTCCTTCATATTCATGAAGAGACTTTGTTTTACAGCATCTTTCAGGTACGGATATTTTTCAAATAACATCTGTGTGCACAACCCTCCCACAAGGGGTACCAGTGAGAGGACGATTATCCAGATTTTATACACCAATAATGGCAAACAAAGCCCAAAGAAGAGAGCAAGGTTTTTATATTCCTTGTCCCTAGAGAGCTGGGGAAATAATTCAGGTCTTCCAAGTCTTAGGAAACCTGTTTTCTGATAAATAGTGAACTGGCTTTGTTACTCATTAGAGAGCTTGTTTTAAGGGTGATACCCCTTTAAAAATCAATTAAATGCTTTTATGTCAATCTGAAGCATCTGAATCAGAAATGAAGACCATTAGGCGATATGCACTGTGCCTGTAGCACAAAGGAAGAAATTGGAGTTACCCTTCAGATCCAAATTTTGCTTAATTTTTACATTCTCTAAGTCTAGGCCTCTCTGCAGACTTTGGACTCAACAAATTGAGTCAATTTTCAAATCGGAGACATGATATTTAAGTCTTCCATGGACAGATATATAATAATCAATCATTTGTATAGTATAGTCTTTTAGCACTATTTTAAGTCTTATATGATATTTAAAGTATAATAAATCATCCAATAAGTTTTAGATACTTATAACAACATGCTGTTCTAATACATGTGCTAAAGTCAAAAGCGTGTCATTCCCACCCATCATACCATGGCTTCAGCCTTTTCTGCAACTTGGCATATAACATACATCTCAGTTGTTTTCCATAACTTGTTCATTCTCCTCAGAGAATTTATAATCAGAGAAAACTATAGGCAGAGACGCTGGCTATATCTCTGAATAAATAGTCTTCCCTGACAAAGGAAAAGCCCTGGTCAAAGGCCTCAGAAAAACTTAATTTGAGTGCTTTCTTCCCAACTAAAAACCTTTCTGGACTAAATTTTGTAACTTTACTTGTAAGCCTCAAAGCCACATGAAAATAAAGAAAAGGGAGTGGTGAGCATTTATAATTCTATAAAATGATCCCAATACAGTGTCCTATCCCACTGCTGCCGGACTCTTCCCAGCACCAACCCACCCCCCTTCTTGGGGCTGAACTCAGGCTATGCTGTCCCAGTGGGAGTGCGTGTCTATCCACACACACGTCCCCATTTCCATTCCATCAGTCACCGCATCCTGCAGACTGTGCCTGGGAAACATTTCTCAATTTTATCTCCTCTTCTCTAGTTCCACTTCATGTCTTTAGTTAATGCTACTTTCATCTCTGGCCTGGAAGACTGCAGTCGTTTTCTAACTATGGTCCCAGACTCCAAGCTTGTTCCTTCCATAAATTTTCTAGAGTAAAAATATGATCAAATTGACTCAGCTTAAAATCCTTCAATCATTCCCCCTAACCTTCTGGAAGATAATGCTGAAAATTCTCACAGTGGAATCACAAGGCTTTCATTAAGTGGCTTGCAAGCCATTCCAGCCTTGTCCCTCTGTGTCCTTGGTTGCATCAGCCATACAATCACCCACCCTTTTCTCTGTCACATATCCTGTCTCTGTCAGACATGAAGCTCTCGCTTTATAGGATGTACCTCCATTCTCTCCCCTAGTGAAGCCATTCTCATCCCTCAAAACAGCTCAAACTTTAAATTCCCTCTGTCATTGGTACAATCTTTGTTTGCCCTTATCCCACCACATTAAAACTATTTATAGATTTTATTCATTCAATAAATATTTATATAGTCCCTTCTCTGTTCTAGCACCATAGATGTGCCTGAGCATCAAGTATAAGAAAAACAAACATAAACTCAGTTTTATGGGGTTTGCAGTTTAGTGGGGAAAACAGACCTTAACCGAACAGTCATAAAAGTATATAGTTACAAACTGCTGTAAGTGTTATGGAAAAATAATAGAGGAATCAGAACCGAACAGGAGGACCCAATCAAGTCTTCAAAGTGAGGGAAGGCCTCCCTGAGAAAATCACTTTTGACCAGCTTTTAAAGGAGGGGAGGGGGAAAGAAGGGAGGGAGAAAATAAAGAAAGGAGGGAGAGAGGGAGAAATCCAATTAAGTTCAAGGGCATCCTAAATAGAAGAAAGAATGTGGCTAAGGACCCTGAAAGAGAAGGGAATATGGGTCAGTCCTAGCCCATGTTGGTACATAGGATGTTTCTTGTCTCCAAAATAGGTCTTTGCTCTCTTCCGCAATTTAGGACTCTCTGGTAAAGTGAAAACATATTCTAGTTCAATATGGAGTTCACAGAATAAATGTTAAGTAAGTCAAATGATTAGGATAGAGACTTAACCATGATGTAATCAGTGTATACAGGCAATTCCTCTAAACTTAATCCTGAACTCTTAGGATTCATCAATACCTTGCTGTAAACAGTACCAGCAAATTTCACTTGATCAGGACATTCCTACTCCAATAAGAAACTATTCTCCAGTTGCATATATGTAGGCTCAATGAATTTGAAGAAAAGTGGAATTTTTGTCTTGAATACTAAAAATCATCCAACCCTCAACTTTGTCTCAGTAGCACAAATCTGTTCTTATTCAGACAGATAGAAGGCTGCTTTAGAAAAAATCTAGCCCACACAGATATCACTAACTTATCACAACCATCATTCCTGAAGAGCATCCACTCAGCTTCAAAATCTTTCTCGTGGATCACCCCAATGAACTACTCTTAATAAACCAAAAATTTTTTAATTCACATTTTTCTAACTTTTTTTAATTAGACATTCCAGTTGTAATCCAACCTTCTGCCTTGAAATTGAACTCTGCTATCTATTAAAATATTTGCTGTCATAGTAACTTTCTAAATAAAATTTCATTTGTATTTTCACAAACAAATCCTGAGTCTTGATCTATATTACAATTAGTTGGAAGTGGTCAGTATCTGCTTTCGATTTGAACCACTCCGAAGAATAAAAATGATTCAAGGGCTCCAGAGGTTTGAGAGTAAGCATTAATCTACATCAGCATCTGTCTGTGGGTGAAAAAGAGGACAGAGGCTGCTCTTTGTTCACAAAGCAACAGCAGCACGGCCCTTTGCTCCCCTTATCTCTTCTTTTTTATTTTATTTATTTAGTTTTTAGTTTTTAGTAGTTTATTGTCAAGTTGGTTTCCATATAACACCCAGTGCTCATCCCAATAAGCGCCCTCCTCCATGCCCACCAACCCCTTCCCCTCCCCCTCACCCCCATCAGCTCTCAGTTTGTTCTCAGAACTCAAGAGTCTCTCATGGTTTCCTCCCTCCCGCTCCCCAACTATTTTTCCCCTTCTTCTCCCCCATGGACCTCCGTTAAGTTCCTCCTAATCCTCCTATATGTGCAAACATATGGTATCTCTCCTTCTCTGCCTGATATATTTCGCTCAGCATAACACCCTTGTGTTCCATCCATGTTGCTACACATGGACCAATATTCCTTCTCATTGTCATGTAGTATTCCATTTTATGGATAAACCACATCTTCTTGATCCATTCATCAGTTGATAGACACTTAGGCTCTTTCCATGTTTTGGCTATTGTTCAGAGTGCTGCTATGAACATTGGGGTACATGGGCCCCTAGGCATCAGCACTCCTGTATCCCTTGGGTAAATTCCTAGCAGTGCTATTGCTGGGTCATAGGAGAGTTATATTGTTAATTTTTTGAGGAACCTCTACACTGTTTTCCAGAGGGGCTGCACCAGTTTACATTTCCACCAACAGTGTAGAAGAGTGCCCGTTTCTCCACATCCTTGCCAGCATCTAGAGTCCCCTGATTTGCTCATTTTAGCCACTCTGACCGGAGTGAGGTGGTATCTCAGTGCGGTTTTGATTTGTATTTCCCTGATGAGGAGGGATGCTGAGCATTGTTTCGTGTGTCTCTTGGCCATCTGGATGTCCTCTTTGGAGAAGTGTCTGTTTATATCTTCTGCCCATTTCTTCACTGGATTGTTTGTTTTTTGGGTGTGGAGTTTGGTGAGTTCCTTATAGATTTTGAATACTAGCCCTTTATCTGATATGTTATGTGCAACTATCTTTTCCCATTCCATCAGTTGCCTATTAGTTTTATGGATTGTTTGCTTTGCTGTACAGAAGCTTTTAATCTTGATGAGGTCCCAACAGTTCATTTTTGCTCTTGATTCCCTTGCCTTTGGGGATGTGTCAAGTAGAAATTGCTGCAGTGGAGGTCAAGGAGGTTGTTTCCTGCTTTCTCCTCTAGGGTTTTGATGGTTTCCTGTCTCACATTCAGGTCTTTTATCCATTTTGAGTTTAATTTGGTATATGGTGTGAGAAAATGATCTAGATTCATTCTTCTGCATGTTGCTGTCCAGTTCTCCCAGCACCATCTGTTAAAAAGGCTGTCTTTTTTCCATTGGATACTCTTTCCTGCTTTGTCAAAGATTAGTTGGCCATACATTTTTGGGTCCACTTCTGAGTTATCAATTCTGTTCCATTGGTCTATGTATCTGTTTTTGTGCCAATACCATACTGTCTTGATGATGACAGCTTTGTAGTAGAGGCTAAAGTCTGGGATGGTGATGCCTCCCATTTTGGTTTTCTTCTTCAATATTATTTTGGCTATTCAGGGTCTTTTGTGGTTCCATACAAATTTGGGGATAGTTTTTTCTAGCTTTGAGAAGAATGCTGCTGCAATTTTGATCGGGATTGCACTGAATGTGTAGATTGCTTTGGGTAGTAATGACATTTTAACAGTATTTATTCTTCCAATCCATGAGTATGGAATGTTTTTCCATTTCCCCTTATCTCTTCTTTTAATGAGCTAGCCCTAAATAAAAGCAGTGCATCTCAGAATATCCTGAAATAGGAGTTCTAGCTCCATATCAAGACAAGACAACTCAGAATCAGACTCCAAAAGAAGTCATACACAATCTGTTGGCATACATAAAACGTGTTTAATTATACTAGGAAGAGGACACATACTTAATGCTATTGGGCAGGGCTTCAACCACAGTTTGATCTGGTTTGGGGGAGGGAGTATGAAACACTTGAACCAGCTAAGACAGAGAGGCATCCGCTATAGAAGTCACCTTAAAAATAAAAATCGGTGATAAATCACTGGGATGAGAATTCACTCTATTTTGTTTTATCTTAGCTTTACCTTGAAAGTACTTTAGAGATATAACATTATTAGTCCTTCTACCTCTAGCCATGCCCTACTCCAACTCATTCTATGTACTATAATTAAAATGATTTTTTGGGGCACTTGGGTGGCTCAGTTGGTTGAGTGCCAACTCTTGATTTCAGCTCAGGCTGATCTCATGGTTCATTAGTTTGAGCCCCACATTGGGCTCTGCACTCACAGTTCAGAGCCTGTTGGGGATTCTCTCTCTCTGCCCCTTCCCCATTTGTGCATGTTTTCTTTCTTTCTCTCTCTCTATCTCTGTCTTTCTCTCAAAATAAATAAACCTCTTAAAAAATAATTTTTTTAAATCACAAGATGATTTATACTCATCTCCATTTAAAATTCTTTACTGGATCCCTTTGCTGTCAGTAGAAAGTTAAACCATTTGATAAGGCTTATCACACTATTCATGATCTGAGCCCAGCTTATCTCTAGCCATCCATCCTCCTCCTGCTCTCTGCTCCCACCATATCCACTTTCAGTTCCTCAAAAATGATGCTGACGCCATCACTCTCTTCTTGACCTCTGCACAGGCTATTCCTTCTGCCAAGGAGACAGCACCACCATCCCCATTTCACCTACCCATCTCCAGCCTCTCTGTAAGGATCAAGTGATTGTTCACCTCTTTTGGGGTGGGTTCTTGGATCTCTACGTTCAAATTCTTTGCCATGGCTACATGGCTCTATTGCTATCTGCACTTTCTCTACCACAGTACTTATGGTCTGTTGTGAGTGTTTAGTTAATGGACTGTGCTCCCCACTACATTATAAGTCCATAATGCCAGAGAAATTATCTGTCTTGCTCATCAAAGAACACCTAGGTCTTAGCATAAGGCTAGCCACATAAAATTTGATATGGAAATCACCAAAATTCAGATACCAAAACTTTTCTTCAATGAACAAATTAGTCAGATTCTCCACCTCATATAATTGCAGGAAATACAAAATCTATTTGGGTTTCCCACTAAGTATTTGTATAAGTGTCCAAAGAAACATACCATAAACCTGCTCCAGTCATCCTGCTTCTCCCCTCAGCTTGTCTTCTCCCCAGACCATCAGTCTCTTTGTTGTTTCATATCTGCTTTTGGAGGTTACTTCTCCAAATCATTTGGCTCTCTACTGGTGTATTAGTTTTCTGTTGTTGCTTAACAAAGTACCACAAACTTGACAGCTTAAAACAACACCGTTTATTATCTCACAGCTTCTGTGGATTGGGATTCCACGTACAGACAACTGGTTCCTTTCTTAGTTCACTGTTGCCCCAGGCTGTGATTAAGGTGTCAGCTGGGGCTGCCATCTCATTTGAGGATCAAGATCCTTTTGCCAGCTCACTGGTGCTTAGCCATATGTCTGAGATATTTACTGTCCTGCTAGCTGTTGGCCAGAGACAGCTCTCAGCTTCTGGAGGCTACCCCAAAGTCCTTGACACATGGGCCCCTCCTGTCACACTATGGCAGTTTACTTTGTCAAGACAAACAGGAGACTGTCCATTGCTGCTTATTGTCTCTTTTAAGGGCTCATCTGAACAGGTCATGATTGCTCATGTAATCAATGCATTAGCTACATTCATTACCTCTACAAAATCCCTTTGTCTTATAAAATAATATAATCGCGGGAGTTATATACCACACAATCCACAGGTGCCACCCACACTCAAGGGAAAGGCGTTATACAGGCATGAACACCAGGTAGCAGGATCATGGGAGATATCTTAGAATTCTGCCAACCATGCCGGGAAAGAGAAAAATTTCTTAGTTCAACAACTCATGGATATGAGTTGGCTATGGTGTTTAAAAGAAAACATTAACAAGTTGTTGAGTATAGCCAAAGGAATAGCAACTTAGAAAACTTAAAACTGAATCTGAAAGTCAATGCACCTAGAATTCAAATGCTTAGGTTTCTATAGTACACCACCTTGCAGTAAAACCAATCTACTCAGCCACCAAGGAGGGCCTTTGAGTGTTTCTCCCCTTCCAGAATCTAGTAACCATAGTCTTAAGCAAACTGGAACCAGGATGAGGGAGAAAAATAAGTTTTCAACTTAACTCCAGGCTCTTGTCCAAATTCCAATGGTTAGAATAATCTGAAGAGGATAAACTCACTTCAGAAAACTCATTTTCAAAAAAGGAAAAATTCTTAACCTGTTCACAGAAAGTAATACCTCTTCATTGTCTTGAATCTTTCCATTCTGGAACAGAATCTTGGCTCTACTTTTGCATAGCCAAAATCTCAATGAAATGCTTTTTTCCTTGGTGGAAGAAAAAATATAAACCTGAAGAAATCTGTTCCCAAATGTGGAATTCTAACTTTACCTGTAGAACAGCTGGAAAAATAAACTACCAGAGCTTACAAGATAAAAGTTCCTCTCCACTTTGAACCAATCAAGTTTTTAGAAAGATAAAGAGCTGACCTCATCTAGACTCATGCAGAGCACCTCATCATACAGGACTCTCAGGCCTGGGTAAACAGCCTCTTCTATGTGTTCCTTCTTCATAACACCTTTCCCAAAGGAATGCTGCCATATCTGCTGATAGTCTGTATTTCACCAATAACTTTAAGAGAACCACATCTGCTTTACTATCTTTGAGTAGTGTTTCATCAGAGTCTAGAACATATTAAAATTGCCGGGGAAATTTTTGTTCCTTCATTTTTTGTTTGTTCTTTTGTTTTTCTTTTTGTTTAAATTCCATTCATTTATTTTGAGAGAGAGAGAGAGAGATGGAGAAAATGAGTAGGGGAGGGGCAGAAAGAGGAGAAAGAGAATCCTAAGCAGGCTCCATGCTGTCAGCACAGAGCCAATGTGGGGTTCTATCCCATGAACCATGAGATCATGACCTGAGCCAAAACCAAGAGTCAGACACTCAGCCAATTAAGCCACTCAGGCACCCCTGTTAATTTTCAATGACAATTAACAAGTTCAATTCCATCTGACCAATCAAATCTGAATCTCAGTGGGTGAGCCAGAAAAATAATTTTTTTAACTCATGCTATTTCACACATTCACAGACTGCAGGTCAGCAGAGGTGGCTCCACTGCAGGTGGTATATCAACAAATTGGTTGAGGTGGTCCTACTCCATGTATCTCTTATTGGGGCCCCGGCTGGAAGAGCAGTGGCTATCTAGAGTGCCTCAGGGTCAAGATGAATAGCACCCAGAACTCTCCTCTTCCAGATAAAATGGAGAAACCAGGACCGGATTTACCCATCTGCTTGAAATAACCCCCAAAATGGACAAAATATGTGAAACAATAGTTTTCAAGACACTGGACATCAATAGCAATACCTGCTAGATAAAAATTCAAGCAGGCTGAGCCATACAATTGCCTTGAGACCTTGAGTGTGTTCGCAGGTTGCAGAATAGGGATGGAGAACCTGGACAGAGCCCATCAGACTCCCTGACTTGAGAAAATGAAGCACTATTTACAATAATAGAATAAATTAATTAATATAGCAAAGTTACAGAATACAATATCAATGTGCACAAACCAATAGTGTATCTATATACTAGAAACAACCAAAAAGTGACATAAAAGACAACTCCAATTATACTCACATGAAACAAATAAGAAATACTCAGAAATAAATATGACAAACACACAAGATCAATATAATGAAAACTTTTTAAAAATGTTGAAAGAAATTAAAGACTAAAATAAGTGAATAAGAAAAGTGAATAAGTGAATAAGAAAAGTGAATTAGAAAAAAATACCAAAAAGAAAAAGAACCAATATTTTAAGAAGTCAATTCTCCCTACATTAATCTATAGATTCAATGTATTTGCAAATAAAATCACAAGATGTTTTTTATAAACATTTTTGTGAAATTTTCAAATTCATTCTAAAATTCATATGAAAAACATAAAGATTTCCATTTATAACAATGAATACTGAATTTTAACAAATACTTAAAGTCAATAAATAAGATCCTCACAATGACTGTTACTAGTTAAAACTTTATCCAAAGAAAATAAATCTAATAGTTAAAAAGGAGGAACACTTAATGTCAAGAAATCATGTACTTATACTGAACACCAATTTATGTGAAAGTGGATTTTAGATGATTCAGGGCTCATCATGAGCCTTCATAATGACATTATAATGAGCCTTTCAAAAACCTAATGAGAGTCATGCTACATTTAGAAAGTAAAATACCCAACATAGGGGATACCATCACTGTTCTTTTGACTGTTCAAATCACATATTATAAACTATGTTCCATTTAAGAATCACATTGTAAGAGAAACATTGATAAAATGGAACACAACCAGATAAAGATGACCAAGAGAATAAAGGATCTTTGACTTTGGTGTTTGGATAACGCTATGTGATAAACATGTAAAAAATATATCTAGATAGTTTATCCTGGAGAAGAAAAAGGCAAGAAAGGAAGGGAAACATGATAAATGTCTTGAAATGTTTTCAGGCTGCCATTCCAAGGAAATAGATTTATATAATTTTGCTTTAGATTAAGAGTTGGTCATATGCAGGGCCAAAGGTGAGCCAACTTTTTCTCTAATACACCAGCTAGAAAGTGAATATTTTAGATCTCGTAGTCTGTTGCAACCACTCAATTTTACCACTGTAAAAGGAAAACAGTCAGATGACACATAAATTCATGTTACATGGATATGTTCAATAAAACCATGCTTACGAGCACTCAAATTTGAATTTCATATAATTTTCACTGTCAAAAATATTCTTCTATTTGTTTCAACAATTTTAAATTGTGAAAAGCATTCTTAATTCACTGTCCTTTCAGAAACAGGAAGTAGACTGAATTTAGCCCACGTGCTAAGTATGTCAACCTCTGCTATAGATAGCAACCTCAGATGTTGGGTCCTACTGATGAGAAAGCAAATACAGTTCAAAATAACACTATTTTAGTAATTGAAACATGAAATGGAATGTTGCACAGATGCTATTGATAAAATGTGATAAAATATCCCATATACCTTGGCCCACCTTTGAGTTCTTTAGACAGTTCCTCTGTAAACTGATAGCCATCCATTTTAAATACCTTCTACTCCACTTCTCTGCAGAGGGCTTTGTCCAGCATCAGAGGACAATTTAATCCCCAGCACACCTGCAGGGCAGCCTGGGAGTGCTGGGGATTAAATTCTACCTGGAGCAATCTCCATCAAAGAGGGCTAGGACACACTGAATAAACACCTCAGCTTCCTCCCCGTGGTGCAACAATTCTTAGGTAGGTTCTATACTGTCCGTCAGAGAATCCCCATTGTATCTATGTTCCAGTTGCCTCATTAATGCAAACGATACTGACTTTGCCCTGTTTATGTTTCACCTTTCTCCACTCTCATTTGTCCTTCTGAGGATCACATCTGAAATCAACCACCTGCCCTCAAAGACTTATCTCAGAATCTACTGTCTGTGGACTCAAAACAGATGTGTGGCAACTTGGAGTTAATGAAACTGCACTTAGTGACCAGATGATCCCTTGCTATTAAAATGGAGGGGATTTTTAAGCTACGTGGTTCTCAACTGATTTTGTACCCTAAAGGACATTTTTTATTATCATGGCTACCCCCACACTCACTCTGGCATTTAGTGAATAAAGTGATGCTGCTAAATATCCCATAGTATATAGAACAGACTCACAGAACACAGCGATAACTGGTCTCTATGCTCATAGTGCTGAGAATGAACAACCCCAAGTTAAACTGGAGACTGACCTAAACAGATTCAAACATCCTGTATTATTCTAAGATTCTATGATTTTAAGAAATCACATTGAAATTCTTAAAATCTGGATGAGCTTCAAAATGATTCATGATATTTTGGGAATTAGGTGCAGAATTTTTGCCTATATCTATCTTTGCATTTTTGTGGAGAGAATGCCCACAGCTTTCCTAAGTTTCCCTAAAGGGTATATGACCCAAAAGGTTAAGACCAGCTCTATAATAAATCATTCTTAATAATTTTACCACAGGTCTAAATCTTTAATCACCTTTTTGCTCTTCCATAGTATTAAGGAATGCAAGAATTGCTTTTCCATGTTTCATAGCAGTTCTTCCTAAGGTGTGTAATTCTGATAGTTTTAAGAAGTAGGCAATAAAGAGGATTTAGTTAATTATGATACATGAAGAGGACATAAGTTTTCTGACAATCAATCTAGCACCTTTATCAAGTTCTAGGAAAACTTTTGCTTTTAATCCCCAATTAATATAACTCAGCAAATATCCATATTGAGAAAGAAAATGAGCAAATGAAAACTGCATAGAAAGAACAGTCGTATATATACTCTTATCCCATATCTGTTTGGACACAATGCCCCTGCCAAAAAAGTGCCTAAGATAAAGAATTGGTATAGACCTTTCTTTCTGTAGATTTCTTACACTGGGGCCATATAAATCAAACAGGATTACTTTATCTGCAGCTAAGAATTCTGTAGAGACATATTGAACCTATAAGAGATGGCAGAACCTGGCCAAGTTCTGTCTTTTAGGTAATAAATTCTACTACCATTCTGACTCTGCTCTCAGTTTTCTCTATTTTTATTTTAGGCAAGATATGTGGATTTGTCTGCAAATATTAAAAGGATTTTTGGTTTATAAGGATCCAAAGTTTGCTGCCTTAGATTAAGTGTGACTGCTCTGGCATTGTGCATATGTGAAAGAATGAGAAAAATAATGACAATTAAACATATGTGATATGAAATTCAATGTAAAACACAAGTCAGACACTAAACCACTCAAAAATAATCTCCTATACAAGTTTCTAATGATAACTACCACCTATGAAAACTAAGTGTCAGAAAGATAGATAAATAGAATATAGATGAATATATAGTACATTTAAACCTCACATCAGTTGGGGCACCTGGGTGGCTCAGTCGGTTAGGTATTCAACTTTTGATCTCTGCTCAGGTCTTGATCTCACAGTTGTGAGTTCAAGCCCTATACTGGGCCCATACGGGGCATGAAGCCTACTTAAAAGAAACAAAAAACAAAAAAACAAAAACAAAAGAAAACCTCAACAGTTATTTGAGTTAGGAATAATTTTTTCTATCCCCATTTTACATATTAAGGCTTAGCAAGTTAAAATAGTTTATGTAGGGCTATAAAACTAAAAATGCCAGAGCAAGGATTTAAACTCAGGTCTCTCTAGCTTCAAAATGTACCCTCATCCTCATAATATAATATTGTTTTACATGGTATAATAGTCTAATTAGGAAACCTGGGCAAGATTTGAATCTCTGCACTGGGGATATCTGAATTACCAAAGGGAATTTTTGCAAAATAGCTGATGTTGATAACCTGACCTAGAAAAGTTTTAACCTTCAAGTAAGTTTAGGGGCATCACAGGCCTCTGTGCTGTGTAAGTGAGTTGGAAACCTGAGGTATTCATCACCAAAAGAGGCCAGTGCTTTGTGGGAGGCACAAAGACATATTTAGATTTTGAAAAAGAGAGTAGGAGTTGACTTCTATCAAAAGCAAAAGTCTGAATGTGTCAAAAGCATCTGAGAGCAAGAAGCTGCTATCTACCATTCAATAACTCAGAAGACTGAGCTGAAACTGGCCTAGAAGTGAAGATACTAACTTATACCTGGTTTTGACAACTAACTATAAAATCAATTTAGATTAATGGAATAATTCAGAGAGAAGTGGGTCAAGTGTAAGAGTAAGAATTCCAAGTCTTGGAGCCATAAGGAGTGAAGATAGTAACTGAGTCCGTACTCCACAGGGGATTTTTACTGTGAAAAGGGTGTGGAGCAGTAAACAGAAAAATGTTCCTATATCACTAAATACATTTTCAGTTTTAAACTAAAGAAATTGAACCAGCCTACCTCAGAGGGGATACACACACACACACACACACACACACACACACACACACACACACACACAATATATAGCTAAAAATTCCAAGAATAAATCTAGCTTCAGTTATGGCTAGATGGAGGTGATCAGAGATAGATCACAGGTTACCATAGAACTTTCTCTCCATACTAATTCCACTTTCCTTGGTGTAGGCTTTATCCTTGGGTAGACAGTCCCTGCAATAATAAGGGGTCTACTAGATGCTGCAGGCATTCAAGGCCCTAAGAGATCATAATCCCAAAGAAAAAGAAAGCTTGTTTCCTGATAGCTTTGACAAAATTTGAGGTCTGTCCTGGCTTAGCTCATGTGACCATCCTTGAACCAGTCCCTGTGGCCTGACAGAATACGTCCTGATGGAATAATTTCATGTTCTCCCCTGGCCTTGTTTTGGGTAGCACAGTGGTTGAAATCAAGCCCAGCCAAACACAGCAACAGAGCACAGGTGGGAGGGATAGTTCCCTACAGGAAGAGGTAGAAGTAATGCATCAGAGATGGCAGCCTCACATGCAGTGCACATACAGGTGAAATGAGATGCAGCCTAGAGCCATGGACACACATGTGGGGCATGGTGGGGAGAAGGAAGGAGGGAGCCACACTGTAAGCAGTTAAACATATATGGAATATCTACTACCACATTTCACTCATTCTAAGATGCATATTTGCCGTATTTTAAAAACTGAGATATCAGAATGTTTCTGACAACGAATGACATCCTATAACTGCTGTTGGCCAGGAGGCCACTGTGATAGTTTCCCAAGTCTGCAGAGAACTCAATCATAATTCTTCATATTCCCATCTCTTCAACTGAGTATGTGCATTGTTTATACTACATTCGTAGACTTTGGTTGTTATTTAAAATATCTTCAGAAAGATTAAACTGTGATCCACCATTAAAACAAAATGTCATTATATATGCAGAAAGGGAATCCATGCAACGGGGCATACATTTAATATTAATGAAGCACATATTCATGGTTGGGAAGATGATTGCAAATCCATGTTTGCTTACAGAGTAACACTCAGTCCTTTTTCAACACCTAACAAAGGATGACACCTACAAGTAGATGAAATCACAGTACATTTTTTACCTTTTCTTTACTGATAAATATGAAAAATATTGCCTTTCACATGCTAGGAAAATGCCCCTAACGACAGTTAACACTGAATGATAAACATGTACATCTAAAGAATTCAAAATAACTTTCAATAAATATGTCAACAAAATTAAATTATAATTCCAGTTAAGGTAACAATAAATCACCTAAATAAGTGGCATTTGTTAGTAGTCACTCCACTCAGACTTCCCGGCTTCTGTACTGCTCTTTGAACCTGGCAGGCATGCCTGGCTTCTAGCTGTTACTCCTACTACCCCCTCTGCTGACCATTCTTCTTCCAGATAACTGCTTGGCCAGCTCTCCTGTCTCCTTTCAGTCACTGCTCAGATGTTGTCTTGTCAATGAGGCCTCTCCTGATCACTCTTACTATGACTGCAACTGTCCCCTTTCCTCTGCTCTCCCAGTACCCCTTATCCTGATCTAATTTGTCCTTTTACTATAGCATTATCTGTTTCTAACACACTATTTAATATACTTCTTTGCTATGTTTATTGCTTATTGCTTGACTCCACACTGTCTCTTCCCCACCCTCATGAATATAACCTCCATGAAGCTATCTTTTTTGTTCAGTGCATCATCATGGCACTTAGAACAGTGATGGCCAAATTAGCAGAAGCTCCATAAACATTTGCTGAATGAATAAATGGATGATTTTCACTAGTCCAAATACATATATAAACATAAATTCATGTCTATAAAACCACTTAGAACATGAAAGGACAGAAGCTAAAAATCCTCTGACATCAAAAAGTAAATTATATTCTGAGAGAATGCCCAGAGGACGATTGCCTGTAGAATCTATAGAACTAAGAGCCTAGAAAAGGCACATGGGAGGAAAGACAGAGAAAAGAGAAAATAGGATCTCTGCCTTAGGTGAAGGGCATATCTATTGGAAGTGATGGCCCAATATTCTGGCATTAATGCCTCCAGGCTACATTCAGCTGAATAAATAAAAGCTTCCAACAGTCTACAAATGAGCAAACTAAGGAACATCTTCCATCCCCTCACCCCTAACCCCCACCATGGCTATAGGGAATGTCCCAGAAGAATACTCATCTTCCCAAATAGAAACCCTGAACTGTGTACCCAAAGCTGACACTTCTCTCCTGTCAAAATGAAGCCTACAGTTTGCTTGTGGACACACAGCCACCACAAGCAAGCCAGTGGCAATCAAATCATATACTCTCCTTTTTCTCCTTTTCTCTCTTGCATTCTATATGCCAAAGAGATAAAAGAGAAGGGATGGTAATAAGGCTACTTGAAGAACATTAAACTGCTTTTTACTTCCAGTTCTATTCATGCCTGTTTTTAGGGTAAAACTTCTCTACAGAAATAAAGATTTTGAGGTAATATTCAAACTCCAATAAAAGTGCATGTCATAGAACAAAGAAAACCTGAAGGTTCAAACTACTTCACATCCAGAATCTCACCTTCTGTTTCTGACCCACACATCTTATCTCTCACTTTTCTCTCTTCCTGCTTAAAATGAGCAGGCCCACTATAAGACAACACAGCTCCAAACATTTTGCCCCCATTTCTACCGGCAGAAGTACTACCAATTCTTCAGTGCCCGGCTTTAACTCCAAATCCCTTGGGAAAACTGCAACACTTATCTTGTTTCCTTTTTTAGGACGTGTTCCTTGTCCTCTTTCCTTTTCAAATGCATTATGTGTTCACTCAACATAGTTTTCCATAGCAGACTTGTGGTTCTTTTTTATCTCTGCATCCCAGAAGAACCCAGAGCATAATGACCCTGAACTGGAGGGCTGTAGAGTCGACAACCATGAAGGAAATACACTTGGAAATGCATGAAAAAGATGGTGCCAAGAAGATAAAAAGGATCTCAAGTATCTTATAATGCCCTTATTTGTATCACACTGGTGCCCTTTCATATTTAGAACCTAGTGAGGTTTTTTTCAAAAAATTAAATTAAAAAAAAACCCTACATGACTGTTGTTATTTTGCTCTAGCCTAATAGCTTTTGAAGGGGGAAAAAAGGTCACATTTAACTCAGAAAAATTCAATTGACTCCTCGAAAGTGAATAGACTCAATTTGCCTCTATACAAGAGGTCTCATGAGAGATACAGAAGGAGGAATGTAGGACTGTCTCCAATACCTAAGACTCAGCACTGCCAGGAATGAGTACACCTCAATACAAGGAGAGAAAATCCTTTAGGAGTAAAAAAGCCAGGGTAGTAGGTAACTCTATAATGTATTGTCCAAACCAGGTCGCTTCGGAAGTGAAAGAGACATCATTAAGAATTACAGCAGGCAACTTATATTAATTGGAACTGCCCCAGGCAACCTGGAGCCAATGACAACCCTACAAAAAGTCAGTGAACCTGAAGCCTCAGGGCACAGCAGGAGAGAATCTGCTGTAATTCTCAAGCAGCTCAAGGTAGTTTAGAATAAATCCCCTGGCAAAGCTGCCAACTGAAAGAGCCATTCAGCATTCTACCACTTCTAGAAGGCTCAGCAGAAAAGAAAATGTGCTCAGATTGTCATACTGAGCAATCCAATCACCATGAAATTTGAAGAGTGGAAGCTGCTGGAAGCCTTTACCATCCACCAAAATCCACCTCCCACTGCTATCTTCAACCAATAGTATCAGCAAGTAACCTGCTAGGCTGAAGAGTCATTATAACCCAGAAGTCTCTATCTTCTCTGCCATCCAGGCAGAAGTAACAACTGACAGAGAAAGACTCCATTATCTACCACAATCAAATGAAGAAAAGCATCATAGAGGCACAAGAATGCTGGAGGGATCTTAGATACAATCTAATCCTGGTGTCCAACCGATATATTAGGTAACACAGCTCAACAGATTAAATAAAACATTTTTTTCTTTCTAGAGGAGGGGTGCCTGGGTGGCTCAATTGGTTAGACCTCAGCTCAGGTCATAATCTTGTGGTTCTTGAGTTAGAGTCCAGCTTTGAGTTGGGCTCTGCTGACAGCAGCCTGGAGCCTGCTTCGGATTCTGTGTCTCCCTCTCTTCCTGCCCCTCCCCTGCTCACACTTTGTTTCTCTCTCTCTCTCTCTCTCTCTCAATTATAAATAAACATTTAAAAAATTTTTATGTCACTAGAAGAAAAAAGAATTTAATTCACTCCTTCCTGTATTCAACAAACATTATTGAGTACTCCCAACATGTCAGGCACTAGGATAAGCACTGGGGGCTAAAAAGATAAATAAGACATAGTCCTGCTTTTGAGGACCATAGTTGAAATGTACTAATAATTATTATATTTCAAAAACTGATTGCTAAGTATATCTTGAAACTACTGTGTTAATACCACTGGAGAATTCTAGCCAAATGGCACAAAGAAATGATTCTTAATAGGGAGAATGTTGGTAAACACTGCCACTATATGGTAACTTTGCTGAGAATCCTTGAATGGAAAATGTTTAATAATAAACCCTCTTCCATTTGTCTTCTTTTTCTATCCTTCTTATCTCACATTTATATATCACCATATGCAAAGCAATGAGAATCAAACTGAAGCCTACAATTTTCTTGTATATGCAGACTATAAATATTGAAGTTCAAGATATACATTTTCAGATTTCCTAGAATCATGAAGAAAACAAATCTAACTTAATTATACTCAGGTTTTTCTCTTCCATCTGTAAAACAAATGAGCCTCGAAAACCATACCATTTATTTACAGAATGTCATCACGTAGAAAGATGATCATTTTATGAAATTAGTTTGATTAGAAGATCTTCCTAATTCATACATTCTTTATAGAATTTATTATAACAAATAAGAAAGCGTTCTAAACATTTTGTAAGAAAGGAGAATTTGAGGCTTAAATAAAACCAATATCTAGAAGAATTATTTCAACAAAACCCAAATGAAACATTACTTAAACCCACAAATATTGGTTACACTCTTTCATAGAAGGCCACTTCAATTATTGAATAAAATGATTTACCATGTCAGTGAATAATCAGAACCCAACACCACAAAAGCTTTGTTGTTAAAAGCCATGCCTATAGTGGGACAATTTCCATTTTTTATAAGTTCATTTCCCAATATTGCTAAATTCAAATTTTAATCATTTTATTAGACTTCCATATTCAAACAGAATAAGGTTTCTACCTGATACTCATAAATTAAATGTTTTTTGTTACATGGTAGCAGCTTAAAATGTAATGTGTCATTAAAAAGATTTAAAATAATATGAACTATTCCAATATTGTACTGTAGTATTCAATTACAGGAATAAACTTGCACAGGTTTTCACAGCTGTAAATATTTTCAACCCTCATTGAGCATAATGGTTTGCATTACATGAGTGTTAAATTAAGTAAGGATGAGGTGAGTGAAATATTCAGAAATCCTCATATCATTCCTGGTTAGTATGGTTTATTTACATTCTTAAAGGTATCCCAATATAGTCCAATGCTGAAAATTGAGTGTCCTCTGGTTCAAAGGAATAAACAATGCTTAAAAAAGAAAAAGCAAAGGAAAAAACATTATTAATTAAAATATAACTCTCAAGTGTGTATAGTATGACCAAGCACAGATGAAAATGCCAATAATTCTTGTTAGCAGGTTCTATACAAGTTCAGGGCTTCACAGACTGCAAATGGTGAGAAAAATTCTAAATCATAAAACAAAATAAACATTTTATTTCATGTCACAAATCCACATTAAAAGGAGACTGGCCTAGACTGAGACTCTACAATATATTTAGACTCTACAATAATTGATTAACGTTAGTCGTATGCAAAACCATGGAACCCTGTCATAGGATCTGGTTTGCCACATGGATGATTCGCTGAGTTGAGGGTGGTATATGGCAGTGTTTACCAGATGGGTTCTCATATCACGTGATTTTGTGCAAGTTAATCCAAGCTTCTTAACAGCAGTCCGTTCACTTATTAGAGTTGTTGAAAGATAAAATGAAGCACATTGTGTTGTTTACAATTTTTAATTGTTAATGTAAATTTTATCCAGCGTCACTGTGATAGGCAAAATAATGCCCCTGACAAAGATGTCCTTTAATTCCCCAAACTCATAAATACATCACCTTACATGGCAAAGGGGAATTAAGGTTACAGGTGGAATTAAAGTTGACAATCAGCTGACCTTAAAATATGAAGGTTATCCCAGATTCTCCAAGTGGACTCAGTGTAATCACAAGGGTCCTTAAAAATGGAGAAGAGAGTGGGGCACCTTGGTGGCTCATTAGATGAAGCATCTGACTTCAGCTCAGGTCATGATCTTGCAGTTCAGGAGTTTAAGCCCTACATTGCTCTCTGGATTGACAGTGTGGAGCCTGCTTTGAATTCTATATGTCCTTCTCACACTGCCCCTGGTGTCTGTCTGTCTGTCTCTCTCTCTCTCTCTCTTTCCCTCAAAAATAATAATAATAAACATTTTTAAATACTGGAGAAGGGAGGAGAGATAGAGTCAGAGGGAGATGTGACTGTGAAAGAGTAGTCACAGAAATTCAGAGTTGCTGGTTTTGAAAATAAATGAGAGGGCCATGAGCCAAGAAATGTGGCATCTTAAAGGTGGAAAAGGGAAGGGCAAAGATTGTCACCTAGAGCGTCCAAAAAGTAACGCAGCCTTGCCAACACCTTGACATTAGCCCAGTGAGGCCAGTGTAGACTTCTAACCTCTAGAACTGTAAAATAATAATTTGGGTTGGTTTAAGACACTACATTTGAGGTAATTGGTTAGAGCAACAATAGAAAACTAATACTATTACCAAAATAGCAAGAGCTCTGCTGGGTGCTAGAGATAATCAGTTGAGTAGATACTCTAGGGATACATTTCCCTCTTTACAATTCCCCTTTTATGACCCTGTAATAACTTTTATAGTATATAATGTCATGGGCATTGCTTAGAAAAGTTCTAGACCTACTGTCTAGACAATTAAGATAATTTATTAGAACATCTGTGGTATTTTACAGACCCATATCTTGTTTCTCTTCTATACAAGGTAAATAGCTTACAGCAAAAAGTCTGGCATAGATGAAGCTTTGAAAGAGATGGCAAGTTGCCTGTGAAAATTCTGTCTCCCCATCTTCCCTGCTCCTATGTGATTGGGGCAGGAATTTTTCCAGCTAAAAACATAAATTTCCAAGCTATCCTTACAGAAAGGATACCAAATGAGATGTAAGTTAAAGGCTTAAGGTAGAGCTACTGAGAAAGCTCTCTGAAGTGATTACTCATCTGGCAGATGCCCTTCTTCTTTTCTCCTTCTTCCTATCTGTAACCATAAAATGAGAAGCCAGTGAAAACAGAATCCAAGGATAGGAACCAGGTATTAAAGAAGGAGCAGCAGAAAGATTAAAGGAGCCTGGATGACAGGGTATTGGGACACTGGACTGCCTACCTCTGGAATTCTTTTATATGAGGAAAAATAAATTCTTAACTTGCTGAACTAGCCAAAACTAATTCTTTATACTTGGACTAGTGTTCTTTTCTATAATTTTCTTTAAAATCAGTCAGAATTAGGGGCATCTGGGTGGTTCAGTCGATTAAGTGTCCAACTTTGGCTCAGGTCATGATCTCACAGTTTATGACTTCAAGCCCCATGTCAGGCTCTTTGCTAACAGTTCAGAGCTGGGAGGCTGCTTCAGATTCTGTGTCCCCCTCTCTCTCTGCCCCTTCCCAACTCATGTTCTCTCTCTCTCTCTCTCTCTCAAAAATAAATACACATTAAAATTTTTAAATAAGTCAGAATTTAACACTAAAAAGAGGCCACTAAATAGTACTGGAACAACTGGAAATGTGCATGCAAAAAACATAATCTATATGCAGATCTTACAACCTTCACAAAAATTAACCCAAGATGGGTCATAGGTCTAAACGTAAAAATGTAAAACCATAAAACTCCTAGAAGATAATATAGGAGAAAACCTAGATGACCTTGGGTATGGTGGCAATGCCTTTTTAGATACAACACCTAAGACATAATCCATGAAAGAAACAATCAATAACCTGGACTTCATCAAAATTTAAAACTTTTGTTCTGTCAAAGACACTATCAAGAGAATGAAAACACACTCAGACTGGGAGAAAACATCTGCAAAAGACATACCTGGTAAAGAACTGTTACCCAGAATATACAAAGAACTTGTAAAACTCAACAATAAGAGAACAAACAACCCAATTACAAAATTAACCAAAGACTTTCCTGGGACCCTCACCAAAGAAGATATACAGATGGCAAGTAACCATATGAAAAGATGTTGCACATCACATGTTAGCCGGGGTATGCAAACTAAAACAGCATTATATACCACTACACATCTACTTGAATGGTCAAATTCCACAGTGCAGACAAAATGAACTTTCAGCAAAGATGCGGAGCACTAGGAGCTCTCAATCATTCCTTGCAGGAATGGAAAATGATACAGCCAGTTTGGAAGACAGGTTGGAAGTTCCTTACAAAACTAAATATATTCTTACAATACTACCCAGCAATCACACTTTTTGGTATTACCCAAAGGAAATGAAAACTTACATCTACACCATGACTATTTATACTAGCTTTATTCAAAATTATCAAAACTTGGATTTTTCATAAAATCAAAAATCAAAATCTCAACTAAGATTTACTGCAGAAGGTGAATGGATACATAAACTATGGTACATCCAGACAATACAATATTATTCAGCACTAAGGAAAAATGAGCTATAAACCCTTAAAAAGACATGGAGGAAACTTAGATGTATATTACGAAGTGAAAAAAGCCATTATGAAATGACTACATACTGTAGGATTCCAACTACATGACATTCTGGAAAAGGCAGAGCTATGAAGACAGTAAGAAAAGAAAATAGCGGTTTCCAGGGGTTATGAAGAAGGAACAAATGAATAAGCTGAGCACAGTGTTTTAGCCCAGTGAAACCACTCTGTATGATATTACAATGATGAGGGCATGCCATTATAAATTAGTCCAAACCCACAGAACATACACACCAAAAGTGAACCCTAATGTAAACTATGGACTTTGGATGATTATGATGCATTAATGTAGGTTCATCAGTTGTAACAAATGTACCACTCTGGTGAGGAATGATGAGAATAGGGGAAACTCTATGTTGAGGGAAGCAGAGTAAATGGAAAATCTCGATATATACAGCTCATTTTTTGTGCTTTATTTTTCTCAGTTTATTTATGTCATTTATAGATATAACACACTACTAGATAGGTTTAATAATGCTGCCATGGGGCACCCGGGTGGCTCGGTCAGTTAAGCGTCTGACTACGGCTCAAGTCATGATCTCACAGATCGTGGTTCGAGCCCCGTGTTTGGCTCTGTGCTGACTGCCAGCTCGGAGCCTGGAGCCTGTTTCAGATTCTGTGTCTTCCTCTCTCTCTGACCCTCCCCTGCTCATGCTGTCTCTCTCTTTCTTTCAGAAAGAGACAAAAAAACATTAAAAAAAATAATGCTGCCATGTATAAGAAAGTTTGGGGAGTAGTAATCCTTTTCTGTTCGTAGAAATTCTAAACTCTAGTATAGCATCTAAATGGCAATTGTATAGGAATCTAGATTTCTACACATAACAGTGTTTTAGTATGAGGGCCTCAACATTTTCCATTGTGGCAATTCAACACTTGCTTTTAAAAAAAGTCTTTATAATCAATTCATAGTAAGATATTAAGGAACAGCCAGAGGCAAGGAAAATGCATGAACCTCAAAAATAACTTTAAGAATTCTGTATAACATTTTCTCCTAGATTTTTTTCTTGTTAGTATCAAAGATCTATGATGAAAAGCAACAATCTCTCATCCAATTCCTCCCCTCCTGCAGACACTCTTTAAGGATAATATCTCTTAACTTTTATCTGTTTCTACGGGTTTTAGTGGTTATCTCTGTAAGTCTAAATAAGAAGTTTGTTTCTCCTTTATCATTATCTTGACTTTATGAACTTTAGACTATATCTATTGACTACCATCATAAGAAATGTGAGAACTGAGTTCATTTATTTTGCTCTCTCCTTCCTGTCTCTTCCCAGTGTTGGATATTTATACTGTTATTCTTAGCTTTTGTACTGGTTACTCATTAGCGATAAATAACATATTAAACACATACCTGTCATTACAAGACTTCTTGAACACATGTGGTAACACAAACACATTAATACTGAAACGTATTTCTTCTGTTTCTCATTAGAGTGATTCTAGAAGATGGAAATCAGTAAACACAATCATAATGATATGTAAATTTGATCCAATGTGAAATATATACCTCTCTGCATAGAAATCATTACATGAATAAAATACACACATATATGTGTATATATATGCTTTGCTTAAAAGAATTAATCCAACAAACATTTATTTAACATCTACCACATGCAAGTCAGCACCAAATCTGATGGATAAGAATACAAAAGAGAAATAAATGTATTCCCATAAAAAACAAGGACCAAAACAGAAAGCTATGAGATCTGGAAAGTATTCAATATGTTGTGAATGCTGACTAATGCCTGCTTTTTTTTTTTTAAAGTAATTGGTATCTTAACTATTAGAATGCATTTAGTCATGCAACTAATATTCAAATGCCTGCTATATATCAGGAATTTCATAGGGCACTTGAGAAAAATTGATGGGCCAAAATGAACCTGATGCTGTAAAGGCTCTAAGGAATAATATGCTGTAACAATTTAGTAGAAGTGGACTTGATTAGTCTTGGGAAAGCAAAGATAACCTTGGGAATATAACAATTATGATGAGATGTAAAGAAAATGAAAATTAAAATATGTAGAGAGAGAGAAGCAAGAGAAAGGCATGGAAGAGAGCATCCTGAGAAGAGAAAACCACATGGCCCAAGCCTTGGTTTCTACCCTTCACAGAAACAGAAAGAGAGGGAGAACCCAGAACTCAAAGAAAATGCAAATTGTTGAATGCCTGATTATGGTAATGTAAGCAGTTTAATGCTTAATGTACATGTATGATTAAAATATTTATTATGTATGTAACTTTATAGCTATGTGTGCATACATACAAAATTTATATATATATATAACTTTAAAAGGATATCTTATCAAAAGAGTGATTTTATATTTATTCCTACATATGGTATACACACAATAATATAATTATATATTCCTATATATTACACATATAATAATATAATTTTAAGTTAATTTTACCAATTCTTATGGATTGCCAAAATACTAAATCTTTTCTCTACCAGAATAATTATATAAGCAAACTAGGAGAATCTATGTGCCCCTTCATGTCTAAGATTTAGGTTGCTCCTTCCAAAAGTTTTTCAGCCACATGTTTATTGTAGCAGGAAAGATAGATGTGATTTATGTAACATCCACACTAATGAAATTATTCTCTGCTCTGCAGTTCTCGCTCCTCTTTCTCACCCCTCCCCGTTGTTTTTCAAAACACTCAATGTTCTTGTAAACGTTACAGTTTCTGTATGGCCCATTTCCTGGAAGAGTATTTTTCTAACAGTAGTTTGGACTCATTAGTGAAATCAATTAAGTGGATCAATTTATTTTAACATGATAGAATAGAATCAAACCAAATAATGTTAGAGTGCATTACACATAATTATGGAAAGGGTTGCTTCTGAAACTTTTGTTTTAGTCATACACAACCATGTCAAGGGTCAATATGGAAAGTGCATTTCTTAGTTATTGCCAAAGTCAAAAACAGAAGAGAAACACTGTTCTAGAAATTATAGGCTTAAAAAAATTCAATAACACTGCCAAGGGAATATTTTTTCCAATGTGTCTATGATTGAATATGTTTGTGATAGAAATAGGTTTCCTCCTCATCACCAAGTGTTGGAAAATAGTCTCATATGTGCAATCTTTTAATCTCCAGGGGTCACTGAAGAATGAGCCTTGGGCCTGGCATCCTTCCTTACCAAGAGATAGAATCCTCATAGCGTGTGCTAGGCTTATCACCAACTGTGGGATTATGTCCCCCTGTTTAGACACAATGTATATTCTTCTGTTCTGCTTAAGTGCATGTGTCAGTGCCCTTTGGCATGTCCCTGCTTTCTGTATTTCAGACCTCACAGGGAAGAGTCAAGGCACTTCTACTGCAGCAGGAAATGGGGTATGCAGGCTACATTGCCTGCATTGCCTGGCTGCAGAGTGCATCCACTGGCCGTGAAGGACCCACACATTGCAAAGGAGTAGATCTTATTAGTTCTTTCTCTCTTCTTACTCTAAGTAAGTTTTGTACCACTTGAGCCTGGGATGCATGTTTTCTGTCCTCACCAACCTCAAGTCATGCACTTGTTTCTTCCCTGAGTGGCACTTAATTGCCTTCTAATCCTGGCTGCACATCCTGGCCACTCAGTGAACAGTGAAACACCAAGTACACCATCAAAAAAGAGTAAATGGCTAGTAAACTTGTAGAATACAGACAGAATTAAGCCTTAAGACATAATTCTATAAAGGGCTCCTGATGGTACATATTCCAAACATCTGAATCTTGACTAGAATAGGGGGATAAGGTTCATTAGATCAAGCACTTAACTATAATAATACTTAAAGTAGTTAATTTATTATAGACCTGAAAAAGTTGAATCACATTCACTGATATGCCCTTTAATTTTTTTAAGTTTATTTATTTATTTTTGAGAGAGGGAGAGAGAGAGCACACATGTGAGTAGAGGGGTGTGGTGGGGAGAGAGAATCCCAAGCAGGCTCCACGCAGAGCATGAAGCCTGATGCAGAGCTCAATCTCACAACCACAAGATCATGACCTGACCCAAATCAAGAGTCAGATGCTTAACCACTGAGACACCCAGGTGTCCCCCAATGATATGTCCTTTAACATTCATTTGCATATGCAATAAAATACAAGGAATACACAATAGTTCTAATATCAGACTCTAATTTTGACTCACCAAGGAACTGTCAACAACCTCTAATGTATATGGTAAATACAACAGTTTGGACCAATTTTCAATCCTCTTATCCATGTCCTATATTAGAGAAGTTTCTGAAGTGGTAAGATTTTATTCAAGTGGTGAACACTATTTGTTGAACACCTACTCTGTCAATCAGGGAAGAACCTTCATGGACTAATGAAAGTGTGCCAGCAACCAAGGAGCATGATTAATTAAAATCTGTACATCTGAAGTTTAAAAAAGAAGAAGAAGAAGAATACAAGCATAAACATGGTTTACTGCTCCAAGAAATTTAAAAATTAGTAAAAATTTGTAAAGAAGGAGAATTGTTCAGCAGTATGAAAAAAGGATTGCAAGGAAATATATTAGGAGAGAAGGATAAAAAGGAAGATTATTCAAGTTTCAAGTTTCCCATAGTAATGAATTTTCCCCCAAAGGTTTATATCAGCAAATATTTAATTTGCCCTACTTCTAGTATTGTTTATTTTACCAAAATGTCTATGCTTACAACACTCTAAAATTGGTATTCTTTTTTGTGAAAATAACAGTTATTTAAATATACTATATCTAAATCAAAAGACTATAAGGGGAAAAATTATCACCTAAGAAGCTGGGTGAGCATGTTTTGAAAACTCATAGTCATCCCTTCAGGAAGAAGCAAGGTAATTTAACTGGAAAGGATGCTGGTTGAAGGGGAGATCAATATGTAATTTTAGCTAGATCGCTTCCCTATTGTCCTTTGGGCCAATGCCAAAGAAATTCTCTGCCTATCTTGGGACAATGGGTCAAACCACAAACACTGCTTTGCACCTGAAAGAGAAAATGAAGCGGGTCCAGACAGTATGCTGAGACAGTCTGAGATTCCATTAGAGTGTCAGTCATGAATAAGGTGAGATGCAATTTCTGTGGCTATGAGATAGTTTCACCATCACCAAGTCTCCCTGGGCAACTTCATTGATGCATTTATGATGAAACTTCTCATTTTCTGTTATGTTTTCTCTCTTGGACCTTAAAGTAAATTCATCTTTTATCAGTTCCACACTTCATTGAGTGTCATGATTTGGAAAAGATAATAAAATACTAGCTGGTGCTGCCCCCAGAGAGGACAATGAACCTGCCTTCATTTCAGGAGACTGTACTTACGGGAATTGATTTACCTGCCACAACCACTGTCTATAAAGAAAAGAATTATCTTGAAGCAAGCCAGGGCCAGAAAATTAGGAGCTGTTGTCTAAATGTAGACAGTGTCCTCAAAGACTGGGGGGAAGAAAGACAAGGTAGTATAGTAAAATTCAGAGATGCAAGGAAGAATAATTACCATCAACTGATCCATTTTTATTTTAATTTTTTTTTTTTACTTATTTCTAGGAGAGAGAGAGAGAGACAGCGTGAGCAGGGGAGGGTCAGAGAGAGAGGGCTCCAGGCTCTGAGCTGGCAGTCAGCACAGAGCCCGACGCAGGGCTCGAACCCACGAACCGCGAGATCATGACCTAAGCGAAAGTCGGACGCTCAACCGACTAAGCCACCCAGATGCCCCTATTTTAAAATATTTTTTCAGTGTTGATTTTACCCTCCAGCTCTAGGCAATAGCATTCACATAATTTAAAATCCCATATATTCTCTGGAGAGAAAAATAACATTTAAAAATAAGTCTCTTCAAGATCATCATTCAAATTTTTGGGAAGTGTGTGTGTGTGTGTGTGTGTGTGTGTGTGTGTGTGTGTGTGTGTGTCAGAAAACAAGAGACAGGCACATCATTATCTAAGATCTTAACCACCAAAGTAAAAGAACCTGTGACCTTGGGACATATTTTAAATCCAAAACTTGTAGCATTAGCACTGCAGTGATTACCCTCTTTTTTTTGCTCTCACCCTCACTCTGCCCACCAAAACTTCAATAATGGTTTCTTCTTATATTAAGAAAAGTTTTGCAAATCAACATATTCTGGTTGAGAGTCAATGATTTTTACCTCTATTTAGACACATATAATGAGAATGTAGTAGAAAACAGAAAAATACTTGGACAAAACTACATAGTTTAAATTGGAAATATTCAACCCAATCAATGTCCATCATGTAAAATGTTTATGAAGACAACTATCTTCAGAAGACTTTACACTTACTATGGCATAGTTTTCTGATTTATTGTTACTTAACATTAAAATCTGTCAAATATCATGATTGTCTCTGAATGCAAATTCAAAACAGCCTTTTGTAACTAATAAATGAACCAGAATGTTAAATGTCTAAGTAATAAAAATATTTAACTTCCCTCAGGTAACTTGTTCAGAGGATGTCGTGTACATCTGTTCTCCCTTTACTAATTTCTAGTATCTCTTCAAGTACCCACTCTTAGACCACGTAGCTCATAAACTTGAAGGGAAATTGATCACATCTACAACATCATAATGGCCCTGAATGGTCCAATATAATCACGTTTCCCTGTCATGACTGGTTCAGGAAACTAGGCCTAACCCAATCAGCCCATAGCATTCCTTTGGTTGCAGGTTATTGATTAAGTAATTAGGCCAGTATGATGTGAGTGGAAATTTACTAGACAAAATGGAAAGGAAGTTTCCCTGTTTTGAGAAAAAGGCAGAAAAGACAACCTATATGTATAGTTGTCTATATATATAGATATAGGATATGAGGCCTGGTTACTGCTGCCACCATCTTGTGATGAGACTGAGATGACGTCAACACAAAAAGGATAAAAATTCCAAGAATATCTCAGCCAATCAGACCAAGTTCTGGTTAAACAAAAGGATATTTTCAGTTTCCTGAGGGCCAGTTTGAGTTCAGTTAAGTAAACTCATTACTAATGACGTGACTTAAAATACTCTAACACACAATTAACAGGGTTAAGTGTCTTTCATAATTAAGACCACTGTATAACTAACATGTTTCACCTTTTCTTGCCAGGAATTTAGAGTCAAATTTGAAATTTAGTCACAAAAGTTATATAAGCCATTGCCTACTTTTTTTGTCACATTTTTAAAAGGTTGGGTTTTGTTGTTGTTGTTTTGGGGTTTTTTTTAGTTTCAAGTTTTTATTTAAATTCCACTTATTTAATACATAGTATAATATTAGTTTCAGGAGTAGAATTTGGTGAATCATTATTTACATTCAACACCCAGTGCTTCTCAGGATAAGTATCCTCCTTAATACTCATCACTCATTTAACCCAACCCCACTGCCCACCTCCCTCTCTCAATCCTCAGTTTGTTCTCTATAATTAAGAGTCGGCTTCATGGTTTGCCTCTCCCTGTTTTTTGCCCCTTATGTTCATCTGTTTCGTTTCTTAAATTCTAGAGTAAAATCATATGCTATTAGTCTATCTCTAACTGAATTCTTTTGCTTAGCATAATACACTCTAATTCCATCCACGTAGTTGCAAATAGCAAGGTTTCATTCTTTTATACAGCTGACTAATATTCCACTGTAATATATAAATATACTACAACTTCTTTATCCATTCATCATTGGATGGACATTTGAGCTCTTTTCATAATTTGGCTATTGTTGATAATGCTGCCATATACATATCCCTTCAAATCAGTATTTTTGTATCCTTTAGGTAAATACCTAGGAATGTGATTACTAGACCATGGGATAGTACCACTTTTTAATTTTTTGAGGAATCTCCATACTGTTTTACAGAGCAGCTGTACCACTTTGCTTCCTACCAAGAGTGTAAGAGGGTTTCCCTTTCTCTATCCTTGCCAGCATGTGGTGTTACCTGTGTTATTAAGTTTAGTCATTCTGACAGGTATGAGGTGATAGCTCATTGTAATTTTGATTTGTATTCCCCTGATGATGAGTATTGTTGAGCCTCTTTGCATGTGTCTGTTAGTCACCTTTATGTCTTCTTAGAAAAAATGTCTATTCATATCTTCTGTCCATTTCTTCACTGGATTATTTATTTTTTGGGTGTTGAGTTTTATAATTTCTTTATATATTTTGGATACTAATTCTTTATCAGATATATCATTTGCAAATATCTTCTCCCATTCTAAAGGTTGATCTCATAAATAAATTAATAAATATTAAAGGTCATGTTTTCCCAACTAACTTTCTACTTTTTCTGGATATGGTTATTATATTCACATATACCAACTTTTTTTTCTTTTTTTGTTATAATAAACCACCAGGAACTTGCAGAATAAGTTGAGGTATAAATAAATGAATAAAGTAAAATAAAATTAATTAGCCCAAAATAAGTGGAACTTTTTCAGAAAACCCACCGTGCAAAAACAAGCAAGGAAAATTAAAGAAACAATTAAAGGTATTTTACAAATCAGAAATCTTTTTATTGAATAAAGCAATGTTCTGTTCATTTTCCAGATAAATGGAAATTGTTGTATTTTTATGTAATCAACCAGAAGAAACAGGAATTGGTTTTATATAATTTTTGATGATCTGAATGGAATTCAAATTGCTAAGTACAAAATTGATAGCCTAAGAATTATTGCAAAGTGCCTCATGTTATGCAGCTCATTTTATTTGTTCTGACTCAGGCCATTTCACTTCACTAATCTAATTAATTTGTTCTAAAATATGTCACCCCTATTGCATTAAATTTTACATTAAAATTGTTTGACTGCTTGCCAAAGAATGTTTTTCTCTAAAATTGGGTTTATGGAATAAATGAATATTGTCTATTACATATTTTTAACCATTTTGATAAGCATTTGTTTTCTTTTAACAAGTATCCATACCATGAAGACCATAGGACTTTTCACATCTGAAAATACATAGTAAATATTTGATGAGTATTACAAACACAATTTAAATATATATAAGTTAAGGTAAGCCTGATGGAAAAGCAATCAATCCTGCTTCATTTCATCTCTCCTTCTTTGTAATTATAAACCCAAGTTGTATTTCTACAGGACCTTACTCTTAAAAAACAGGACTGTCAACCAGACAGGTGGGAAATGCTTGTTAATCGATGTAAAGGCTAGCAATTACAGTTCCTTAATAATAAATTAAAAAAACTCAATGAAGAAAATATTTTGATGATTTGGGGCCCATTAATGGCTTACAAATCACCAAATGACTGAGTTGATTTAAGGAATATAATATAGAACAGTACACTGAAAAAGGCAGTGGGGGGAGAACTTCCTCCCTCCTCAAGAGTACAAACTCCTAGCATTAAATCTACCTCTTCATCACATGTTACTTTCAACACTAAGACTCAGGATGATCACGTAAATTTTCAGTCCTCTTAGTATCATGAAAGTAAGTTTTGAGAAGGGAAGAAAGCAGTTGAGAGGCACTGGATAGCAAAATGGAAACCGCATAATCTTTGTCTATTTCCTCATTCAGCCCAGGCCAGCTAAAAGGTGTACAATCACTGGTCAGTGCTTGTGAAGACTTAACCACCAGGCACACTATAGAGATTTGGGGCAACTTTACTGACCTATCACTGCTCTATTTGTAGCACTCATTGTAAATAATACATTTGTTGTGTGGCTGTATAAAATCATTTGCAAATCAGAATTCATGTAAGTTTTCTTGTGTAGTTATTTAAAAACATATACCGGTTATAAATACAAAATTAAACCCTTTTAAAATCTGCAACCCTTATCAAAATGTATCTAGAAATGATTTCTATTTAATGACAATCATATATTTGCATTTGTACCTTCATTAGATGTCAGCTCTCTTTAATAAATGGGCATAAATTGTGTAGAACTACATAGGGAACCAAGAGATTTGTTGCTGCTTATCAATTAATCAAATACCTATTTAAGCATCTATGCTTTTCTGGGCACTTCTGACCACTGTGGGCATTCCACACCATTTTTTTCATTATCAAGATATTCTTCAGGAGCTTCATGGAAAGCTTCTGTGGGAGCTCCTGAGTAAGGCTACTGCTATAAGGGACTAGAAGTCTGGGTGTGAGCAAATCACAACATATGCCCATGTAAAGTCTTCTTGCAGGCAGAAAGGCAAATGCACCTATAAACAGACTGGTTTTAAACTTAAATGACTTGAACAAAGCAAACAATGCAAGATTCTAGGAGCGGGACAAAGTTCAGAGTCTGAGGTCTCCATATCTGAAATCAAAAGCTTCAAATCAGGTTTCTCGGAAATAAGAAAGCAGGCGAAGCTATTCCCCATATGCTCTTTTGCCCCAAAGCACAATTTCCTCACTCCCATTTCCACAAGGACCCACAGACCTCTGGCCTCAGAAATACTTGCTCCAAATTAGTCTGTGGTTTGAGGATTGCAAATAACTTTTTAATTATTATGGTATTTACATGTAGCACTCATTTATTCATTTTCTTGCTCCCATTTTTCTCTGTTGGATTCATCACAGAATCTATGCATTATTTAATAAAACAAATTAAAAAATTCAAACTGATAAGAACTTTCAAGCTCCAGCAAGGCACAGATGATGCTCTGTGACTGGCTGTGAATTCATGTTCATGGATAATCATAGGAACTGGTCATTTCAATTCTTCTTTTTAGTGTATATGTTCTTTGGAGGAATATAAGCTGACCAAAAAAAAAAAAGTAGGAATGTAAGTTTCTATGTAAGAAACTGTAAGACCTAAGAATGAATGTGTACTTTATTCTTGTCTTGTAATTCTTTCCAAACTGGCCCTAAATCCCTAATGATGACTTTAAAAGCTTTCAAGAAAAATACAAGAATATTGACAACCTTCTGAAATGCTGCCCTCAGAGTCCATGCCATTGATCGTTTATTCCCCAGTCGTAGGCAGCAATAATCACAGAATGTCACACAAAACAGGATTGACTTCTGAGTCAGACAGCCCTGGATTAGTATTCCAGCACAGTATTCTTATCGTGCTGCATATCCATTTTAAGCCTCAGCCACCTCGTCTATGAAATGGAGATAATAGAAGCACCCACTTCGCAGAGTCGCTCGAAACTTAAATGGAACAATGTATGCCCAGCAGCAGTGTCTGCACAGTCAGTTCCTTCATCCACATCTCTTCTGCAAAGCCTATGCTTTATTGCTGACTAGGGCAAGACTACACGTTAGGAAACAGAACCTTTCTTGCAGATGGGATTTGTAATTATAATTGCCATAGAGGCATCAAAAATGCCTGGGTAAATCCTGGGCCTCTGCAAACCCACCATGCTTTTTCTGTAGCATTCACCCAGTTCCGGTTATCACCATGGGACTTACTGCTTCTGTTCCAACTGAGCATACTTTTTCAGGTGAAAATGGAGTACTGCTTGTTTCCTACAACTGACACTCCTCCTCCCTCTTGCCAATTATTTTTCTAAGGAGGCAGAGAAATTCACCCTTCCCATTCACATCCTTAAAGAATGACTGGAGTCCTACTCCAAATGAACAAATTACCTGAAAACTGTGGGTGAAACTGCTGTCAAGAATCTCCTATCTTGCTCACCTATTGAGTTCCATGATTACCAGAAAAGATAACATCTCTCCAGAAACAGCATAATCTTAGTAACAACATTTATTATTACAAAATGTACTACTGAAATCTTGGGCTACATTTATGGAAGGCCATGCCATAGCCAACTTAAATATATTGTGTTCCAAAAAGCCATATGTAGGCCACTTATTTGGAATTCAAATGTATTTTTCCATCGAATGCTATGTATTGAATTTAGTGCTTCTGTCTATCATACATAAAGCACCACAATGCATGTTGTAATCTACCTGGCATATGGTACCAGACATACTGATGTACACAATTAGCCTCTATTTGTATAATTTATCAGCCTGTAAATCTAAAATCATTTATTTGTTCAACACATGAATATGACATGCATTGCCTGCTGCTAACTGCCAGGCACTATTCTAGATACAAGGACAAGACATGTTTATAGACTAGTGGGGAAAAGCAATAATAAACAGATAAATACTTCATAACCTCAGATGTGAAAACGTGCTTGAAAGATTTTTAAAAAAACAGAAAAGGGGGAGAAGAATAATTGAGTGCACTTTAAGAGACAGCCTTTGTGAGAAAGTGACATATGAGCAGAGATTCAAAGTGTAGGTATAAACAAAAATGAATACTTGGAGAGAAGCATTCCGATCAGAGGAAACATTAGCACAATGTTTAGTGCTGGACTGAATTTAGAAGATTCACGAAAGACTGTGTCTCCCTCTCTCTCTGATCCTCCCCTGCTCATGCTGTCTCCCTCTTTCTCTGAAAAAAAAATTTTTTTTTAAAAAAAAGGAGGGGCGGCACCTGGGTGGCTCAGTCGGTTAAGTGTCTGACTTCGGCTCAGGTCATGACCTCACGGTTCCTGGGTTCGATCCCACGTCGGGCTCTGTGCTGACAGCTCAGAGCCTGGAGTCTGTTTCAGATTCTATGTCTTCCTCTCTCTCTCTGACCCTCCCCTGCTCATGCTATCTCTCTCTCTCTCTGAAATAATGAAAAAAAAAACATTAAAAAAAAAAAAAGAAGTTTCAAGGAAGAAAAAACAGTCTCATGGAAATGCAAGAAGTTCCCGCAGCTAAAGAGACATAAGGAGGAGGCCAAGGATAGGAAATGATTTTCAAGAAGGGCCTGGTCAGTAAGGCCTTGAAAGATTACTTTGAAGATTACTTTGGCTTTTATTTAAAACATGTTTAGGGCGCCTGGGTGGCTTAGTCGGTTAAGCGTCCGACTTTCGCTTAGGTCATGTTCTCGCGGTTCGTGGGTTCGAGCCCCGCATCGGGCTCTGTGCTGACTGCCAGCTCAGAGCCTGGAGCCTGTTTCAGAGTCTGTCACTCCTCTCTCTGACCCTCTCCTGCTCACGCTGTCTCTCTCTCTCTCTCTCTCTCTCTCTCCTAGAAATAAATAAAACATTTAAAAAATAAATAAATAAAATAAAACATGTTGAGAGATCACTAGAGAATTTTGAGTGGAAGAGTGACATTTTTAAAGGACATTTCCAAAAGATCACTGTGGATGTCAGGAGGGGGGAAAATGCAAGGGCACAAGGGAGGAAGCTTGGAGATTAGTTAAGAGGCCATGTCCATAGTCCACAGAGAGCTTGGAACAGGACTGGAGTAGAGAACAGAATAAGAAGTAATCAAATAAAGGAAGAAGGTCCCATCAAAGAAAATAAGGCAAATTCATCAAGTAGGACTGCTCTGTCTCTCAACATACATTTCCTCACAGTGACCCTCAGTCCTCAAAGAAGCAGCTGGTAGGTCTGATTTCCCAAGTATGCTATATATCCCAAATCATGTCTTAATCCCACATTTTAACTCCATCTATGACCAAAACCAGCTCTACGTATAAAGCATTTCAACAGGACAATTAAGCCTGGTTCCAATAGGCCATGCCAAGCACCATGTCAGCCACTCAGATGTAAAAAGCACCAAGAGCCCCTGCCACCAGTGAATGTATTAACTGTGTCCGCATGTGAGCAAGCAATTATCTACAACTCTTCTCCCCGGATTTATGTTCTGGATTCCTTTGGTCAAATCCCCCTTTATGAGCTTGAGGCCTTCTGACATCACCATACATTTAAATTTTTCTTCTTTGACAAAAAAAATATAGAAATAACAGACTTTGGCTGTTAACTCTTATTTTAAAGTTAATCTTGCCAGATGATTGTGCACCATTCTCAGAAAGAAATATTTGATTGCCGGGGTGCCTGGGTGGCTCAGTCCATTAAGCATCCAACTCTTGATTTCAATTCAGGTCATGATCCCAGGGTTGTGGAATTGAGCCCCACATTGGACTCTGTGTTGAGCATGGAGCCTACTTAAGATTCTCTCTTTCTCCCTCTGCCCCTCCCCTGCTCATGCTCGCTTTCTCTCTCTCAAATTAAAAACAATTAAAAATACAAAGATTTTTTAAAAAACAAATATTTGATTGAAATGTCAAAAAAAAAAAAAACTGTACCAAATGGAGTTAAACAGTCAAGATTTATTCAGACTACTACAATAGTGGGGAGACTGATCTCAACTGTGCTGAAACAAAAGGTAGGAGAGTTTTTAGGCACTATAGTGAGCAAGCAGAAAAATACTAGAGGAAGCTATGGAGGAGGTGGGTCACTTTGATAATGTCATCTATGTTTGCCAGTTGCTGCTGACGAAAGCTAGGCTCCTGCCTTTAGGAAGAGACTAGGAGAATAGACACTATCTTCCTTGATGACTCCATTTCAAAGGGATGGCTCCCAGTTTCTGAAGAAAAACATTCCTGAATTGTACAAGATTTACATTTCAAAAAAAAAAAAAAACAGAGAAAGAATTTACAACTGCAGGTTTTCTAAAGTAAATGCTGGAAGAAAAGAGAGGTCAGAGACCTATAGTCCAGAAGATATCTGTCTGAAGTTTGGCCAAACTCAGGGGAATGTTAAGGCTGTCTTGGTCAGCAAAAACATCAATATTCAATGATTACAAAGTTCATAAGAGAAATCTTTTGCCAACTTTCTGTTCATTGCTGCTTATCTTCCTAATTTGAAGAGTTCTAATTTGGCATTGGCACACGAATGCTATCTGCTCCCAGACAAGTTGTCGAAGGCCCAGAACGGTGCTGGAGCAGATACCATTTAGCTCTGGAAAATAGAGCTCTGTCTGCCTCCCAAAAGACTAGGAAGTCATATTGGGACAGAAATGAAATTTTAAAAGATTTCATAAGCAGAGATTGATAAACCTCTTTGTCTTTGGAAGATCCTGAAATTTCTGCCTTATTAGTTTTTGTTTGTTTTGTTTTGTTTTTTATATATTAAAACCCAAAGATTTAGTCTAGAAAACAAAGTCTGCTCTGATTTGGGAAAGGGCCTAAAAGTCTTTTCCTAGAACTCTGAACCTGAGAACACTGCCTACTGAGAAATCAGGTATTAAGGCTTCCCCACTAATTCATACAAGGTCATGTAAATTAAGTATTTATAAGTCAAAAACTACCTATATAGTGTCATGATTAAGAGACAGTTCTTAATTTTCTGTCAGTTTTTAAAAGATATGGACATTTTTATAGCATTTGTAATATAAAATTGTGGAGATGGATATGAGATTACATCAGACTGTATTAGATTAGACTGTATTAGATGCAATAATATCCCAGTGGCTAGTGATGGAGGAGGGAGGCAAGTTTGGCTATCAAGGGAGAGCACAAAGTGTCTTGTGGTGATGATACCACAGGTTTAAGTATCTTAATTGTGGTGGTGATTGCACAAGGCTACAGATGTGATCAAATTGCATTGAGCTACACAGACACACAAATGCATATGTAACAAGTGAAATCTAAATAAATTCTATGGTTTATACCAATGTCAGTGTCCTAGGTTTGCTACTGTACTACAATTATGCACAGTGTTAACATTGGAGGAGGATGGGTGAAGAGTACATAAGATCTCCCTACACATTTCTTTGCAACTTCCTGTGAATCTGTCATTTATTTCATAATAAAAAGTCAAAAGATATGGACAAACTGAAGTGCTTCCAGAGGATGACTTTAAAAACGGTAAGAAACCAGATATATTTAATCTTGAAAAAGAAAGGAAGAGGAAGCACTAAAGACCTTACAATTGCTTAAGGACTGGGGTGCCTGGGTGGCCCAGTCGGTTAGGCAGCCGACTTTGGCTCAGGGCATGATCTCACGGTTCATGAGCTCTAGCCCTGTGTCAGGCTCTTTGCTGACAGCTTAGAGCCTGGAGCCTGCTTCAGATTCTGTGTCTCCCTCTCTCTCTACTCCTCCGCCACTAGTGCTTTGTTTCTCTCTCTCACTCTCTCTCAAAAATTAATAAACATTAAAAAAAATTAAAACAAAAACAATTGCTGATGGACTGTCATACAGTAGTTGAGGTTAAATTTATTCTGGAAAGCTCCAAATTTTGGAACTGAAAACAAAGTATTTAAGTTGAAGACAGGCAGTTTCCATCTCAATGCAGAGGAAAGGAAGATTCTTCTAATTCTTAGAATTAGAGCATTCTTAAATGAAAATCGAGTTTTAAAACACAGTAAGCTTTTTTTTCATTGAATATGTTCAATCAAACGTACATGACTACATTTCAAGAACATTGCTGGAATGATTTTAGAATAGGATAAGATGAATTTTTCTATAGTGTTCTGCCAATATATATATATATATCCCATGGCTATCTTCTTCTCTGGCTGTAAGCATTAGTATATATGTCTCTACCTACCTTGCACTTATTAGCCCAGACTCCAGTTGGTAAAAAGAAAATAATAATAATAATAACTCCTGGAACAAATATCTTTCCCTGGTATTATTCAGAGACATTCAAAAGGTGACACACTTATGTTAAAACAAATAGAGCCATTCACTCAAAACAGGAAAAATGAGGAATTCAGAAAAAAGAAATAATGTTTTGTAATGCTGCAATGTACAAGGTCTAACATGTACAAATTTGAACCAGACTTTTAAAATCTAAATATATACAGTAAAAAGAAAAATCCTATGGGTGTTGGAAAACTATTTTCTAGTTCAAAATATATTATAATTTAAGTTTGTTTTTAAATTGCTTATCTAAAATTAGAAATACAATGTGTCAAATATATGGTGACATCATAGAATGTTTAAGACAATGTTTAAGATAAAATGATCTATCTGATAAAACTTGAAGGACAAGTAGCATAACTCCAGCCAGAATTTCCAGATCAGTGTTTGTCTGCTCAATCTAAATAGGATACCCCTTAAAGTAATTATGCTGCAAAAAGCATAGAGAAAGATGAACAACACTTCTGCCAGTAGACAGAACAGCTAGAAATACAAAGGCAGACAAGGAACATGCACCAATGGCATGATCAACAATCCCTGATTATTCTCTCTGAAGGAACAATGATTGAAAAATGTTTACCTTTTTTGAATACTTGAGCTTTTGTTTTGGTTTTTAAAGGGCACATAAAAGGGGAGCCTGGGTGGCTTAGTCGCTTAAGCGTCCGACTTTCGCTTAGGTCATGATCTCGCGGTTCGTGGGTTCGAGCCCCGCGTCGGGCTCTGTGCTGACTGCCAGCTCGGAGCCTGGAGCCTGTTTCAGTCTGTGACTCCCTCTCTCTCTGACCCTCCCCTGCTCACGCTGTCTCTCTCTCTCTCCTAAAAATAAATAAAACATTAAAAAATACAAAAATAAAAAAAATAAAGGGCACATAAAAAACACAATGAGGAAATGTTTCTGCCTTAGACTCTAGCTAGCATGATGGTCATCCTTGGGAGGAAAAGCCCACATTTAACTATTTTAGGGCAGAAACAGAATCACTTGATCCAGATGACAATGGTGTGGTGGGAAATGGGCAAAAAAGGTAAGCAGTCAGCAAATTAATGCTAGATAAGGAGCAAAATTAGAGGAGCTCCATGTTCCAAATGAGTTCTGGGTAAGCAGGCTCCTTTCTGAGGGTGCACTAAAAATTAGATTAAGTTTTGTAACATCAATAACAACTGTTATTGAAAGTGAAATGAATAGGTTTAAGCATTGATTTCTTTAAATCTTCCTTAGAAAAATATAGTGTGCTTGATACAGCATCCATATAAATTATATTCTATTTTATATTCTAATAACTGTTTGGTTCATCCATATATTCATCTAATATCCATTCTGGGGGGAACTCTAATATATCTACCCATTCATCTATTTTTCAACATATATTTACACCATGCTTGCTCTGTCCTGGTACTTTGCTAGACACTGCAGATACATATATGAATAAGAAAACATTTTAATCTCCCAACCAATGTAGGATTCCTTCTTAAAATGTCCCTGAAAGCTAGTTTCTTTAATTAGATTCAGCAACAGGAAATTTAGTCATTTCCCAGGCATCTAATTCAATTTTTGGACTGATAAAATTGTTTTAAAATTCCATTTGAGATAGGTACGAACTGTTTCTAAATATTGAGGGCACAAATAATGTCATATTTCTGAAATCAGGAAAATCAAATTAAAGCAAATTCATTGGCAGGAAAGGCGCTATCAGTCATTCCATAAGAAAGCACACACACACACACACACACACACACGCACACACACACGCACATGCACACAATTTATTTTGAAGTAAAATATGATCTCTCAGCTATGTTGCCATTCTCTACCCTCTGCTAGTGCCGTGGCATTATGTGAAGAGGATACAATCAGTTATGATTCATTGTGGGCAGACAGCTTAACTGGCCATGGCAGATTCTCCCTGAGACCCTAACACCTAGCACCGAGTCCTTCACTACCTCTCACCAGCCACGAGCCCTCAGATCCTGCCATCTCAGAGCTAACGCATTAACTGGGGCTCCAGAAACCAAGTTCAGCAGAAAATATACCAGCCCCTCTTTTTCCAGTAGTCCAAGGATCCAGTGGTGTCTCTATATCAAACCTGTAAGTCTATCCACAGCCAGGATCCCCTCATGGATAACTGACCCTGTCTGCTTCCCAGAGCTTTGACTTATTAATTTTTCCTTGAGAGTAAAAAAAACTTGGATTTCAAAGAAAGTTCTGACTACTCTGGGGGCGGGGGAGAAGGTGAAAATACTTTCATTTGTTTAAGATTGGACAAGACAGTTAATATCTCCATAGGTGGTTTCACATAATTAAATTTTTAATCATTCATCTGTTACATTTGTCATGAGATAAAATCTCTTGTTCTTTATATTCATCCAAACAATTCCAATCGTGCCTCTTGTCAAATCTACCACCAAGGAAAGAGGTCATGATAGTTCAAGGTAGCTCTCAGGTCTATCGAAGTCTTCTCTAGTCTTAATAATGCTCAGTGCTTTCAACTGCATGAGCTGCACTTCATTAGGTTTAATACTGAAAATCTCAAAAGTTGTTAATAAATAGTTTATAAAAAGAAAAAGAAGAATGATGTGCCAAAATAGTGCCTGGTTTTAAAGTACTTGCTCTTGCATCTCAGGGATCAAGCCCAATGATGGGTGATTTTAGGTGGCCAGCATTAAACCAAAACTTCTCTACTTCTGGACATCTTTGCTTATCACTCCCCAGTTCTTCCTGGATGATAAAACTGTCTCATTGGCAAGTCTGTTTCAGGTATGGAAATTACTCCATCAAGCTATCATAGCTTTATGTCTGTAGTCATTAAGATGATCCAACTAACTCTTAGCTTTTTATTACTTTGTGTATTGATAAATCACCAGGGCCTGTATAAAGAAAGAGGTGTGAAGAAATCTATACGAAAGAGTATTCAATGGTGAAACAAAGGAGTATTGAACTTAATCAGGGAAAGGTGATGACAAGTGAGTCAATAAAGGGTCAAAAGAAGAGGAAGAATTTGAAATATAATTTTGGGAATTCTAGATGGAGAATTTCAGGCCTGCTCTTAGCTTGTCAGTCAGGTACTCAGCAGAAACAGAAAGAGCGTGAGCTTCAGGAAATCACTGGTTCAAGTCAGCCTTTTCGTGGCTGAATCAACTATGGGGTTTTGCCTTTTTTCTCAGGCAAGAACTTTTTTCAAAGGATGATCCCTCTCTTACTTTCTAGTAAGTGCTCTGATTTCCCAGGATTTAGGTTCCTGTCTTTCCTTGCAAACATCCTAGAAGATAAAATCCTGTTTCTAGATCTGGACCTTATAATTGGGTTCTCCCCTACCCCCTCCTTGCTATCTATTGCTGCAATGGCTTGCCTGGATGGCTACCAAATATCTTCTATGAAACTCTATGAAATGCAAAGATGCCCCTTTGCATCTCACTCCCTACATTTAGACACTTTTTGTAAATTTTATAAAGTTCTTTCCACTGGTGGTTTCAGCTGGTCTATGGATTGTGATTTTTCCCATTCTGGCCATAGTAGCAAAGTCATAATTATAAATCAATTGTAAAATTTTTACTTTGTTTACGAAGCACAAAACTGGTTTGTACATGATTTATTTCACGTAAATCAAAATCTCATGCTGCTTTGAAAGACTGTCAAAAATTTAAAAAGGCTTCCGATTTGGATTAGGCTAAAGTAGTCTGTGGAAAACTAAAGTTCACACACACACACACACACACACACGAACTAGAAAAGCTAGATAAAATACTGTATATAATCATCAGAGATCACAGGAGCAGTTCAAACTCTGGAGATAAAAATTCTAAAGGAAAAACCTCAGAAGGGTGAACTATGATCTGAAACGGCTTGTTTCCTGGGGGCACTTGCTGACTCTGGCCTCGGGCAAAAGGCTGAGAATCCAGGCTTAGCTCCGGGCAGAGTGCCATGGAGGTAGTGTGACAAAACCGGAGACTTAAGATGGCTGGAAATGGCCACACCCCCTCAAGACATTTGCCAAATTTTGAAGGCATATAGAGATGCAGAAAACCTCTGAAAAGACTGTTTTCTAAATTCTTTCATAGCTTTGAACACTACAAATTAGAATTAAGGACCCACCAGGGCAAGGGTTACCAATGAATACACCACACTCTTAGTTCAAAGCCCTGTAGACCTATACCCTAGTAACAAGATGAAATAAAAGGTAGACTATAGCCTTAAAAACTAAATCATAAATAACCGCAATTCAGCCTTAGCACGGCTCAGTTGCCAACTGGATCAATGTGGTCAATTTCTACTCTGTCTGCCTAGCAGGATAAAAAGGTGAATACATCATCATCTGGATAAGTCAAGTTTTTTATAAACAACGTCTAATATGAAATCAAAATCAGTAGGCATGGCAAGAGACAGTGCCATAAGAATAACATCCAAGAGGGAAAAGGCAATAAAAATAGACACACAAGTGATCCAAATACTGGTTTAACAGACAAGAGCTTTAAAGAAACTATGGTAAATAGGTTAATGGAAAGTCGAAAAAATGAAGAAACTATATTAAAATGGAGATTTTCACAACAAAATTGAAATCTGTAAAAAAAATGTATGTATGGAAAATCTGGAATAAAACAATACATCTGTTATTAAGACCTCAATAGATGTTTTCTAACAACAAGTTAGAAAACATGACCGGTCATCTGGAAGACTGACTAATTTCTTTTTCTAGGTGAAAAATCTAGTACATAGTGTTAGAGACAAGTGAGAGATAAGAAGATGATCTCAAACCATGCACAGTTAGAGCCCAGAAGAAAAGGACAGAAACAGTGGGGAAAGAGAAATATTTGAAAAAATAATGACCAAGAATTTTCCTCTGATGACAAAGACATCAATCCAGATTTAAGAACTCCACGTAACTACATGTGGGCTAAATTACAAGCCACCATGAAACACTCATAGTATCCCAGAGCTTCCTAGTGATAAAATTCTGATTAATTGGCTGCAACTCTGCTATACTGGTGGCATTTGAAAACTAAATGGTAAAATGATTTTCAAATAGCTGCTTTGTGATGACATGATGAGTTATAGTCACAAGCACAGAGGGTAACTAATATGTAAGAGAAACTAATATGAAAGAGGACACTTTCCTGGGAAATAGTAGCAGCATGGAGTCCAGCACCATGAATGATTTTTAGTAAAGGATAACCCTCGGGCCAAAGCCAGAAACCCAACTCAAGTAAAGATCCCTAAACAACTGATTCTCCAAACAATTAATTTCCTTTATCTAGTGTACAAAGTACTTTAGGCTCTGTACCATACTGGAAAGACAATTGTCCCCTCCCCCTTCTTACCTCAGACCAACTTCTGACCTGACCTCTTTCCTGCAATTGCAGCCCCTCCCAAGGATGGTAGAGTCATAATCTGGTAAATCAGAGCCCAGATATCCATGGAGCCATGGTTTTCTAGTAGCTAAAGTAATTGGATCTACAACTCCAGCCACACCATCAGTTAGGTAAGGGCCATCTCTTAATATCCTGACCTTTTTTTCTTTTTCCCTCACAAACATGCTTTAGTGTACCAAACTAGATTTATGGAGGGAGTGCCTCTGGCAGCGTCCTCTGAGTGTACCAGAGGGCCCTGCAAGTGCAGATTTAAGAGTTCTTGGTATAGATAACAATAAACTTGCATTTTTATTACCACTTTTTTTATGCAGAGTTCCTACTTTTTAAAAACTTGAGGGGAAGATGATTAGTAGGGAATATTTTGGACACTATAGAATCTCCAGTTTTATTATCAAATAGTGTTAAGATCCAATCTCTATCACAATAGTCTTTTCAACTATTGTCATGTGATCATTCTAGCCATAACTAACAATCATTATAAACACAATAATACTTTAATATATAAAACCAATCTAGATATACTAAATGGTAGTTCTAATTTTAAACAGATAAAATCATGTACGTGCAGAAATATTTTATATCCTCCAAATATAGGAGTACGACAGTATACTTCCAGTATACCTGGAAGTCTAGGATCTCTGTGAGTTTGAATTACTCAGCTGAATTCTATAACAACCCTTTATAGAATTTTAGAGCTGCAGACACCTATTAACCAGGTCTTTACTGGTTATAAGCGACAGAAAGGCAACTCAAGATAGTTTAAGTAAAAAGGAATTTGTTGACAGATGAAAAGTAGAAGGGATAGAACTTAACTCAAAAATTGTGCAAGCCAGTCACTCACTCAAAGAATGTTATTATTATCTGCCTCCATCTCTCATTTCCTCTTTTTTCTAAGTTACCTTCTCTCCCCATAAGATGGTCACAAGCAAATTAGACTTAGAAACCACAAAAGAATGAGACTGGCCCTTTCCCAGTAGTTATACAGAAGCCCTATGGCTGCTCTTCACAGGCCCAAATTAAGTCATATATCTCTGAAACAATCTCTGTGACCCTGATTACTTGCACCTTGGTCACTTACCCAGACCTAGACAGACCTAGACCACATAGACTGAGAGCATGAGTAGAAAAGTCAGGGTGCATTAACAGGAAAAGGAATGAAGCTAAGTAAGACAAAAATAAACAAATACCTATTATACTTTTCTCTGAAAATTTCTATATAATGGAGATATTTTGTTTAACATAATTTCTGGACCTGATCATAAAACACTTGCATAAATGCATATTTCAACATTTTTATCTGAATATAAGAAATCCAATTTGACAACATTTGAAATTACTGAGAGTATAATTACCCTATAAGCAAGTGTGTTCATCCATGCAGTGATTTTTTCCCCCTCCTCTCCAACTTCTGACTACCATTTAAACTGTCTCTTTTGATGGCTCTGACTTGATATATATTTATCTTAAATTCAAGTTTGAGACAGGCATGAAGAGAGAAATGTATTCTGCATGTTCTATATAATTTATTCATGATTATAGACATTAGGAGTTTAAAATTAGAAATTACCTAATGCACTACTACTTTCTGTGTTGTAGAAAGATTTTTAAATGTTGCCTTGGAATAGATCATTACTTTGAAAAATATGCATCTAAACTCTTCCTAGGTCACCCAATTTGTCTATATAAATGATAAAGAGTGTAAGGACTTCTATTATTTCATCCCAGTTGTTAACTTACAGATTTTCTACGGGCTGAACAAAGATTTTCATTGAGCTAAACAAAGATTTGGGGTGGCTTTTCAGGCTTTTCATGGGTATTGAATGAAACTAAACCCACTGTGAATCATATTTCTGCCTTCATTATAAAGAATAATAAGACATTTAAAAGAACTATACCAACTCATTAAATGGGAATCATTCCTATTTCTCTCTGCCTTGCCTGCGACAGACATCACTAACTGATGAATGTACTCCTCACCTCCTTCTCAAAATGACACCGCAGGCAACCACTACAGACAAAAGCAGCACTGAAAACAAAATTATTTACCAGTTCTGTCATTTAAAATACTTACTGAGCCAACCAACAAACACTGAAAAATTATCTTATCTTTCCTCAGTGGCCTTATATGGATTTTTCTCCCAATCCTGGATCTTTTAAACTTAATTTCCTCAGAATTACACATATATATCTTTATGCATAAACAATGTTAAAAGGTACCTAAGACTCCAGAGTTATTAGAATGTCCCATTAATCTGCCCCTAATCCCACCCAGAGAGCAATTTGAAACATCTAGGAATAGCACTCAGAAGTGTTATGGGCTCTTATCTCCTGGCCATTAGAATAACCAAAGCATCTCTATCAGAGTGGATTCTTGGGAGCATCTAAAAAACCAAACAGTTCAGGAATATTTCCTTGCCTTGTAGAAACCCAGACACTGGCTCCAAAGATTTTCATATTCTCCAGGATTCCCTCCATGCAAAAGCCCTCTAGTCATTTCCCCAGATGAAAAGTATTTCTTCAAACAACCATTATTTAACCAACTCATTTTAGTGTTTTTGAAATAAGTTCAAAGGCCATCTCCTTCAAGATTTCAATCCATTTGCTTCTTTTTTTAAATGTTCCCTTTGGTTGCCATGATAAGGGAACATGGCAATGAATAAATTAATAAAGAATGAGAGCAATGTGATTGTTTTGATACAAATGTGCTTACCCATGGGATGACCATGCGGCTTTGGCAACACGTACTGTGCATCTGGGCAGAAGTCTGTTTGAGAAGTTAGCTTCAATCATTCCTTCCCTCAGTGTATGGAAGAAAATTCACAGAAACGAGTTATTCAGTCTCAGGGGGCAGGAAAGCATCCTGGCAATGACATAAACATTAGTTTCAATATTGTTTCTACAGGAACCAAGGGATCTTCTGTGAAATGAATTGTTATTAAACTTACAACATGTAATAAGAAATATATCTCATCAAGCAATGTGGTATCCCTCACTTTATGGAATAGCTATGTTAAGCCAAACAGTTTAAAAAGACAAGTGAGGGGCGCCTGGGTGGCTTAGTCGGTTAAGCGTCCGACTTTCACTGAGGTCATGATCTCGCAGTTAGTGGGTTCGAGCCCCGCATCGGGCACTGTGCTGACTGCCAGCTCAGAGCCTGGAGCCTGTTTCAGTCTGTGGCTCCCTCTGTCTCTGACCCTCCCCTGCTCACGCTATCTCTCTCTCTCTCTCTCTCTCTCCTAGAAATAAATAAAAAACATTAAGAAAATAAATAAATAAATAAATAAATAAATAAATAAATAAAAAGACAAGTGAATCATTTGCTATAAATGTCTGTTATAAAAATCGTATGTGTGCTTCCACAGGGAAGAGTCCACCAAATGATGGAACTGATCAAGTTCTATGGGAAAGCAGTTACAATTATAGATATACCCATGGCATACACTATGCTTGCTCCCAAGGCTAGACCTCCCTAGCAGTTCATTTTTCTTCTGCAGTACCTTTCTTATCCCAGATCTTCTTTCCACAGCTAGACACAGTCCTATCCCCATCCTCTCAAAATCATGAATTCTGAACAAGTCTGGAAATTATCTGTTTGACATCCCTCAACATGATCTCCTTAGATACTTTTTGTCAAAGCATTTATACTATCTAATAGCTTGGGGTTGTTAAATTAAGTATAACTAGAAAGGGGGAAAGGGCAGACTTGAGAGAAGCTTTGGAATTACCAAACCACCATGACGTGCTGTAAGCCTGAACAATTAGGAATGCTTTAAGTTTGGAGTTGTGTTTATAAATAGCAAAATGCCATCAAGGGAATTTCCCATCAGAAGAAAATATTCCAATTTGACCCTCTAATTTGACATTAAATTACAACATTTATTTTAGTTCAGTTGATTTTTAGTAAGCCTGAAAAAGTAATACATTGCCTTAGTGCACAAAAAAAGTGACTTGCCCCCAATTTAGTCACTTGCCAAGAATCTCTGCCTTCTTTAAATGTAAAGATGAAATTTATGAAAAAAATGTGATGGTACTTATGTGAATGACTCAATCAAAACTCAGTTAAGATGTGTTATGATATGATTAGATTACTTTATATTAGATCATAGGTCCCCTCATGTAACATACGCAACATTGCCAATTAATTAGTCAGGACGATCCTTGCTTTATTCAGCTCTCATGCAAGATATTATACTAGTTGCTGTGAATAATGAAGCAATGTGTAGGATTTCCTCAAGCAAGTAAGGCATAAATGCCAAAGTTACAACACAATGTTAAAACTCTTATGTGCAACATAAGGCACAAAGAAATGTCCATGGGTATTCAAAAAAGAGAGAAAATATTTCCATTTGAAGGGTTAGGAAAAAGTAGTGGTACTGGCCTTGAAAAATGGGTAGGGTTTTAACTAGCAGACACAGGAGGAAAGAACATTCCAGGGACACAAGAGAGAAGTGATACCGAGTGATAAAATGTTGGAGGAATGGTGAGAAGGCTAGTTTTTCCACAAAATAAAGTGCAAGAGGAAAGTTAATGAACACAGATGGTTGGGTCAGGCAAGAATACAGCAAACTAAAGATTTCCACATTAGTTGGTAACAATGGGAGTTGTTTAAGGTACTGCACGAAACATTATCCTTTTAAGATTAATCTAATAAAATGGAGTGGAGAGATACTGGATGCGAAGAGATAAGCTAGTGCATTGCAATAGTTCAGATGAGAGGAAATGCAGGTCTAGATTAGTGGCAGAGAACTGATATGGGCTTGCAAAAAAACAATCTCCATGGTGGTGGCATGAATCATATTTCCTTCTTTGTGGCAAACAGTACACACTTTATAAATATTTGTTGAGTGAATGAAGTAGGATTAAGAGATACAGTAGAAGTAATGCTGGCAGACGAATGAAACTCATTAACAATGGAAGGGAAAGGAGGAAGTGATTAAGATTTTGAGACTTTAAGAGAAACTGTATAACAAGAAATTCTGGAGAAGGTTTGGGGAGGATGCATTCGTTCATTTATTTTGCAATAAATATTCTTTTTTTTATGTTTTATTTATTTCTAGGAGAGAGAGAGAGACAGCGTGAGCAGGGGAGGGTCAGAGAGAGAAGGAGTCACAGACTGAAACAGGCTCCAGGCTCCGAGCTGGCAGTCAGCACAGAGCCCGACGTGGGGCTCGAACCCACGAAGGCGAGATCATGACCCAAGCGAAAGTTGGACACTCAACCAACTAAGCCACCCACGCGCCCCGTAACTGAAATTGTCTTTTGTCTTCTAGGATAATTTGAGTTTCATTACAGCGGATAGTTTTTCTGTTTGGTTCATTTTGATATTCCCAGTAACTGAAACAGTACTTGGTACAGAGTTTAGAACTCAGTAAATATTTGTAGAAAAATCATAAATTATAAAGGAAAATGGTCTAGGGCCTGTTTGCTAACCTTAATGCTCTATTTCCGCTTTTCTTTTATTTTGTGTTTCTACTGTTTTTTCAAATTTATAACTAGAAAATTAAAATCTACCACAGTCAGACAACAGGCCCTAGGAAAGATTTAATGCAACATCACATTAGCCAGAAAGAGAAAAATAAATGAAGTGAAAACATTTGGTCTATCATTTTTCCAAGAAAGCTTATAAGAATACAGAGTCTCCACATGAAGCTATTTTTGTGTCAATTACTGCTGCAGAAATGAAAAGTTCCATTGTATTCTGTGAATATACTTAAAGTAGCCAACAACTCCAAATTTATTAAGGATTCTGTACTATATAGTCAGCTTAAATACCCACACTATATTTGACAAACTTTCAGTGGTGAGGAGACAGTTTTATTGGGTTGTTATCACCACGATGAAGCTAAAAACTAGGGTGTGGAAGCCTTGTGACAGTACTGAGGCATAATAGAAATCCCCCATATACTGTATCTAGGTCTCCTAAGCATAGTGGCTCACTTTTATCCAAGGAATAACTCAAATAATTTCTCAGAAGTCTAGTCATTTCCTAAAGAATTACTGCACATCTTTACTTAGTTAAGACTTTTTAAAGTACCAAACAGGATAGCCTGCTAAACAATTTACACCCTTCTGGACAGTATATTGTAACAGTTTCTTTTCATTTCCTTTCATGGTTGTTGTTTCAATATGTATTCTTCCTTGTATCATCCATACTAGATACAATTAAGGAATTTTTTCTCATTTTGGTATCTATAAATTAAATTTTATGATATTTTTATATACCTGAGAATAAATTGTTTTCTCTCGAAGTTCTCTGCTGAGATGTGAAGAATGATTATTTTACTTTCTATGCCTTAATACAATACTTCATAGTGACTTTCCTTGTTAAACTCTGCATATGCCGTATATTGGGTAGATTTTTAGGATAGGTATTGCTCATTGGGTTCAGTTACTCATGTTCTTTTTCCAGTAAACTATGGAAATAGCTATTTATCCAGAGGGATGAACCAGTGGGGAAACAAATGCTTTAGAATGTTAAAAATGTTGTTATTACCCAAAGAATCCATATTTAAAAGCTCTCTTAGGGTTCTTTAAGTTAAATGGCCTATTTTATGTTATGGATCAAAACTGAGGAGCATTCTTCCCATACCTCTAGTCAAAAAGGTAAACAGAATCACTAGAATTTAGTCACATTTAATTAATTTAGTAACTACTAGGAATAGATGTCTTATGATCCTTGCCATAAGATGCTAACAATTTAGAAAAAAAACAGATAAATTACACCCACACACACAAACACACACATCCACACACACACTCTATACTATATTTGAATTATACAAATGTTAAGGAGATGACTTACAGGAATAATAGAATCACTAAAACATACGTGGCATTTGTAGATGACATACAGTTAAGTCTTAAGTCCGTTAAACTTTGTTCTACTCTCCTAACATGAAGGGAGTCATACTTAACATTGGGTGTGAGTTTACTTTACAAATGAAATTTTCAGGAAAATTATTCTGAATATTCTCTAAGATCTTTTTTTTTGTGGGTAAGTGTATATTGATCACTTGAACTTTCTTTTCCTAGAAAAAAATTAATGGCAAATATAATTTTTTGAGAGAGAGAGATTGAGGGAGAGAGGCAGAGGGAGAGAGAGAAAATCCCAAGCCAGCTCCATACCTAGCATGGAGCCTGATGCGGGACTCAGTCTCACCACCATGAGATCATGACCTGAGTGGAAATCAAGAGTTGGGATGCTTAACTGACTGAGCCACCCAGGCACCCCAAGAAATTAATAACAAATATTTTACAAGAAAAATAGGGTAAATGAAAACATTTTCCTAAGGCTTTCATTATTTGAAAAGACACATTCCAAACAAGTAAAATATTAACATCTCATTTTTTTGAACATTTGAAAATTTGAAAATTGTGATATCTTTTATTTCTACCCATTTCCATCATCAAGGTCATTTATAGTTACTTAGTAAAAATTTAATTTTGGAAATATTTAGATTGTGGGTATTAAGGTGGGGTTGTCATTTTTGATTAAACCATTAAGTTTGAGTTTCTTATGAGCAATATCGATTCTTTATAGGGCCTATTGTATCATAATTTTCACCTAAGAAAAAGAAGGAAAAACTAAATGTGTTTCTCATGCCATTCTTTTTAAAATGGAATCCATAAATTATGAAAGTAGACATTGCAATTGGATGTTAAAAAGAGTTTTTGATGTAAAATATGACTATATCTAGCCATACTGAAATCCTGGGCAGTTGGGAGGTCATTAAAATGCCTTCTTGACTGGAGATTCTCTATTAAATGTAGAACCACAGTTAAACAACCTGCTGGCCATCTGCATTTGAATACCTATCTTAGCATCTCAGATTTATTGTCTTCAAAATTCTGTATGACACTGCACATAGTAGGTGCTCAAGGATATTTATTACAAAATTTGGGGCACCTGGGTGGCTTAGTCGGTTAGGCGTCCGACTTTCGCTTACGTCATGATCTCGCGGTTCGTGGGTTCGAGCCTGCATCGGGCTCTGTGCTGACAGCCAGCTCGGAGCCTGGAGCCTGTTTCAGAGTCTGTGATTCCCTCTCTCTCTGACCCTCCCCTGCTCACGCTGTCTCTCTCTCTCCTAGAAATAAATAAAACATAAAAAAAATTAAAAAAAAGAATATTTATTGCAAAATAAATGAACGAATGCATCCTCCCCAAACCTTCTCCTGAATTTCTTGTTATACAATTTCTCTTAAAGTCTCAAAATCTTAATCACTTCCTCCTTTCCCTTCCTAATGTGATGTTGCATTAAATCTTTCCTAGGGCCTGTTGTCTGACTGTGGTAGATTTTAATTTTCTAGTTATAAATTTGAAAAAACAGTAGAAACACAAATAAAAGAAAAGCGGAAATAGAGCATTAAGGTTAGCAAACAGGCCCTAGACCATTTTCCTTTATAATTTATGATTTTTCTACAAATATTTACTGAGTTCTAAACTCTGTACCAAGTACTGTTTCAGTTACTGGGAATATCAAAATGAACCAAACAGAAAAACTATCCGCTGTAATGAAACTCAAATTATCCTAGAAGACAAAAGACAAACTAGTAAACAAATAAATTAAAACAATTTCAGTTACAGGGCGTGTGGGTGGCTTAGTCGGTTGAGTGTCCAACTTTCGCTTGGGTCATGATCTCGCCTTCGTGGGTTCGAGCCCCGCGTCGGGCTCTGTGCTGACTGCCAGCTCGGAGCCTGGAGCCTGTTTTAGAGTCTGTGATTCCCTCTCTCTCTGACCCTCCCCTGCTCATGCTGTCTCTCTCTCTCCTAGAAATAAATAAAAACATTTTAAAAAAATTACAATTTCAGTTACTGTTTGGTGCTATGAGCAAACTAAAGAAGGTACGATGACAGTGAGTAGTCTAAGTGGGGTGATGCTGCTTCAGACTGGGCCGGCATCTGTAAGCACAATGGGAAGCCATTGATGGTTTTAAGCAGGAAAGAAACATCCAATTTCTATTTTTTTCAAAGATCTTTTAGGCTGTCGTGTGGATATTAAATTATTTTGGTACAGAAGCAGAAACGGGGTAACCAGTTACAGAGTTATTGTAGCAACCCAGGAGACCAATGATGGAACCCTGGTCTAGGGTAGAATTGAAAATATCATCAGAAATAGACTGGAGCGTGCACCCAGGTGGATCAGTCGGTTAAGCGTCAGACTTCAGCTCAGATCATGACCTCAAGGTTCATGAGTTCGAGCCCCACGTCTGGCTCTGGGCTGACAACTCAGAGCCTAGAGCCTGCTTCAGATTCTGTGTTTTCCTTTCTCTCTGCTCCTCCCCCACTCACACGCTGTCTCTCTCTTTCAAAAAAAAATAATATCATCAAGGAAATGCATATCAAAACTACAAGGAGATATCACCTTATACCTGTCAGGATGGCTAAAATCAAAAGCAAGAAATAAGTGTAGATTAGGATGTAAAGAAAAAAGAATTCTCTTTCACTGTTAGGAAAAATGCAAACTGGTACAGACACTGTGGAAAACAGTATGGGAAATTCCTCAAAAAGTTAAAACTAGAACTACCCTATGATCTAGTAATCACACCACTGGGAATTCACCCAACAAATAGAAAAACACACTAACTGAAAGGGATACATGCACCCTGATGTTTATTACAGAATTGTTTATAATAGCCAAATTATGGAAACAGCTCAACCGTCCATCAATAATTAAATTGATAAAGAAGATGAAATGTATCTATGAATATTTATTATAATGGAGTGTTATTCAGCCATTAAAAAGGAATGAAATCTTGCCATGTGCAACAACATGGATAGAGCTATACTGTATAATACTAAGCAAAATAAGTCATTCAGAGGAAGAAAAATACCATATGATTTCACTCATATGTGGAATTTAAGAAACAAAACAGATGAACATGAGGGCAAGGGGAAGAGAAGAAAGGGAAACAAACCTCAAGAGATGCTTAACAATAGAGAACAAACACATTTCATGTAGGGAGGTTGGTGGGAGATGGGCTAGATGGGTGATGAATATTAGGAAAGGCACTTGTTGTGAAAAACATTAGGTGTTGAATATAAGTGATGAATCACTGAATTATACTTTTGAAAATTAATTAATTAATTAATTAAAATGAAATGAACAAAGAACCCAGAAGGAGAAAGCGATATGGAGGAAGTGGCCATCAGAAGAGCAATAATCTTCATTCAAAGGAAATCTCACAAAGAGAAACCAATTAATAAATACCCTGACCTCATTTTCACTGCTTCCCATCTCCTGATGGGACTCCCAGAAGCCAAATCCATTTGGAAGCCAGAAGACAGCAGAGCCCACAGTCTATACAAGTCACCCCCTGTATAGGGCAAAAAAAAAAAAACTGGATGGAAATGAGTGGAGAACAGAACAACTGGAGGGGTACATAGAAGATATCTGAAACAGAGAAATAACTAACTGAATTTTTTTCATATGAGAGGCACTATACAGTATAAAGATCATTCTACTTAGAATCCTGCATATAAATTCTGTATTTACTAAATGATTGCTCAAAGGTTATATACCCCATTCAAAAAAGTATTTAAAAAGACAATTCCCATTTCAAAGAAAATCTTTAAGACTTTAAAGTTCTACTAAATGAAATCTTTTTACGAAATAAGTGTTAGGGGGCTCAGTCAGTTGAGTGTTTGACTTCTGATTTTGGCCCAGATCATGATCCCAGGGTCATAGATCATGCCCTGCATTGGGCTCCAGGCTGAGCATGGAGCCTACCTGAGCATGGAGCCTGCTTAAGATCTCTCTCTCTCTCTCTCTCTCTCTCTCTCTCTCTCTCTCCCCTCCCTCCTTCCCTCCCTCCCTCCCTTTCTCTCCCTCCCTCCCTCCTTCTTCCCCTCTCCCTCCCTCTCTCTCTCTCTGTCTCTCTCTGTCACTCTAAACTAAAAAAAGAAATAGGTGTTATTATTAATGATAATATTTTAATTACTAAATTACATACTTCCTATATTATAGACTCGTAGAATAAATGTGAGGGATTGTTTATATACTATTTTATTTTTTACAACTTTATTTTAAAGTAATCTCTACATCCAACATGGTCAAACTCACAACCCAGAGATTAAGAGTTGCATGCTCTACCCACTGAGCCAGGCAGGCACCCCTACTCATATACTATTTTAAATAATAATGTACACTGACACTAAAATTACATAATTATGTCCAAGTAGCATGTAGAATTCAATTGTAGTCACATTTTTCTTTTACCTTAAAATCATAGCTGCAGCCACTTGTGCACTTGTTCGGGATCCAAAATAAAATGTTTACTTAATACCAAATATGCCAAAATTTAATACAGGTCAATATCTATATTAATATACTCCATACATTCCATGTATGTGTATACAAACACGTATATATATGATTAGAGAAATTATTGACAAAATATTTACCTTTAACAATGGTAGGCATAAGTAAAATAAATAAAATGTACATGAACATTCCAGTCTTCCCTAGTATATCATACTGTCAACTATCAGACAGATCTCATTGGAACAAAGATGACACCAGTGACAAGGAGACCAAATAGAAGCTTACTGAAGTAATATAAGTAAGAATTGAACTAAGCCAATGAAAATGGAAATTGAAGAGCCTGAGGTGGTAAATGGTAAGGGAGCATTCAAAACATATTAAGAAGAAATCATTTAAAGTCAGTGATTTATTGGATATGATATTGGATATTAAGGGATACGTAAGAGATAGAAATCTAAGATGATACACAATGCTGCATTACCCAGTAATCAAGTCAGTTTCACATATAGTGATGTGAAATATCTGTGGAACATCCAAGCAGAAATGCCAAAGAGACTATTATTACAGTTTAGGGCCAGACAGCTAAAATATTAGGTTCAAATATTAATATGTGATCAACTCCTTACCCATTGAGACTACTCTCATGAATTTCTTAAAGTTAAATATTTTAAGTAAGATATTTATTGCTATTACACACACGAATTCATTTATAACATAAATACTACATATGTTAGCAGAAATGGACTTCAGCTTTTGATAGAGTCAGACATTTTTCATTGACTTTTATTGCTTTAAACTAGGAATTCAAAGAAGAGAGCATTTAGATGCGGATGCTCAGATGCTTGGTCGACTTACTGTCTACAAGCCCAAACTCCCCTTTTCTTCATTTACTCAAAGTCATAAGTCTGGAAAATTGAAAGGCTATCACCAAAGTACCCCATGGCCATTTATTCAGTCCAAGCAGATGATACTATCACTCTGAATTCTAACAACCAAGGAGAGAGTGGTTGGGCCAAACTTGAGACAACAGAGATAGAAGAGACAGGTAGAAGCTATTGCTCCATTAATTCACATCAAAAAGGGCACTGACTGCCATGAATTGGGGTTATCACTGACAGATGCTTTGGAGTAAATAATAGGTCTAATCAGATATATCTAATATACATATATAGAACATTCCTCCCAAAAGCAGCAGAATACACTTCTCCTCTAATATACATGGAACATTCTCCAGAACAGAGCATATGTTAGGTCACAAAACAAGTCTTAAAAAATTTTAAGAACATTGATATCATATAAAGCATTTTTTATGACCACAATGGAATGAAACTAGAAATCAATTACAAGAAGAAAATTAGAAAATTTACAAATATGTGAAGATTGAACATGTTCCTGAACAACCAATAAGACAAAGAAAAAAAGTCTAAACATTAATAAAACTATAACCTGACACAAATGAAAATGGAAATATAGTATACCAAAACCTCTATGATGCTGCAAAGCAGTTCTAAGAGAAATATGTAGGGATAAGGGCCTAAATTTTAAAAGAAGAAGTAAGATCTCAAATAAACAACCGAACTTTACACCTGAAGGAAATAGAAAGAGAAGGTTAAACTAAGCCCAAAGTTAGTAGAAGAAACAAAATAACAAAGACCACAGCAGATATAAATGAAATAGAGGCTGGAAACAATTTTTAAAGATCAAGAAAGAGCTGCTGTTTTGAAAACATAAACAAAAATGGCAAACTTGTAGATACACTAAGAAAAAAATAGAGAATGTTCAAATAATCAAAATAAGAGAGTCATTACGCTGATAACTTAAAAATAGTAAGGATTGTAAGAAATTACTATGAACAACTATATACCAATAAATTATATGCCAACCAATTAGATAACCAAGAAGAAAGGGATAAATTTCTAGAAAGATACTACTTACCCAGACTGAATCATGAGGAAAAAGAAAATTTAAACAGACCAATTACTAGTAAAGAAATTAAATCAGCAACAAAAACCTCCCTAAAAAGCAAAGTCCAGGACCAGATGGCTTCACTAGTGAATGCTACCAAACATTTAAGAAAAAATTAATACTAGCCCTTCTCAAACTCTTTCAAAAAATAAAAGAATTTACAAGACCAGCATTACCCTTATACCAAAGTCAGACAAGGACACTATAAGAAACATTACAGGCCAAAATCCTTAATGAATATAAATGCAAAAATTCTCAACAAAATATTAGCAAACCAAATTCAACAATACATTAAAAGGATCACAGGGGTGCCAGGGCTGGTCAGTCAGTTAAGCATCTGACTCCTGATTTCAGCTCAGGTCATGATTTCATAGTTGGTGAGTTCAAGCCCTATGTCAGTCTCTGCAATGAGAACATGGAGCCTTCTAGGGGTTCTGTCTCCCTCTCTCTGCCTCTCCCCTGCTCACACGCACACACTCTGTATCTCTCTCCAAATAAATAAATAACCATTTAAAAAAGGATCACTGACCATGACCAAGTGGCATTTGTTCCAGGGATCCAAGGATGGCTTAACATCCACAAATACATCAATAGGATACACCACAATAACAAAATGAAGAATAAAAGTCATATGATCATCTCAGTAGATGTAGAAAAAACATTTGACAAAATTTAACATCCTTTCATGATAAGAAAAAAAAAATTCAACAGACTGGGTATAGAAAGAATATTCCCTAACATAATAAATGCCATATACAAGCCCATATGTAATATCTTACTCAATGATCAAAAGCTTAAAGTTTTTCCGAAAGATCAGGGGGAAAAAAAGAATGCCCTCTCTTGCCACTTTTGTTAAAGTCCAAGGCACAGCAATTAGGCAACACAAAGAAATAAAAGACATCCAAATAAGAAAGGAAGAAGTAAAAGTCAGTCTGTTTGTGGATGGCATGACATTATATACAGAAAACTGTATGCACTACACACACATATGCGCACACACGCACGCACATACCCACACACACACAACTATTAGAACAAACAAATTCAGTAAAGTTCAGGAGACTAAATCAATATAAAAAATCAGTTGTGTTTCTATACACTAACAATGAACTATCAGAAAGAGAAATTAAGAAAACAATCCACTTATAATAGCATCAAGCAGAATAAAACATTTAGGAATAAAATTAATCAAGGAGGTGAAAGATCTGAAAACTATAAGACATTGATAACAGAATTGAAAACACAAATATATGGTAAGATATCTCATGTTCATGTAAAGAATTAGTATTTTTCAAATGCTCATACTACCAAAGTAATACATATACTCAGTGCAATCCCAATCATATTCAATGCGATCCCAATCAAAATCCCAAAGGTACTACTTTTCACATAAATAGAGAACAATCCCCAAATTTGTCTGTAACTATAAAAGTATCTAAATAACCAAAGCAATGTTAGAAAGAAGAACACAGCCAGAGACATCACACTTTCTGATTTAAAACTATATTACAAAATTGGAGTAATCAAAACAGTCTGATATTGGCATAAAAACAGATACATAAGTCAATAAAATATAATAGAAAGCCTATAAATAATCCCATGCAGATATAGTCAATTACTTTTTGACAAAGCAGCCAGGAATACACAATGGGGAAAGAACAGTCCCTTCAGTAAGTGGTGATGGGAAAACTAGAAAGCCATATGCAAAAGAATGTAACTGGACCACTATCTCACACCATACAAAAAGTCAACTCAAAATAGATAAAAGATTTGGATGCCAGGCTTGAAACATAAAACTCCAAGGAAACATAGTCGGTCAGCTCCTTGACTTTGGTCTTGGCCATAACTTTTTTGGATTTGACACCAAAAGCAAAGGCAACAAATGCAAAATAAATAAATAGGTGGATTGCATCAAACTAAAAATCTTATGCACAGCAAAAAAAATCATAAACAAAACTAAAAGACAACCTACTGAGTGGGAGAAAATATTTGCAAACTGCAAATCTGATAAGGGGTTAATATCCAAAATATGCAAGGAACTTCTACAACCCAATAGCAAAAAAATAAAATATTCCAGTTGAAAAATGGGCAAAGGACATGACAGATGTTTTCCAAAGAAGACATGCAAATAGCCAACAAGTACACAAAAAGGCACAAATTATCAGGAAAATGCAAATCAAAACCACAATGAGATATCAACTCAGACCTGTCAGAGTCTCTATTAGCTGGGCCGCCTGGGTGGCTCAGTCAGTTAAGTATCCAACTTCAGCTCAGGTCATGATCTCACAGTTTATGAGTTTTAGCCCCACATCAGATTCTTTGCTGACAACTCAAAGCATAGAGCTTGCTTCAGATTCTGTGTCTCCCTCTCTCTCTGCTCCTCCCCCACTTATGCTCTGTCCCTCTGTCTCTCAAGAATAAATAAACATTAAAAAAAAAAAAAGAGTATTAACAAAAAGGCAGGAGATAACATGCTAACTGTTGGTGGCAATGTAAACTAGAACATCCAAAATGGAAAACAGTAAGAGACTCCTCAAAAAGTTAAAAATGCTCAGGAGGCTATATATGCTGGTGAGGATATGAAGAAACAGGCACCCTCCTCCACTGTTGGTGGGAATGTAAACTGGTGCAGCCCCTCTGGAAAACAGTGTGGAGGTTCCTCAAAAAGTTAACAATAGAACTCCCCTATGACCCAGCAATAGCACTGCTAGGAATTTACCCAAGGGATACAGGGGTGCTGATGCCTAGGGGCACATGTACCCCAATGTTCATAGCAGCACTCTCAACAATAGTCAAAACATGGAAAGAGCCTAAGTGTCCATCAACGGACGAATGGATCAAGAAGATGTGGTTTATCTATACAATGGAATACTGCATGGCAATGAGAAACAATGAAATCTGACCATGTGTAGCAACATGGATGGACCTTGAGGGTGTTATGCTGAGCGAAATAAGCCAGGCAGAGAAGGACAGATACCATATATTTTCACTTATACGAGGAACAGGAGAAACTTAACGGAGGACCATGGGGGAGGGGAACAGGAAAAAGAGTTACAAAGAGGAAGGGAGGCAAACCAAAAGAGATTCTTGAATACTGAGAACAAACTGAGGGTTGATGGGGGCAGGGGAGAGGGGAAAATGGGTGATGGGCATGGAGGAGGGCACTTGTTGGGATGAGCACTGGGTGTTATATGAAATCCAACTTGACGATAAACTATAAAAATAAATGAATAAAAATAAAAACAGATTTCTCACTGCTTAAAAAAAGTTAAAAATGACTACTATATGACCCAGCAATCCCACTTCTGGGTATATATCCAAGTGAATGAAATCAGGGTCTTGAAAAGGTATTTGCCCTCTTCTGTTCACTGCTGTGTTTCATCAATAGCCAAGGAATGGGAACAATCCTAGTATCCATCAGTGGATGAATGGATCACAAATATGTGATATATATACACAATGAAATATTATTTAGCTATTTAAAAAAGGCAATCCTGTCATTTGCAACAACATGGAAAAAACTGGAGAATATTTTGCTAAGTAAAGAAAGCCAGACAGAGATAACAAATACTGCACGGTATCATGTACATGGAATTAAAAAAGAAGTGGGGTCAAATTCATAGAAACAGAGTTGAATGCAGTATGCTGGTTGCCATGGTCTAGAGGGTGGAGAAAGTAGAGACAGGCTGGTAAAACTTTCAGTTATAAGATGAATTAGTGCTGAGTATCTAATGCATAACATGATCACAATAGGTGATGACTATGATATGATTGAAATTTGCTAAGAGAATAGAACTTAAATGCTCCCTCCCCTCCTCAAAAAAGGTAAATATGTAAAGTGACTAGGACTCAATGAAGAGAATCCTTTCACACTGTCAAATATTACATTGTATATTTCAATTTATTAAAATTTTGTCAGTTACATCTCAATAAAGCTGAAGAAATAAGTAAAGATCTTTGTCTTTTACAGAAAAAAAAAAGTAATAATTGAAGTTACTGGCAAATGTTGCTATCCAGGGAACACGCACAGAGCAAATGGCTGAAGACAGAATCTTAGGGAATCTTGCATTTAACATGTATTATTACCAAGAATACCTATTACATTAAGACAAATCATATTCATAGTCCACAAAAATACCTTTTAAGTACTTTTGACACTGAGAAAACATTAATAACTTTAACTGACACAAACACAAAATAGAACATTTATCACTATTTGGTAAAACAAACTGAATATCCACCTCTTCTCCCTCCTTAGCCCTCCTTGAGGTGGCTGAAGACAAGATGAATGGGTCTTCATATGTTATTTTTTGCCACTACAACGGCCTCACAGGTTTTGCATTTCTATCGGCTGTATCTAAGCCACTGTGCTCATTGAGTGTTTCACACATAGTCCCTTCTAGTTGGAAGACTGGGAAGAGGAATGAGAGAATCTTAGTTTCTTGCTTTTCTACGTTCACCTTCATACCCCACTCTTTTTGTTTTTCCTGCCAGAGCCATTTCCCATGTTGATTATTTTCCTTTTCCTCACTTCCCAACCAATCCTCTGAATGGTTTCTTCCCAGCCCGTCTTCCAATCACACCCAGCTCTATGAGATATTTGTACATTGCAATTCCAGGTGCTGTGACAAGAAAATGCCATTTTCTCCTTCAACATAAGGTCAGAGGTAAAGTGGGACCACTGCCAAAAAGAAGATTTCTGCATCTCTCCGCACCATTTCTTGCCACTGCAGACAGGGCTGGGGCGGGGCCTCAGAGGCAGGATGCTAAGGCTGATGGAGCTGGAGAAGGAAGAGATACGTGGGAAATAGCTGATTACTGAAGAAGCAGAGAAGTAGGAAACTGATATTCATGACTAATGTGTGAATTTTTGATGACTCTCTAAACATAAGCTCAACTACCTAGCTTAATAAATACAGTATGTTGAAGTTAAGATTTCTGGTCTAAAAATTACTACTGGCATCATCACCAGTTTCTACAAAGTCCCTTAAATAGGAAAGGATGCTTGTCAGCTGACTGCTATTTTGAATATATCCAATAGAAATCTGATCCTTTCTTTTTGCCCATCTATTTCATCACTCTCTCTGACTTTCAGCTCTGGGTAACTGATCTCAGCTAATCTTTTTTTCCCTGATGGCAGAGGAGAGGAAAGCATTAGAAGCCTGTGCCTCTGCGCGGTCATCTATTATCAGCTGAAGATTTGGCAGATACAGAAGGGGAAATCAGGCTGCAGGGTCTTTATCTGACCTTCACTATTTCTATCTATTTAAGGTTAGAAAAGGTTTTAGAAATTAGGGCTATTTCATGCAGCATATCATAAATTTTGGGAAAGGTATGCAAAACTGCAAAGGCAGAATTCAGAAACAATGGAGTTCATAGTGTCCTATGACCATTTTCTCCTTTCTCTAATTGTTCAAAAGGTTCCTGGTGTTAAAGCTGTCAATAGACTATAAAATAATTTATACTTCTAATGATGACAGAAATTTCATGAAATCATGAATCTCAGACTGGAGGGTTCTCAGAAATAATCTGTTCAATTTAAACAACATCAGAGAAGAAGACATACAACAGAAAACAATAAACAGAACAATCTTGTGCATGTATTCTAATATAATCTTTGCTAGCAGTCTATCAAGAACAATTAGCCAGGAGTTCTATTTGACTAGAACATGTCCAGCTTTGATTATATTTATGTTCCCACTGTGGACTGAATTGTATTCCCCCAAAATTCTTATGTCGAAGCCGTAATCCGCAGTGTGATGCTATTGTGAAATGGGGCTCTTGGGGGGTAACAGGTTTAGAGGAAGTCATAAGTAAGAGTTGGGGCCCTCAGGTGGGATTAGTGACCTTACAGGAAGAGAAAGACAGAAGGCAGATGTCTGCAAGCTAAGGACAGGGCTCTCACCAAAAACCAAATCAGCTAGCACCTTGAACTTGGGCTTCCCAGCCTCCAGAACTGTAAGAAATAAATGTTTGCTGTTAAAGCTGCTCAGTGTATTTTGCTATAGCAACCCACCCAGACTAATAAAGTGCCCAGGCACTTTATTTAAGCAAGTAAAATAACTTGCTTAACCAAAAATTAACCAAAATCACCAAAAATCACTTAAGTTATTTCCCAGAGTTACCTTACTTGTTCCTAGACAGAAACAGTATCATACGAAGGCATAGTATGTGTAATCTCTTTTTCTTGAGTACCACGTTTCATTCATAAACAACCTCCATTAACTCTATCACCAAACAGGCATATTATAAATCTGACCACTTTTTTCCATGCCACTAAAGCCACCATCATCTTTTACCCAGAGAGCCTCGTAGGATACCTCCGGCTTCCTCTCTTGGCCTCCCACAAGCCATTCTCCTCACAGAAGCCAGTTTTATCTTAAAAAATATAACACATTCTCCCGTTTAAAAAACCCAATGTCTTTTCATTGCACTTAAAATAAAACCCAGAACAAGCTCCTGGGTGGCTCAGTCAATTAAGCATCTGACTCTTGGTTTCAGCACAGGTCATGATCTCACAGTCTGTGAGTTCAAGCCCACATCAGGCTCTGTGCTGGCAGCATGGAACCTGCTTAGGATTCTCTCTCTCTTTCTCTGTCTGTCTCTCTCTCTCTGCCCCTCCCTTGATTGTGCTCTCTCTCCCTCTCAAAATAATTTTTTTTTAACTTTTGAATATAAATAAATAAATAAAACCCAAATGATCTCAACCGGTTCACAAAGCCCTACACAACCTGGACCATGATTACCTCCCCAATCTGGTCTCATAAGACTCTCCCCTTCAACTTTGTTATTTCCCCGACTTGCCCGCCAAGCACATTCTTGGATTTTTACCTGGCTGGCTTCTTAGTTTAAATGTTAGCTTTTCTGAGAGATTTTTGTGACCACACAGCATAAAATAAGCACCCTATCATTCTCTATTACACCAGCCTGCTGAAATTCTGCAGGGTATTTGTCGTTGGCTGATATTTTGCTTACCTTCTTCCTTATTTATTGAATGTAAGCTCCATGAAAGCCAGAATTTACTTGTATTATTCATAGATACATGCCCAGCTCCTAAAGTAGAGCCAGTTACTCACATACATTTTTTAAGTGAATGAATAAATAAATTAGATAATTTGAGAACACTAAAAAGGTCTACCTATAAAAATGTATTCCTTTCATCTGCCACAGTACCAGAAATTTCTATAATTAGAATCATCTCTATTAGATTCTAATTGAAAATGTCTATTAAAATGGAAATAGGTAAGTAAAATAACCTACAAAAGTATAATTACTCATTAGAATTTTCATATCATTAGTTTGTTTTTTAACCCTAGATAAAAACATTGCTTTAACAGAATGCATTCTAAGAGCTTTTTTTTAAGCATAGAATTTGGAAGTTACTCCCCAGAAAGGGGAAGTAACACAATGGGGAGGACTTCAGTAGCTAGAAAACATCATAGAGGGAAATAAGTGACACGCTCACTTAAGAAAAAGCCTTTTGTAGCGTCTTGCTCTAAGGAAAGTGCATGTACTGAATAATGAAGGTAATGTAGGAACTCCTAATGTTATATCTCATTTTTTTCTCTCAAATGTTGAAGTACTTGCCTTGCTGTGTTCTCAACAACCATATACCATTTCTGTGAATCAGGCAGGTTGTATCATCCCTCCAAATCCACCAAACCAGGGAAATGAGGACTCTCTGCCACTTGGTTACCCACTGGTGGATCTGAGATTAAGCCACAGCTTTAATAACCATTTCATTCTTTTACACTGCCCATTTTTGAAGACCTAGATCAGAATATTCTCACTAAAAATCTATGAGTTGATAAGATTATCATATTCCATGAGTAACATGAGAGGCATGAGGGGTGGCGTTGGGAGAGAAGCAAATTATAGGGATAAAACTATTTTAGAAATATCAATAACCACATAATTAACTTCTTACCCTACCCCATATGCCTCTAGAATGTTGCTTACATATTTACATCATCTAATTTCAGTTTGCTTTGTTATTCATTCATTAAACATTCAGCAAATATTTATTGAGTATGTGTGAGGTGACACGCAGTATGCTAAGAGCCTGGGACCCATTAGAGAAAAAATAAATTTCCTTTCATTATGTTACCTTATTATACAGATATCGCAAGGTTTACAAGTTCCTTAATAGCCGAATGCATTTTTTTGTTCGAGTACGTAGTCTCTCCCCTTAGGGTGTCCCCTATTCCCACTCCATAGCCTAATGAATATTTGCTGAAGTTTATGGAATTGGATGGAACGATGCACATCATAATGAAATACAATGTGTTCTGACCCCACATCTTACACCCAGGTCATGTTTGTCTTTTTGCTGTTTAGGGTTTAAGCAGAGGCGTGGAAGAGTGGCAAATGTACCAAACCACTAAAAGTATGTCAGTGTTTCTCAAAGTAAGATCTTTAGACCATAAGCATCAGAATCATCTAGAAAGTTAAAATTCTAGAACAGCAGTGCAGATCTAGGAGGAAATCTCCCAAGGATGTCTGCAGGCATCCTGGAGACAGTTCAGCACATTCAAGTTTGAAAACCGCTGCTTTAAGCCTCAAGTTAGAGCCAGAGACAATAAAACAATGTGCACTACTTGCTCTGAGAGTGCCAAATCACTTATAAATTATTTAATTTTGTATCTCTTCAGTTGACTCAAGTTCAATTGCTAGCACTTGTAGACAGATGACAAAAACGCAGCCACTTTAGATAAGGCCCTGAAGCTGAGATGTTATCTGGAGCTTATTAAGCATCTGATTGAGCCATTGGCTTTCGTGGAAGGTCTGCAAAGGGCAGACAGCACTTCTGCAAAACTATCTAGTGATGACTGACTGACTTTGGTTCTTTTATTTTACCTGAATAATTAACTCAAATAAAGGCAGCTTTTTGGTCTAAATAGCCACTGACAATTATTCCATTATCTGCTTGACTTTAATGCTGGAGAGTTGGCTAACTGGTGCCAAGTAAATACATTATCATTTTTAAAAATATAATTCCAATTATCATAAATTTAATTGTGAAATAAGAATGACATTTTCTTGACAGGAGCATTTGTTTTGACAGTAACTTGCGTTATCATGACAATTCTCTCAATATCCTTGTGCTGATTTTTTTAATGTAATGTTATCACCCTTTCAAACTATTTGTAATCTCATCAAGGCATTTGTCTAACTAAATACTTTAAATTACTTTCCCAGATAATGTCAGGACATAATGACATCAAAATGGCCCTATCAGGTAGTTCCACTGGATTTTTTTATTGAAATCTTTCACTGGAGTATATTAAAAAATAAAAAGGAAGGGTGCTTCTATGGATTAAAATATAAATCTCATGAGACTCTACTAAGAACAAGTTCTTCCTGTCCTTCAAACATTTTTTAAAAGATTTTGTGTTGTGTACATCTTTATTATGGTCATTTATTCAAAGCTGGGTATTTTTAAACTCCAAATTTATTTCCCTTACCAATAAAGAAACAATGACTCACAGCCACTGAAAACCCTTTTATAGTACCCAAATACTAGTGTTTGTTTTTACCATTAGACATAGATTCAAATTAACTTGTATTATTTTACAGATTGACCTGCTTAATACACTACTTCATTTTATCACTTCTTGTAATATAAGAGATATATAAGCCCAGCCCATCTTCCAAATGAAATCATTTCAGGAAGAAAGCATGGGAATGGCTCCTTAACTTCCATACTCACAGTTCATACCCAGTCCCTTACAGGCTCACTGTCCTGTCCCACTCAAGGCTTTACTCTCAGCCTTCTTCCCAAAGAGGTTTCCAATAGGTCAGGAGTGTCAAGGACACATAATGAAGCAAAGTACAAGGAAAGAACAAATGCCCATGAGAGAAAGCTAAAACAGGCAAAAGAGTGATAATTACTTTACTAAGATTCAATCAATTCAGTCAGAAGATAGGAAGGAGACTGTCCCTCTCTTCCTATTCCATATTTATGAACAGATACCACCAGGATACTTTTGTTAAGGTTGTGAAGGGACTCTAACAGTAGAAAAGCTGAAAATAGCATATGCCTAGGTCAGATGAGTTAAGTGGTATGTTTTGGTATTTTGTCTGTCTGTTTTTGGTTTTGCTTGGATATTCTGGTTGGAGGGAAAGGGAGAGCTGGCAGATTTACCAAATAAAAATTCAAAATACCAGCTAAATTTGAATTTCAGATTTTAAAAAAATGAAAACTTTTTTAGTATAAGTATGTTCCTTGCAATATTAGGGTCATACTCCTACTAAAATAGTACTCAACATCTATCCAGAGTTCTAGTTTAACTGAGCATCCTGTATTATTTCTATAGGAAGAGTCTCTCCAGCTCTGAGAGATCTCAAGTCTCCCAAAGCTCTTTGGAAGACAAGACAGAAGAGAATGGAGCCTGTGGGAGCCTTGCGATGAAAATACTACAGAGAAGGGCCCAACAAAGAGTAGCAGGAAAGGTGCTGGTTCTAGGGACAGAGAAAAGAAACAAGACAAAACACCTTCCATAAGTCTATCGCATCTCATCAAAGCAGGAGGAAGACGAAACCTGGCATTTTATCACTGAGCAAATAGATCCATTTGGTTTGGGAGAGAAATGTTTGACCCACAGGCAAAAATACTTGGGCCCAATCTAAGTCTGCTGCCTACTAAGTAAGGGCAGAATTGCCCCAGAATTTGTTGTTTCTCTAAACACTGTCTATTTGGAACATACTTTATACTAACAAATCCATTCTAAGAAAAATATAATTAAGTTTGACTGCTTCTCTGAAGCTTGCCAAGGTTCTGGCTGAGCAGTCAGGTGAAATATCTCTGATGAACAAGCCTCATGAAAGGTTTATATCTTAAGCAGCTACCTTCCCACTCCCACCCCATCCCAGTTCCTCTGGTCCAGTACCAGGAGAAATCTGCTATAGAAAAATATACTATTTTACTTATTTTTTTTAACATTTATTCATTTTGGAGAAAGAAACAGAGTGCAAGTGGGGGAGGGGCAGAGACAGAGGAAGCCACAGAATCTGAAGCAGGCTCCAGGCTCTGAGCTGTCAGCACAGAGCCTGACTCAGGGTTTGAACCCACCAACTGTGAGATCGTGACTTGAGCCAAATGTGGATGCTTACCCAACTGAGCCACCCATGTGGCTTATTTTATTTTTTTAATTTGCAGAATTAAAGACCTTTTACTTATTTTTTTTAAGTAGGCTTCACACCCACCACAGAGCCCAGTGAGGGGCTTGAACTCACAACCCAAATATGAAGACCTGAGTTGAGATGAAGAGTGGGACGCTTAACCGACTGAGCCATCCAGGTGCCTTAAAGATCTACTATTTTATTTTTTAAAACCATAAATGTTTACTTGAACTTAGGAGATTCATGTGCAATCAATTTGAATTTTATTCAAGTTTTCCATCCTCTAGAAACATCAAGCTTTTTTGCTTCTATAATCTGTATGAGAAAGAGTTAAATTCTTCCAAGATTAAGAACTTAATAGTCTATACATCCAGACAAATGATATTATGACATCCTAAACCTTTTTTTTTTTTTTACAACTTTCTCTAAGGAAATATTTACCAACTTTGGTAAACAACAGTTATTAAAAAAACCTTTTTAGCAAAAGTATAATGCTGTCATTTATCATTTCATGATCTTAAAAACAATCACTTTTTATTGATTTTTCTTATTTTATCTTACCATAGATACTTTGCCAGAAACACTGCCTGGCCTTCCAAGAGTCAAAATCTAGGGAATGTTAAATGATATTAGATTACTTTTATTTTTATACAAATAAGGAAACTTGTTTTATGAGAGACATGACATTGGAGATCAATTAGAAGCCAGTCAATAAATGAACTGGAAAAATTAGTTATCCTTTAGGGAAAAATACTGAATCCCTACCTCATGTCATAAACAAAAATCTATCATAGCTAGACTAAAGATTTAAAAATGAAGAGGCAGAATTTACAGATTTTTAGAAGAAAATCTAGTAGGTTATCTTTGTGTCTTCAGGAAAGGGAAAGGTTATCAAACAAAATATTAAAAGTATCCATCTGTTTTTCTTAAGTTTGAAAACATTGAAATTAAAAATGTTTGTTCATGAAAATACAATTTTTTAGGAAAAGTAAAAGAAACAAGCCACAAACCAGGAGACAATTTTACCACACATAGAATGAGAAAAGATTAATTTACAGAACAGAAATGGATTTCTACAATCAATAAGAAAATTATATGAACAGGCATTTCACAGAAAAAGAAACAAATATGGCCAAAAAAAATATGGAAAGATTCTCCAAAATTCCAATATGGTAAAATTAATATTATGCTTACTATCTTGCCAAAAACATTAAAAATCTGATAGTATAAAGAGCTGACAAGCATTGGGCAAGAGGAATTCATAAATAACAGGTATAAGTAAAATTGGCACCATCAATGGGAAAACATTTTAGCATTTTCCTACAAATCTGATCATATGAATTCATCAGAGCTCAAACATTCCATTTCTATTGTGTGTATTTATATAAATATAGATATAGATATGCAGATATACAATAGGAGAGAAAAATGACTTTTTCCTCTACTTTTCTAATTTCTCACCTGCAACAAAAGACAAATTAACAAGGGAACATCATCCAAATTTAGTTAGTGCTAAGTTTCACATGACACAGAAACCTTCATAAAGAAATAAAGACCTAAAGAAGTGGTTAAATCTGAGTGTTTTATGCTGGGCTTGACGAAGAGTCATGGAAACATGTGAAAGAGCAAAAGAGAAAGTAAAAACTAAGTGTAGAAACTGGGGAAACAACAAGAGAGGCCAGTTCATTCAGATTCCTCTCAGTACCTTGGGGATAAGGATATTACATCCCTCCAGGTATAGGAAGAGCACCTCTCACATGAGCCATGAGGATTTCATGATCTGCTTCAGGGGAAGGACTTTCCTGTACATGCCCCTTCTCAGATTTTCTCAGCTCCAAATATGTAGTATGCCACGGTGCCATATTCAGAGGTAGTATGTCCTGAACACCATCAAAACACAGCCGTACCCTGCAGATGCTCTTGCACACATTCAACAGAAATTCAAAAATGGTAATAGCACCAGTATTTGTGCAGTAAATAAATTGATTTTTAAAAACCCAAGTGTCCATCAAAAAGAGAATAAACCAAAGAATACCCACACAATGACACATTATTCAGCAGTGAAAATAAATATATACAACACACTCAACTATCTACCAATATCCACTACATACAATAATGGATGAATTTCATAGGCATGTTAATTTTTTAAAAACACAAATCACAAAACACTACATATAGTATGATATCATTGAATACAGCTAAAAATAAGCAAAACTAAAAATATATTATTTACATTCATATATGCTAATATTTTTATAAAAGCAATTTAATGCTAAATATTATTTCTGTGAAAGACAGCAAAAGAAATAGAGTAAGAAATAGAGTAAGGAGTACAAGTAGCTTCAATGTTACTGCTAATTTGCTGGTTATTAAATGTAAGTTATATATTCTGTTGTATGAGTCAAATATTACATATAAATGTTTATTAAAGAATTAGAGCATTAGATTTTAGCTGGATGGCTGATTTCCTAAGGCAAGTCTCAAGCCAAGAGTAAGTCTATCAAAACCAGTTAACAGGGGGAAAAAAAAGAAAAGAAAAGAAAGAAATCAGACTATAAGCCATCTAATTGTGTAGACTTGGAAACATTCAATTTTTAAAAGTATATTGGTCTCTTTTTCACCATCTAAATCTAATTGTCTTAAGTAGCTATAATCCAAATCCAGAACATGGGACTACCAAATCCTGGCTATATTCTGTTTCCAAGTGTGTTAAGTGTCATTCTTAAAAGGAAGTCATCCCTTGAGAAACTGGAAACATTTATATGGCTCTTTACAATGCTCTAGGATATTCTTCTGTTGTTAAACATCCTACAATAAACAGGTGGTTACAATAGAATGTGCAAACTGCCTAATAAGAAAGTTCAGACAGTGGTGGAAGCCTATAGCTATGACACAAATAGAGAGGGATGTGGAACAAGGCTTTCCAGAGAAGATGGCATCCGACTAGAAGTTCGAAGGATGTACAGGGTATCATATGAGTAAATGGGTGACAGAATACCCAAGAAATGTAGTCCTTCATTTCTAAGAAACTGCTGGGTATACTTTATGAGCTTCAGGGGTAATTCCTGATAGTCTAGATTTTTGCCTTCCATGGCAACTTTGGAATCTAATTCCCACATTAAATTCAATCCTGATAATATACTGACACACTGCTCTGAAGTTATTTTAATTTCACAGTAAGGTATTTAACTTCTAGCAGCTTTTTTTCTAAATTTACTCCAAAGCACCATATCAAATTTTAAAATCATGGAAATACAATTTTGGAGGAGATACGAAAGATTATCTAATTCATTTCTCTTATCTTATATATACATAATTCCAATAAATCCAGACTCATGTGAATTGGTTTCAGAACAGTAGCATATTTAAAAGTTCAGTTAATAATCAAAAGTAAAAAAATTTTTGAATTACATTTCCACTTACTTTTCTCATAAACCACTGTAATTAATTCACTGAGTATGAGCTGGACTCATTCAAAGATGAAAGCAACTATATTCTTCCTGCTCCCTAGTAAACTGGCTTCATGGACTCATTCTTTCTCCTTCTAGATAGAATCCCAGATGGGTCCCCTGGCTTTTCAGTCTATTACATTTTAAATAAGTGGAATCTTCATTTTGGCATTTTAAAAAACATGGACTGGTATAAAATCAAGTAAGTCTATCCAGGTCAGTATAAAAATCAAAACTCAGTTTAGAACTTCTCTGCTTCCCCAAATCACATCCAACCCCAGTTGGGAACCCCGAGTGAGGAAGGAAGAGATATGGTAAGCCTGCCCTGCTTCCTCTTCTATATGCCACTCCCGTCAGGGTCAAAGCGCAGCAAGGAGAAAGAGATTAAGAGTACAGAACATGTCTCACACAACTGCCCTAGGCAGGATCTGGGATTGGTGTCCATGTATGTGGCAGATGTGCAAAGCTAATCCTTTTTCTCAGGATGGAAATGACGAGACTTTTGCAGGTACCTCAATTAGGACCTCAGACAGCAGATCAGTACTCCCAGTGGCACATGTAGGGCTTCTCCAGCAGGCTCTCTGTTGTTATCCATTACATTCCCAGTGTTCACCTTTTCTTCTTTGGGTCTCACTGTCCAACAGTCTTCTTGGGCAGATTAGTTTTTAAGAAGTCTCTGATTATCACCATCCATAGGCTCCATATTTGTCTCCAAGAAATCTCACTTTTGCTTCACTACTACTGGGAGTGCAGCTTGCTTCTATTACAACCTTCATTCTTCTACGATCAGGAAGGGGCAGGGGCAGCTCTCTTCAGGCATGACTCAAATATCAACTCTCAAGTTCCTCACATCCTAAAGGATATACACAAACTTTCCAATGTATTTAAAGTAAAAGGGAAGCATCGGCCTACCCATGACCTTCCCTCGGTGCACGGTTGATGAAGGAGAATAATCCAACACACGACAACTTTCTGCAATAAATCCTCCATCAGCCTCTTCAGCCTCACCTTCTGTGATATATGGACGTGTGATGGATGATCACTAAGAAAATCCATTTTTGACCACCCCCTTTGTAAGTGCCACCTGGGTTGCCAAGCACCTCACTTTAGAATGTGAGAGTCCCCAAAAATGCTCCCAGCCTTTTGACCTCTCCTAAAACTTCAAGGCAAAAAGATGTGGCATTGACATCTTGTTCCACATGCACAAACCATGGCCTCATTTATTCAAATTCTTTTTTTTTTTATAATTTTTTTTAAAAGTTTTTATTTTATTTCTAGGAGACAGAGAGAGAGACAGCGTGAGGAGGGGAGGGTCAGAGAGAGAGGGAGTCACAGACTGAAATAGGCTCCAGGCTCTGAGCTGTCAGTCAGCACAGAGCCCGAGCGGGGCTCGAACCCACGAACCGTGAGATCATGACCTAAGCGAAAGTCGGACACTTAACCAACTAAGCCACCCAGGCGCCCCGACATTTATTCAAATCCTTATTCTCCCATCCCCTTTCTGACAACCTGCAGCTGCTCCAGTCAGTACCATTTTCTTCTCCAAAACAGCCCCCTCCAAATAAGTCTTTATCCATCAGAAGAACACCTGACTTCCTTTGTCTTCCTTTACCTTGCCTTTAGCCTTTTTCCAAATAGTTTTAAAAATCTTTTTTAGAGGGAATAAATGAGGTAAAAATGAGCTGCCAATTACAGGATTCAGGTTTCCCAGATTAGGACAGTATGAAGAACTTAGTGAGTAGTCTCAAGGTAATGAATTCTCGCTTTACACACTTAAGAAAGTCCTATCTAAAAAGGTAGAATGATTTTTTCAAGTTCACGTAGCTAATTAGGGAGAGAGGTGTCAATGTAACCTTCCTGCAACCAGGAAATTTTCTTTTTTTTTTTTTTTTCATTTTTATTTATTTCTAGGAGACAGAGAGAGACAGCGTGAGCAGGGGAGGGTCAGAGAGAGAGGGAGTCACAGACTGAAACAGGCTCCAGGCTCTGAGCTGGCAGTCAGCACAGAGCCCGACGCAGTGCTCGAACCCATGAACCGCGAGATCATGACCTAAGCGAAAGTCGGACACTTAACTGACTAAGCCACCCAGGCGCCCCAACCAGGAAATTTTCTAATCAATAGGATAAATTATGTTATGTTTTGTCAAGGATTTAACAAAAAATTTTAAATAATTTAAAAAGTTTAAAACACATTAATCTATTGTTGGTTAGGAAGCAATTTTTTTTAATGGCAATTCTTGTCTCTTTTTTTTTTTCAATTCTGGTTTCTTGAATGAGATGTTTACAAGTAAGTTACTTTATCAGTTCTGAATCAGTCAGGTTGTTTGGACATGTCAATCTTTGTGGACAGGTGGGAAAAAAATCTTTGTGGAAAAATGTAGCAAAAAGAAAAATTTTAAGGTATCATTTCTCAATGAGCATAATCTCTTAAAACTGAATTCCTGTGTCTTTTGATGGAAACATATCTGCCACAAGAATTAGATGCCCCAGTGAGAAAAGAATTCCCATAAAGGCTTACTTCCTTTGCAGGGAAGAAAAAATTACTGCCTACTCTGTGTCTAACCCTGTATTTGGATGAGAGATATAAAGATGAGTAAAAATACATCCTGTCTTCCAAAAACTGATGTTTTTAGTTTTAAAAAATCAACATATTACAAGTATAAAAGTGAAAGTACCAAGATAAAATGATATGGGTTCAGAAAGGGGTTCTCAATAAATATATTCTGAATGAGTGAATGACCACTCTCTGGAGGAGATGGCATTTGAAATGACATTTGAAAATGGGTAGAATGTGAACATGCAGATCCTGGAAAAGGACTTTAAATCAGAGAGACCAGCATATGTACAGGGTAATGGGAAAGCACAGAGAATAAGAACTATACCTACTACCTATGCCTGGCACTTCATTAGCACTTTATAAATATTCTCTAATCCCACTTCCATAATAATATTGTTATTATCTGATTTTACAGAAGATAATAAAGTTAACATTTACCAAATGCTTATTGTATGCCAGGCAGTGTTTTTAGGACTTGTGTGTATATATGGTCCCATTTTATCTTCTTAACAACCCTATAATATGAGTCATATGGTTGTCCCCATTTTCTAGTAAAGGTGGTATGGATCAGAGAAATGGAATGTCTTGCCCAAGGTCATGTAGCAAGTAATAATTAAGCCTAGTTTCAACCTCAGGTAAGTTCAGTTCCAGAGCCTTTGCTCTAAATTTTTGTTACACTCCTCCTTCTCTAGAAAATAACAAGTCCAGATGGGTCTGAACAAAGGGTATAACAAAAAGAACAGTAAAATATAAAGTAGAAAAAGCAAAATATCCCTTAAATGTTTGGCTATGTTTTCATTTTATTCTGTGGACAAAAGGAAATTATTGAAACCTATGGTTTTCAAAAACCACTCAAGCCAAGAATGTTTATTGCTTTTTATTCCAGATGTTAGAGAGCTCAGAACTGCATTTCCTCACACTTTTTTTTGCCAGGTGCAGGAAAAGTACACTCTGAAAACTAACTTCCCACAAACTCCACACAGTGATGAGGGAGGAAGAGTGTGGCCAATGAGCAACTCCTTCAAAAACTGAGGGAAAAGGATCAAAGTCCACCAGCCAAATCCCAGACACAAATATGTCTCATTTGGTCCACACCTTATTTTAAATGTTGGAAATCTTCACATAAAAATTTGAATTTGATGCTCCTCTTGAAAATTCATCAGATCTCACTATGCCATCTTACCTGACAATGTTTAGCTGGAGCAAAGCAGAGAATGCACGCTTCATTTAGGTCACGCACTCCAGCTTCCATAGTCTCTAAAACCCTCTATGAATTTTTATGTATGCCTTCTTTTGTTGCTTTCAATCTTTATGATTAATTATAAGAGATTTCAAATTTTAAAAATCACATAAAATAAGAAAACAGACATGTCTACCCAATCATCACTTGATTTAACACACCTCGTCATATTTGCCAGATAACATATTTATTTTATTTTAAAGAAAATGTGATGCAATTTTTAAATATTTCTGGTTGGAGTGAAAGCTGCTATAAGTAATTTGAAGCAAAATTTAGCCATACCTAAGAAAGTTCAAGATCTTTAGACATAGCCATACTTAGAGATATCTATTCTAGAGAAACTCTCATATGTATACAGGAAGCACATGACTTCTATTTTACTGTTTTACAATCAGCCCACTTCACTCATTTAAATTATCTGCCTGGCCTGTGGGTATTTGCAACATATGGATATAGACCATGAGGAGAGGGAATTCTTTTTTTTATTAAATTCACAAGAAAAAAATGTTATCTCTTTAAATAGACATTCCAGGGGCACCTGGGTGGCTCAGTCAGTTGAGCATCCAACTTCGGCTCAGGTCATAATCTTACAGTTCATGGGCTCAAGCCCCGCATTGGACATACTGACAGCTAGCTCAGAGCCTGGAGCCTGCTTCAGATTCTGTGTCTCCCTCTCTCTCTGAAACCCCTGCTCATGCTCTCTCTCTCAGAAATAAATAAAAAACATTAATTTTTTTAAATAATAAACAAAATTAAATAGACATTCCAAAACTTGACCCCAAGGAAATGGGATGTGGAATTATTTCCCACATGTTTAGCATGAAAGAGTCCCAATATCAGTGGTCCTTGGGGCAGCAGAATCTATATGCTTTTAATGAGTTTTAGGTGGTAGACTCACAAATGTTTAAAAACATCTTATTTTTAAAGAATTCAGTAGTCAAATATATTTGTAAAACTAAAAAACTATTGACTTAGGCGAATCAATGAAGACTGCTTCCTCACCCCCCACCCAGTCCTGCAAGACTTAACAGAGCCTTTATGTGAAAATCTGCAGTGACTCCTCTAGAGAGAGATGTACCATGTATTTTTTTTTTCTCCATGGAACACACTCTGGGAAACAGTTTGCTAGATCTTTATTTTGCCTTTTAGACTTGATAAAGTGTAAGCTAATCTATGTGTATAGATAAATCACATATTTAGGGAGAACGATCTGTCCACATGGTTTTTACAGAATAACTATGATCTCTTCTCTTAGTTCTCTATTGCTGTCAAGACAAATTGCCACTAACAGTGTCTTAAAACAACCTGCTATTATCTCACAGTTTCGGTGGGTTAGAAGTCAGAGTACAGTATAGTTCAACTGGTTCTCTGCTTAGAATCCCACAGGCCAAAGTCAAGGCTTTCAATCATTTCCAAAGTCTCTGGGCATAAATCTTCTTACAAGTTTATTCAGGTTATTGGTAGATTTCAGTGTGATGGGATCCCCATTTCCTTCTTTCAGGCTGTCAGCAGATCACAGTACAGTAAATTTCCTGAATTGCCCACTAGTGTGTGATCCTAAGATTAGCAACATTGGCATCATTTGGGAACTTGATAGAAATGCAAATTCTCTGCCCCTTTCCTAGAACTACTGAAACAGAATCTCATGGGGAAGGGATGGGACCTAGCAATTTGTATTTTAATGTTTGAAAACCACTACTCTAGGATCACAGACTAACTTCATACATGACATATCTTTAAAATATATTTTTCTTGGGGTGTCTGGGTAGCTCGGTCAATTAAGCATCACCTTCAGTTCAGGTCATGAGCTCACAGTTTGTGAGTTTGAGCCCCACGTAAGGCTCTGTGCTGACAGCTCAGAATCTGGAGCCTGCTTCAGATTCTGTGTGTGTCTCTCTCTGCCCCTCCCCCACTCACACTCTTGTCTCTTTCTCTCTCTCAAAAATAAACATTTTTTTAAAAGTTAAAAAATAAATAGAATACATTTTTCTAAGTGTTATGGGCTGAATTGTGTCCCCTAAAAATCTGTATGTTGAAACCCTAACCCCTAGTACCTCAGAATGCAACTGGATTTAGAGATACAGACTTTAAAGAAGTGATTGAGTTAAAATGAGAGTCAGAATGGGCCCTAATTCAATAGGCTTGGTATCCTTAAAAGAAAAAGTAGAAACACTAGGGAGGCCTACCCATAGAGGAAAGGCCATGTGAGGACACAGCAAGAAGGAGGTCATCTGCAAGCCAAAGAGAAAGACCGCAGGAAGAAACAAACCTGCCGTCACCCTGATCTTGGACTTTCAGCCTCTAGAACTGGGAGGAAAATATCTTTCTGGTTTTTTTAATCCACCCAATCTGTGGGACTTTTGTTATGGCAGCCCTAACAGATTAATACAGTAAGTAAAATATACATTATTTTGAATTATCCATATCAATTCTCTACTCCATTATTTGGATGATTTTTATCCTGATCTATACTATTCTAATTTTTTGTCTTCATTTGGCCTAGACCCTTTTCCAACCTAAGTCCAACCAATTGTTCTCGTGCCAAATACCCATCTCTGCCCTGCCCTTCAGTGCCTTTCCAGTCCTATCTTGTCTGCAAATGCCCAACCCCAGATCGATCCAACATGCATCTTCCCTGCTTCTCTGTCACTGTGCTGCTCATTATGAATTCGAAATATTAGTCAGCCTCTGTATTTCTCCATTTTGGGCCCCTTAAGATGGACTCTGATTTCCCTCTGACCCACATTATTTGTGTGTTGATGGGGGGTGGGGTGGGGGGGGAGAAGGGGAAATCTGTATTTTAAAGCAAATATTTCATGTAGCAACAGCAAAGCTAATGAAAACTTTCCAGAAAATAGGAAATGGTACAGGAAACTTTACATGACAGAGAACATGGATATGAATTCAGGGACTTCTCAAATCAGACTTCATTCTGAACCATGCAAATAACTGAACATTTGCATCTGCTGAGGAGGAGAGCTGACAAATTTATTGACATGAACTGAACAGCTAAGCTAGTAAGGTGAGGACACGCTGTGAATTTTGTGAAAAAGTTTACACTTCAATGCTACTGAAATGTCAAGGATAATTGAACAACTTACTCTGGTTTTTCTTAAGCTCAATTTTTTTAAGTTAATAGTAGTTCTTAAGGCCAAAATGAAAGGACAAATATACACAAAATTAAGAGGAAGACAAGAAAAATAAATTATTCCCTCAAAGGATGAAATTATAAAATGAGACTTACTAAAAGGTCATGAGATTATTTAATGGAACGCAGTTCTGACACAGCCTCGGGTGAGAGGATTTTAAGTGTTCTCCCTTCAAAAATGAGAAGATCTTAGCTACGGAAAACCACTTCGAGATTTCACTGCTTAAACAGAAAAAAAATTTTCATACTAATTTCAGCATGTAGGGAGGTTGGCAGAGATAAAGGTTAGTTTATTACTGTAAGCTGCATCCATCCTACTGTTGGCTTCTAGGGGGAAATTAGGTAAAACATTTGCTATATGGAAAACAAAACTGTTTTCTGAATTGTCAGTTGCCTTATACTAAGTATACGACAGTTGGATGTATGTTGATCTGAACCTATAAAACCATTGTTGATAAAAAGAATAGCAAACTTCTACCATAGTATTTGCTATCTAGAAAGTTGCTAACTTAGTAATTAAATGGAAGGTGCTAGCTTTCCATTTCCAGAGTTTCCTTCATTCCTTAATCTATTTTATTCATCCATGCAACAAGCATTATTGGACAGCTACTGTGCATCTCTGAGCAGCTGCTGCAATCAAGAGCCCCAATCAAGCTGGTAAAACAGGTAAACAGTTAACTGACAGTCCAATAGGATTGGACCAAGTTCTCAGGGGGCATGGGACAATTAAGCATTTATAAAAGGGGAACCTGCAGATGGATATAAAGAACATTTCTGCCCCCCAGGACTTCCACCTGGGGCAGAAACTACACTGGAAACAGTTCAGAGTTAAGAACAAAAAGAAGTACATAATTCACTTTATAAATTCAAATAAAAGCAAACTAAGTACCTTCTCCATAAATTTTCAAAGTAGTAACATTCTAAAGGACTGCTATGGCAAAACACAGTCCCTTCTCCCAATTCTGCCATCTGTACAGAGTTTATGAGTTATCAGTGATCACCTACCCAAACAGACCTCATCCTGTCAGAACATGGGAAAATCCTAAATGTGAAGCTAAGAGCCAGGGTGTAGTCTGCAAAGGTATCCTACAATCCCACTGCTTAGCCTACATGGATGTCTAAGTCTTCCTGAAGGCAAGTGGGGCTTAAGCCATCTGTTAGCATTCTTTTAAGGCTACCCACTGAAACAGGGAGAGCCCAGTTATAAGACTTCCCACCAAGAAGATAAAAAGAGGCTACAGCTAGGAAAAAACACCCATTCTGGAGAGAATGTCAATGAAGATTCCCTAGAAGAACTAACAAATATGACAATGAGGGAGGCCAGAGGCGTAGAGGGAGCCAGTGGACAGCTGGTGTTGGATAAAGAAACAACAATGCCCAAAGGAAGAGAGGATCACAATTGCCACGACCAGTCATGGTCATTCATAAAAGCAGACATTAACATACACGCACCTGCAGCTTCTGCAGCTGTGTGAACATAGTGACCTGGGAGGAGACATGGGGCCAAGTTCAGACACCAGCCTTCCTTTGGTCAGTAGAACTCTGCAGCTGTGTGGGAGCTCTGCCCAAATCCTGGAAAAGGGGCTTTGAAATGGACACTCACAGTATCCCAAGTTGATTGAAATGAAACTGATTTAAACTAGAAATGACTGACAAGAGGAGGAGGAGTCTGAGATAGAAAAGCAAATATGAAAAGTATTCCACACTCAAACATCACTATTGAAACTCTTAGATCATATATATGGCAATAATCATAATTTCAAAAACTTAAATTTGTATATCACATTTGATTTTTCAAAGAAATTAAACACATTTTTCTTTCAATTTATCATCTTTATAAATCTATGGTGTAGGAAGAGCAATTGAGCTCATCTCTATTTGACTGATGTGAAGACTGGAATTTGCCAATGTCACACAGATAATATACTGTAGAAGTGAAACTAGGACTCAGTTTCATTTCAAATGGGTAACATTTTAAATGGATAAACTGGCTTCAAATAAGTAATGCTGATCTCATAGCCTGGAATTTCTTTAAAAAGTTGTTACCAACAGAATTTGCAAAGCTTACCCCACTTGTCTTTAAGTAATGGACTCTACCTATAAGCTCTACTTATCCACTGGTGTCTATGTGCTTATTAATAATGTTTTATGTCCTCTACAATAGTGGGAATCCACGTTTATATATTAGAAAATGGCAGAAGGGGTGCCTGGATGGTTCAGTCAGTTAAGCCTCTGACTTCGACTCAGGTCATGATCTCACAGTTTGTGGGTTCCAGCCCTGCATCAGGCTCTGTGCTGACAGCTCGGAGCCTGGAGCCTGCTTCAGATTCTGTATCTCCCTCTCTCTCTTACCGTCCCCTGTTCACACTCTCTCGCTCTATCACACACATACACAAATAAATTAAAAATTAAAAAAAAAAGAAAAGAAAAAAGAAAATGGCGCAAAACATGCTGATTAACTGTGACAGAAACTGACCAGAGGCAAATTATCTTTCAGAAGATAATATCATTAAATCCACATCATCTCTGCAAATTAGCATGATTTTAAAATTTCAGATACTAACCAAAGAAATTATGATAATTTCCCAAATTTGAATTTATCTCCTTTGAGAAGGAAAGGAGTTGAAACTACTTCTAAGAAGGTCCTTCAGGACCCTGAAGCTTAGCAAGTATATTTCCTCCTTCAAGGTCACTACTAAATACTCCCTCCACAAATTAGTACTTTAACTTCACATTTGAAAATTTATCTCAATTTGACCTGACTTAGCTTGTTAGTTATGTCCAATAAGTGAATCAATAAAATCTGAATCATTCTAAGTGCTCATTCATTCTGGGAAGAGTGAATGAATGAATGAATATTCTGAGACTTCGTATGTGAAGAGCTCTGCAATCATTGGTTAATCTCTGAAGAATGAATTTGTAATCTTTTTATCTATGATTATCAATCAAATATATCTGTCATAAAGTCATTATGACCATAAACAGCTGAAATAAGGCAAGATCCCTATTCATATAGTTGGTAAGAAGGACAATATTCTCAGAAACACTCAGACTTTACATCCTATCTCATCAGCTCAGAGGATGTCATCTCCTCATACTGAAGCCAGTCACTGGCAAAGACAATGGAGTTACCATTGATCAGCACTAATCAAATTTCATTCCAGAGTGAGGGTTAGCCAGTCTGAGTTAATTCTATCATGATATTCCTGAAGTTCTGAGTTACTAGCTGGAAGGCTGGACTTACACCTGATTTAGTTCAATAGGTAAGAACCACTACACCCTAGTTAGTCTCTGAAGCAAGAATTAGTGACTAGGTAGCTATTTCAAACATCAGGGAGTGATTTTTGGAGAAGGTAATATTTAAGCTAAATTTTGAATGATTAAATGGAGCCAGTAGAGATCAGGGGATGATCATAACAGGTACAGTTGTTTTGCAAAGGGCCTAAAGAAAAACCAGGATTAGCATGTAAAAAAGAAATGAAAAAAGTTCATTTGATTAAAAAGTAGTGGGCAAGGAGAACAATGATGTGAGCTGTAGATGGTGAGTTAGGCAGTTTCCAGGTTATATAAACCAAGCTAAGTAATTAGGATCTTATTCTAGTAGCATTGAGAAAGAGAGAGAGAGAGAGAGAGAGAGAGAGAGAAGGGCAGGGGAGTGGAGAGAATCCCAAGCAGGCTTCGCAATGTCAGTGCAGAGCCCAACACTGGGCTCAAACTCAGAAACCGTGAGATCATGACCTGAGCCAAAATCAAGAGTTGGGCTCAGTTTAACCAACTGACCACCCAGGAGCCCTTAGTGAAGAGTAGTTTAAACAAAGAAGGGATATAGTAGGATTTATGTTTTTAAAACCCATTACTATGGATAGTACACGGTCCAGGGTGGAAGAGGGAGACCACTTAGAAGAGTATTGCTGGAGTCTAAGACAGGCAGTAGCACAAATGAAGGGAATGGGGTTGATTCAGGACATACTCTAGACGTAAAATAGGCAAGTCTTGAAGAATGAACGTGAAGGAAGAAAAATCTAAGATACCTTCTAGATTTGGGGCTTAAGCAATAAGTGGTTGCTGGCACCATTTACTGACATAAAGAAGCCTGGGAAAAGACGGGATAGAGAATCAAGAGTGTTTGGTTTTGTCCTGCTTAGTTCACTACCTTTCTAAATAACCAGGCAGATATGTCAAGTCAAGCAGATGGCTGAATATATGAATGTAAATATCCAGCAAAAGGTAAGCGTCAAAAATAAAGTGTTGATAATCATGAGGGTCCCAAATTGGCCAAGTATCATTTGGAGTATAGACATGAGATAGCAAAGAAATTGAGATTTCAAATGTCCTATGTTAAAACCACTGAAAGATTTTCTTTTGAGTAAGTGCTCTGACATTTGTTTTCTATCTCATTTTTGTATTCATTATCCAGGAAACCAGTATAAAACATGATTTGAGGTTTTTTTAAAATAATAATAATAGCAACTAATGACAGCATTCTAGTCTGGTTTTATAGAATCAGTGAGTGAAGAAATTTGCCTATAATATCACTGTTAATAATTCTTTTGCTGGGGCGCCTGGGTGGCTTAGTCGGTTAAGCGTCCGACTTTCGCCTGGGTCATGATCTCGCGGTTCGTGGGTTCGAGCCCCGCATCGGGCTCTGTGCTGACTGCCAGCTCAGAGCCTGGAGCCTGTTTCAGTCTGTGACTCCCTCTCTCTCTGACCCTCCCCTGCTCACGCTATCTCTCTCTCTCTCTCCTAGAAATAAATAAAACATTAAAAAAAATAATAATAATTCTTTTGTTAAATACAAAGTATGAGGAAAATATTATGTGAATGAAAATTATATATTTATATAATAGTTTACATGCCTTGAATTTAGAAATTTCAACTTTAGAGACGCAACTATAATCCAGAATATTTTTTTTATTTTGCACATACCAAAGGGCTTCTTTGCAAGATTCATTTAGTGCTTTATCCTGACATGTTCAAGAGGCTATATAGTAAAAGTTAAGCAGGGGGACAACTAGGAAATGACAATGTGGAACAAGAAAATGGAAGTTAAATAAAAAACACAGAAGAGTGATTTAGGGAACAAGTGAAGGTAGAAAAGAGTGACTAATTGCAAACTCAGACCCCAGGCAAGAAGGTAAAAGGCACAGGGGTGTCTGGGTGGCTCGGTCAGTTGAGCGTCTGACTTCGGCTCAGGTCATGATCTCATAGTACATGGGTTCGAACCCCTCGTCAGGCTCTGTGCTGGCTGCCAGCTCAGAACCTGGAACCTGTTTTGAATTCGGTGTCTCCCTTTCTTTCTGACCCTCCCCTGCTCATGCTGTCTCTCTCTCTCTCTCTCTCTCTCTCTCTTAGAAATAAATAAAACATTAAAAAAAAAAAAAGAAGAAGGTAAAAGGCACATAAAGATACTCTATACTATAGAGCATCTGGGCAGGAGGGGGAAGGGGCATTGATTCATTTTCAAGATTTTGTGCACTATCCCAGTATTTTAACACAACTCTCCCTCCTCCCACTTCTCTCTCCCACATTCTCTCTCTCTCTCCCTCTCAATCTCTCTCTCTCTCACACACACACCGATGCACCTAATATCATCTCTATGTTTTAAGTTAGTGTTGCCAATCAAATTCTAAGATTCAAATTCAAATTAGCTACTTTTTGTTTTTAGCAATTTCTCAAAGTAGTTAAGCTTTTAAAAAAACTTAAAGTAGCGGTGCCTGAGTGGCTCAGTCAGTTGAGCATCTGACTTAGCTCAGGTCATGATCTTGAGGTTCATGGGTTTGAGCCCCACTTCAGGCTCTGTGCTGACAGCTAAGAGCCTGGAGCCTGCTTCAGATTCTGTGTCTCCATCTCTCTGTCCCTCCCCCACTCATGCTCTGTCTCCCACTCTCTTTCTCAAAAATAAATAAACATTAAAAAAAAATTTAACTTGAAGTAGACTTCATTTCAAGTACCTTTCTGTTGTCTGAAACATGAAAAATTCAACAGCAACCCAAAAGTTTAGGTAACTTGTACCCACGTTTAAAAGATTGTGAAGGATTGATGATTCTGTGCTGAACCGTTTCTTATTATTGGAGATTTTCTGTTATAACCCACCCAGGCTTACAAATGTATCAAATGCATTCTCCTAAGTCAATCCCTGGTTTTATGTATCAAAGACAAACCATAATAGGTTTTAGGTCACTGTCTATCTAAATATGCCCATAGATTTTTTTTTCCATATGCACATATCATATGAATCAAAAGTGATAATAACTTATATGGCTGACATTAAAAAAAAAAACCTGTTTGCCCTTGGTTTAAGACCTTCTGGCTCTAATGACTGATTTGTAGACACAGTGGTTCTGCCATGGATGATTACATTCTTCACATGGAGACAAGACAGTCATCGAAGAAGCTCATCCTTTGGAAATTGTTTTTCAAAGTGCTTTCCATGTAAATTATGAATATATAGGAATAAGATAAAGTAAGGCTGGAGAAGCTATTCCACCTAGTAAAATGTCTTGTCTTAGTATAGGGTGCAGATATTTTCCATTAATTTAGTTTGTTGCTTACAACAGAAAGTTACAGTACCTTTTCATGCCATACATAAAGAGGATTTCATTTTTGAATCCTATCTTTCCAAAGAGTCTAATAACATCTATCTCTGATTTTTTTCCCTAATTTTTTTTCACTTAGGTTGATATATTCTGATTAGCATACTGATGTACTCTTGATATTTTCAGAGACCAAGTGTATTTTTCCTTTAGCTGTTGGATGACAATATTTTTGTTATGATTTGTTCCATATTCTATAAAAAAGGACTGTATTACTTCTTCAAGAGTAAAACTGAACAGTTAATTGTCTCATTAACCTTTATCAACTGCTCATTTTCCTCCTTAATTAGATTATTATTCATAGATGTTCTTAAATGCATTAATTGAAGGTATTCAGTGGTATAAGAAAGGTTTAAACTGCCTAAAGAAAATAAAGATGCATTTTTGCAATTACAGAAGTTCATGAAATATATGATTATCTGATGTAAATGTCTGTTATACACAAAAAGCTAAACAAAGTAATATATTGACCTTAACTATTGTTTCCTTCCACGTTCAGTTTTTCCAATTATTCATACTATCTTCTAAGGAGGCGTGGACAAATTATCCTGCAATTCTAACCAAGATGGAAGGAAAGAGACTGAGCTCCAATTCTATTTACTATTGTAAACAAGGGGAAATAAGTAGATCGGTGACATACCCAATCAAATTAAGCCATTTTGTCACTGATTTTCCTATCCTAAGTGTATAGAATTCACATGTTCTTTCTTTCATTCTGACTAGACATTACCTGTCAATTTCAATGCAGTTTTTATAATTTTTGCTCTTTAGATAACTTAGTTCTTCAGATTAGATTTCTCCTTGGATATTTAAGATCTTATTTGCATTGTTTTTATCAAGAAATCTCTGCTGGGGTGCCTGTGTGGCTCAGTCAGTTAAATGTCTGACTTTGGCTCAGGGCATGATCTTACATTTGTGGGTTCAAGCCCCACATCAGGCTCTGTGCTGACAGCTCAGAACCTGGAGTCTCTTAGGATTCTGGATTCTGTGTCTCCCTCTCTATCTGCCCCTCTATCACTCATGCTCTATCTGTCTCTCTAACAAATGAATGGATATTTTAAAAACATTTTAAATTAAAAGAAGAAATCTCGGGGCACCTGGGTGGCTCAGTTGGTTAAGCTTCCAACTTCGGCTCAGGTCATGATCTCACGGTTTGTGGGTTCAAGCCCCGCGTCGGGCTCTGTGCTGACAACTAGCTCAGAGCCTGGAGCCTGTTTCAGATTCTGCATCTCCCTCTCTCTCTGACCCTCCCCTGGTCATGTTGTCTCTCTCTCAGAAATAAGTAAAATATTAAAAAAATAAAAAATAAAAAATAAAGGAAGAAATCTCTGCTAATAGAGAAATTGGAAGAACTGATCAAATAGTTCAATGAAAATTTTGTCCTGAAATATGAGGAAATGCTGGCCCTGGAACCACTGTACAAAATAATGAAGCTATTTCAATTTTATTGTTAGTATTATTCTACATAAGAATTCTATAATAATTTTATAGTATTCAAATATAATAAACTCTCATTTAAATCATACCCTGGTATGAAAAACAAATAAAAACAATTAAATGGTGAAATTTAAATATAAAATGAAATTTCAGTATTTTTCTTCAAAAAGTAGCACTCAGATTTGTCAATGTCCCAAACATCATAAAAAAGGATCAAATTCAAGTAAACAACAGAAACAAATAGGGAAAGTTCAAAAATGTTTTGCCTATATTCACACTATCTTTCTGGCCTAGGATATTTTCCCTTCTTCTCTCTGCATGTTGTGCATTAAATTGTGCCTCTGCCCCCCAAAAAAGATATTTTCAAATTCTTTTCAAATTCTTACCCACAATGCTTATCAATATGCACTTATTTGGAAATAACTTCTTTCTGGATATAATCAAAGTAAGAAAAGATCATACCGAATTAGGTGGGCCCTACTCCATCATACTGGTTAGTATGACCAGTTTACTTATAAGAAGATAAGATGATGGGGCACCTAGGTGGCTTAGTCGGTTAAGCGTCCGACTTTCGCTTAGGTCATGATCTCGTGGTTTGTGGGTTCGGGCCCCGCGTCGGGCTCTGTGCTGACTGTCAGCTCAGAGCCTGGAGCCTGTTTCAGTCTGTGATTCCTCTCTCTGACCCTCCCTGCTCACGCTCTCTCTCTCTCCTAGAAATAAATAAAACATTAAAAAAAAAAAAAGAAGAAGATAAGATGACATATTCACAGGGAAATGGGCCATGTGAAGATGGAGGCAGCTTAATTCAGAAATTATGCGGCTACAAGGCTGGGATACCAGGATGCTGGGAGCCACGAAAAGCTGGAAGAGAGGCATGGAACAGATTCTCCTTCGGATTCCCCATCCCATCAACCCTGCTGACGTCTTGATTTAGGACTTCTGGTCTTCCAAACTATAAGAGAATAAATTTCTTTTGTTTTAGCCCACCCCATTTGTGGTACTTTGATTTAACAATCCTGAAAGACTAATGCATATTTCTGTATTTCAGTGAACACACGGTTCAAATGCCACTTCCTCCACGGAACATTCCTGACTAGTCCAGTTCCCACTCATCTTTTCTTTCTCTGTATTACCAAGGCATTATAGCATACAATTTAGGAATAAGTAATATCTCTCCGGATTAAGTTGCCTACTACTGTGTTTTCTTCTGAATACATGCATACCCCTAGGAATAGCCTGATCCTCAACTCATCCGAACACCTAGGCATGGACTGCATACACGATATGAATTACCAAATATAGCTGACCCTTAAACAACATGGGTTTGAACTATGCAGACTCACTTATGCACAGATTTTTTACAAAATAGTACTGTAAATGCTTTCTCTCTTCTTTCCAATTTTTTAATAACATTTTATTTTCTCTAGCATACTTCATTGTAATCACAAAGTACATAATACATATAACATTCAAAATATGTGCTACGTGTTTATGTTACTGATAAGGCTTCTTAAAAGTAAGCTATTAGCAGTTAGTTTTGGGGGAGTCAAAAGTTATACATGAATTTTCAACTGCATAGGGTTTGGGGCTCCTAACCTCCATGTTGTTAAAGGGTCAACTGTATTGTTCTTGTTGACTGACTGACTGAGATACATACCAACAGAGATAGTCGGGATAAGTAAGAACACACTAATAAAATAAGTCCCCTTTTCCCCGACTAAATAAATATGCAGAAATTATAGTTATTTACTTGCTCAACTAACTATAATTCATTAGAGACCACTTTAGCCTACATTGGTGTATACTGAAGTTGAAATTTTGTACTATCTTCATCTAAAGATTAACACATTCCTTTGTTTATGCATTCAAAATTATGGAGGCCAGAGACAAAGTAACTAATAAAGTTCTTAAACTTAGCATAGTTTTGGAAATCAAGATAAAACAAAAAAGAATAAAATTACCAAATGCCTACTCTTTCACAATTTATGTTGTAAATGTACGATTTAGTCCTCTCAGCACTCCAGTGCACTATGTCTTATTAGTATACTCATTTCTGAAGATGAAGAAATTAAGGCATAAAGCAGTTAAAACTATCTTGCCTAAGACTTGAGAGGTCTTTGTAACAAAACCAGTTGCAAATAATACATCTGCGCTCAAAATTGGAAAAAGAGTGCATGTTTTCTTCTGATTTTAATGAATTTCATATATAGAAGCATGATTTATTTCAAGGGAAAGGGACTGACTAGAAAAATCACAGATTATTCATCATCCTACCTAAACTTAAGTTACCCATAACAAAATGAACAGAAACAAATATACCAAATACAATCAGACATATAAATGAGAGGACTGAGCTTTTATGTTAATTGCCTATACATATAATGACTGAAACACCATGTGCTAATATTTCTTAATGTCACATTTAAACTTCTCATCAAGTTGGTGGCTTCATTCAAAGACATGTTAGAATAATTAGAATTAAACGAAAAATTCTTAGCTTGTTTAGAAGCCAGACTTTATAAAACTGACTGTATTCAAATGCATTTATAATCAATAGGTGAGTTATCTGTTCTTTAAAAATGACTCAGAACAAGCATAATGTTCATTTTGTTTACTGTCTATATTTAAAATAATATTAATAGTAAATGTGCATACTATATCTCTCAGTTTCAAAAAAACATCAGATGCATGCTCTTATTTATTTATCAACATACCATCACCTTTCTATAAATGTAGAAACAAAGTGTTAAGAGGTTAAATGTCCTGTTCAAAGTCAAGGGTCGATCAGATATGTTTTAAGTCCTGCAATCCCTCTTTCTATTAATTAAACTAAGATTTTTAATTAGTTCAAACTTTGTGCTTTCCTTCTTCTCTCTTCATCATTAAACCAGATTAGTGAGATGGCACAAAATATGCAGAAAAGAGCATTTGCTTATATACCCTGTAGAGCCCAATCAGTTCTTGTTTTTAAAAGAAAAAATTGCTTTAGGAAGACAACAATTGAATTGCATGACCCTGAGGTCAGCAAAGAGCTCTACATTAGCCGTTAAAACAGTCTTATTAAATAATAAACACTTAGGTTTAATTTAGATCTTTAATCACACTAAAGGGCACCATAAACTTGCACATAAGATTACTAAATCAAGATGAGGAATGAAATCCAATTTAGTCTTCTTGCGTCACGTCTAATAAAACCATTTACATTAGCTAAACTTTTCAGGAGTGGCAGCTTGTGAAAGATGCTCTAGCTCTGTACTGAGAATTACATTTCCTAGCTGGGGCTTTTTCAACTGTAGTACACTTAAACTCTGAATCACACTTTCCAATTTCCTATTAACTAATTCTCCCAACAACCCCATACCAATTTGTTACCACAAAATGAGGAAGAGGGTTGACAATGGGAAACACTAGCATACACTATTCAGAAATAAAAAGGACAAGACATTCTAAACATTCTAAATATTTCTAAATATTTTACTTATAAATGTACAATGTTTTATTTAGAGCTAGGCTACTACTATTGTTTAAAAGTTCAAGAATAGCTCAGGGGCACCTGGGTGGCTCAGTCGGTCGAGCATCTGACTTCTGATTTTGGTTCAGGTCATGATCTCACAGTTTTGTGAGTTAAAGTTAGTCTCAGCACAGAGCCTGCTTAAGATTTTCCCTCTCTCTCTGTGCACCCCCCACTTGCCTTCTCTCTGTCTCTCTCAAAATAAAGATATAAATCTAAAAAGAAAAGTTCAATGGTCCATGTAACAAAACAAATTCTCAACATGTCAAAGATTTAAATGTAAAAATGGGATTCAGGCAAGTACTAGACAAAAAAATAAGTAAATATTTGGGGATGGGGAAGGACTTTCCGAGGATGTTCATAAGAAATTAGTAATGAAGGAATCTGACTATGAGAGTAACAGATGTGATCTTTTCTCATTGTTGTAGTTCCATTATTAAACAGAAACTCTGGCACTTAGTAAAGTACTAAACCCATAAATATCCACTGTTACAAAAAAAGTTAATAGAAAAATACTGTAATCCGTATACCACCCAAAAGATTCATGTCCTTAATTCTTAGCAATCAATAAAAATTGATTAATTTTTTGGCTTCACACACTTCCGCTTCTATGAGAATAACATTCTTTTAGACTTAAAATGATATACTCCCATAAGTTTTTTTCTTCTAATGCTTTAAATATTTTAGAACATTATTTATTTTTTTTTACATTTATTTATTTTTGAGAGACACAGAGAGACAGAGCACAAGTGGGGGACTGGCAGAGAGAGAAGGAGACACAGAATCCAAAGTAGGCTCCAGGCTCTGAGCTGTCAGCACAGAGCCTGATGCAGGGCTCAAACTCACAAACTGTGAGATCATGACCTGAGCCAAAGTCTGACACTTAACCAACTGAGCCACCCACACACTCCTATTTATCTTTTTTTAGAACACTTTTTTAAAAATATCATCACAATCTTAGAATTATATACCTTGAGCTTTATGGGACCTGGATGGCTCAGTCAGTTGAGCAGTCAACTCATTATTTTACCTCAGGTCATGATCCCAGTCCTTGTAGGATCAAGCCTTGTGTTGGGCTCCATGCTGAGTGTGGAGCTTGTTTAAGATTCTCTCTGCCTCTCTCTCTCCCTCTCCCCCTCTTTTCCACTCTCTCTCTCTCACTCTCTAAAAAACAAAAAACAAAAAAACCCACTAAAAGTAAATAAATAAATACATACATAAATTTTTAAATAGAATTGTATACTCTGGGCTCTTAAGTAACAAATATTTTAGAAAATGCAGATAACATTTGAGATCATGTAGTTTTTATAACATCTGACATGTAAAAATATAGGTCTATTCTATGAAAAACAATATAAAATAATGTGTTCTTTAAATTTAAAATTAAGGAGCACATTTACTATTTATAATTACTTTTCTACTGATATTTTAAAAAACCTTGGATACATATGTTTCACTACACATCTCAAACCTAACTTTTCATATTTTTGTAGTTTCAATGCAAATAGTTTCCCTATTAAATTTGGCTTTCTCCTCTAGTTTATTAGAGAGTTCCACATAGTTGATCGTTTTGATCCCATTTTTGGCTTTTATTCATATAACCTGGCACAGAGACTACCTTTTGGTCTCTTTAATACTGTTTCCAACTACCATGAAAGATTCTCTTAAAGGTTCTTTGTTTAAATTATTATTACCCATCATTCAGTAATTCCCCCTGGAGATTTCCCATGGTTTAAAGGTACCAATGTAATAGACTTATCAAAGATATCATTATTCTAAAGTATTTGCTTTTTATCTCTATCATTTGGCTTCAAGTTTTAGCTGATTTCTCTCATTATGGCTTGTTATTCAAAATGAACATAGGGAGTTTTTGTGGCTACTCTATGAAATCAGAAAGAAGAAACAATGTTCCTAATTAAGAAATATACACAATTTCTGTATGTTAAATCAAAGATTCAAGCATCCTCTTTTGACTGTTCATTTTACATAATTCCAAGAATGATATAGTCACCACGTTCATTACATCAAAAAGTGACACAATAGAAAAATTTGTCAACCCTAAGCAAAAAATTCTTGAACTTCTCCATTTCTTTCTATGTAAACTGTAAAATAAACAGATTCCCAACTGCATCTCCAGACTCCCTATGACATTGAAATCTACAAGAGATGAAGAGGAGGAATCTAACAGGGATAGTCTTCTATTGCCTTTTGTACTTTTCCCATAGGAATCGTATCTTTGGGTTTAATGGAACTTCTACAATTTGAAAAGTTCATCTACAGAAGGTGGGTGATTTTTCTATGAAATATTATACATAAATGTTATTTATATGTAAAGTCACCTAAAGGTGTCTCTGATAACATTCTATAAATGCCTCCTTTTTAATTAAAAAAATATATATGTACCTTTAGTTATTAGGGCACATTCACAAGGAATCCCAGAATAGATTCTTATTATTTCAGGCTTTGGGTCCCCAAGATTTCCCAGGACTGTGTTTATGGCTGTATTATTAATGTTCAAACCAGAATGGCCTTTAAAAATAAAAGGTAAAATAATTTCTGTAGAGTACATACAAAAAGGCTATAGAAAACCATAAAATCATAAAAATCCTTAAAAGCAAGTAGAGATATGGTAGCAGTGGAATACATTATAGTTCAAGGTTACTTCAAGAAAAGCCCCACTCCTATAAGTATCTACCCTATTCACCCAACTAAATGACATCTGAAACTCTAAAAAGCATACTCATTCCTTTGGTGTAACTTGATAAAATATCAATATCCCTTATCATATTGCACAACTTTATCAATCATTTTATCTTTAATTTGAATGAGTTCCAGAATTATTCCTAAGAGCAAATTTTAATAAGAAAGTAGGAATTTAAGAAAGAAAGGGGTAGGGGAGTAGAGACTGAGTCTAAAGCAGCTTGAACAATTCCAAGCTATTAATAACCAACTCTCAAAGAACAGAGTTGAGTCCACTTGTATGTCAGGAACTAACAATACAATCTGGAGTTCTTTAATTAACTTCCTTGTAGAATAAGTAATAAAATATGCTAATTTGAATGTGTATTTTTAAAGGTGAATAGTAACTACAGCAATTACTTAGGATGTAGGTAAGCAAAAGACTTTTTTTTTTTTCAAAACTTATTTTACCAATGACATTAGAATTACTGGTGCATGGTGACTGTGAAAAGCATACCAACTTTTAACCAATTTTGTTATTTTTGAATTATCCAGAGAAAATATATATTTTTATCACCCACATCCATAGTCATCTATTCCCACAGCCCTATTCTTAAAGATCAAATTTTGTAGTTTATCATTAGTTTTATACCTCTCATAGAAAGGACAAATTGCAGGGAACCTGGGTGGCTAGCCAGTGGAGCATCCAACTTTGGCTCAGGTCATGAACTCAGAGTTCATGAGTTTGAGCCCCACATCAAACTCACTGCAGTTAGTGCAGAGTTCACTTCAGATCTTCTTCTTTTTTTTTTACAAATAGTTTATTGTCAAATTAGTTTCCACATAACACCCAGTGCTCATCCCCACAAGTGCCCTCCTCCATGCCCACCCCCCTCCCCCCTACATCCATCAGTTCTCAGTTTTTGTCAGCATTCAAGAGTCTCTCATGGTTTGCCTCTCTCCCTTTCCCCCACCATTTCCCCCCTTCTTCTCCCCCTTGGTCCTCTGTTAAGTTCCTCCTAATCCTCCTATACGTGCAAACATATGATATTTGTCCTTCTCTGCCTGACTTATTTCGCTCAGCATAACACCCTCAAGGTCCATCCATGTTGCTACACATGGCCAGATTTCATTCTTTCTCATTGCCATGTAGTATTCCATGGTATAAATAAACCACATCTTCTTGATCCATTCGTCCGTTGATGGACACTTAGGTTCTTTTCATGTTTTGGCTATTGTAGAGAGTGCTGCTATGAACATTGGGGTACATGTGCTCCTATGCATCAGCATTTCTATATCCCTTGGGTAAATTCCTAGCAGTGCTATAGCTGGGTCATAGGGGAGTTCTATTGTTAATTTTTTGAGGAACCTCCACACTGTTTTCCAGAGGGGCTGTACCAGTTTACATTCCCACCAACAGTGTAAGAGGGTACCCGTTTCTCCACATCCTCGCCAGCATCTCGTGTTCTCTAATTTGCTCATTTAAGTCACTCTGACTGGCGTGAGGTGGTATCTCAGTGTGGTTTTGATTTGTATTTCCCTGATGAGTAGGGATGCTGAGCATCATTTCATATGTTTGTTGGCCATCTGGATGTCCTCTTTGGAGAAGTGTCTGTTCTTATCTTCTGCCCATTTCTTTACTGGGTTGTTTGTTTTTTGGGTATGGAGTTTGGTGAGTTCCTTATAGATTCTGGATATTAACCCTTTATCTGATATGTCATTTGCAACTATCTTTTCCCATTCCGTTGGTTGCCTATTAGTTTAGTGGGTTGTTTCCTTTGCTGTGCAGAAGCTTTTAATCTTGATGAGGTCCCATTCATTTATTTTTGCTCTTGATTCCTTTGCTTTGGGGGATGTGTCAAGAGATTGCTGCGGTGGAGGTCAAAGAGGTTGTTTCTTGCTTTCTCCTCTAGGGTTTTGATGGTTTCCTGTCTCACATTCAGGTCCTTTATCCATTTTGAGTTTATTTTTGTGTATGGTGTGAGAAATTGATCTAGTTTCATTCTTCTGCATGTTGCTGTCCAGTTCTCCCAACACCATCTGTTAAAGAGGCTTTTTTCCATTGGATATTCTTTCCTGCTTTGTCAAAGATTAGTTGGCTGTATACTTTTGGGTCCACTTCTGAGTTCTCAATTCTGTTCCATTGGTCTATGTGTCTGTTTTTGTGCCAATACCATACTGTCTTAATGATGACAGCTTTGTAGTAGAGGTTAAAGTCTGGGATGGTGATCCCTCCCGTTTTGGTTTTATTTTTCAGGATTACTTTGGCTATTCGGGGTCTTTTGTGGTTCCATACAGATTTTAGGATAGTTTGCTCTAACTTTGAGAAGTATGCTGGTGCAATTTAATTTTTTGATTGGAATTGCGTTGAATGTGCTGATAGCTTTGGGTGGTAATGACATCTTAACTATATTTATTCTTCCTATAAATGAGCATGGGATGTTTTTCCGTTTCTTTGTGTCTTCTTCAATTTCCTTCATAAGTTTTCCGTAGTTTTCATCATACAGATCTTTTGTACCCTTGGTTAGGTTTATTCCTAGGTATTTTATGTTTTTTTGTGCAATTGTGAATGGGATCTGCTTCTTGATTTCTCTTTCTGTTGCTTCATTGTTGATGTATAGAAATGCAACAGATTTCTGCACGTTGATTTTGTACCTTTCAACTTGGCTAAATTCTTGGATCAGTTCCAGTAGGCTTCTGGTGGAGTCTGTTGGGTTTTCTATGTAGAATATCATGTCGTCTGCAAAAAGTGATAGTTTGACTTCCTCTTTGCCAATTCTGATGCCCTTATTTCCTTTTGTTGTCTGATGGCTGATGCTAGGACTTCCAGCACTATGTTAAACAGCAGTGGTGAGAGGGGACATCCCTGTCGTGTTCCTGATCTCAGGGGGAAAGCTCTCAGTTTTTCCCCATTGAGGATGATGTTAGCTGAAGGCTTCTCATAGATGGCTTTGATGATGTTTAAGTAGGTTCCTTCTATCCCAACTTTCTCTAGAGTCTTTATTAAGAAGGGATGCTGTATTTTGTCAAATGCTTTTTCTGCATCTATCGACAGGATCATATGGTTTTTATCTTTTCTTTTGTTGATGTGATGTATCACATTGATTGATTTGCGAATGTTGAACCAGCCCTGTAACCCAGGAATGAATCCCACTTGATCTTGGTGGATAATTCTTTTTATGTGTTGTTGAATTCGATTTGCAACTATCTTGTTGAGAATTTCTGCATCCGTATTCATCAAGGATATTGGCTTATAGTTCTCTTTTTTTTTGCTGGGTCTCTGTCTGGCTTGGGAATCAGAGTGATGCTGGCTTCATAAAATGAATCCGAGAGTTTTCTTTCACTTTCTATTTTTTGGAATAGCTTGAGAAGAATGAGTAATAATTCTGTTTTAAACGTCTGGTAGAATTCCCCGGGGAAGCCATCTGGTCTTGGGCTCTTATTTGTTGGGAGATTTTTGATCACTGATTCGATTTCCTCACTAGTTATGGGTCTGTTCAGATTTCCTACCTCTTCCTGTGTGAATTTTGGTAGTGGGTGTGCGTTTAGGAATTTGTCCATTTCTTCTAAGTTGTCCAATTTGTTGGCATATAGTTTTTCATAGTATTCCCTGATAATTGCCTGTATTTCTGAGGGGTTGGTTGTAATAATTCCATTTTCATTCATGATTTTGTCTATTTGGGTGCTCTCTCTTTTCTTTTTGAGAAGCCAGGCTAGAGGTTTGTCAATTTTGTTTATTTTTTCAAAAAACCAATTCTTGGTTTCATTGATCTGTTCAATTATTTCTTTGGTCTCTATGTTCTTTATTTCTGCTCTGATTTTTACAATTTCTCTTCTTCTACTGGGTTTAGGGCGTTCTTGTTGGTCTGCCTCCAGTTCTTTTAGGCGAGCTGTTAGATTTTGGACTTGCGCTGTTTCTAGTTTCTTGAAATTGGCCTGGAGTGCAATGTACTTTCCTCTTAAGACTGCCTTTGCCGCATCCCATAGATTTTGGATTGTTGTGTTTTCATTTTCGTTTGTTTCCATATATTTTTTAATTTCATCCCTAATTGTCTGATTGGCCCATTCATTCTTTAGTAGAGTGGTCTTTAACCTCCATGTTTTTGGGGGTTTTCCAGGCTTCTTCCTGTAATTGATTTCAAGTTTCAAAGCATTATGATCTGACAGTGTGCATGGTATGATCTCAATTCTTTTATATTTATTGAGGGCTGCTTTATGTCCCTGTATGTGATCTATCTTGGAGAATGTGCCATGCGCACTTGAGAAGAAAGTGAATTCCTTGGCCTCAGGATGTAAAGTTCTAAATATATCCGTCAGATCCATCTGGTCCAAAGTGTCTTTCAAGTCCATTATTTCTTTAGTGATTTTCTGTCTGGTTGACCTATCCATTGCTGTAAGCGGAGTATTGAAGTCCCCTGCTATTAGCACATTCTTATCTATGAGCTTGTTTCTCTTTGTGATTAATTGTTTTATATATTTAGGAGCTCCCATATTCGGTGCATAGACATTTATGATTGTTAGTTCTTTCTGATGGATGGACCCTGAAACTATTATGTAATGCCCTTCTTCATCTCTTGTTATTGTCTTTAATTTAAAGTCCAGTTTGTCTGATATAGGTATAGCTACTCTGGCCTTCTTTTGATTTCCAGTAGCATGATATATATTTCTCCATCCCCTTACTTTTAATCTGAAGGTATCTTCAGGTCTAAAATGAGTTTCTTGTAGACAGCATATAAATGAATTTTGTTTTTTTATCCCCATTCTACTACCCTGTGTCTTTTGATTGGAGCATTCAGCCCATTTACATTCAGTGTTATTATTGAGATATGTGGGTTTAGAGTCTTTGTGTCCTTTGTGGAGTTCATGTTTGTGGTGGTGTCTCTGGTATCTTTGTTTCTTGCAACCTTTCCTTCAGAGCATCCCCCTCAGGATTTCTTGTAGGCCTGGCTTAGTGGTGACAAATTCTTTCAATTTCTGTTTATTTGGAAAGGTTTTTATCTCTCCTTCTATTTTGAATGACAGGCTTGCTGGGTAGAGGATTCTTGGCTGCATATTTTGACTGTTCATCACATTGAAGATCTCCTGCCATTCCTTTCTGGCCTGCGACGTTTCAGTAGATAGGTCTGTCACCACTCTGATAGGTTTCCCTTTGTATGTGAGGGCCTTTTTCTCCCTAGCTGCTTTCAAAAGTTTCTCTTTTTCCTTATATTTTGCCATTTTTACTATGATATGCCTTGCAGAAGGTCGATTCAGATTACGTCTGAGGGGGGTCCTCTGAGCCTCCTGTATTTCAATGTTTACTTCTTTTCCCAGGTCGGGGAAGTTCTCTGCTATAATTTGTTCCAGGACTCCTTCAGCACCTTTCCCTCTCTCTTCCTCTTCTGGGATTCCTATGATATGGATATTGTTGCGTTTGACCGTGTCGCTGAGCCCTCGAACTCTTCTTTCATGTTCCTGGATCAGTTTGTCTCTTTTTTTGTCAGCTTCTTGTTTTTCTATAATGGTGTCTTCTAAATCACTTATTCTCCTTTCTGCCTCTTCAACCCGTGCATTGGAGGCCTCTAATTTATTATGTATCTCATTTATGGCATTTTTTAATTCTTCGTGCCTATTTTTATTTTCCATTCTGTCTATAGCCATAGTTTCTTTGATGTCCCCTATGTTTTTCTCAAGCCCAGCTATTAATTTTACCATTATTATTCTAAAATCTTGTTCAGTTATGCTGCTGATATCTGTTTTGAGCAGTTCATTAGCTGTCATTTCTTCTTGGAGTTTCTTTGCAGGAGAGGTCTTTCGTTTCGTCATTTTAGTTAGCTTTCCAGCTCTTGTTGGTTTTAAAGACCTGTTATCTCTCTGTATCTATGAGCACTGCTATATCCAAGGAGACTCTTTGAGTTTCCAGGGCCTATCCTTTCAGAGAGTGTTTTTTGAATGGTATTTCTTGGTGTCTCTTGTTGGGACCTTAGTTATTTTATTTTCCTATTCGTAGTGATACTTGGGACTCTCCACCTTGTGTATTCTGGCTTGTTTCTTGAGGTAGCCGTTAGAAGGCTTTCTCAGTGGAGTCTGTGTCCTTTCTCTCCCAATCTCTTGGGTGTGGTACGGTTTCTGATGGCTTCAGATCTTTTCCATATGATGCCTGGGTGCGAGTGTAGGTATGGAGCTCCCTACTTCTCCGCCATCTTGCCCCCCCCAACTTCAGATCTTCTGTCCCCTCACTCTGCCCCTTCACCACTTGTATTCTCTCTCTCAAAAATAAACCTTAGAAAGAAAATACAAATGGCAGTACACTTCCAGAGAAGATGGTGGAGGACACTAACGTTACCTCACCCAACAGATACAACTAGATAATACTCATAGTGCAAATAACCCAGAAAACACCACAAGGACTAGGAGAACAAACTCCACAACTAAATGTAGAGAAGAAGCCACATCAAAGGGAGTAGAAAGAGACAGATGCAGTGGGGAGCCAGCCCCCACCAGTCTAGCTGGAGGGAGGGAACTACCTGGAGGAAGGGAGCAGCAGGTGCAGAAAGGGGTCAGAAACAAGCCTGTTTCTGTCACACTGGGGAGCCCTACACAGGGAAGATGAATCCCCACAGGATTTGGCTGTGAATCACAGGAGCTGAATTTCCAGAGTTCTTACAACCAGCAGAAATGAAAGCCTCGAATATTAAAAATCTGTGGTTTGGCTCTGGGAGAGCCCAGAGGGCAATAGGAAGCTCAATTCCTGCCCATAAGGGACAGCACAACAGGCAGCAATTTGAGAAAAATGCCTGGGGCACACAGAGGGAAGAGTTAGTTAATAATTTCAGAGTTAACTGAGGAACTTCTCCAAGAACAAAGGGTCTGGCAGGCACCATTTTATTTCCCCCACCTCCCCACATCCCCTAGTGTAATCACACTGTCATCTGTGGGGCCCAGTGCAGTGCTGGCATTCACTACCTAATTTGCTTACACCATGCCCCACACCCTTCAAGTGGACCTGCCTCAGTCCTGACTCTGTGGGTCTTCTCCACCAGGAGACTGGTACAAACCTTGCCAATACTGCATCTCCTGAAATCATAGCTCCTGATCTCCCATGGACAACATAGGCACCTTATTAAAAGTGCAACTTTGTCCACACACTTCATAGAGTGGCTCCAGCTGGCTGGACCTCTGCAGTGGTTGCACTCCCACTGATGAAGAGGATCAGTGCCATTTTGTTAAAAATGTTTGCCTGCCTACTACTTTCAACAGCAAAAGACATAAATCACTTTCCTAATACACAGAAACAGACACAGAAAGTTAGGCAAAATGAGGAGGCAGAGGAGTATGTTCCAAATGAAAGAACAGAACAAATCATAGCAAGAGGCTTAAGAGGTCAGCAAGAGGTCAGCTGTGCTGACAGCTCAGAGTCTGGCCCTGCTTCAGATTCTGTCTCCATCTCTCTCTGCCCCTCCCTGGCTCACACTCTCTCTCTCTTTCAAAAATAAATAATAAAACATGAAAAATTGTTTTTAAAAAGAATAAATCAGAGATGAAGAACACAATGATTGAAATTAAAAATAAAATTGATAGAATAAATAAAAGGCTAGAGGAATCAGAGGAATGACCTAATAACATGGAAGAATTGGAAAGTAATCACGCTGAGAAACTGAGAGGAAAAAATATGCAAAATAAGAATGGACTTAGGGAACTCAGTGATTCTATGAAGTGTAATAACACTCATGTTATATAGGGATTCCGGAAAAAGAAGAGATAGAGAAAAGGGCACAGAAAATATATTTGAAGAAATGGTAGCTGAAAATTTCCCTAATCTGAGGAAGAAAACAGATATCCAGATCCAGGAGGCACAGAGAACCCCCCAAAAATCAACCCAAGGAGGTCCACACGAACCCTATTAATAAATAAAATGGAAAAAGTACTGATAAAGACAAAATGTTTTTTTAAAAAAGCAATAGTGGGGCATCTAGGTGGCTCAGTTGGTTAAGTGTCTGACTTTGGCTCAGGTCATGATCCACAGTTTGAGGGTTTGAGCCCCATGTCAGGCTCTGAGCTGTCAGCATAGAGCCTGCTTTGGATTCTGTGTCTCCCCCCCTCCCTTCCCTATTCATGCTCTGTCTCTCTCTCTATCTCTCAAAAATAAATAAATTTTTAAAAAAATTTAAGAGATAAAAACAATAACAAAGAAGACAGTTACATACAAGGGAAACCCATAAGACTGTCAAGGGCCAGAAGGGAGTGGCATGATATATTAAAAGTGCTGAAAGGGACACATCTGCAGCTAAGAATACTCTATCCAGAAGGACCATCATTCAGGATAGAAAGAGAGATAAAGAATTTTACAGACAGGGGAGAGGCCAAGATGGTGGAGCAGCATGGAAACTCTCCTTCTCTCATCCCTGAAATGCAGTTAGATCAGCACTAAACCATTTTGTACACGTAGGAAATTGATTTGAAGATTAACACAACAATCTGAATAACTTGAGCCACAGAACTCGGCAGGTACATGGTGCAGAGAGGTGAACTGGAGAGAGAAGCTGCAGAGGGTAGGGTGCTGTTTTTGTAGAGACAGGATAGAGAACAGGGGAGAGAGTGGCACATTGGAAGAGTACAGGAAAAGCACCCCTCCCCAAAAGTAGCTGGAGAGAAAGAGAAAAAGTGGGAACACTCACAAGAGACTGAACAAGAAATCTATTCCCCAACACCACTGAAGGAGAGAAAGGAGAGGGTTTCAACGCCATAAGGACTCTATAAACAGGGGAACACACAGTTGTAAATTCCCAAGCTCAATACCTGGTGGTGCTCTGGTAGAAAGGAAGGGCAAATCCCCAGTAGTAGGCAGTGATGTCAGAGCAGTCCGGCCATTTTCACCTCTCACACGTGCACATACATGTGCACACCTACCACACCAAGCCACCCCAGTAAGCTAAGCAGTGCCACCTGGTGGAGCATGGAGTCATTACACCACACCCTGTCCATCGGTGCCAACCAAGGTCTAGAGGACCACCACAAGTCTCTCTGTTTAGTGTACAGACTATAAAGTGCTACATAGTTTGAGTTCTAGGAAAAACTAGATTTAACTTCATTCGGGTTTCATTCTGTTTACCGATCCATCTAGTCCTTTCTTCTTTCTTTCTCCTCTCTTTTCTTTTTCTTGGATCCAGAAAGAGAAAAATTTATTGCTATTTTCCCTTTATAAATTATTTTTAAATCTTTTTCCTATGTTTTTTATTCTATTTCACTTTCTTCATTTCATTTTATTGCATTTTATACTTTTTTTAATTTTTAAACTTTTTCTTACCTTTTTTCCTTTTCTTTCCCTTTTTTCTTTATTCTATCAAGTTTCTCTCAATAACCAGATGAAGACACACCTAGGATTGTTTCTTTTATTTGATTATTTAAATTATTTTTTATTTTACTTTAATTTTTATTTTTCATTTTATTAATTCTTTTTCCTCCTCCAAAATAATAAAATGAAGGAACTGACCCCAAAAGAAATAACAAGAAGAAATGACAGCCAAGGGCTTAATCAACACATATATAAGGAAGACGTCTGAACTCGAATGTAATCACAATAATAAGAATTCTAGCTGGGGCAGAAAAAAAAGCATAAAATCCCTTTCTGCAAAGATAAAAGAAGGAAAATCTACTCAGGACTAAATTTAAAATGCTATAACCCAGATGCAATCTCAATGGATGCCATAGTGGCAAGGATGAATGAAGCAGAGCAGCAAATCAGTGAAATACAAGACAAAATTACAGAAAATAATGAAGAAGAAAAAAATAGGGAAACTAAGGCAAAAGAGTATGATACAAGAATTAGAGAACTCAGTGACTTATTAAAAAGGAATAACATCCAAATCATGTGTCCTAGAAGATGAAGAGAGAGAAAAAGGGGTAGAAGGGTTATGTGAACAAATTATAGCAGAAAGCCTTCCTAATCTCGGAAGACACAGATATCAAAACCCAAAAAGGACAGAGAACTCCCACTAGCTTCAACAAAAACTGACCATCAACAATGCATATCATAGTCAAATTCACAAAATATACAGACAAGGAAAGAATTATGAAAGCAGAAAGGGGAAAAAAAGAGTCCTTAACCTAAAAGAGAGGACAGATAGGTTCACAACAGACCTATGAACAGAAACTTGACAGGCCAGAAAGGAGTGGCAGGATATATTCAATGTGATGAATTGGAAAAGTATGCAGTCAAGAATTCTTTATCCAGCAAGGCTGTCATTCAAAATAGAAGGAAAGATAAAGTTCCCCAGACAAACAGAAACTAAAGGAGAATGTGACCACTAAACCAGCACTCCAAGATATCTTAAGGGGGACTCTCTAAGGAGAAAAAGCATGAAACAAAACAAAACAGACCAAAAGCAACAAAAAATAGAAAAAAATAGAAAGGACCAGAGAACATCACTAGAAGCTCCAACTTTATAGGCAACAAAATGGCAATGAATTCATATCTTTCAGTAATCACTCTAAATGTCAATGGACCAAACACTCCAATTGAAAAAAACAGGATACTAGAATGGATAAGAACATAAAATCCACTTATATGCTATTTACAAGAGACCTCTTGTAAACCTGAAGACTCCCTCAAGACTGAAAGTAAGGGGATAGAGAACCATCTATCATGCTAATTATCACCAAAAGAAAGGTGGAGTAGCCATACTTATATCAGATAAACTAGATTTTAAACTTAAGACTGTAACAAGAGATGAAGAAGGGCATTATATCATAACTAAGGGTCTATCCACCAAGGAGATCTAACAATTTAAACATTTATGCCTCTAATGTGGAAGAACCCAAATATACAAATCAATTAATCTCAAACCTAAAGAAACTCATTTCTAACAATACCACTTCAGCAATGGACAGATCATCTAAGCAGAAAATAAATAAGGAAACAAAGGCTTTAAATGACATACTGGACTGGATGGACCCAGATATATTCAGAAAATTGCATCCTAAAGCAGCAGAATACACATTCTTCACAAGTGCACATGGAACATTACCCAGAATAGATCATATACTGGGATAAAAATTAGCCATCAAGAAGTACAAAAAGATCAAAATCATACTTTGCATATTTTCAGACCACAGCACTATGAAACTGGAAATCAACCACAAGAAAAAATTTGGAAAGACCATAAATACTTGGAGATTAAAGAATATCCTACTAAAGAATGAATGGTTTAGCCAAGAAGTTAAAGAGGAAATTAAAAAGGACATGGAAGCCAATGAAAATGATAATACAACAGCCCAAAATCTCTGGGATGTAGCAAAGGCAGTCATAAGAGGGAAGTATATAGCAATGCAGGCCTTCCTAAAGAAGGAAAAAAGGTTTCATATCCACAACCTAACCTAACACCTTAAAGAGCTGGAAAAAGAACAATAAAGCCCAAAAAGGGCAGAAGAAGGAAAATAATAATGATTAGTGCATAAATCAATGGTATTGAAATCAAGAAAGCAGTAAAACAGATCAATGAAACCAGAAGCTGCTTCTTTAGAAGAATTAATAAAATTGATAACCCCCAGCCAGAATGATCAAAAAGAAGAAGGAAAGGACCCAAATAAATAAAATCAAGAATGAAAGAGGAGAGATCACAACCAACACTGCAGAAATACAAACAATAAGAGAATATTATGAGTAATTATATGTCAATAAGTTGGGCAATCTGGAACAAATGGAACTGATTCCCAGAAACATATAAACCACCAAAACTGAATCGAGAAGAAACAGAAAATTTGAACAGATCCATAACCAGTAAAGAAACTGGACTAGTAATCAAAAATCTCCCAAAATACAAGAGTCCAGTGCCAGATGGCTTTTCAAGGGATTTCTGCCAAACACTTAAAGAAAAGTTAACACCTATTCTGTTGAAAGTGTTCCAAAAAATTGAAATGGACGGAAAACTTCCAAACTCATTCTATGAGGCCAGCATTACCCTGATTCCAAAACCAAACAAAGACCCCACTAAAAAGGAGAACTACAGACCAATTTCCCTGATGAATATGGATGTAAAAATTCTCAACAAGATACTAGCCAAACAGATCCCACAGTACATTAAAAGAATTATTCACCATGATCAAGTCGGATTTATTCCTGGGATGCAGGGCTGATTCAATATCTACAAATCAATCAATGCGAGATATCACATTAATAAAAGAAAGACTAAAAACCATATGATCCTTTCAATAGATACAAAGAAAGCATTTAACAAAATACAGCATCCTTTCTTGATAAAAACCCTCAAAAAAGTAGGGACAGAAGGATCATACCTCAAGATCACAAAAGCCATTTTTGAAAGACCTACTCCTACTATCATGGGGGAAAACTGAGACCTTTCCCCTAAGGTCAGGAACACAACAAGGATGTCCGCTGTCACCAGTGTTATTCAACATAATGCTGTAAATCCTAGCCTCAGCAATTAGACAACACAAAGAAATAAACGGCATCCAAATCAGCAAGGAGGAAGTCAAACGTTCAGTCTGTGCAGACCACATGATGCTCTAGCTGGAAAACCCAAAAGATTCCACCATAAAACTGCTAGAACTGATCCATGAATTCAGCAAAGTCACAGGATATAAAATTAATGCACAGATACTGGCTGCATTTCTATACTAATTATGAAGCAGCAGAAAGAGAAATCAAGGAATCAATCCCATTTTCAAGTGCATCAAAAACCATAAAATACCTATGAATAAACCTAATCAAAAAGGTGAAAAATCTATACACTGAAAATTATAGAAAGCTTATGAAAGAAATTGAGGAAGATATCAAAAAATGGAAAAACATTCCATGCTCATAGCTTGGACAAATATTGTTAAAATGTCTACACTACCCAAAGCAGTCTACGTATTCAATGCAATCCCATCAAAATAACACCAGCATTCTTCACAGAGCTAGAACAGACAGTCCTAGAATTTGTATGGAACCAGAAAGGACCCTGAATAGCCAAAGCAATCCTGCGAAAGAAAACCAAAGCTGGAGGTATCACAATCCCAGATTTCAAGATGTATCAGAAAGCTGTAATCATCAACACAGTATGGTACTGGCACAAAAACAGAAACATACGTCAGTGGAACAGAATAGAGAACCCAGAAATGGACCCATAAATGTATGCCAACTAATCTTTGACAAAGCAGGAAAGAATATCCAATGGAATAAAGATAGTCTCTTCAGCAAATGATGTTGGGAAAACTGGACAGTGAGATACAGAAGAATGAACCTGGACTACTTTCTAACACCACACACAAATATAAACTCAAAACAGATGAAAGACCAAAATGGAAAACTGGAAGCCATCAAAATTCTAGAGGAGAAAGCAGGCATAAACCTCTTTGACCTCAGCCACAGCAACTTCTTACTCAACATGTCTCCAGAGGCAAGCAAAACAAAAGCAAAATTAAACTATTAGGACCTCATCAAGATAAAAATCTTCTGCATCGTGAAAGGAACAATCAACAAAACTAAAAGGCAACCAGCAGAATGCGAGAAGATATTTGCAAATGACATATCAGATAAAGGGTTAGTATCCAAAATCATTAAATAACTTATCAAACTCAACACCCCCAAAAAAATAATCCAGTGAAGAAATGGGCAAAAGACATAAATAGACACTTCTCCAAAGAAGACATCCAGATGGCTGACAGACAAATGAAAAAATGCCCAACATCACTCAGCATCAGGGAAATACAAGTCAAAACCACAATGAAATACAACCTTACACCTGTCAGAATAGCTAAAATTAACAACTTAGGCAATGACAGATGTTGTCAAGGATGCAGAGAAAGAAGAACACTTTTGCACTGCTGGTGGGAATACAAACTGGTGTAGCGACTCTGGAAAACAGTATGAAGTTCCTCAAAAAATTAAAAATAGAGCTAACTTCCAACCCAGCAATTGCACTAGTAGGGATTTATCTAAAGGTTATAGGAGTGCTATTTTGAAGGGACACCCATACTCCAATGTTTATAGCAGTGCTATCGATAACTGCCAAAGTATGGAAGAGCCCAAATATTCATCCACTGATGAATGGATAAAGAAGATATGGTATGGAATATTACTATGCACTATACACAATGGAATATTACTCAGCAATCAAAAAGAATGAAATCTTGCCATTTGCAACAATATGGATAAAACTACAGTATATTATGCTAAGTGAAATTAGTCAATCAGAGAATGATAAATATCGTATGACTTCAACTCATATGTGGAATTTAAGATACAAAACAGATTAACATAAGGGAAGAGAAGCAAAAATAACATTAAAACAGGAAAGGGGCAAAAAAATAAGAGACTCTTAAATACAGAGAACAAACAGACTGCTGGACGGGGCTGGGGTGGGGAATGGGCTAAATGGACAAGGGGCATTGAGAAGGGCACCTGCTGGGATGAGCACTGGGTGCTATATGTAGGGGATGAATGACTAGATTCTATTCCTGGAAGCAATATTGCACTATATGCTAACTAACTTGGATGTAAATTTAAAAAAATAATTAAGAAATAAATTAAACTATTGGGAGAACTGGACAACAACATGTCGAAGAATGAAACTAGATCATTTTCTCACACCATGCACAAAAATAAACTCAAAATGGATAAAGGACCTGAACGTGAGACAGGAAACTATCAACACCCTAGAGGAGAAAGCAGGAAACAACCTCCTTGACTTCCACTGCAGCAACTTCTTACCTGACACATCTCCAAAAGCAAGGGAATCAAGAGCAAAAATAAATGATTGGGACCTCATCAAGATTAAAAGCTTCTGCACAGCAAAGGAAACAACCCACAAAACTAATAGGCAACCAATGGAATGGAAAAAGATAGTTGTAAATGACATATCAGATAAAGGGCTAATATCCAGAATCTACAAGAAACTCACCAAACTTCACACCCAAAAAACAAACAACCCAGTAAAGAAATGGGCAGAAGATATGAACAGACACTTCTCCAAAGAGGACATCCAATTGACCAACAGACACATGAAACGATGCTCAGCATCCCTCCTCATCAGGGAAATACAAATCAAAACCACATTGAGATACCACCTCACACCAGTCAGAGTGGCTAAAATGAGCCAATCAGAGAACTCTAGATGCTGGCGAGGATGTGGAGAAACGAGCACCCTCCTACACTGTTGGTGGGAATGTAAACTGGTACAGCCCCTCTGGAAAACAGTGTGGAGGTTCCTCAGGAAACTAACAATAGAACTCCCCTATGACCCAGCTATAGCACTGCTAGGAATTTACCCAAGGGATACAGAAATGTTGATGCATAGGAGCACATGTACCCCAATGTTCATAGCAGCACTCTCCACAATAGCTGAAACATGGAAAGAGCTTAAGTGTCCATCAACAGATGAATGGATCAAGAAGATGTGGTTTATCTATACCATGGAATACTACATGGCAATGAGAAACAATGAAATCTGGCCATGGGTAGCAACATGGATGGACCTTGAGGGTGTTATGCTGAGCGAAATAAGTCAGGCAGAGAAGGACAAATATCATATGTGTGCACGTATAGGAGGATTAGGAGGAACTTAACAGAGGACCAAGGGGGAGAAGAAGGGCGGAAATGGTGGGGGAAAGGGAGAGAGGCAAACCATGAGAGACTCTTGAATGCTGACAAAAACTGAGGACTGATGGATGTGGGGGGGAGGAGGGATGGGCACGGAGGAGGACACTTGTGGGGATGAGCACTGGGTGTTATGTGGAAACCAACTTGACAATAAACTACTTGTAAAAAAAAAAAAAAAAAGAAAGAAAGAAATTAAACTAGAATTTTACAAACAAAAACTGAAGGAGTTCATGAACACTAAACTAGCTCTACAATAAATATTAAAGGGGACTCTGAGTTGAAAGGAAAAACCATAACGGGAGTATGAAAAGTAGTTAACAGAAAATCAGTAAAAGTAGTGTATCTGTAGAAATAAGTGAAGGTATTCACAAAAGAAAAGGATGTAAAATATGACACCATATACCTAAAATGTGAGGTGAGAGAAGTAAAGAATGGGGTCAAACTTAAGCAATCATCAACTTCATATAGACTGCTACATGCAGATTTTACATACAAACCTACTGGCAACCACAAATCAAAAACTAGTAATACATATGCAAAGACTGAATAGAAAGGAATTAAAGAATATCACTAAAAAAGCTATAAAAGCAAAAGAGAGAACAAGAGAAGAAAGGCTCACAGAAAAACTATAAAACAACCGTAAAACAAGTATCAAAATGGTAATAAATACATATCAATAATTCCTTTCTTCTTTTTTTCCAAACAAAATGTCTCACACATTTATTACTGAACCAACCTACTGGAGTAGAAGCATAGTAACATAGGAAAATCATTTTCCCAATAAAACATGTCTATTGTTCAGCTAGTAGTGATGTTTACTTAGTGATAAGATAACTATGTGTACCATTTCATGTGTGATTCCTTCTGAACCCAGTTTGGTTCTTTTCCAAAGCTTCCTTTTGGAGTTGTACCTGATTTTATTACCAGATTTTATTCAAATTCACTAGGGAATGGGATGATTCTGCTTGTTTCTTGGCCAGAAATCTCTTGATCTTGAAAATCTTGTGAGAAGATGTAGCAAGGAACACACACAATGCCAGAGAAAAGGAGAGAATAATTACTTTATATGTAAATGGACTAAATGCTCCAATCAATAACATAGGGTGACAGAGTGGATTAAGAAACAAAACTCATCTCTATGTTGCTTAAAAGAGACTCATTTCAGGCCTAAAGATATTTGTAGACTAAAAGGAGGAGATAAAGAAAGATTTACCATGCAAATGGATGTCAAAAGAAAGCCAAAGCAGCAATACTTGTATCAGACAAAATAGAATTTACAACAAAGACTATAACAAGAGACAAAGAAGGACACTATTTAATAATAAAGGGATAATCCAACAAGAAGATACAATAATTGTAAATATTTAACCAAAGCAGTTAATAACAAATACAAAATGACTAATTGATAGTAATACAATCATAGTAGGGGACTTTAACACCCCCACTTACAATAATGGACAGGTCACCCAGACAAGCAACAACAGTGACTTTGAATGACACACTACCAGATGGATTTAACAGATATGTTCAGAACACTCCATCCTAAACCAGCATATTACACATTCTTTTCTAGTACACACAAACATTCTCCAGAATAGATCACATATTAGGCCACAAAAGAAATATCAACAAATTCAAAAGGATTCAAGTTACGCCATACATCTTTTCTGACCACAATGCTATGAGACTAGAAATCAATCACAAAAAAATCCAGAAAGACCACAAGTACATGGAGGTTAAATAACATTCTACTAAACAATGTTTGGGCCAACCAAAAATAAGAGAAGAAATCAAAATTTACATGGGAACAAATGAAATGGAAATACAATGGTCCAAAATCTTTGGAAGGCAGCAAAAGTGGTTCTTAGAGGAAGTTTATAGCCATATACGTCTACCTCAAGAAGCAAGAAAAATCTCAAATAAACAATCTAATCTTATACCTAAAGGCAGTAGAAAAAGAACAAACAAAACTCAAAAACAGCTGAAAGAAGAAAACAATAATGATTAGAACAGAAATAGATAATATAGAAACTAGAAAAACAATGGAACAGATCAATGAAACCAAGAGCTGGTTCTTTGACAGAACAACAAAATTGATAAAACTCTAGGTAGACTCATCAAAGGAGGAGGAGAAAAAGAGAAGAAGAGAGAGGAGGAGGTGGAGGAGGAGGAGGAGAAGAAGAAGGTAGCAGCGACAGCAGAGAGAAAACTCAAATGAACAAAATCACAAATAAAAGAGGAGAAATAACAACTGCCACCAAAGAAATATAAACAAGCATAAGAGAATATTATGAAAAATTATAGATCAACAAATTGGACGACTCAGAAGAACCGGATAAATTCCTAGAAACATATAACCCACCGTAACCTAATGAGGAAGAAATAGAAAATTTTGACAGACCAGCAATGAAATTCAATCATTTGATAATTTGATAATCAAAATCATCCCAAAAAACAAAAGTCCAAGACCAGATGGCTTCACAGTGAACTCTACATAACATTTAAAGAACAGTTAATACCTATTCTTCCTAAATTATTCCAAAAAAAAATAGAAGAAGAGAGAATACTTCCAAATTCCAAATTCATTCTATAAGGCCAGCGTTACTCTGATACCAAAACTAGGTAAAAGTACTACAGATAAAGAGAACTAGAGGCCAACATGTCTGATGAATACATATGCAAAATTTCTCAACAAAATACCAGCAAACCAAATCCAACAATACATTTTAAAAAATCATTCACCAAAATTTATTCCCAGGATGCAAAAGTGGTTCAATATTTGCAAATCAATGTAACACATCACATCAGCAAGAGAAAGAATAGAAATCATATGATCGTTTCAATAGATGCAGAAAAAGCATTTGATGAAGTACAACATCCCTTCATGATAAAAACCTTCAACAAAGTAGGCTAAGAGGGAACAAACCACAACATAATAAAGACCTTATATGAAAAACCCACAGCCAACATCCTACTCAATAATGAAAACAACTGAGGGATTTTCCCTTAAGGTCAGGAAGAAGACAAGGATGTGTACTCTCATCACCTTTATTCACCAAAGCACTGGAATGCCTAGCCACAGCAATCAGGCAATAGAAAGAAATAAAAGAAATCCAAATTGTAAGGAACAAGTAAACCTTTCACTCATTGCACATTACATTATATTAAAAAAAAAAAAAAAACCTTAAGAATCCACAAAAAAACTGCTAGAACTCATAAGTGGATTCAGTAAAATTATAGGATACAAAATCAATGTACAGAAATCTGTTGCATTTCTATACACTATTAAGGAAAGAGCAAAAAGAGAAACTAAGAAAACAATCCCATACAATTGCACCAAAAATAGTGCAATAGTAAAATACCTAGGAATAAATTTTTTGAAAATTTTTTTTGAGAGAGCGCAAGGGGGGAGGGGCAGAGAGAAGGGGGCAGAGGATCTGAAGCAGGCTCTGGTGCTGACAGACTGACAGCAGTAAGCCTGATGTAGGGCTCGAACTCACAAAATGTGAGATGATGACCTAAACTGAAGTCGGGCGTACAACTGACTGAGCCACCCAGGTGCCCCAGGGAATAAATTTACAACTAAAGAGGCAAAAAACCTGTACTCTGAAAACTATAAAACAATATGAAAGAAACTGAAGATGACATAGAGAAATGGAAAGATATGCCATACTCATGGATTAGAAGAACAAATAATGCTAAAATGTCTATACTATCCAAAGCAACGTACACTTTCAACGCAATCCCTATCAAAATACCAACATCATTTTTCACAGAACTAGAACAATTCTAAAATTTATATGGAACCACAAAAGACCCCAAATTGCAAAAACAATTTTGAAAAAGAAAAGCAAAGCTGGAATCATTACAATTCCAGACTTCAAATTATATCACAAAGCTGCAGTAATCAAAACAGTATGCTACTGGGGTGCCTGGGTGGCTCAGTCGTTTAAGCATCTGACTTCGGCTTGGGTCATGATTTCACAGTTCACAGGTTCGAGCCCCGCATCGGGCTCTGTGCTGACAGCTCAGAGCCTGGAGCCTGTTTCAGATTCTGTGTCTCCCTCTCTCTGACCCTCCCCTGCTTGCTCACGCTTGCTCTTTCTCTCTCTCTCTCTCTCTCTCTCTCTCTCTCTCTCTCTCAGAAATAAATAAAATATAAAAAATTTTAAAAAAAACAGTATGCTACTGACACAAAAATAGACACCTAGAACAACAGAACAGAATAGAAAACTCAGAAATAAACCTACAGTTACATGGTCAATTACTTTTCAACAAAGAAGGAAAGTATATTCAATGGGAAAAATGATGAAAAACATTTCATCAACAAATGGTGTTGGGAAAACTAGACAGCTAATGCAAATGAATGAAACTCGATCACTTTCTTTTACCAAACACAAAAATAAACTCTAAATGGATTAAAGAACGTAAATATGAGACCTGAAACCATAAAAATCCTAGAAAAGAACACAGGCAATAACTTCTTTGATATCAGCCACAGCAACTTCTTTCTAGATATGTGTCCTGTGGCAAGGGAAATAAAAGCAAAAATAAACTATTGGGACTACATCAAAATAAAAAGTTTCTGCACAGGGAAAGAAATAATCAACAAACCAAAAGGCAACCTACGGAATGGGAGAAGATATTTGCAAATGACATATCTGATAAAAGGTTAATATCGAAAATATATAAAGAACTTAAACAACTCAATATCCAAAAAAACAAATAATCCAATTAAAAAATGGACACAAGACATGAGTGTCCCCAAAAAAAAGACATCCAGATGGCCCACAGACATATGAAAAGATGCTCAACATCACTTATCATCAGAGAAATGTAAATCAAAACTACAATGAGATGTCACTTTACACCTGTCAAAATTGCTAAAATTAAAAACAGCAGAAATAACAAGTGTTGGTAAGGATGCAGAGAAAAAGGAACTCTCTTGCACTGTTAGGAAAAATACAAACTGGTCCAGCCACTGTGGAAAACAGTATGGAAGTTCCTCAAAAAGTTAAAAATAGAACTAACCTATGATCCAGTAATCACAGTACTGGGTATTTACTCAAAAACTAAAAAAACACTAATTCAAAGGGACACATTCACCCCAATATTTATTGCAGCATTATTTACAATAGCCAAATTTTGGAAACATCCCAAGCATCCTTCAATAAATGAACAGATAAAGAAGATGTGATAAAGAATTGATATATATTATGTATTCTCAAAGAACAGATCATGGTCTCTGACAGAATAGAAACATAATTTTAATTTGAGCTCTCTAGAGTATTTTGCATGAATTTGTGCTTGCTACTAACAATTTTGGGAAAAGCTGATTAGAAAAACCAATCAAATCTGAATTTAGCTTATAATAAGAACTTAGAAAAAGAACTAACATTTTTTTTTTGCTTTTAGAGAAAACATTTCGTTTCTAAATCAAAACAAACAGCATATGAGTATGCAATAAAAGTGACATTTCAATAAAATATAAAGAAAGTAGAAGAGAAACATTTGTATAACTAGGAAAGTGAAGATTTCCATGTATAAAATTCCAACACTGATTTCTAGAGACTGTTTTCTGGGTCTTATAAATGAAAGCACAAGTTTCATTCTTTATAATATTCCAGCATTGAAAAATATGAAAAGATCTTAAAATGTTGTATGGCTCTAGATATTGATTTAAGGGATGATGAAATTACAATGTAAGTGGTACTGATTTATATGATAATGTTAAAATATTTTCTGCAATAAAGATAACATATGTGAACACATTACAATACTTGAGTATGTTATGTATAAAACATGGGTTATTTCTAAATGTTTTAAGAATTTCAACTGCAATTGCCTGAGCAAGGAATCCACTTAGTAAATTAAGTAGAACCGTAAAATGAAAGCCAGTGGTTAGTAAAAGAAAAAATAAATAAAATAATCAGTAAAGTTTCTGTGAATTGGGATAATACAAGGTAGGGCTATTCTCCAAAAAGACTCAAAGACACACAGCTCTCTGGCCAGGATGCTTGGGGGTGTTTCTCTCTTTTCCTCATGCTTGGGGGTGTTTCTGCTTTCATGCATTCACCAGACTCCTGTGTGTATATATTGAGTATCTGCTGTATCCCATATAGAATCCTAACACTGAGTATACAGGATGACCTCTAGAAGCTTGCAAACAACTGGCAAAGCCAGACAGGAGGAACACACAACATTATAGAAAGCCCCATAATGGACATAAGTATAAGAAATGTGGAATGTGGGGCACCTGGATGGCTCAGTCGATTAAGAGTCCAACTTCGGCTCAGGTCATGATCTCATGGTTCGTGGGTTCGAGCCCCGCGTCAGCCTCCGTACTGACATCTAGCTCAGAGCCTGGAGCCTGATTCAGATTCTGTGTCCCTCTCTCTCTGTCCCTCCCCTGCTCATGCTGTCTATCTCTCTCTCTCTCAAAAATAAATTTTTAAAAAACATTAAAAAAAAGAAAGAAATGTGGAATGCAGGGGTGCCTGGGTGGTTCAGTCAGTTAAGCATCTGACTTTGGTTCAGATCATGATCTCACAGTTTGTGGGCTTAAGCCCCACACTGAGCTGTCTGCTGACAGTGCAGAACCTGCTTCAGATCCTCTCTCTCCTTCTTTCTCTGCCTCTCCCCAACTTGCTTGCTGTCTCTCAAAAATAAACATTTTTAATGGTGAAAAGCAATTATAGAGAGGTGAAGAAGAAGGAGGAGGAGGAGGAGAGGAAGAATAATGAAGAAAAAGGAAGAAGAAGGAGAAGGAAGAAGAAGACGTTTGGAAGGCTAAGGAGGCACTCCTCAAACAAACTGAATGGCTAATAGAAGGTTACCTAAAGTCACTCGATTTCAATCTTAAATGATGAGTGAGAGTTAGCTAAGTGAAAGAGAGGAATGGGATGTTTAAATTAAAGAGGATGTACAATCGCACTAAAGCAAGAAAGATGATGTACATGTCCTTTGATATGGCTGACACTTAGGTGTATGTGGGGAAGTGACAAGGGTTGAGTCTTGTTTATACAGCCAAGGAGATCAAAACTGAACTTCATCCTGAAGGTTAAGAGGGAATTTAAACAGAAAACACTGATTTTAAACAAAGAAGTGTCAAGCTCAAATTAGTTTCGGAACTTTCCCTTCAAGATAGTGTTCAAGGCAGCAGCACAGGAAGAACCAGAACTTGCCTCCTCCCACAGACACAGCAAATTTACACCACATATGAAAGAATTTTCTTATGAAAAGGACTTGAGGACTAGATAAATAGAACCTCCACATCGAAAGACAAAAGAGATGACTAAGAGAGCTAGAGACAGAGCCTTGCCAGGACCCACCCCAGCCACAGTGACCTCACAAGTAAAAGGAATCCCAAAAGTATGCTCCCTCCAGGAATGAAGGGATTATGACCCGCACCAGTGACCGTAACCCCAAGGACTGGCATGAGAAAGACAAGTCTCAAAACATCTGGTTTTGAAAATCTATGGGGAATAAAACCAGGAGAATCCTAGAACTGTAGAGAATAGAGATCCCACCCCTAAATGACTCATGAGCAAACTAACCCTGAGATCCAACACAAAAGCAAAATATTGAAAAACACCAAGACCATAATAAGGGAGATATACCTACTGGTTTTAAAGTGGATGCCAAAGAGGCAGGGACATGCAGGGACTTTATCTCAGACTGAAGTGATTCAGGAAGCCAATTTTCCAATCTCATCCTAATTTTGGGTGACAATGATACAAACATATGTACATATATACCTATACTTATATATATTGTGTAAAATACTATTCAGGCATTAAAAAAATGAAATCTGGTCATTTGTGACAATGTGGATGGACCTGGAGGGTATGATGCTAAGTGAAATAAGTCAGAGAAAGATAAATGTCATATATTTCACTTTTATATGTAACTTAAACAAAACAGAAATATACTCATGATAAAGAGATCAGAGGTTGCCAAAGGGAAAGGAGGATGGGCAACATGCAAAATAGGTAAAGGGAACTAAGAGGTACAAACTTCCAGTTATGAAACCAGGGATGTAATATACAGCATATGGGAATATAGCCAATAATACTGTAATAACTATATAGTGATAGATGATAACTAGACCTATCATGGTGATCATTTTGAAATGTATAAAAATATTAAATCACTATCTTATACATACATAACTAATATTTTATGTCAATTATAATTCAATCAAAAAAAGAATTTTTACTCCAAAAATATCCAGGATAAAGGATCTTTGAAAAGGAGGCAAAAAAAAAAAAAATTGCAATCAACTAGTTGAGAAATGCTTCCCGAAACTGAGGGAGATCCTGAGTAATGGAGATCCTGAAGGTGGTAAGCTAATGTGTAAGAGAAAGAAGGAATATGGGGTGCCTGGGGGCTCAGTTGGTTAAGCATCTAATTCTTGACTTCAGCTCAGGTCATGATCTCATGGTCATGAGATGAAGCCCAGCACATGAGATCATGACCCATGTCGAACTCTGTGCTTACAGCTCAGAGTCTGCTTAGGATTCTCTCTCTCCCTCTCTGCCCTTGCCTTGCTTGCATGTGATCTCTCTCTCATTCTCTCTCTCAAAATAAATATATTAAAAAGAGAGGAGGGGGAGGCACGTGTGTGGCTCAGTCACTTAAGCGTTCGACTTAAGCCCAGGTCATGACATTGAGTTTGAGCCCCACATCGGGCTTTGTGCTAACAGCTCAGAGCCTGGAGCCTGCTTCAGATTCTGTGTCTCCCTCTCTCTCTGCCCCTGCCCCATTCACACTCTGTCTCTCTCTCTCTCAAAAATAAAAACTAAATTAAATATTTAAATAAAGTTAAAAAGGTTAAGAAAATCAATAAATTTTGAAAGTTGGTAGTATATAAACCAAAGAAGGTAAGTCTCAAATGACTTCTTATTTCTGACTTGAGGGACTGGGTAGGTAGTAGTTCCACTTATTAAAACAGAATAAAGAGAAGAGGTTTGAATTTACAATAACTTTATTTTAATAGAATCTCATGTTTTATTTTGTCCTTCTTTTCCAACTGAATTTCCAATATTGTTTCTTTCACCGACTTGATTCAATAAAGTGTCCGCCAAATCTTTATACTAGGACTCCACAGGAAGCATCTCAAAATATGTAGGGTGAAATATCTGTGGATTGTTGTCAGCAAAAGGACTGTCCTACTTAACAAGAAAAAATAACTTGCTCTTACTTTTCCTTTTCCATAACATATATACTTAAGCATTCCTTGTGTGTAAGGATTCTAGGTAAAAATCCTTCAATCAAAATTACTTATTTCTCTGGCACTGTCATAAATTTGTAACTGTTTTGGCAGAATGCTGAATTTTCCAAGCAATAAAGCCAAAAGGTTACTAAACATGAAAATGCCAACTGTTTTTCTTCCTTTGTTGATTCTCCTTTTGAAACTAAACAGACAACCTATTCCCTGAAATCTTGTTGTTATCAGTCAGCTCCTTTCATGCCGTACTTCATACCATATGCTTCCCTAGTAAGTTTATTCAATCATTCCAAAGGGCAATATCTATTCCTTTTCCTTCTGCTCAAAATCTTTGCACTCTATAAATTTATATGATAATCCAAGAACTAGAAAAAATAGTCATCAAAAACGCTCTACACAGGAAACAGGATCATGGCAAGTGAATGAGAGTTATCTGTAATTGTACATTAAAACAATCAACCAGAGGAACAAAACTTGAAAGGAAAAGAGAAGAGGTTAGAAAAATATCTGCTAATGATACATCAGAATAAATTCCAATCAAGCCTGAAAATTATTTCAAATGGAAGACAATTAAAACTTCTCAAAATGAAGTAATAGATCAATAAATTTTAAACATGATATTGAACAAAAGAACAAGCACAAAAATTGACATACAGTGTAACTCTATTTACATAAATTTCAAAAAAAATATTGTCTAGGAATGCATCCACAGGTGGTTAAAGAAGAAAAGCAAGGGCAAGGTGATCACAAAAGTCAATATAGTGACATCCTTTAGCTAAAACAGAGGAAGTATCTGGGCAGAGTGCCTTCTTGAAAGCTATTGACATCCTAATTTTTGACCTAGGACATGAAATGGCTTTGTAACAATTCATTATATTATACTTTGATGTTTTTTGCATCTGTCCCTGTGAGTGTTATACTTCATAATAGGAAGATATTTTTTAATTAAGCAAATAAAAGAACACAGCATAGATATGTCCACTAAGGAATTTTTCTTTATAGGTATCATCAATCTATGAAAAGTTCTTATCTAGCAAGTTGGCTGAAGCAGTTTCAATGGAGTCATTCATAAAAAAATTAGATAAGGCCATGAGGGACAATATACAACAAAACATAATGAGCCAAAGACTTTTCCATTCTTCTGAAAAATATTTCTTATATGAACATTTTTTTACAAATAGGAAGCATGAGCTTGAAACTTTACAAGGTTGTATAATTCTTCAACAGTGAATATGTTGATCTGCTTAATTCTATTACCTCAGAATTACTAAATTTCAATGTCCTGACCAGAAATCCTCTGAGGGGTGCCTGAGTGGTTCACACAGGTGAACATCCAACTCTTGGTTTTGGTTCAGGTCATGATCTCCCAGTTCATGGGATCAAGCCCCTAGTTGAGCTCTGTCCTGATAGCGAAACCTGCTTGAGGTTCTTTCTCCCTCTCTCCTGGCCCCTCTCCCACTCACACTCATGGTCACTCTCTCTCTCTTTCTCTCTCTCTCTGAAAATAGATAAATAAACTTAAACTTAAAAAAAGGAAATTCCTCTGAAACAAAATAACTTTTGTTAATTTAACGTTAAAAGATATGTAAGATTTTACATATGTCCTATAAAATACTGTTATTGCAGGTTTAAGCTACAGTGAATATGGCTTTAGCATTTTCACTGTGCTCCTTATCATTCTATTTACAGTAATATGACCAACAAATCTAGAATTAATTCAGAAAGACTGAATTAATGGTACCAGAAAAATATCAACTGTTGCTATAATAAATAAAATTTAAAATAAATTTTGAAACATAAAGACTGAAAATAATTCTTAGAGAAAAACAAAAGCAAACACTTTTTAGATTGGCACTTTACCTTGCCCCTCCACCACCACCCTATGATTCCCTCAGTACCCATCAATCTAACCTAAATAGAATAGTTAGAAATAAACAAATAAATAAGCAAGAAGAAATGTGATTGGTATATGTCTTCAAAGCAAGACTCAGCACTCTTTCCTACTGTTTTCATGTCTTCCTACATATGCAATTATTTGCTAAGTACACATCAATCAATGAGATCATTTATCCCCAATATTCAGTAAACATGCTATATTTTAAGAATTAATATCTAGTTTTATATTTTTCAGGCAAAAAAATCAAGTTGTATTTGTCTATTTTAGATTATTCTCTAAAATTACAATCAGCATTATCTGATACAGTTTATAGAAATCATACCTAATAAAAAAATTAACTAAATCTTCAATCTTACAGCTTGCTAGTCATCAGACCATAGTCAATAAACCAAAGGGCTCATAGCTTCTTACTGAACACAAGCTTCTTCAGTGTTCACGCATATACGTTGCTGCCTACACTGTTTGGCTACAATTTGCAGCAGTCTTCCCCTATCCTGCATCTAGGCCACATATTAAGTGAAAAAAAAAAACAAACTTAAGAGCAGCAATATTTCCCCATACGTTCAGTGCCTTTCATAAACTAGTATACTCCCTGCTCCAGACCCACCAAATCCCAAAGACATTGAATAATTTCAGGTGAAATAAATGTCAAAGATAAAAGGAACATAGATTGTCTGGGCTAGAAGGCACTTTCAGATCATCAAATTCAATCATCCATCCAATGTACAATATTCCAGGCTTTGCTTCAATGGAACTTGCAGATTTTCTATTACTGAGCATATATATAATTACATATGTTGAGGAAATTTGTTTCCAAATGATCATTTTAGCATTGAAGAAGGGATGGCTGATAAGACTGGTCAGAACTGACATTCACTGACACTGACTGACATTCCTGACATTCATGTTTTACTGGTGAGCAGGGCTACTATGCCTAAAGGCAAGAAGTTGCCCCTCACTTCCTATCATTTTTCCTACTACCAGTGTCCAGCCCTGGTACCTGGTACTACCAGTGTACCAGGTTTACTGCCTATTTGCCTGTGACTAAATGATAAAGGGGGGTTAGACCCAAAACTTCTTTCCAATTCAATAGTTAGGGAATAGGAAGTCCCTCATAAGATTCCTGATCCAAGCCTTGCTCTCCAATCCAGTTTGTTTGAGATATTGGAAGAAAGTAATAAAAGCAATACGGTTCACATTTGTGTAGTAAGCCTTTTGTATATACACCAAAGTTAAAAAAAAGAAAAAAAAAGGAAAAAGGAGAGACAAGAGGTACCACAAATCCCTAGCATCCATGCTGTGATAGATATTATTCAAGGTGTCAATAATGGGATCATAATGCCCCTGCCCTCAAATAATGTACACAATACATGAGGTATAAAGCATAATAGCTGATATGTGAAAACTGTATTCTGGATACAGTAGTCAGCTTTCCTTGGAGGAGCCATTAAATTTTGATAAGAGAGAATATTTAATCCAAATCCTGAGAGATGTGTAAATACTCCATGTGAATGAGAAGAGAAAGGAAAATTCAGGTCAAAGAGACAGCATGAGCAAAGGCAAAGAAGCATAAACCAGAAGAGTGAAAATGTTTCTTTTTACCTTGATGTGCTACTGCATACTCTCACTGTGTGTGTATGTGTGAGAGAGAGAGAGAGAAAGGGAGAAAGTGTGTGTGAGCGGGCAAGGGGGAGAGGGAGAGAGAGAAGCTTGAGCAGGTTCTGTGTACTGCATGTAGCCCCATGCAAGGTTAGACCTCATAACCGGGAGATCATGACCTAAGCTGAAATCAAGAGTTGGGCACTTAACCAACTGAGCCACCGAGGCACCCTTGCACACTCACTTATGATATAAGAACTGAGGGCAAACTGATGGAATTCTGTTAACATAGCATACTATAAAGTTATGCACTTTGAGAGTGTAAAAACAACTAATATTTATCGGGTGGGGACAGTAAATAGGAAGAAGTTTAAATATGATAATTTTTCATATCAGGAGTAACACAGCAAACCATTTTCAGGCCATCGAAGGTCTTTTGAACTATTTCTGGAATGTCATACATGCTTGAACCACTCTTCCCATTACCCTTTTCCTCCATGCTCCCCATTTCTCGATGCATCCTTCAGTCACAATTTGGTAATTGTGAAGTCTTCTTGATTCCACATGTGGATCAAATGCCAAGAGCCACACAATACACTGCCTTCCTATCTAGGAATTTCCTCAAGCCAAAATGTATCACTCTGGTTTGGAACTGTCAGTTATCCACCTCTCCAATGAAGCTATAAGGTCCATGGGGACAGTGACCTTATCCTTCTTGTTGCACACCCAGGGATCAACCATAGCTTGGCCCACAGTAGGAACCTAAAATTATTTGTGGACTTAATGTTAATTGCTTAGTTAGATAATTAATGTTCCAAGAAGATACAGTCTTTAGGTAGAATATTTAATTATATTAATTAATATAAATACAAATACATACAAATTATATATGGTGTTCTTTCAATAGCCAGAAACTATAAAATCCCAAAAATAACTATTTACCAGAAATGATTTTGATATCAATGAAATGGACTGAAACAGAACCAAAATATGCATCTTAACAGATAAAAATACTCATTAATAGGAATTCTTCATAGCTTTGCATATTTGAAACCCAGTTGAAGCAGACCTGTAAGGTGTTCCAGATGTTCATAGATGGAGTCTACTCTGACTGGTCAGTGCTACTCGAGCACCTTTACCATCAACCGTCAAATATTTTTAGCATTACCCTTACACGGTGCATAAATGAAAAACACAGATGAGTATCTATCTTACAGAATGAGTTATGAGTAATGTTATAGAGTACTTCAAATTCCATCATTGATTTTAATTTCAGCACTTTTCAAAATGTAAGCTGTGACTCCTGGGAATTACAGAGACACAGTTTTGAGGTGGACAAGATCAGCTGCCTTTCTCCTACCCTCAGCCCCCTCTCACAGCAGCCCACTCACTTTGGGACCTCATCGTCCTGTCCCAATCATCTCCTTCCCAGAGGACTAAATAACAACATAGTCTCTCTTTCATTCTCTTCCTTATTAGATTAGGAAGCATCACCCTGAGCTGTACAGGTGGGAGTTATGTGCACATGTGTAACAAGAGTTCCTCGACTCCGCAAGGATAGTTACAATCTGGTAGAACTTTATAAAGCGCTCATTTAAACACTTCCAAATGCAAATAACTATTTTTTTAACTTTTTAATGTTTGTTTACTTTTAAGAGAGAGAGACAGATGGAGTGTGAGCAGGGGAGGGGCAGAGAGAGAGGGAGATACAGAATCTGAAGCAGGCTCCAGGCTCCAAGCTGTCAGCACAGTGCTCATCATGGGACTTTAGTCCACAAACTGTGAGATCATGACCTGAGCCTAAGTTGGATGCTTAACTGACTGAGCCATCCAGGTGCCCCTATAAATGCAAATAAATATTAACTAGCTATTAATTATCTGTCTTTATTGTGCTGAATAAGGCTGGCTATTCTCACTGTTGGAAATTGTGAAGACACATTTTCTCATTTTGTATCAATCTGTTCATCTAGCCTACAGAAATCAAATGGAATTAATAATTCTGTGTTATCTAAATTGGAAAGCCTTAATCTATTACATTTCCATACTTAAGACCACGGCCCTGGAGGGAAAGAACAAAAACAAAACAAAACTCGGTAAATACAAGCTGAAATGCTATTTATACATTCCATAACAGATAAAAGAAGTGTTCCCATTTGGAGTCCTAGAAAACTGTGAGCCCCCAAGAGTCTTTTCTTTACGGTGTGACAGAAAACAACCAGGGCAAGATCACTCTCATGTCAGCCGCTAAATCAGGCTTAAGTTTTTCTTGCTTCATTTTCTTCTTAATAACATCATCCAGTTATCTACATTTTTATCATATGTATTGAAGTAGACCTTTTTCTGTCTACCTAGTATGCTTTTCCTTTGGGGAATCACTTTCCCCATAGTAATCTTTGGTTCAATGATTCAAGTGAGACTGACCCAATTCTAGGAAGGAACATACTCCCAAGCCAGGCCAATGAAAAAGGCCCCTGGAACTTCTGTGAAAGCCTCCTGTAAAATCATTAACATAAGGACCACTCAGTCAGAGCTGCAGGCACTGGGTTTCTCACTATACAGAGAGTATGTGCCTAAGACTATGACTCACATGGGGAAACACAGATTGGAGAGACAGTGCAGACTGTGTTCAACAGATAGTCCGTGTGAACTAGTGTCAACTAGATAGAGATGTTTTTTAGAAAATATCTTGCAAGTGCCAGTTCAGAAGTTTTATGCTCTTGTTGGTATACAATTTTATATGTTTCAGAATTGGAAGATATCATATTAGCCATCCATAGTGACCATGTAAAAATGTAATGAGAAAAGGGAAAATAAATGCCTTTCTAAGAAAAGAGGGAAATGGGTTTATCCAAGAAATATAATTCCTACAAGTTTTTTTTTTCTGTGAATTAGCATTAGTGAAATCATGACTTGCTGTCATTCCCTTTCCTTCCTTACCAGCTGTGTTGCCATTCTACCCAGAAAACTCTTAGGGCTTCTTGGAGACAGTCTAAACTGGGATGATGCCAAATGTGTAAAACAGCGAGCAGTCTAGCAAATTTGGGAGGTAAGCAGCCTAGCAGAGAGCATAGCAAAGTGAAGAAACCAAGAAGTAAAGAAATTTCTTAAACAAGACTTTTACGAGAAAGCACAGAGCCCAGCACAAAATAGATATTCACCGTCCCATCTCTATTTTATTTAGTCAGTTTCTGAGGAATCATTCATTTACTGTGTAGATTTATTCTTCCCTGATTGCTAATATTTTATTGCCATTTCTGAAAGGACCCTATGAGCAGGAGGTCTTTGTCCATAAATTCTAGAGTAAATGCCAAAGAGTCTGTTAAGAAACAAGGTCACACACTTGGGATAGTAGAATTACCTGGGTGGTATATCTTCTGAGGCAGATCTGGGTCTGCCTTCTGTGACACTGTGCACTGTCTGCTGAATCACATACTATGAGTAAGGGGTGAGAAGACAGTCGATGAGGGCAGACAGAACACGTTGCATAGGTATAGAGGCCTTGGACTCTAGATAGGAAGATCAATCAGCACACCTAAATCTGTAGCAGGGACTCAGGTAAGAAGTGTTTATGAGCCCCGCTATAAAGTCTCCTGCATACCTCCACCACATACTAAAGGGCTTGTGGGAAGAAAAGAAGAAGCAATAATTCAGCAGCAAGCAAAAGCAAAGCAGACAGCTGGCGGAAAAAGAGAGAAAACCAGATCCATAAATTCACAATCCCTATTATGATCAAACTTAAGAAAACTCTAGGCTCCAAAAATTCTTGAACTTGTTGAATCTGAGTGTGATGAAACATGTTATTTCTACTGTTTGACCTTAGAACCTTGTCCCTTTTCTGGTTTGAACAACAGTGTCATTGAGCTGCCTGCCAAAGGCATGCACAATTAAATCATTCCTTAAGAGCCATTAGCATGGCAAAAACAATTGTTACCAAGGTTAATTTCTTTAGCAACCTTTAAATTTACTTTAGACATAAGTCACCAAGCATATGTCAATAATTATTTGATTTGTGGATGTTTCTGACAAAACAGAAAAAAGAACTGTCTTCCAAGATACACAATGATAAAGGAAATAACAGAGCAAAAGGATGACTGGAATATTCCTTCTCATCCTGAATAGCACAACTTAAAAGTCATCAATCCCATGGTCAAGAGACCATTGTCATAATTTCCATAAACTTTAAACTCCTCGATCATGAGATCACTCTTATTTGATGCGAAGAAATGAATACATAAAAGCAAACAAATATACCAGTGTCACAGGGTAAACTAATGAACAGAGACAGTTAAACAACATCACAGGTTTTCATTATGGGAAACCAAAATAATTAGCAGTTTTCACTGAAAACACTTCCTATTTCTCTTACAAATCATTAAACAGAGGCACTTTGGTCATGAAGTTACTGCACAGTTCTATTTTTCGTCCATAATGTTCTTTTTCATTTTGCTGTTTCAAAATAATGACTTAACAAGTCATTAACACTTTAAACCTCGCATAACTTTTTCAAAATTTACATTTAGTACAGGCACACTCATGTTTATAAAAAGAAAAAGAATCAAAATAAGGTAGAACAAAGACAAACTGCTGATGGAAAGTACGGGATGATGAGAAATATCGCCCTCCAAGGAACTTTGTTGGATTTTTAACCCAGCTTCTTTTAGGGCTGTCTCACCTTAAGATGCATTAACAGACTTTTGCAAATCTCTTGAACAGAAGCCACTTTATGTTACATGTTACACACTCTGACAGTATCTACATTTTCCTTTCTCTTTAGATGTCTATTTAAGTATGAACAAGTTATTAAAAGTTAAATTATAACTGCAAATTTCAGAATCACCAAGTCATAGCCTCTCAGCAATTACAAACAGGAGCTATGCCTATCTCTCATAATTTCAGAGATTAAGCAAAACTACTCATTCCATTTAAGAGGATCAAAAGCAGATCCATGATCTTATGGTAGAAATCTAGATTGATATTACCTTGAGAAATTTTACCTCTCTTAAGCAGTGCCACCGGATGAACACAACACCCCATGCTTAATTTCAATTGATGTGTGGTAACCATCATTGAGGCTATAGCACAAAATATAATACTTATAAATTACCAGCATATTAGATCTGTGGTCCCCCTTGCAGTATCTATTGAACAACAGCAAGTATGGACATTGATGGGGAAAGAACAAAAATAAAAACAAGAACTGGGGCGCCTGGGTGGCTTAGTCGGTTAAGCGTCCGACTTTCGCTTAGGTCATGATCTCACGGTTCGTGGGTTCGAGCCCCGCGTCGGGCTCTGTGCTGACTGCCAGCTCAGAGCCTGGAGCCTGTTTCAGCCTGTGACTCCCTCTCTCTCTGACCCTCCCCTGCTCACGCTGTCTCTCTCTCTCTCCTAAAAATAAATAAAACATTAAAAAAAAACTTTAAAAAAAAATAAAATAAAATAAAAACAAGAACAAAAAACACAAAAATAACAAAACCTCAGAAGTGAAATCAGTTTTGATTTCATACAAGCAGAATCTGCCCCCTCACTGTACCGCCATTGCCACTGCCCTACATCAGAATCCTCATTACACATAAACGACTTATACCAAAGGCTTCCAAACTGGCTTTCATTGCTTCTCTACATCCAGCCTTGCTCACTACCTCCACTCTCAATCCATTCTGCATACAATAGTCAATAATATTATAATAACATTATATGGTGACAGATGGTTGACTACACTTACTGTGGTTAAGCACTGAGGAATGTATAGAATTGTCAAATCATTATATTTTGTACACCTGAAACTAATATAAGATTATGCAAATTATACTTCAATTTAAAAAAATCAGGGGCACCTGGGTGGCTCAATCTGTTATGTGCCTGATTTCGGCTTAGGTCATGATGTTGCAGTTCTTGAGTTCTGGCCTTGCATCAGGCTCTCCACTGACAGTACACAACCTGCTTCAGATCTTCTCTCTCTCTCTCCTGCTCTCTCTCTCTGTCCCTCCCCTGCTTGTGCTTTCTGTCATTCTCTCTCTCTCAAAAATAAATAAACATTAAAATATTGTTTCTAAAAAAATCATTTTGAAAACAGATTGTCTTACCATTCTCCATTCCCTGAATCCTCTCTTTAGAAAGACAAGAAATGCCAGAGAGAGAGAGATGATAGATAGGTAGATAGACAGATAGATTATAAAATACAAAATAGAATGGTCAACTGCATAGGACTTCATGTTTTACATTCAGTCTTCCTTTTGGCTCCATCTTATTATTCAAACTTTATTTTACTTTTTTTTAAGTGTTTTTTTTTTTTTTTTTTTTTTGAGAGAAAGAAAGACAGAGCATAAGTGGGAAGGAGCAAAGAGAGAGGGAGACACAAAATCTGAAGCAGGCTCCAGGTCCTGAGCTGTCAGCACAGACCCCAATGCGGGGCTCGAACTCACAAACTGTGAGATCATGACCTGAGCCAAAGTCAGACACTCAACCAACTAAGCCACCTAGGTCCCTCTCAATCTTTTTTTCTACTCATACCAGATTTATGTTTTTATTGCTTACTTTGTTTCACTGTATATATTTTGCAATTTTCTTAGAATCCAACTGGGTACGAATTTATTAAATAATTATCCCATTAGGTCAAACTCCAAGCTACCCATTCTGTAAAGTTTTTTTATTTTCTTCCAGGGAGCTAGTCACACCCCTTTATGCTACTGCATCACATTGTTTCATAGCTGCCTCTATTCAAGCATTTACCCATAGTGTTGTAATTAATTGCTGGTTCCATTTTTAACATTTTAAAAGTTGTAATGCCTCTTACAACTTAAAAAATCAGTTATATACCTAATTACATATATAATTAATTAAATACCACATTATACTATATACCAATTACATATACCATATTATTTCAACTGGCATGACTAGGGTAATAGTCAGGTCTGACTCCAAAGCTTGTATCTTAACATTTGTGCAGTACTTTTCATGAGCAAAACCATCCATAATTTAATGGAGAAATTTCCAAGCTTCCAATGCCAAATAAGACTGGATATAAAAGGAAAAGTAATTAATAATTCATGCCCAATCACATTCCCAAAAGGATCCCAAGCAAACTGCAAGATGTCCTCAATCATAAGGGACACTACTGTTTCAATAATTTCTCTATAACCAAGAGAAAATTATCACATAAAATGATTGTTTTCAATTACAAGATACCTCACAAATTTTTAAAAGTTAAAAATATTGGGTTAGGGTATGTCTTAAAATTGAAGAAATACAGAAATCACTTTAATTACAAGTGTGTAGTAGGTCTGCAAAGAAGTCAGAGAGCTCTGAAGGCACTGATAAAGGAGGGTCAGGAGGGCATCACTGCAAATGTGACATCTAAGTAGAAATCTAAGTACCTGTGAGGGAAGAGAGGATTGGTGGTGTTGGCCACATGGAAATTTGTACCCTTGGCAGAGTCAACGACAGTTACACAAAAAGCACAAAGAGCAGCAGTTGTACCAAAGTGTCCAGATGAGGAGACCAAAGTAGAAAAATGTCAGCATACTTGTATCTGAGTACACTAACCCTTGAGGGAAACCTCAGTGCTATTTGAGCACTGACTTCACTCAGAGCTGTGGAAACGTGGTTAGTAATCTGGCTATTCGCATGAGATCACTTATATTCAAGGGCTGGTGCATCCTGGGACCTAGGGTTACACAAAGATGTCTTCATCCTCACCATTAAACACAGGACTAAAAGGAGATCACTCCAGGCTCTTAGCAGAGAATTTCAGTTTTTAAGATGATAAGATTTGGGTCTTGGACGGGAAAATATCACCTCAATGTCTAATAGGTAGAAATTTTAACTTTGGAAAGTTCATTAGGTTAGACACGCCCATTTTAAATTGCATTATTTTGTAGCTACAAGAAATCAGCCAAAATTGCTTTACGCATGTCCAGCTTTGTTTGAAATCCTTTTATACAAACTTTTACTGTTTTTCCTGAAACATAATAGCTTTCCCCAAACTACAGATGATCAAGTCCAAAAAAATTCCTGTGACATAAATTACAGACAATAAACTAAAGCCACAGGTAAAGAACAAGCTTAGGAAAACAATATCATAGCTAAATCTATCAGAAGCCTCTCCACACCCCCCCCACAAAAAAAACCTTATATCTGTAAAACAAAATTACAAAAACAGCATAACCACGATGTTCATACATCTGAATTAAAAGGATAGGTATTGTGCTTTGCATGCTGTAAGTTTTCAGAATCTTCTTTTCCCCATCTCTTTTCTCCAGTATTAATGACATGCTTATAAATTAACTTAGCTTTGCTGCAGATAACATGAATGCTTTGAAGAATCCTTTTTCTATGTCTGCGACTACATCTAAATGACCATGGTCCTTTCAATTCTATGATTCAGAACTGACTCCCATACCCCCACCATTCTGGTCTCTCCAGGCTCCCAAGCCTCAGGAAGTTACCTCACTGAAGCCTCCACCAAGTAGCCTCCCTTCCTCCTAGAGGCTACAGGGGAGTTTTCTAAAGCCAAGTATTTCTACTATATATTCTTCATTGTCTTTCTCAGTTGTTATAAAAATGTCTGCTCCTTCTCTGTCATTAGCTTTACATCGCTTTTTAATATCTCCAACTGCAAGTTGCCTTTTATCTAGTTATCCCTAAAATTATTGCTCATAATTCACATACAATGAAGTCCCAAATCTTTTAGTTGCCAGAAGGAGCTATAATGTAACTTCAACTGGTCTCAGATTTTTATATTAGGATCTCATTTGAGGAGATATTGTTGTATTTTAGTCTTGCTATATGCTTACTATGCAAGTATTAAATATATGTCAAATAAACATTCTTGGCAAAATTCTTTCTAAACATCCCCATTGTTGGCTTTTTCTGTTTTCATTAGTAAAAGAAATAGATGTCACAGGCTCTGAGATAGAAAATTAAGAAACCCTAGGAGACAAAATTATGGTAATATAAAAGAAAAAGTTATCATTAGATGTAGGGGCCCAGACTTCAAGTCAATAGTAGATCTGTTTATCTACTTACAAACTAATTCCAAAAAAATTTAAGTACTTAATAACATTTATTCAACCTCATCACTGAAAATAAAAATCAATACTATAAAACCAACCTTGATAAAATTTTCAAAATTTTACAAAATATTTCATAAATGTATCTGGACTTTAAAAAGTTCTTAGAGGGGTACCTGGGTGGCTCAGTCTATTAAGCATCCAACTTCAGCTCAGGTCATGATCTGCTCATGAGTTCAAACCCTGCATTGCGCTCTCTGCTGTCAGCATAGAGCCTGCTTGGGATTCTCTGCCCCTCCCCTCATTCTCTCTATTAAAAATAAATAAACTTTTAAAAAAATTTAAATAATAAATGGTTCTTAGATGTTATCTTTAAAACTCTTGACAGATTTATTTTTTTTTCAGTCTTGACAAGTAGTCCATAAAATTTAAGAAGTTATTTACAAATGTAGAAAATAAACTTCATTTCTGTTGACTTACATGATGATGTCTAATATAATTTGTATATAAAATATTTTTCATCATTTCACAATAAATATGAAGACATGTAAAAAGCAGTAGGAAGCTTGAAGGCAAACAAAGCTGTAGAAATTAATTCCAAATATGTTCTAATAACAGACATTAGAAAAAGAAAATGAAAATTTTAACTTGAAATGTCAAGAGTTCACAGTAACTCTACTAAACTTAAATTCTCTGCATATCTAAAACTATAACCTATTTCACACCTCTTACCAATTAAAAAAGCAAAAAACAAAAACACTTTATGCTTATTTTAAAGACTCCTTTTTCCAAACTAGTTTAGGAAATGAAGATACTGTGTATGCTTCAAATAATCTAAATCAGAATTACTAAGTTAGTCCTCTCTGAAAATAAATCTCTTTGTCTAGTTATCAAAATTATTTGTTTTTAATTTGGGATCATACTTCCTAGAGAAACTAAAGAACATTCATCCAATTCCTTTACACTCTTATTAGGAATTCTGCTTTGAAAAAAAGAGTGAAGGGGTATCTGGGTGATTCAGTCAGTTAAGCATCTTACTTCGACTCAGGTCATGATCTCATGGTTCATGGGTTCAAGCCCCACATCCGGCTCTGCACTGACAATATAAAGCCTGCTTGGGATTCTTTCTCTCCCATTCTCTCTGCCCCTTCCCCACTCTCTCTCTCAATGTAAATAAATAAACTTTTAAAAAATTAATTGTGAATATAGAGACAAACAGTTATCAGAGGAAGGATGGGTGGGGGATTAATGGGGGTTAAGTGGAGTACTTATCATGACAAGCACTGAGTAATGCAAAGAATTGTTGATTCACCATACTGTACACCTGAAATCAATATAACACTGTATTTTAGCTATGCTGGAATTCAAGTTAATTGATTAATTAAATATCAACCACTCAGGAAAAAATAATAACGGTGAAAATGTAACACCATAAAAAAAAAAATGAGGAGGGGTGCTTGGGTGGCTCAGTCGGTTGAGCCTCTGACTTCAGCTCATGATCTCATAGTTCATGAGTTCAAGCCCTGCACTGGGCTCTGTGCTGACAGCTCAGAGCCTGGATCCTGTTTCAGATTCCGTATCTCCCGATCTCTCTGCCCCTCCCCCATTCGTATTCTGTTTCTCTCTCTCTCTCTCTCTCAAAAATAAATACGGAAAAAAAAAATGAGGAAACAAATCAAAGAGAAAAGTGATACTTCCACTAATAAAAAGTTATCTTTTTGTACCTCTATTTAAGACTGTTTATTTGGCTGGGTTTTGTTTGTTTCTTTACTTTTTAGGAAATGTAGAAAACCACCAGACCAAGTTCTAGAATGTCTCCTACCCACACACCCATACAAATTTGAGAAACAAGCTTTAAGAGATTTCCTGGGCCTATTTATATAGATTATTACACTTCTCCCTAATACTCTTTCAACAGAAAACTTTAAAAATACAACACTTTTAAAACTAGCTACCTCCTTCTTGTGAATTCTTGTCTTAGACTTTTCTGATTGCCCTGCTTCTGGGCTAGCCCACAGCCCTCAGGGCCTATAGGGACTACCCACACTTTTCCCCAGCTCCTTCCCCATAGAGTCAGGTGTTTCTCAAAACTCTCCCACTCCACTCCAGTCCCCAGTTTAATACCACTGCCAGATGTCAGCTACCACTTTTCTATACAGCTAATTGCCAAATATGTGTCTTTAGCTTATGATCTCTACTGAACATAAGTTGTCTTTCTGTCTACCTTGTAAAGTTTCCTGCCTCAGTGTTACCCTCTCACCTGAAGACCAATAAATGATCAGTTTCCCCTTAAAATTGTCTTCTCCTTCTGACTTCTCTTTTTCTGCTCATAATAGTTCATTTCTCATTTATTTTCCCCATTAGGGCCCCAACTAAACTTCATTCTCCTTTGCCTGTATCGTCTCTGCCACCTCCTCGATTCCAGCTGTCATCTTTCAGTCCTTCCTTCAAGAGTACTCATATGAGGGCACTTGGATGGTTCAATCGATTAAGTGTGGGACCCTTGGCTTCAGCTCAGATCATGATCTCACAGTTCGTGATATCACAGTTTGTGAGATCGAGTCCCACATGGAGCCCCTCATGGTACTATCAGCATGGAGACTGCTTGAGATTCTCTTTCTCTGCCCCACCCCAACTTGTGCACATTCTCTCTCTCTCTCTCTCAAAAATAAAGAAAACAAACTTAAAAAAAAAAAAATGGAGGAGGAGGGGTGCCTGGGTGGCTCAACTGGTTATGTGTCAACTCTTAACTTCAACTCAGAACATGATCTCATGATTTGTGAGTTCAAGCCCACATAGGGCTCTGCACTGAGTGTGGAGCCTGCTTAGGATTCTGTCTCTCTCTCTCTCTCTCTCTGTGTCCCTCCCCTGCATGTTCTTTCTCTCTCAAAATAAATAAATTTTAAAAATAAAGGAAGAGTTCTCACATCTATACCCCTGTTTTCATTTCCATAACTACTATGTCTATTGGGCTCTCATCATCAATACCTAAACTTCTTCAATAACCTCCAACTTGATCTCTCTCTCTCTCTCTCTCTCTCTCTCTCTCTCTCTCTCTGTAGAGAGAAGTTGAAGGGCAGAGGGAAAGAGAGAGAATCTTATGCAGGTTCTACACTCACTGAAGAGCCCAACATGGAGCTCAATCTCACAACCATGAGATCATAACCTGAGCTGAAATCAAGACTTGGCCACTCAATTGACTGAGTCACCCAGGTTCTCTCTCTTATATTAGTTTCTCACACAGTCATCAATCCTACTCTCCACTATAAAATAAACCTCACTAACATGTTACAATGGTTTCACTCTTTAGTCAGATTTCTAAGCTTCCCCTCCCAATACTTTCCAACAGGAAAAAGCACCTACTTCATCTCTATTGTCAAATCCCCAAAGTACTAATCCATCCTATTTGTTCCCTTTTGAAAGCCATTCCCACGCTATTCCCAACTCTGCTATTCATCTACCTATGGACCTCCATTATAAATCACTTTTCTTCTTCAGACTTTGGGTTCTCACCTAAAAAAAAAAAAAAAAAAACAAAGAGGGAAGGACTAAAAAAGATCTCAGCTTTAAAGACGCAATGACTGAACTGCCTTATAATACTCTAATTTTAGTGTGAATTGAACCTTTATGATAAACCTTATTTCCAGAAGCTGACTATAAGTTCTTTAGAGAGAAAGAACTTTTCCTGCTTTTTGGTGCCACAGTGCCTAATATCATATTTTGCATTCTGTAGGCCCCTGAGAAATATTTTGATAACTGCTGAGGAAGAAACTTGTTGAAGGTGGCATGCTTTCTTTTTTTTTTTTTTTTTTTAATGTTTTATTTATTTCTAGGAGAGAGAGAGAGACAGGTGAGCAGGGGAGGGTCAGAGAGAGAGGGAGTCACAGACTGAAACAGGCCCCAGGCTCTGAGCTGGCAGTCAGCACAGAGCCTGACGCAGGGCTCTAACCCACGAACCGCGAGATCATGACCCAAGTGAAAGTCACGCTTAACCGACTAAGCCACCCAGGCGCCCCAGGTGGCATGCTTTCTGAATTAAAAGAGCCCAAACTAGAACTCAAAGCCTTTGATGTCCACCTCTGAGTTTAATGCTCGAAGTATGCTAATCCATCAAGGAACAATTCTTTTCACAGTCTTCTGTAAAAGCAACTATAAGTAACTAAAATCAGTATTAGAATTAAGACTTAGACTCTAGGACTCCATAGTAGGAAGACTGAATTTTAAGGTGATTTTGTGTCACTTAACAGCCATATAAATTTACTGCTGATGTGATCCTCATACCTGAAAAATAGGGACTGAAAACTATCTGCCAAGCTTATTAAGAAAAAGTAACCTGTAAATGATACAATATTGGAAAATGCAAGGTTATTATGATTGTCTAATAAATCCAAAAGGCATCCTGAACCTACTCTCAGCTCTACAAAGACTAAACTCAACCACCTAGCCCTTCTGCTAGCAAAGGCAGTTGGGTTGTGCTCATTCATCATCAGTGAAATCACTTAAAGATACACATTTCTAAACAAAAAATCTTTGTTCTACAGAAGGAAGAACAGGTACAATCTTCCAAATGGAGAAGCTTTTCTATGAGAACAGGATCAAAAGATCATACATTAAGACAGTAAAATCTGAATTTTCGCACTCTTCTGAAATATAGACACTAACATTTTTTGTGCTTTTTAATTTTTGCCAAGGCAACCAAATCATTGATTTTGGAAAGACAACTGTATGACATGGTTAAAAAAATCAATTTGTTCAAAGCGACTATTTATTTTTTTCCCTCAAAGGAATTACATGCATGGGTTATTTCATGACACGTAAGAAAACATCTTTCATTTTTATGATGTATATGGCACCACTTGTGACTTTGGTGCTCATGTCTTAAAGACTATAACTTGCTCATAAAAATAAATCAGATGTTTCAGCAGAGCCATGTAATGCTGCTGCCGTCTGCTTACCCCCTGTACCTAATGAGGCATGAGACAGGTTCTGAGAACAATCAAGTTGTTTACTTTCCTCTGGCCAATAAAGAACAACAGAAAAGTATTAGAGTCTGTATTCATCTAGATCATAGAAAAAATGGACATGGGAGGAAACAAAAGGTCTTCAATATTAAAATGCTGGAAAGTGGCTTCTATAACAAGACAAAAGTAAGCGATGATGAACAAAAAGGAATTAGGGCAATCTATCAATAGCAGCAAGACAAAGAGGAGAATATGTGCCAGCAGCAGCCAAAGACGCTGTCCTCATCTCTCTGGGATCCACTTAGTCATCAAAATGGACCTATTTTGCGAACATAGGATGAAGAACAGCCCTAAGAAAGAAAAGTATTAATTGCCATTTAACAGAGGGCACACAAAAAAGGAGAGAAATCTTGTTAGGCAAAGAACTCTAGCTCTGGAAATGTCTTCTTAAAAATTAAAACACTCAAGACTTGGTTTTGTAAGGAAAATAAATGTTAACTCTGGACTGAGCAACATTTTTATTGTGTTGTTATTTAAAATACACTGATAATTTAGAAAATATTTAAGAGGAATAGGAAGTTGCTCTGGTAAAACTTTCACATATTTTTATTGAGAAACATCACTGATGAGCAAACTACATGATAATGCAGACCCCACCCGGTCCAGGTCTGCAGCAGCAGCAGTAACCAGTAACGCAGTGACGGAAGAGCAAAGGAGCAGGAGCTGGTGCAATGGCTGACAGTCTAAGCCCACTCACAAAAGCACACACTGACCATCTCACAATTCTGGATCCTGTTTTGTGGCAAAGGAGAAAAGTCAGGTGGGTGAGGCCATGCAGCTTCACAAACATTTGACTCATTCACAAGAGTCTGATTATAGTTGGAGCTCTGCTAGCAGAAGAAATAAGCTTACACGGTGTCTGAGCTCCTCTCGAGCACACAGATGCAATACATCCCTGTATTTACCTCTCATGTGCTTTTTTTAAACAGCTCCTGTCACTTCTCCAGTCTTTTTCCTAAGAGAGTTCACAAAAATCTCTCAGAGCACCACCCTGGTTACTTTTACTCCTCTGGTGAAGTTTGACCCACTGAAATATTACTGTGGTTAAGTTTGGTAGATACTGCCACACATTCGTCCAAACTGGTAGTACCAGTTTAACTCCCACCAGTACTACATGAGAGCTTCAGTGACTTCGCATCCTTGTTAAAAGCACTGTCTTCATAATTTTAGGCATTCTGTTATCTGTGCAGTGGCATCTTCCTGTGCTGTGTCATCTCACTGGTGACTGGGGGTGTTCAGCACCTGTCTGTAGGTTTATTGGCCTTTTGTACATCCATTTTTGTGAAATGCTCATTCAACTCTTTCCCTACTTTTTATTGAACTGTTTGGTTTTTTTTAACTGCTTGTCTTTACTTATAGATTTCTAGGAGTTATTTACATAGTCTAGATACAAGTCTTATGTTGTATCTTACAAATATCTTCTCTCAGTCTAAGACTTGCCTTTTTACTATCTTAACAGCGTCTTTCAGTAAACAGAAGTTCTTGATATTGATGAAATCGGATTTATCAGCTATTCCTTTTATGAATTAGGTTTTTTATATCCTGTTTAAGAAGTGTTTGTCTACCTCTAGGTCATGAATATATTCTCTATATTTTCTTCTAGAAGCTTTACTTTCTTCTTTTTAGATTAGTTCTATCATCCAATTTGAACATAATTTGTGTATAGTGTGAGCTAGAGAACAAGACTCATTTTTTTTGCCCTATACAAATATCCAATTGATTCAGCATCATTTATTGAAAAGACTTTCTTTTTCCCACTGAATTTCAGTGATGTGCTCACCATAAATTAGGTAAGCATATGTACGTGTATCTGTTTCTTGGACTCTCTTTGGTTCCATTGGTGCTCCTTGAAGAAATTCCAAAATTGGTATAAATTAAGAAGCAGAATCTGTTTGGCAATACCAACTAAGGATAAATTTGTCATATAACCTAGCTGTTCACTCCTTTTATAAAATGAGCACACATGTCCCTCCAAAAAGAACAAAAATGTTCCTTATACCTTTATTCATAATGGTCAAAAACCAGAACATATCCAAATATCTATTCTAGTAAAATGGGCAAATGAACTGTGCTATATTTATACGGCGAATAGCAGTTTACAAAGCTACACAGCAGAAGCGTAAACAAACTATTGCTATCATGGGAATGTGGAAAACCTTACAGACATATAATGAATAAAACAACCCAGAAACAACAGAACATATGCAATTCCTTTAGATGAAGTTCAAAAATGGGCAAAAGTAACCTATGATAATAAAGTCAGAATAGTGATTACTTTGGGCAAACAAGAGGGTATAGACAGGGAAGGAGCACGAGAGAGCTTTTTAAGGATCTGGAAATATTCTGTCTTGATTTGATGGTTACATGGGACTACAGATGGAGAAAAATTCATCAAGATGTAAATTTAAAATCTGAGCATTTTACTGTACGTTACTGTATTAATTTCTATCACTACTCTAACAATCCCAAGTTTAAAACATTAAAACAATACAAATTTATTATCTCACAGTTCCATAGGTAAGAAGTCCAAATTGGCCCAACTGGTTTCTCTGTTCCAGGTTTCATAGGACCAAAATCAAAATGTTGACAAACTAGGCTCTTATCAAGAAGGTCTAGGAAGAATCCTCTTCCAGGTTCATTTAGGTTGATGGTAGAATCCAGTTCCTTGCTATTTTAGGACTGAAATCTCCATTTCTTTGCGGGCTCTCAGCTAGGGCCTATCCTTAACTCTGGGGGCTCCTTCCATCTTTGCACAGGGGCCCCTGCATCTCAGAGCCAGGGACAGTATATCAAATTCTTCTCATGCTTGGAATCTCTCTGACTTCACCCTCTATAGCCTCTCGTCTGTTTTCCTCTTCTGCCACATGTCTCTCACGGACTTCGCTACCTTCTTTTTTTGCTTTAAAGGGCTCATGTTATTACATTGGGTTTACCTGGATAATCCAATAAAATCTCCTTATTTTAAGATCCATAACCTTAATTACATTTGCAAAGTCCTTTATAACCTGTAACTAACACATTAAACAGGATCTGGGGATTAAAGTGAGGATATCTTTGGAGAAAAGGGCTTATTTGAACAACCACAGTTATCTCCAATAATTTTTTAATACAGTAACAAGAAAAGAAGGTCGCTTTACTAAAGAAACTAGGAGTGAGTCTATACAGATAATCTTTAGCCTAGACTTCTTTCCCACTTGATCTTATTCCAAACAAGTCCTTGACTCACTTCATGTTTGTGGTCTCCAGAAAGTCGAAGATTCATACATAACCTACTCCTCCTTATTTCATCTGTATGATCATGTATATTACTGATCAATGCATATGCTTCTAAATCCACTGAGTTATTGCATTCCAATGCTAACACGGCATAAAGAAATATTTCTCACATATAAAATCATATTTGTTTTATCTATCAAACCCTTCAACCACTTTTTTTTTTTTTTTTAGTATACTCTACCCCCAACCTGGGGCTCAAACTTACAACCCCAAGATCAAGAGTCACATGCTCTACAGACTGATCTAGCCAGGTACCCCCTAAATACATTTTCTATGGTTAGTCATTGACTTAATTCATTACATTTCCCTCTAGTCAATTCTACTGGTTAAATGGCACATCCTTAAACATTAAGAACAATGTTTCACTATTGCCTAGGCACTGGGTCAAACACAGATTACCCAGCTATGCTTTCAAAGAGCAAACATATTTAAGAAGTTACTTGCAATATTGGTTTACTCCCTACAGTTTAGTTAAAAACTCATCCTTACAACTATTATTTTTACTTGAAGATTTATGGAGGAAAAAAAATTCACCCAAACTACTTGGTAATTTATGCAGATGTGCTGTCAAAATCTGATGTACTTTCAACTTCCAAAGCACGTATGCTCTTGTGATGTTTTCCACATAATCCAGCATCAAATAAAGACGTCAGTAATTTTGACTTGATTGCACTATAATTATTCAAATATCCTTAATGTTATTCTCTGGCCTAATTTCCATATTCGTTGTTATCATTAAAAATGATTATTATGGATAATGTACCTAAAGTACTTCCATTAATTGGAAAATGCAATTCTTGAACAATAATAGTCATAACAAAAACAACTCAATTTAAAGGCCACGATGGCAATGTAGCTGTGCTTATTATCAACATAAATCATGATTGAGTGCCATAATCTCAGCGCTTCGTGGTCCCCTTCCATCTTGGCATGATCACTACACAACGGATATAACCACAGATTGGCCAGTGACCATGTCAATACACCAAGTCATCCTTCCCGACACCTCACAAGGAAGGCAAACTCTCCAGTGGAGATCAATGTCTTAAAAACACCCACTTCTACAGAAGCAGGGATTTGCTTACTGCAGCTGCTGGGCAGGACTCTGCACCTCATCAATCAAGGAAGAGTCGCAACATTTCCTGCCCTCTGCAGGAAACAGAATCTCTAGCTGAGACTTATCAGCAGGAATTCTAGCAGTTCCGCCAGCTAAGACAAGAATTCAGGGTCAAGGAGAAAAGGGAAAGGTGAAAAGGAAGGCAGGAGAGGAGACAGGAGTGCAGATAAGGAATTAAAGACTGTTTCTCCTAGGCCTCTTTGCAGCACAGCAGATCTGAGCAGGAAGCTTCTCTGGGGATTGGAGCATCTTGGAATGTTAGGCATAAAAAACACTTCGGAACAATAGTGTACCTTATAGGAAAAGAAATTTTAAATGAGAAGCAGTATAAAAATTCTTCAAATGGGAAACATTTGATTAACTTTGATTTTCACTAAGAGGTCATGTATTTCTCTGTACATAAAAGCAGCCAAAACGAGAATGAAGAATCTATTGTTATACAATTGGAATGTATCTAGTTAAAGATGATCAAACTGCTTTTGTTCAATTCTAACTTAAATTTTAGGGCAATTAAACAATTGAATTAAATCATTAGCAAACTTCTGAAAGCCTGGCGAATATTGTGACAGTACCCAAACTCTAAGAAAGCAGAAAGGTAATAATGCCTGTCTTTCAAAGTGAAAAAAAGCCAGTAAAAAATGATCATATGGTCCTAGGAGAAGTTTAGAATTGTTAGTCCACCAGCTTATTAAATTTAAATTTTTATTGTCCCATTCTTCTTCTATGAAAAGAATTATTTTCCAAAAAAAATAAACATTTTACATTACTTAAAAAAGAAAAAAATAAGTTCTATAAAAACCTATCAAGAGGGCCAAACGATATGGTGAAACAAGAAATTGTGGCAAAACTCTGATCCCCAGGTCTGCCCAGTGATTAAAGAAAAGATAACACTAGAACTAGCTCAGGATAAATGATAATAATATGCTATACACTTCGAGCTCTGTACAAGAAGGCAATTTCAGATCCAGGTAGGAAGAATTAAATATTATTTTTTTAAAAGGGAGGTGTGTGTGAATTACAGTAGAAGAATTAAAAAATAATCTTAACTCGAATCACTCAAATGTAATATGCAATTCTACCTGTCAGTGAAATCTGAGTCAGTACTACTCTATTGTACCCAGTGGTCATAACATGCTCTTCTACAACACACAACAACCCCCAGGTATTGAATATACCCGACACAATGACTTCACAACCCATATATCACAAAGGGAAAAATATGTCCTATAGCTATGAGACAATGCACAAATACGTCAAAAAATCCTCCAGAACCTAACCGCCCCATCAGGGAGGTAGGATTTACAGCAAGGAGCACCTGCTCCCCTCTCCCTAGCATTACTAAAATGAAAAAGCAGGAAAAAAAAAGACAGAGTAACAGAAAGGTAGAAGAAGAGAGAAAATAACCAAAGAACAGAAAAGCTTCCAAGGTTATAATGAAAGGAGTTTTCTTCACTTGGTTAATAAAAAAGAATACCTTGCCAAGTCTCCAGTGTTCATTTTATCATTTAATTTCACACAAAGCAGACCTTAACTTTGCATAAATTCCATAATTTCTAGCCTACAGCTGCAAAAAATAGGACCCCCTGCCAAACATCAGCCCAGAAAAGTCGGATTTGCCTGAGTGTCAGCATGAACAACACAGTTAAAGGTTAATATTTAATCTGGCCTCTTCTCTGATCCCTAAAATCATGTGGATAAGGTGAAGTTACTTTGAAATTGCTGAAAGCAAGATTTCATTCACCATGAAACAGAAGTTATGTTGGAAGAAGGGGAAATGAGGAAGCCATGAAAAATTTGTTGAAGGCTGAATAAATTTTTTGTACTAGCAACATATTAAAAGGCAAACTGACTTTAGAGCATAAAGAATCTACTTTAATCTTGTCTTTTCATAGGAACAAACCCTTTAGAGATTTTACTTCTTGGGTGTTTATGCTGAGCTACCCAGAACCAACCAAAGAAAAAGGGAAGGCCAGTTAACAGACAAGAAGTCAGGGAGGTGTCATGACAGTTAATTTCAACTTCAAATGTTTGATTCGCTGTAAGGGTCTATGTTTGTCAACCTCGTAAATATTTACACATACTAATCCATTTCTTCATAGCATCTGTTCCCTAGTCCATTCTGCAACTTTCTCTGGGTCTCCTTACCTGGAGTCGTTTCCTCACTTCCGTTCTGGAGGGTTTCAATGCCTGGTTGTCAGTCTTACATTTGGTCACAAAACTACACAGTAGTTAAATCTGTTCGCGACAACTGTATGCACTGGGACCACTGGCCCCTTTAACTGGGCATTATACCCCGGTGTCTGCACAAAACATGTGCAATGCACACTAGAGCATGAAGATGGTGCGGCCAGAGTGACGTCATCGACGTGGCCGCATAGAGCGCTCTAACTTCGGTCCCCCGCAGGAGAGGACCACTTGGCAACTATCCACAGATCAGGCACCACTGTGGAAATCCTAGAAGCCACAGGCCAGGCTGAAGCGAGGCCCTGCACCGTAGGGACGAAGAAGGCCCGCGTCAGAAGGCTAAGAGGAGCGGCTGCCCCCTGCCGGCCTCGCCCCACGCGGACGCCGAGCTGAACCAAGAGGGCTGCCCTGGGCCTGCGGTTTCTCCAGCGGGAAAGAGAAAGCCCAGTGACGGCAGCCAGCTCTCCCAGAGTTGTGGGGCATTTCCCAGGACTTCCAGTTGAGTGTCACCTCACAGGAATCACGGAGGAAATGTGTGGCGGCGGACCACTGATGATCAAACAGAAATGTAGAAAGGGATAGGATTTAACAGGATCCGACGTTCGGCCGTGGGCGGACCGCGTCCCTTCTCACTGCGGCGACCATGCGCAGTTGCCCGCGAGTGGCTCAGCCCGTGTGCAGGGCGGTGGCGGTGGACCAGTCTGGATAGGGAGCTTGGCAGGCAGTTCGGCCGGGTGCAGGTCACCAGCCACTAAGCCGTGCCTGCGGGGAGCGGGTTCTAGGCCCCGCCTGGGCAAGCCACCAAATGTGTAGCTCCACCTTCCGCTGCATAGGGCCTGCGGTCCCACCCACCAGGAAGTCTGGCCACAAAATACAGGCACCTGTGTAGCGTCCTACAGCTGCGCTTGCAGCGACCGCCAGGAGCCCAAGCAGCGGATGTGTCCATCCGCAGAGCCGAGCCACAGGACCTGTCTGGCCAGGGGGCCGGTGGGCAGTTCGGCCTGATTCAGGTCACCAGCCAGTGTAGAGCCCGCTTTATGACCCCGAAAAGGCAGGAAATCAAATTTGCAGCCTGCCTAACTGCTGAGTATAGGGTTCAGTCTTGTGAGAGGAGACAAGGAAGCCTAATCAGAGAATGCCTGGCTTCCTGGGGCTTAGTCTATGGCCCTGGCCAGCAGGCGAACCCAGCCTAATCCTGGAGCAAGTGCTGAACGCAGCCTACATCCTCTCCCGAGCAGGAAGCTTGGCCAGTGACCGCGTCTAATCATGAAGCATATCTGCAGTCCCACCGGACAAAGGAGCCAGACAACCCTACCTGACTTCAGTCCCTAGACCCACCAGACTGCGGAATCTAGCTGGAAGGCCCTCCAGACCAAAGTGCCTGGCCAAAGACCTTGCCCAGCAAGGCAGCACAGTCAGCAGTCTACCTGTTTGTGAAGCCCAGCCTGCAGCCCTCCCCAGCATCAGGGCACAGTATGCATCCCCACCTGATCCCAGAGCAGAGCCCGACTGCCTTGAACAACCTGGGAGCAGGCCCCATTAGCCTGAATAGAGAGTCCGTCCCCTGGCACCATCTAGTTGAGGATCACAACCTGCGACTGCTGAGCAAGAAGGATTGCAGAGCCCTATAGCCCTGCTCAGTTGAGAAATCTCACCAGTGCCAGTGGTGCCAAGAAACAAAGCCAGAAGCTAGCTCTGCCAGACTAGACATGATTGCAGAGCCCGTCTAGTGGCCCCAACTGACCACCAGGCATAGCCAGTAGCCTATCCAAGTAGGGAACCCATGCAGCAACCCTACCTAAAGGCTGAGCCCAACCAGTGGTACCCCCTGACCTCAGAGCATGGACAGTGGCCATGCCCAATAGAGACCCAGATAGGAAGACTGATCTGCCCAAGAACACTAATAACTGACCCATCTAGAACCCCAAGCAGGGCTAATTGGTTCTGCCAGAGCAAATCTATAAAGTCTGGAAGAGGAGACCCTACTCAAATGCACAGATACATACCAATACAATTTGACAAAATTTTGATAAAATTTAACATCCATTTATGATTTTAAAAAGCCTCTTTGGTGGCTCAGTGAGTCTGACTCTTAATTCAGCTCAAATCATGATCTCACGGTTGGTGAAATCGAGCCCCATGTCAGTCTCTTCACCAACAACAGGAACCTGCTTGGGATTCTCTCTCCCTCTGTCTCTACCTCCTCCCACTTTCTCTTCCACCCTCTTTCTCTCTCTCCCTCAAAATAAATACACATTAAAAAAAAAAAACTTTTTAAAACTCCCAACAAATTGAGTATAAAAGGAACGTACCTCAATCTAATAAAGCCACATATGACAAGCCCACAACTAACATTATACTCAATGGTGAAAAGTCGAAACTTTTCCCTCTGAGATCAGGAACAAGACAAGGGGCCCACTTTCACTATTCCTATTCAACAGAGTACAGGAAATTCTAGTCAGAGCAATTAGGAAAGAAGAAGAAAGAAATGGCATCTGAATCAGAAAGAAAGAAAATTTTCTCTGCAGATGATATCATCTAATATTTAGAAATTATAAAGACACCACTAAAAAAACTGTTAGAACTATTCAATAAATGCAATAAAGTTGCAGGATACAAAATCAGCATACAAAACTCAGTGTGTTCCTATATATAACAGCAAATTACCTCCCCAAAATAATAATTATAAGGAAAACAATCCCACTTACAATATGTGTTTGCAGTAAAAAATAATAAGATACTTAAAAATAAATTTAACCAAGAAGGTGAAATATCTGTACATTGAAAACTATAAGATTGATGAAAGATGGGGCACCTGGGTAACTCAGTCTGTTAAGCATCTAACTTCAGCTCAGGTCATCATCTCATGATTCATGAGTTTGAGCCCCATGTCAGGCTCTGTATGAACAGCTCAGAGCCTGGGGCCTGCTTCAAATTCTGTGTCTCTTTCTCTTGCTGCCCTCCCCCAATCACAGAGATCACTCTGTCTCTCTCTTTCTCTCTCTCAAAAAATAAATAAACATTAAAAAAAATTTAAGATTGATGAAAGAAATACACACAAACAAAGGGTATGATACCCTGTTTTCATGAATTGAAAGAATTAATATTGTTAAAATGTCCACACTACTAAAGGTGATACACAGACTCAATGAAATCTTGATCAAAATTCCAATGGCATTTTTCATAAAAATATTAAAAAACTATCCTGAAATTCATATGGAACCCTACAAGACTCCAAATAGCCTGAGCAATCCTAAGAAAGAAGAACAAAGCTGGCAGCATCACATCTCCTGATTTCAAACTGTATTACAAAGCTACAGTAATCACAACAGTTTAGTACCGGCATAAAAACAGACACATAGATCAATGAAACAGAATCAAAAGGCTAAAAACAAACCCCTGCATGCCGGTCAACTAATATTTGACAAGGAAGCCAAGAATACTCAATGGAGACAAGATAGTCTCTTCAGTAAAGGGTACTGGGAAAACTCAATATTCATATGCAAAAGAATGAAATGTAATTCACCACTCACAAAAATGGACTCAAAATGGATTAAATGTAGCACCTGAAACTACAAAACTGCTAGAAGAAAACACAGGGGAAAAGCTCCTTAACATTGGTCCTTGTAATAATTTCATGAATCTGACACCCAAAGCACAAGCAACAAAAGCAAAAATAAATGAGTGGGACTACATCAAACTACAAAGCTTCCACAGCAGAAGAAATGATCAACAAAATAAAACTGCAGCCTACAGAATGGGAGAAAATATTTGTAAACCACACATCTGATAAGGGGTTAATATCAAAAATGTATAATGTATTCATACAACTCAACAGCAAAGAAACAAAGAATCCAATTTAAAAATGAGCAAAGCACTTAAATGGACATTTTTCCAAAAAAGATATTCAAATGACCAACAGGTGCACCAAAAGGTGCTCAATATCATTAATCATTAGACAAATGCAGATCAAAACCACAATAGATATCACCATGCACCTGTTAAAATGGCTATCATCAAAAAGACAAGAGATGGTAAATGCTGGCAAGGATTTAGAGAACAGGGAACACTTGGTCACTGCTAGTGAGAATGTAAATTGGTACAACCACTATGGAAAAGAATATGGAGGGTCCTCTAAAAATTCAAAATAAAACTACTATATGACCCAACTGTCCCACTTCTGGGCATATAGACAAAACAGGATCTTCAAGAGATACCAATCTGATGGAAACAGAAAGCAGATTGGTGGTTGCTGGGATGGGTGGTGTGGGGGAGAGTAGAGGAAATGGGTGAAGGCGGTCAAAGGGTATAAAATTCCAGTTATAAAATGACCAAGTTCTGGGGATGTAATACAGAGCATGGTGACTGTAGCTAACAATACTGTGTTGTACATTTGAAAGTTGCTAAGAGAGTAGATTTTAAAAGCTCTTACCACACAAAAATGTGTAACTATGTCAGGTGATGGATGCATTAACTAACCTTATTGTGGTAATCATTTTGTAAAATATACAAAATATACCATTATACTGTATGCCTTAAAATTATACCACATTACATGTCCATTATGTCCCAACCTGCAGAGAAAAAAGATGCTTCTTCCACCCAATTTTACAACAAAAAATAATGAGTCACGCATGAAAAATTATTTGCTTTTTATTTGTTCACTAGAGAATAAAGAATGAATCACCACGACAGGAAATTCGATAGGTCAGAATGTGCAATTAATAATTCTTTAATAGCAAATTCCTTTTTTTTTATTTTAGAAAGAGAGAGAACCAGTGGCGTTGGGGGCAGAAGGAGAAAGAGAGAGAATCTCAAGCAGGCTCCAGGCTCAGCATAGAGCCAGATCCAGGGCCAGATCCAGGGCTTGATCCGACAGCCCTGGGATCATACCTGAACCAAAATCAGGAGTGAGATGCTCAACCAACTGAGCCACCCAGCAGCCCCATGTAGATTCCATTATTAATGTGATACCTAACATCTACTCTAAAAGATGTTGGGCTAAAAACATTTTTAAACCATCTTTTCTAATTTCCTTCAAAGCATTTAGATGTGAGGGTTGGACTGAGAAAAAAAATACTCGATTACTGTTCTGATGTTGGTGCTTTGTAGTCTCTTAGCCATTTGAAATCCCATAATATTTTACTACCTCAGCAGTAGTAAAGATTTACATTTTCTAGAATATTTTCTGCCTCTTCTTCTGAGTTGTTATAAAATCTTTGCCGTTAGCCCGTTAATTTTAAGGTTAATTAGATATCACATCTTGCTAAGGGTCTGGCAAAATGCACACGTGTTACCAGGGCAACTAGCCCACAGATTGTTATAGGTACATATAGCATCTTGAGGCTATTGGGGAAGTAGAGAATTCAAACATTCAGCTTCCACACTTCTAAGCTCAAGTAAGTCCAATTTGATCTATAGTGTACTAGATAAACACTGAAATGAAAATTCTAATAAAGCTACAATTACAGTAGTTTAATTACATAGTTAAGTTTAAAAATATTAATCACAATCTTGCCGTAATGGTTGTATAACGTCTGCACTTCCTCGTTTATAAATGCATGTGCATGTGTCCTTTGAGGATAGAGATCATGTTGAACCAATTTTGTATCTCCCAAATCCCTTCCAAAGCCAGGCACACGATAAGTACTCACCTGATTTTTCCAATAAGTACACAAAGGGAGCCTTCTAAGTAAAGCTCATCTCTAGCAGGATGTACAGGGAATGAGAAATTAGAAAAAAGGATTAGCTACAAGATGGTAACAAAAATCACAGACTGTGGATGCAGATTACCCAATTTATGGTAAATTCCCAGAGGCCATTTCTAGGAAATGACCATCAGTCACCTATTCCCTGCTTTTGGGTAACATGTCTTCACACCCTGAATCATGCAATCCGAATCAGAACCTAACTTCATGATCACAGAGGATTCAGTTGAAGCCTAAGTCTGTGACAGAAATCAAAGTCCATCCCAGGGACTTTTCAAATGGAAATGAAGGGAGAAATTTTCACTGGCTTTCCTCTTTGCAGTGGAAGAGAATGAAATCAACAACTATAAAGAAATAGACCTATGCTAAGAGAAGATTAGTGCTATAGCTTCTGGTTCTGATCATCTTCAGTTATACTTCTGTCCTTCCACTTTCATGAATCAACAAATTCACCTCTTGGTTTACTTAATTCGAACTGAATTCCTATTGCTTATCCTCAAAAGAGCTCTGACTCATAAAATGAGTGATCCCTGCTACAAAGAATGCCTAGAGGGGGAAATGCTCAAGCAGGAAGAAAGGGTGTGGTGACGGAGGGGATTGTGTTTGCAATAATCACCTGTTGCTTGATTGAAAAACGTTCTCTTTTTAGTAACACCCCAGGGAAGGCCAGGGACTCAATACCCCACCCTGTCCCAAAAGCACATGGATAATTTCCTTATCAGAAGTATCAGCTTCTAACAAATGAGGCATCTGGATCAGCTGAGAAAGTTATCCTACAATCCTCTGTTCCTTTCACAGGAAAAATAAGAGAGCATGGAGTAGGATAGAATCCCTGTAGACTAAATTGGCCTAGTTATCTTTTTTTCTTTAATGTTGTATTTTTTTTTCTGAGAAAGAGAGAGAGAGAGCATGAGCAGGAGAGGGTCAGAGAGAGAAGGAGACACAGAATCAGAAGCAGGCTCCAGGCTCTGAGCTGTCGGCACAGAGCCTGACACGGGGCTCGAACCCACCAACTGTGAGATCATGACCTGAGCCGAAGTCGGATGCTTAATCGACTGAGCCACCCAGGCGCCCCAGCCTAGTTATCTTTCTAAGGCCTCAATAGTTATTCTCACAAAGACAGCTACTCATCATCAGGGTCGACTTGAGTGGGATTGTGGTTCTACTGACCCTTCAAAAAATAGCACTGCCCAATCAGCCTCCACAGTCTGATTCCTCCCTAACTCTCTAACCTGTCTCTTTCACATTCCATCACTCTTTCTCCAAAGTTAATATATTAACTCTTTTTATTGAGGAGCCTGAAATTAAGTCCTCCATTAAGAGCAACGTCGGGCTGCACGTAGCCCCAGTTCCAGGAAAAGCTTCAGCTGAAGCCACCCTCGGACCAACCTCGGATCGACCAATCAAAAGAAATGTGTAACATTCCTGTGTCTGAGTCAGGGCTGGAAACTGCAGGTAGTTATTCTGTACAAACTAGCCAATCACTCACTGCTTGCCTGAACCCCACATAGGCCCTTTGAGCTCACCTCATAATAGGTCGTTTTCAAAGGATTCTCAAGGTCATGATTGGGTCCCGCCAAAAGTAATGAACGCCTCACAGACACTGAATGGTCAGAACTGTTACCATGGGTGCTGGACAATTATGATTGGTGCTTATGTGATGATGCAATACGTACAATGTGTGCACTGTAACACCCCCATCCCTTACCCCATAAAAACCCTGCTCACCATTGTTTGGGGCATCGCCTTGCTGCCGCTGCGCTGGTAGACGGGTGAACCCCTGCTCGAGCTTGTAATGGACCCTTATGTACTTGCATCGGTGTCGGCTCCTTGCAGGTCTCTGGGGACTCGCGATTCAGGCACAACAATATCTGTCAGCACTTCTGTTTTGCCCTGCCCCTCCTCAAGCAATTATGCTATTTTCCAATTAACTTTGATAATGTCAATTGTGTGGCAATGATATAAACAATTAACCCCTCATGTTTAAACAAAAAAAAAAGTAACATTTTTTTTTCTAAAGACTATCTGGGGTATAAGAGCACTAACTAATAACTACTATTTACTAAAGAACAAATACTATATGTATTTGTATACATATTGAATATATATATATATGTATGTATATATACATATATATTCTGTAGTATCTCTTTACTGCCCTCACAACAGTCTTGGGAGATAGACGATTTAGGGCCTACACACGAGAAGATGAGGAGCCAGAAGGTAAAGTAATTCAGCAACTATTCTGTCCAAGTATCTGTGATGTATGTTCCTGGCACTCCTCTTGGCATTACACATACATGATTGACTCTATGATGTTTACAACCCAGCAACAAACAAGACATGATGACCCCATCTTATAAATAAAGAAACCGAGGGAACCCCTGGATGACTCAGTCTTTTCAGCAACCAAGTTCACCTCAGGTCAGGATCTCACAGTTCGTTAGTTTGAGCCCCGCGTCAGGCTCTGCGCTGACAGCTCAGAGCCTGGAAGCCTGTTTTGGGTTCTATATCTCTGCCTCTCTCTGCCCCTCGCCTCCTAATGCTCTGTCTCTCTTTCTCTCTCTCTCTCTCTCTCTCTCAAAAATAAATAAAACATTTTTAAAAATTAAGAACGAAGGGAGGAAGAGAGGAAGGAAGAAAGAAACGGAGGCTTCCAGTTGTCCTACACCTTGCCCAAAGGCATATAGCTGTTGGGTCCTCGGCAGAGAGCACCGGGAGAGGGCTGCAGGTCTCCCTCGCTCTGGAGCCCTCCCCGCTCCTCTGCATGCTGCTTCCACGTGAATGGCGTTTAGTTCAACTGCTACAGGTCTCAGTCATAAGCACGGAGTCATAAAGTCCTACATGTCACAAACTCCTGACTCAATCTTTCCTATGGACCATTTTAGTCTATTTTCATGGGAAGAGGAGAGGCTTTATTTTAAAAATTAAATTTCATGTGAGGGCACCTGGGTGGCTCAGTTAGTTAAGTGCCAGACTGGATTACCAGCTGAGGTCATGATACCCAGGGTCATGAGATTGAGCCCCACGTTAGGCTCTGGACTGAGAGTGCAAAGCCTGCTTGGGATTCTCTCCCCCACTGTCTCTGCCCCTCCCTCGCTCATGGGCTCACTCTCTCTCTCTCTCTCTCTCTCAAAATAAAGTAATGAACCTTTTTTTAAAAAAGGAAGAAAATTAAGTTTCATGTGGACTTTGAAAGTTTTATTTTAAAAAGAATATTGGAGGGCCCCTGGGTGCCTCAGTCGCTTAGGCATCTGACTATATTTAGGCTCAGGTCGTGGATCCCATGGTTCAGAGTGGCTCTGAGCTGACAGTGAGGAGCCTGTTTGGAATTCTCTTTCTCCTTCTCTCTCTGCCCCTCTCCTATGTGTGTGCGTATACTCTCTTTCTCTCTCTGTCTCTCTGTCTCTCTCTCTCTCCCTCAAAATGAAATAAACTTTTTTTAATAAAAAGAATTTTTGGTAGAGGTAAGGATGGGTAAGACACACTAATACGAATGATGCCTTAGTTATCTTAGTTATATGCATGATTTCCACATTTTAAACTATGTAAACTTGGCATGGATCTTATAATCTCCTTTCAAAGGACATTTTCCTTTTATCACAAAGGATAAATTACAATAGTCCTGGTACATATCCTGAGCCATGCAGGCAGTGCTTGCTTCGGCAGCACATATCCTGAGCCATGAGGCAGTATATCTGTTTTCTGATGATCACCTTCCATGGAGTTTTTGTATTAGTAGCACCATAGCAGGCTTAGTTTTAACTTCTATGTGGACCCCATATTGTTGCTACACTGTCTTCAAAGAATCATCCATGATGGGCAGCAGTAAAAGTTATGTTTTAGCTGTTGAAGATCATCATACATCAGGACTGCTACTATAAAGAGTAGACATTTCTGGAATAGATCAGAGAACGTTCAGAGGCAAAGTTTCCTGTGCAGGAAATTTCCCCAGGATGCAAAATGCTAAACCTGATTTAGAATCATCTATAGATTCTGAAGATTAAAAGGGCTTAGTCTCCCACTTTTATGGTGATATTCAAAAACAAAATAGGTATTGTTACTATTGATGGTTAATAAAGAAATGCGTGGGGAAGTAGGATATCAAAATATCATTGCCTCAAAATCTTTTGCAAAAATGAGGACTATGATATACATTCAAAATTTCTTCCTATTCTTTGTGATATTTAAAGTTTTAATTTTTTCACTTTTTTCTCTTCCATTTTTGTCCTGCCCTTTAACCTAAGGCATATTGTTGCATTTTACTTAATAATTTAGTCCATGTTATAGAATATCAATACAGTATCACAATGAAACTGGAGTAGAAATGCAATAAGCCAGAGATACTGGATATGAAGCTGAATGCAAAGATCAATGAGATTTTATGTTGTCTTGCCTTTAGAGAGAGGGTGCATCAGGTTTTATTCATTCAAGAGTTTGTTGCATTAAGTTAGGTTGAAGCATTTGGTCGTTGCTGTCATCGATCTTGTCTGAAAGTTTAAAAAGCAGAAAAGAGGGTATATTCATATTGCACAGCCAGAAGGAAACTTGTAGACATTTTTCATGCTTTGGGTTCACCAGTACTTTCTTTTTTTTATGTTTGTTTATTTTTGAGAGAGAGAGAGAGAGGCAAACTGCAAGCAGGGGAGGGCAGAGAACGAGGGAGAGATGGGATCAGAAGCAGGCTCCAGGCTCTGAGCTGTCAGCACAGAGTTTGACGCGGGGCATAAACTCACCAGTACTTTCTAAAGCTCTTCTTATGTTTGGAGTATTTACCATATTCTATCCATGCCAGAAACTCATTTTCCCAGTTTCCCTTGCAATCACGGTACAGGCATAGAATTGGTCTCCCAAAGAATTGGCCTATGAACAGTCAGAATCACTACTGCAAATCATCAATTCATATGCAATGTGAAGACACAGGCATCTCAAAGGCTCTGTTCCAGTAAGGTGAGCGCAGCCACGCCCAGCTGCAGAAATAACATTGACAGAGGTGCCGTGATAAACTTTACAGTATGATTAAAGCCACACAGTCTCTAAAACAAAGGCCCAGAGTATGATACGAGCATTGTTTTCAACTGTATAGCACCCAAGTTTGACTGTCTCTCCAAGATACTTTGTGAATGACCTAATAGCTTTAATAAACTATTTTTCTGCTTAAATTAGCTATGTGTCCTTACATGGGATTCCAAGAACATAGAGCCTAAGGCAAAAGCTGATATACTACTAATTTATTATGTGTGCCCTAATAAAGTTATCACAATTGCAGCTTCTCAGCTTATTAAAAAGAGGGGAAAAAAACAAAAACAAAACAAAAAAAAGGTCAGTGGTGGGCTTTTTTTATTTGTGTGGTGGAATAGTGGTAAATATTTTTTTACAGTTTCTTCTCAATACTCTTCAAGTTATTCTACATTTCTTTGGTATCAAACATTCATTTCCTTCATAATTTTAAAGACAGATATTTCTAAATGTTAAAGTGAAAGGAAATCAAGTCCCTGAGATCTGTAAGAAGGGAAGAGCAAGGGTGCCTGGGTGGCTCAGTCGGTTAAGCCTCCAACACCTGATTGGGGCTCAAGTCATGATCTCATGGTTCATGAGTTTGAGCCCCATGTCAGGCTGTGTGCTGACAGTGCAGAGTCTATTTGGTATTCTCTCCCTCTCTCTCTCTGCCTCTTCCACCCACCCTTTCAAAATAAATGAGTAAACTTAAACACACACACACACACACACACACACACACACACACACACACGCCATGACCCAAGTAATAGCTCCCCAACCTTCAGGTACTGTGCAATAGCCCCTAGGAGTGAAATTCCCTTTAACAGGGTCAGTATTTCATTAACTTGCACAGCTCTGAACTTGATATTATGCCATTACCTCCTCCTTACCCACCACTGTTGCTGAGCCAGCACTGAAATAAGCATTTTTCCCACACTTCATTGTGTCTTCACCAACCATATAAATGTATTTTATAAAGGAAAGTATTGATAAAATGTTATTACACTAAAAATTTTAATATTTGAATTTAAATATTAAAATATTTGTAAATTTGTCTTGAAAGGTTTTACTTCACAAAAGTATCAAACCATACAAGTAATGAATACTGTAGTTCATGTCCCTTAATATACGGGGCACAAGTAAGATTCTGAAGAATAAAATAAATTTCTTTCCATTCAGAGCACTCTTCATTTTTTCCAAGGAAAACAGATTCATGTGGTATCTTGCAAGCCAAGAAATTTTGGGTGAGGTGGGTTCAATAAAACTTCATTTAAAATCAAATTTACACATGAAACCCCCCTGACTTTCTGTGAACTAACATTGGTGTAATATCGGGCAAGAGAGTTCACTGGGCTATAATTTTAAGACTCTTCAATGCTTTCGGCAGATATCAAATAATAGCCTATTTAAAGGCAATTCTATTTACTTGAATCAAGGGATGAACTCAAAACTAATATAACTGCAACCTCTGGAAAAAGACTTTTAAAATTTCATCCTTTACTAGGACATAAAACTCAAAAAAGAAATACAAAGTAATTCTATAAAGCATAATTTAAATCAATATTAAAATCCCCTAAGTAGAAAAGTTAGAATGAAGGGAGGAAAGGGAGAGCGAGAAGGGAAGGTGGAAGGGGAAGGAAGGAAGGAAGGAAGGAAGGAAGGAAGGAAGGAAGGAAGGAAGGAAGGAAGGAAGGAAATCCTAATAATATGAACTAAGCAGCTCCTCAAATACTATAAAGAATAGTTACTCAATAAGTAGGTTTTTATTAAAATACCTCAGGTTATATAGAACTGTATGAAATATTTGTATTACAAATAAAACTACCAGGGTACCTGGGTGGCTCAGTCAGTTAAACATCCAATTCTTGATTTCAGCTCAAGTCCTGATCTCAGGGTCATGAGTTGACGCCCCATGTTGGGCTCTGCACTAGGTGTGAAGTCTACTTTAAAAATAAACAAATAAAAAATAAAAGCTAAGGACTCTGTCTTTTAGAATTTTATAATCCATTAGAAGGAATAAACACTTAGGCACATAATTCAATAAAAGCATGAGTATGTGTGTGCATGCATGTGCATGTGTGAAGAGTAAAGCTTCTCACTCCCTGTCCTTTATAAATCCACCTCTAAAAAGGGAATGGCCAGAAAGCATGATGTTCTTATAGCCCTCATGAGTTGTCCACCCTAAAGTTAGTCCTATAATATACTCCCTGTGACAACAGCAATGTCATGAACCACTGCTCACTTTCCTGATACCTCAAAATTCCTGAACACAGCATTCTTGGAAGCTGCTATCCTATCTGCATGACCCCTTACATCCAATCAAACCATTCATTTATTCTCCAAAAATTCTCTCTAGATAATTGTATAAAAGAGTCAGAATTTACTGGAGTTTGGTTAATTAATGTTAAAACCATTTAAGATGAATGCTAAACACCACTTCTTCCACAGTACAAGGAAAAGGTAAGCAAAATGTCACATTCATCAATCCTCAGTTCTCCATCTTGCTCCCTTGTTGTGTGGTCTATGCTACTGGCTGAGAGAGTGCACAACCTCCTCTATTTTCAGAAAACTTCCACCTAATACCCACTGGAAGCAACTTAGTCCATGATCCATTCTTCTCTCTCAAGATGTTCATTTCCCCCCCCAGTGAATCCATTAGACATTTTTGGTGCTCCAACAGGACAATTTATAATGATCTTTGACTATCCAAGTCTCCCAAAACAGTCCAGGATCAGTATGGGCACTCCAGGTTTGGTTTTCTATCCAGTTCCATTTTGATGCAAGTTACACGTAGATACACACACAAACACACACACACACACACACACACACACACACACACACACACCACATAAACACATATTTCAAAGGGAAATATGAATTATTAAAGACAGAATACTCCTATAAAGAGGATAAAAAGGAGTTTTAATTAATTTATTCTTGAAGTTAAAATTTGAAGCTTAAATTTTAAAGTTAATTTTAAAATTTTAAAGTTAAAATTTTCTTAGAAAATACCAAAATTGATAAATCTCTACTCAGACTTACCAAGGAAAAAAAGAGAACTTCCAATACCAGGAATGAAAAAGAGAGTACCACCAGATATATTTCAGGCATTAAAAGAATAAGAAAGTAATATTATAAACAATGTAGGCCAACGCATTCAACAATTCAGAGGAGACTGATGCAAGGGGGCACTAGGGAACTTTTTGGGGTGCTGGAAATATTCTATATCATTATTATGGTGGTTGTTACACAAGAATATCCATTTGTTAAAATCCACCAAGCTATACACTTAAAATGTTGAATTGTACTTTATCTAAACTATACCTTAATGAATCAGGTAAAAATCAGATGTAAAGTCACAGTGGGTGTTTCAGGCAACACCGAGGTTAAATGTTGGTATTTATTTTTCATTTTTATAGTGGACAACTGTTTTTTGGAGATTTTTTGTTTGTTTGTTTTAGTTTTCTAGCACCATCCTGTTCTTCAGAGAATATCATTCCAAACACCTTTTTCTGGGAACGGTCCATTCTTCCCAACACAAACTCACATTCCATCCTTTTTGTTTCTATGTGAACTGCCACTGTTGACTGGTTCGGGATTCCGCAGCTCATCCAAGCTGGGTCAGTGAGTCCCTTTCCAAGAGATTCAGCTTACCTCTTTGTAGTGCCTGAAACTTTAATATGCTGATTTTGAAAGCTGTCACTCGCCCAGTGAGCAGAACAATGAAAAGAAATGGATTTGCTGAGAGCAAAATACTGATGCAGATAAACTGAGTGGTACAGATGGGAGATGAAAGGTTCCAACATTTTTAATCATGTTCTTCTTAAAGATTTGTTGAATCCTTGTCTTTCCTTGATCATTCATTACTTTCTGGCTGTACCTAAGAATCTTTCCCCAAAAAGGCATCATTTTATTTTATACTGAATCATGTTTCTGCCACATGCAAGTAAGAAAATTTTAACTTATGTGTCACCCAAATCAGTATGTTTGTATCGGGATCCTGCTGGGACCCTGCGGGAGATTTTCCCCCAAGATTTACCTAATGCCATGAACACAGAAGACAAAATAAATTAACTGCCATTGAAGATTTAAATTCACTGGGTATTCCATATGCATATAGAATATAGGTGTCCAGGGATAAAAGGATAAGCCCTTGGTATGCATTTTTAAATACTCATTCCTATAAATATAGATACAGATATATAAATATAGATATAGTTGCTTATCAAGTTAGCATTTACATGTTACTGACTAACTTTTGGAATACATCACAGCTGATATGGCAGAATAGGATTTGTGAAACTAATTCTTGAAATATCTTTATAAATTGGAATTTCTGCTCCTGCTATTCATCTGCTCAAGGCTTTACCTCAATATCTAAATTAAGACCAAGTTTTTTAAAATACAAATCAAAATGCACTTTTCCATCAGGAATCAAGACAAAGAGAACTTTGAGAAGCAAAGTTTCAGGACTGGAGTATGTAATCTATATATACCTATTCTGGAGTCGGGCCACCTGCATGCAAATCCTACTGCCTGTGTGTCAGTGAGCAATCATATAACTCCATCGCACCTCATATTCCCTGTTTATAAAGTAGGAATAATAATAGTCCCTAGGAAAACATGCAGAACAGTGTCTGGCATGTCACAGTGCTGTATAAGAATAAGCTATTATTTTATTTATTATCATTATTACTATTTTCATATATGCTATATCATCACTTTCAGGAACAAAACTTTTATAGTTCTTTATTTTAAACTTTTCATTTAAATTGTGATTAGTTAACATACAGTGTAATGTTAGTTTTGGGTGTACACTATAGTGATTTGGCACACCCATACAACACCTGGTGCTCATCACAAGTACACTCCTTGAGGCACCTGGGTGGCTCAGCCTGTTTTGCTTTTGACTCTTGATTTCAGCTCTGGTCATGATCTCATGGGTCATGATCTTTGTAGGATAGAGCCCTGCTTAGGATTCTCTGTCTCCTTCTCTCTTTGCCCCTCCCTCACTCATATGTGTGCTCTCACTCTCTCTCTCTCTCTCAAACCAAATAAGCATTTTAAAAAACACAAGTGCACTCCTTAATCCCTATCACCCAATTAACCCATCTGTTTGCCCGTCTCCCCTCTGGTAACCATCAGGTTGCTCTCCATAGTAAAGAGTCTATTTCTTAGTTTGCCTCTCTCTCTTTTTTCCCCCTTTTCTCATTTGTTTTGTTTCTTAAATTCCACATATGAGTGAAATCTTTTGGTATGTGTCTTTCTCTGACTAATTTCACTTAGCATTATATTCTCTAGCTCCATTCACATCACTGCAGATGGCAAGCTTTCATTCCTTTTTATGGCTGAATAATATTCCATTGTATGTGTCAATAGATAGATGATAGATAGATAAAGAAGATGTGTTATACATGTATATAAACATCATTCAATAATTTGGCTCTTATAGATAATGCTGCTTTTAACATAAGAGTGCATATATCTTTTTGAATTAGTTATTATTTTATTCTTTGGGTAAATACTTAGGAGCATGATTATTGGAACATAAAGTAGTTCTAATTTTTTTATTTTTTTGTTTTTATTGTTTATTTTTGATATAGAGAGAGACAGAGCATGAGCAGAGCAAGAGGAAGACACAGAATTTGAAGCAGGCTCCAGGCTCTGAGCTGTCAGCAGAGAGCCCAATGCAGGGCTCAAACCCGTGAATCATGAGATCATGACCTGAGCCAAAGCCAGACGCTCAACTGACTGAGCCACCCAGGTGCTCCTAAGGGAGTTCTATTTTTAACTTTTTTGAGGAACCTCTATACTTTTCCAGTGCAACTACACCAGTTTGCAATCCCACCAAGTGCAAGAGGGTTCCCCTTTCTCCACATCCTTGTCAACACCTGCTGTTTCTTGTGTTCTTGATTTTAGCCATTCTGACAGTCATAGAATATGCTGAATTTATCAAACCCAGTATTTTACTGCAAATAGAAGCCCAAGGGTTCAGAGGAGTTCTGGTTTAATCCAGCTAATATTAAATTTAAAAGGTAAAAATGTCCCATTTTGGAACCATTTATGAACCTATCACTCATAATTATCCTAAATATATTTTTATTAACAGACATTCCCTTACTTATATGCATAATACATAGTTCCTGAAAATATCCACAAAGTCCAAAAATAGATTCCTTGTTACAAGGAGTTGCACTCTGAAAAAGCTAAATAAATACATTACTATATCTCATGTTACTCAATCTGTTTATTAATTTTGTTTGTGCTCTTTTGAGATGAACATAAAATTAACTGGTTAAGTACAGTGGGCACCAAGCTGTGGTTACAGTTTCTACCCTTGCCTCCTGATGCTTTCCACATTGATTCTATTGTTTCATGTTTATAACACCTGGGCTTTTGACCACTTCTATCGATGCATTTTTATTTTATTTTATTTTATTTTATTTTATTTATTTTTGAGACAGAGAAAGAGAGAGAGGGCACAAATGAGGAAAGGGCAAAGAGAGAGAATACCAGGAGGGGCAAAGGGAGTGAGAGAGAGGTAGAGGGAGAATGAGAGGTAGAGGGAGAGAGAGTGGCAGGGTTCACCCTAAGCAGGGTTTGTGTTCACCCGATGTGGGACTCAAACTTACGAACCGTGAGATTGTTAGGTCTGTTAGATCGTGATATTGTGACCTGAGCCAAGTCACATGCTTAACGACTGAGCCACTCAGGTGCCCCTCTATCGATACCTTTAATTTTTCTCATTTTACTCTCCTACTCTTCCAATTTTGTCTAGGAGTTTAAAAGGAGATGATTACACCCATGATTTCTTTGGAGTCACCAGCTTTAAAGACCACATAAGCTTGGAGTTACCAGGGCACACCTGTGCTGCCACATAGAGAGTAACTAAAAGTGGTGATGGGGGAAGGGTACAAAGAGCCAAGCAAAGATGAGAGAGACTGCATCCTGGTGTCATCACTGAGCCCTTGAATTTAGCCATGTTTGAGATCTACCCGTGGAATTTTTTTTTTTAATACTTTTTATTTATTTCTAGGAGAGAGAGAGAGACAGCGTGAGCAGGGGAGGGTCAGAGAGAGAGGGAGTCACAGACTGAAACAGGCTCCAGGCTCTGAGCTGGCAGTCAGCACAGAGCCCGACGCGGGGCTCGAACCCACGAACCGCGAGATCATGACCTAAGTGAAAGTCGGACGCTTAACCGACTAAGCCACCCAGGCGCCCCTACCCGTGGAATTTTTAATTATGTGAGGGAAAAAACCCAAAAACTAAAAACCGCCTTTCTATTTTATTTTTTATTTATTTTTCTATTTATTGGTTATTATAAAATAAAATGCAGACACAGTGAGCAACACTCTTGAAATCACCATTCAAGTGAAGAAATTAAAACTTGCCAGAGATGTCAGAAGCTTGTCCGTGTGCCCTGTCTTATATCTCAAACCCCACCTCCCTCAACCCCCTGACTTTTACAACAATCACTCCTCCATGATTTTTATAGTTTTACCACTCAAATGTTCATCCCCAGCCACTATAGTTCATTCTTATTTATTAAAAGTTACTGTTGCTGGTCTCTTTAAGATGCATGTTCTCCCACCCCTCTTTTTTCTAATCATCTGTGAAGAACTCAGGGTATTTGACCTGCCTAGTTTGCCAATCTAAATTTTGCTGGCTGCACAGTCACGGTCCAGTTCAACATACTCCTCTGTTCTCCAGTCCAGAAGTTTGCAACTAGATTCAGAGGCTTGATCAGACTGGTGTTCAATGCCTTTGGTGAGACTGTAGTTGTATGTTGTTGTTTAATCAGGTAAAACCTAATGTCTGGCTGCCTCTTTTTATTATGACAGAAGAAGTTCTTGAACTCACATCTCATCTTGGAAGCAGCCATTTCTATCTGGTTTCTTTTAGTGGGAAATGTTGTTTCAAGACCTCATCTTTGGCATTAGGAATATCATAGTTCCTAAACTGGTCATTGTTTTTGGACCTAAACAGGTCTTGCTCTCTCTCCGTATTCAGTATTCATGAATTCACACTGACACTTTCAATTCATATTTGGGATAATGGAATTTTTTTTTGTTTTTACTTAATCTTTTCTGTACTACATCTGTATGCCCTCTCCTCCACTGAGTATCCTGGATCTCAAGGGCACTGGGCATACTAGAATTAGAATATCCCACAGTAATACATTTACTTTATTCCAAGTTGCATACATAATGGTCTCAAAATACCAATACAAATACCCCCAATAGTTGCAAAGAACTTCTTTTGTGGGTGCTCTCCACATTCATCCATTCATCTTTCCAGGTATATTATATATTCTGTGAGAGCACACACCCAGTACATACCATACTCTCTCCTTTTAACTTTCATATAGCATTAGCTCTACAAGTAAACCAACCACCTGTCATCTTCACCACGAACCCTTATGTCAACGTAAATGTCTCTTTATTCCTTTTGGTCTCTGAAGCACAAATCTGCAGAAGACTCCTCAAGAAGGGGTTAGGGGAAAGAAAGCACTCAGAATTTTTACATGTTAGTAATAGTTTGTACACTTTATACTTAATAGCTTCCTTGGATATAAAGTCCTTAGCTCACTTTTTTTCCTTTAAATATATTAAATATGTTACTCCACTTTCTCCAGCATGTGGTATTACTGTTGAAAATGTGATAGCAATCTAATCATTTCACTGTTTGCTATTTTTGTCTCCAAGCACAAAGATGCTGTTCTGTTTTAAAAGGGGCTGATTTAAGGTCCAGTGATTTTACTATAATATGTCTTGGTATTGGTCACTCAGGGTCAATACTTTCAGGTACATGGACCACTCTTTCAATATGAGGTCTCAATATATATTTTTTTAAATCTCAGGACACTTTTCTAGACTTATACCTCTTGGTAATAATTCTATTCCTTTGCTCTAGATTTTATTTTCTGGAACTCCTTTCATCTGTGTGTCAGATCTTCTTTCTCCATCTTCAATATCTGTCACTTTGTCTCTTTTTTTCTTCCTTTCAAGTTTTTAAAATTTTCTTCTTTTATACCCCCTTTATCTTAAAGCACCATGTGTTATGTTTATTTGTTTTTGTGTTGCTTCTAGTTTAGCCTTCATTGCTGTAAACAAAACAGAAAAGGGGTTTTCTTTTCATTTCTAATTATGTTTATCTATTTATTTTTGAGAGAAAGGGAGTGTACAAGTGGGGGAGGGGCAGAGAGAGACACACATACACACACAGAATCTGAAGCAGACTCTAGGCTCTGAGCGGTCAGCACAGAGCCCGACGTGGGGCTCGAAATAGCAAACCGTGAGATCATGATCTGAGCTAAAGTCGGATGCTTAACTGACTGAGCCACCCTGGCGCTCCTTTTATTTCTAGTTCTTACATAAGTTCTGTGACCATAACACCTCATTACTGAGTTTTTCAAATTCTGACTGTTTTATTCTTTCATGTATTATTTCCTTTCCTTGATATCATGTTTTGAAATAAATGGATACTGTTTTACTTTATTCTGTGGGTGTTTTATTCTGATGTGCTTTTGTTTTTACAGAAATATTCTTCCCTATTCTTTTCTTCTCTAATAACTTTGTATGAAATTTGACCTTGATACATTTTTGTCACCTGTTTTATGTGATATTATTTTTCCTGGGCCTTTAGAAAGATGAAAATTTCAGAATAGCTTTTATAACATCCTAGAGGGCCTTCTGCTGACATTTCTTTATGACGCTTGGAAGCAAGGCTTGCTTTCTCCCACTTCCTAGCTCTGTTCCTCTCCTGCACCTTTTTCTAACCTTCTCTCTTCTGTCTCAAGTGTCTCTATCTTGCTTGACTTGTTTTGATTCTATTCCAAAAAGTTTCTCCTCAGAGTGCGGCCCAATTGTGGCAGAGAATCTGTGAAGGTCAGTTTCAAGTGTGAATCTAAGGGCTGTTCCAGATCCTTCCATACTTGCCATGGTCCCCTTGCACTTACCCAATATTGGTTTTTGACAAAAACTCCTCTCAGATTTAGCTGCTGTTTCAAGTCAGCCTGCTGTAGTTTATAGTGAATTCCCATAGGGTTTGGTTCTGCGCTTGGCTGCTAGATGCTCTATTGCTTCCTTCTGTTCTCTCCCACAGGGATGTTGACACTGTGCAAGTTGTGAGTCACATGATTTGTTCTCATTTACCATCTTTCAGGTTTGTGGGGATAGCTTGTCATCGAGCTTTGTGGTAAATATTGTCAAGAGGTTATTAGTTAAGAGTCAGTTGAGCCTCTGACTTTGGCTCAGGTCATGACCTCACAGCTCAGAGCCTGGAGCCTGCTTCAGATTCTGTGTCTCCCTCTCTCTCTACCCTTCTCCTTCTCATGCTCTGTGTGTCTCTCTCTCAAAAGTAAAGATTAAAAAATTTTTTTAAATGGGTTATTAATTTTGCTATCTAGATCCTCTGTCTATTTTTATCTGGGGGTATGAAGATATTCACAACAATGCCTCCACTTGCTGCCTTGTTCCTAAGATCACTTAAACTCTTTTAACTTGGTTTTTGCCGTTTGTAGCCAAGAAAGTATTGACTAGTACATTCTCCAATAAGTTATCTCATTAAAAGCTACCTTAAGTACACTAACATTAAATCATTAGATTAAGAGAAAACAGCATAATGATAATTCTAAGTGAGTTTAGCTAAGTAGCATCCAAGTTGATTGATTCTAAATGACTGGCTAAAAGTATTTGACATAAATTTTTTTTAACCTAAATCCCTTTTCTGGTCTTTAGTCGTTTAGTGGGTGATCCTAACTGTTTTAAAGAAAATGCCTAGCAGCAGATTTGCAAGTTTCTTTAACATAAGACCCATGCCCTAGTCCTATTAATTAATAGATTTGGGAACACAAACCTAAACCATATTTAATTATTTCCCCTATATAATTATTTACAGAAGTTTTTTCACCTATCAACTGAACAAAAGGAAATAAACTGAAACCTTATTCTAATGCTTCCCCTGGAGTCAATACTATAGACTCAACTTTATAAGAAAGTATTTAGTAACTGAACCTCCTCAGAGTTCAAAATTGACAAGCTTTACCTTAAGCTATGGTACATGATAAATTTTTAGTACAAAGTAAGGAATGATTTTTAAAATTATTAATAATGTTAATGAGTAAATGTACATCCCACTGGTTCTATTTTATTAAATTGTCAGTTAAGGCTGCTTGAATTATGAAATTCAATTATCCTGAGGTCAAGTGCTCCTGCCTAATTGATCTCTTCTCAATGGGCTAAAATTGACTACTACTGCTATTTGTAAAGAAAAACAGCTTGTACAGTGAAAACTTATAAGCCTCCAGCATCTCAAAATCAGAAACAACTGAATAATATTGCTAGGTAAGACATAGGCTAAGCAAGAGCAAAGCCCTTGCAATTGACTCATAAGTTTTGCCTTTTTTAGTGAAAAAAGGTTCATACTTGCAATAATTCAGTTGGAATAATCATGAGATTATTCATTCATCAAATAAAGGAGTAGTATGCATGTTAGAGAACTTCTCATGGGCTTTGGTTAAAAGGAATTACATAGAAATATAGAGAGTGACAAGATACTGCTCAATCTGTATCACAGCAGAATACTCCAAAGTCCCCTCAATCTGAACATGCCCCATGATATTGTCTCCTGGACCCTTCCACCTTTATTTGCAGTGGTAAGACACTCTATAGCTCCTTGTTAACTCTGCCCTTTTCGCTCAGGGAAAAGCTCACCATTTTTAAGATCTCTGCTGAAACTACTGCAATAAATAGCTGCCTCCTGGGCTATCAAATCAAGATGTCTTGTGACAAACAAACACTCCCAGCTCTTCGTTTATGTTCCATATTCAATGTGCCACAGACGAGACGACTTTTAATTTGGGGGATGCCCGTTAAATTAAAAGCAAAGGGATAATGATGGAAAGAAAGGATTGAAACAACAGGAACTTTATAAAATGAGTGGCTTTTTTGAATAATGGTTATAAAAGATAAAATATAAATCCCAACTCTTTTCAGAAAAGTATGAAAGGAAATGGGGCTTAATAGCAAGAAATGGTATATTGTTAACACTTGAGTTGTTTTCTCCCATTTTATTGTATTGAATGATGTCCAAGACCTGGTGGAAAACTAAAATATAGTTTTCAATGTTATTAAATTAAAACCAGATTCTGTCCATGCATTCAGAACTGTGCCAAACACATAATGAGGACTCAGTTCTCTATATTATTCCCACTGACAATCTCATCTATATGCATTTCTTTCTTTTCCTCCCTCTCCTCTCAAGAGAAGAAGCACTCCAATGAATTTGCATTCCATCTACTCTCACCAGCTAAGGGTCTTGTGTCTTCTCCCTTTTTTCTCCCCTGGTTGTTTTCTCTCTCATAACTCTAATCAGTTCTCTCCCAGGCCCTGCTCCTATTTCAGAGGGGATACTGCCACAAACAGCTGCACCATGTTATTGTCCACATCCTTGTTCTTTCTGCCCACTCTTTATTTCTATGCTCCCTTCCCCCTAGAACTTCAACTCACATGTAGTTTTGGCTTACCATAGAACCAGCTCTTTGGTTGGCACTTATCAAAAGTACTAACATTTTGAAGGCAGAATCATGCACTGCTTAGGAGTATAGGTTTGAAGTTAGATTGTCTGGGTGAAAACACCAGCTTTACTATAAGCTTTATCAACTTGTGCAAATTATTTTACTTTTCAGTACCTCAATTTCTTAATCGGTAAAATGGGGATGGCAGTCATCCATAACATGCAGTTGTGAGGATGAATAACTTAGAACACCCAAAAATCGCTTAGGACAATAGCTTATATACACTAAGCTTCTGACAAATATTACATATTATTACTAGTATTTCAAGAGCCAGTCACAACTAACTGGTGTCTCAGGTCAAATTTTTGAGAGAGAATCCAATCAGCTCAGTTCAGTGGAGGGTTTTGTCACACAGGACCTCAGGATTATCCCTCACCATGTCCTCAAGGCCTGACAGGATTTGGCTTTGACCGACCTTACCCTAGCTCTTCAAGTTCACCTTGAACCACTTATTCAAAGTAATTTATATAGGAAAAGGAGGAAGAAAATAGCACTCTGACACTGGCTATAAGACCTGGCTGTTGTTCCTGTATTTTATATCCATGGGAGTCTTCTCTTTTTAAATAACCTTTTTTTTTTTTCTTGAACCATTTGACTGGGTTCCTCTTCCTTGCAATCAAAGAACCTAGAATAGAATATTTCCTTCAAGTAAATGGGTCAAACCCAAAATACCCTCACACTCACTGCTAATGCACAAGTGTTATACAGATGACATATTAGGTAGTCATGATGTTAAATTGAAGTGAAGAGCAAAAGGCCAAGGTCCTTTTTCTGGTTCAAGAAGATAAAAGATGCTCTGGGGGATAGCAGTGGAGTGTTATTCAGATGCAAAATCTGAGCACCTTTAGTGTGAGAATCTGTTTTATTACCTTTTCAAATTCTACTCTCTATCCATTAAATTGAGCCCCGAAGGGACTTTGATTTTACAATATTTTGTTAGCTACAATGTTAACCTGAAAGTCAAAACTGTATTTTGTTTTTAAGTTTTCTATAATTCTAATTTCTCAGAAAATTTACACTGTGTTTCTTTCCTGGCAGCCTGGTACAGTGCGATTTTGGTCTGTTTTCTACAAAGACAGGAATGACTTGGCCATCCCCTACCTGTTCAGACATACACATAACCTCCTCCACAGCAACTTTGCCCATATTGAAGAAGTAAAAATACTTCTCCCTGGAGTCAGCGATTGGCAGCTTCTCTGCCTCAAGGACATTGTCTATGTCTTTCTTAACTCAATCAGCTCAGCACACACCAGTGCCCTGAACAGACAGATGCTCAATAAATGCTTTTGAATCGACTGAGATGGCCAGAAGATGCAATGTCTTCCCTCCTCACTTTGCCTCCTGCCTAGAGCAGGGCAAATCAGTAAAAACAGGTTGGAAGAGGGAAAGATCAAGGCAGAACTTAGAAGGGCCTAGCATTTAAAAAAATAATGAAATCTTCTGAGAAGACTCTACTAAAATCCACATGTATTCAGATAATCTCACTAGGAAAGTACAGGTGGTAAGTTGCCAAAAATCACATTTTCTCCGGGTTCCCAGAAACACTATGTCCATCTCAGTGTGGTAGCTGGAAATCACAGAGAAGGGAGAGAATTAATAACTGCACATTTTTAAGGATTTAATGAAACATTTATAGACTATTTCGTGCTTGTAATAAAAGTTATTACCCTTTGGTTGGTAAGCGTGAACTCCAGGGGACAATATCATTCTATTACATCCCCAAATTCTATAAAGTTATTAGTTATCTCCTACAGGAAATCATCCTCTATTGACAAGCTGCAAGATAGATAGTCTAATACCTGAAATGATTCCATCAATTTCAACTTGAGAGCTCTGTTATCCAAATCAGAATTTTCAAGTTTGTTATTACAGGACTGTCAAAATTATGGCTAAGTATTGCTGAATCCCATGGTCATGTCAAAACCAGCTTCACTCTCATTGTGCAGGATATGTGGTTTTGAAATGCAGAAGGAAACTGATGAAAAAGAAGTGGTATGCTTCTTGCCACAACTACTGCTCTCCTCTCATGCCGTCCTTTTACAGATGTCTACAAACGTAATAAAAAGCAAGTCTCGATTAAACCCCCAACAAATAAGGGCACCTGGGTGGCTCAGTCGGTTAAGCGTCCAACTTCGGCTCAGGTCATGATCTCATGGTTTGTGGGTTCGAGCCCCGCGTCGGGCTCTGTGCTGACAGCCAGCTCAGAGCCTGGAGCCTGTTTCAGATTCTGTATCTCCTCCTCTCTCTGACCCTCCCCTCCTCATGCTGTCTGTCTCTCTCTCTCTTAGAAATAAATAAAACATTAAAAAATTTTTAATAAAAACCCAACAAATAAATGTTGTTATTCTAAAGTGAGATAAATTATGTTTAATGTTGTTTCCCAATATACAAAAAGTTTTAACATACAGTTAAATTTGCATATATGTGTGTATAAATATATACATATATTTATAAAGGAGTCTTTTGAGGCCTTTTTGGGACTGATGAAGAGTGTAAATAAAGTAAATTGCTCCATCTGCTGGCTGTATCTGGAAACAGATTCCAATTCTAAGCTCCAAGGAAAGTAGGTAAGATTTCAGAGCTAACTCCAAAGGTCAGAAAAAAACCCTACATCCAGCACATATGAAAAATGTTAGTGCACCCCCATTCAAAGCCTTCAGGGTCCACTAAACCACTTGATATTGTAGAGCTAATGAAGTTCGATTGCATCTTGTCTTACCAAGTGTTTCTCTGCTTTGCTACCGGCATATTGAGATAAAACACTAAAACTCCCAATAGCTTCTACTCCAGATCCCACAACAAACACTGACCTTTAACACTGGAAAATCCAAAGGTCATTCACAAGAACAGACTTGTTAGTCTCATAGCAACCTCAGCTCATACTTTGGTAAAAGAAGTTCACAAGTCAACAGTAAATCCTTTTGGCGGTCTGATGCTGAATAACATATAATGAAATTGAAGACACTTTATCATAAAAGAAGAGTCTCCAGATTAGAGATCTGTTTAGGTCTCTACCTAGGAGCTGGGCTTCATCATTATTTTTTCCGAAGTTTTAATTTAGCACTCTTGGAGAAAAAAAAAAAAGACCTAAGACCTATACCTACAGCTTTCAGCAATATCAGTCATATTATCAGTTTACAATTTAAGAAGTTGCCTCATGTCCTCCTTGCCTACATGGCCTCTTCCCAAGAATGGGTTATGTATTTCTCTCTCACTGTTAAATTAGGCAAATGAGGGATTTTGCTATCTTGAGATTCTTGAAAACTAGCCAGTACTAATATTCACTCTACTAATTTTTCTAACTTGTTCAATAGCTGTTATGTTTGAAACATTTTATCCTTGCTCTCTTTCCTGCATTAAATCACGTCTTGAAAATTCAATGACAAGTTCATGTGAATGATTTGAACTTGGGTTTTGTTCAAGCATCTTGTGAGGCTTTGGCTTTAGTGTAGGATTGTAGTTTATCTGTAAAATCCTCTTCTTTGCTAGCATATATTCATGTTGTGAACTTGGATCATGTTTCTATTCTAGTATGAAGTACTAAAGTAACTTGTTTCTCATTGCAAAGAAAAAAATCATCTTAGCTTTTGAAGGAGTCTGAGTTTTGTACTGAATATAAACTATGATGAAGTTTTCCAACTGGATGTGACCATGGAGAATATTCTTCTCAATGATTCTTTTCAAGGTGATTTCATCTTTCCCCCCAAAAACAAGTTATATTTAGTGGTTACTGTGGGGGAAAGGTCATTTTTCACTTAGCATTTCCTTCAACCTTAACGTTTTCTTACTTTTTTGTGTTTATTATTTGAAATCTCCCCATTATTTTACCAGCTTATTAAACAAACAATTCAACGTAGCAATTTAATAAATGTTACTAAGTATCTGTCTTCCCTTGTTTATAATCTACTAGAGAAGAAAAATGCAAAAACAGTTATTACAACACAGTGAGGTAAAAATAATAGTGGAGACATCCAAGTGTAAAGGTCATTTAGTGTCTGGGAAAGACCTCAGAAAACAGGTGACTTTTGTCTGAGATGAGTCAGCCCTCAAAAGATGGACAGGAATTCACTCCCTGGCAAAGGAGAGATGAAGACAGGGTTTCATACAAAGAGAATGCATGTGGGGGGCTCCTGGGTGGTTCAATCAGTTAAAGGTTCAACTCCTGCTTTCTGCTCAGGTCATGATCTCACAGTGTGTGGGTTCGAGCCCCATGTCAGGTTCTGAGCTAACAGAGTAGAAACTACTTGGCATTCTCTCTGCATCTCCTCTGCTCACTTGCTCTCTCTCAAAATAAATAAGTAAATATCTAAAAAAACTTTTAAAGAAAAAAAAAAAACAAAGAGAATGCATGTGAAAAATTCAGGATGTGAAAGAATATGGAAAGTTTCCTTTTTACAATTCTCAGTCCCTGTGACATTGTAGGTGAAAAATACTACATGGAATACTGGTTTTCTAATAATGTTAAATGTAAAACAAGCCTCCTGTTGAATTAAGTAAAGTTTAAACCTTTGTAAATGTAGGAAACATGTCTTCAAATACAATATTTTTATGACCAAAAAAATAGGTACACATATTTAGCTTCATTTTACAAATATTTTCAGTTTTGTACACATGGTCCATCTAGGGAGTCTCTGAAAGAATAGATGCCACGGGTTAAAGCTTAGTGGGTTAAAAACAACATCCAAAAGGGCAATATGGGCAAATTCTCGTCGAATTAGCTGGAGAGAAGAAAAAAAAGCTTTGCTTTGTACCCAAAGTAATCAGTAGGCAGGTTGGATAGCAGGGCTATAACCTTGTTGATGACTTTATTTCCTAAAAGAAAATAGGTAATTAGGTGTTCCTGTTACCTTTATTAGGATAGACACAACTGGGAATTTCTGCATTTATTTTCATAGGAAGTTTCACCTGATTCTCAGCCTGCGGCACCCTGTGCTATTGCAATTGATATTTAATGGTGAGGAAATAAATAGAAACATGGGCTACACACTTCTGGAAATAAATGCATGCACGTTAGTGCCACTGAGTGATTGGAAGATTTGACAACTTAGAGTACAAGGGCCCCCATGTTTACACTGCATGACATACCTTGGCAGCATTCCATGACCATGAAACCTGTATTTCATTTCCACCAATTTTCCCTATGAGTGTGGGGTGGAGGGTAGAAGTATACATTTTTCAAACAAATTAGAATATTTTCAAGCACGTGTAGAAAAAAAGAGATTACTAGCAACATGGACAAGTTTGTTTCATCTATAACCCCATTCATTACCCCCTGCTCCTGATCAGTTTTGAAGCAAATCCCATACATCAGATCATTGTCTCTGTAAACATTGTAGTATATATCTCTAAGATTTAGCTGTTTTTAAAATAAACTGCAATATTATCACAACATTTTTTGAAGTAATAGATTAACTTTTATATGACTCCTATATCTATGCCTTATATAATCAACAAATAATTATTTGTATCTTGAAACATGTGTCTTGAATTTTTTTCACGAATTAAAAGAAACTCGTTAGCAAAACAGACCTTCGATGACAAAGTATTTGTAGAGAATATAGATTATATACAAGGACAGAAAGAACATAATAAAGTGTACATGTGTGTATGTATATGTGTAGAAATAGTCATATACAGTCATTATATAGTCATTACTTCTTTACTTAAAATATACAGTAAAATCCTGGATTGTGAGTAACTTGTTCTGCAAGTGTCCCTCAAGATGCACAAATATTTCTAATAAATTTTAACTTGATAAACAAACAATGCCTTACAAGTAGTACATGACATCAAATGTCACATGATCACAGCTGAGCCAATGGTTCTTCTCTCTCTCTCTCTCTCTCTCGCTGAAGGATTTTGGGTGATCGTCTCCCATGCTCAAATGCTCAGTTTCAGGCTACGATGTTTGGCAGAAATCAATGATTTTTCAGAAGGCTGGAAGGTGCCCACAACTGGCACTAGTGCATTTTTTGTCACTTCAAATCACCTATGAACAGTCTTTTGCTTCTCCATTCAAGAGTAAGCTTAGGAATACTTTGCTTCATGCTAGTCATTGGACAGGACCTTGCTAAAATTGCATGAAAAGGAAAAGATTCCATTGAGCCAATAGATAGCTGTGATTCTGTTAGTAATAATGAAAGTCATCCTCTTTCTGGGTTCCTTCACATCAGCCAAGAAGGTTTTCAAAGGTAAGTGCAGGTTAATTTGTTATTTTTGTTTCTATTTTGTATTTTCTTTATATTTTATATTACATTACAGTATCATAATCAATTTTGTATGAATATTTTTGGGCTGTAGAACAAATCATCTGAGTCCCTGTTATTTCTTATGGGGAAATTCACTTTGATATACAAGTGCTTTGAATTATAAGCATGTTTCTGGGACAGATTATGCTTGCAAACCAAGATTTTACTGTATTCTGAAATAATAAGTAATGTGTATTTTTTTTCAAATAGGCCTTAGGATAGATTGGCAATTTTGTGGATTACCTACAGAGCAAACAGAAAAGAACCTCACTCCTATAGAGTGCCAGGAGAATGTGTAGGACCTCAGATGAAACTTGCTTCATGATAGTTCTAGGAAGATTCAACACTAGGGGCCAAGCATTCCAGCCTCAGCCAAATCCACCACTCTCAGCGAGGCACAAAATGTGTAGAACCACTCTCTTTAAGGGACCAAATGGGATTGAGCTGAAGAGCAAAAGACAGTTCCACAAAGCTTTGAACTGCATTTATTCAAGTGCTGTGAACAAAATTCCTATCTCCTGCATGTGTTTACATATTAATTTGATTAAAGCTGGAATGGGTGAATATGGCAGAAGGAAACTCCCTCCTCCCAGTACTATGCCCTGCACATTCATATAGAATACTAAAAAGGGCTAAGAAATAACTGAGCTAAGATATAAATTCTCCCTCTCAAGAATTATAAATATATATGGAAGATAAATTTATACATCAGATCATATGTATAATGAATTAAATGGTACTTTGTCATTTTAACTCGATATTAAGTTGGCTATTTTGAAAAGTATAGTATTCTCACCTTATAAATTAATATATTGGAACATATAGAACTGTCTGAGTGTTAAAATAATAGTCCTCTCAGCCCTGCTTTGTGGATGCCAGAGAGCTATGATAGGAAGCTTATCAGTCTATGAATTGCTTTTTTAAATTTTTTTTTAACATTTATTTATTTTTGAGAGACAGCATGAGCGGGGAAGGGGCAGAGAAGAGAGAGGGAGACAGAGAACCTGAAGCAGGCTCCAGATTCTGAGCTGTCAACACAAAGGCCAACGCAGGTCTCAAACATGACCTGAGCTGAAGTTGGACACATAACCAACCGAGTCATCCAGGTGCCCCTGTGAATTGCTTCTTATATAAATACAGCTTTGTACCAGATCATTCAATAGGCCTATAGATGAAACCACTGTAATTGTAATTATTTGCTAAACTGTCCTGTAGATTCAGAACCTTGGCAAACAGGAAAAGAAAGCATGTGATACCATTAAAAATAGCCATTTATAAGAAGTAGCTCTTGAAACAACTGCTAGAGACCAATAGGAGCCATAAATTGCAGAAGTGAGTTAAATGAATCTTGATATGATGGGAGTCAGTGATGTGCCAGGAGGAGGTTAGCAAGAAAAGAGGGAGTAGAGCTCTCTGTGCTCTTAATCTCCCAACCAGATATCTTTGTCTCATTGGAAAGCAGGTACCATGGTATCTTAAATCCAAATATTGTGTGGTTCTTTCTCTGCCTTTCCATATGATGAGCTATAAAGATAAAAATGAAAATACCAAAAATGAAATTTGGGAAATCTAACAAGGCATAGATGGTGGAACAAATGTTAGATGGAGATCCGAGCTCAGACCTGACCAATTCTTCCGCTATCACAGTAAATTTTCCCTGGTGGAAGAATTTCAGGCAGCTGTCGGTGACTGTATGGAGCCTTGCTCTTTGGCCTGCCCTCCTTGCTCCACTGAGTCTCTAGCTGGGCCTTTCCATCTGCTTTTTCTATCAGCAGGACTATATCAGATGAGCCAGTTTTATATGTATCTGAATCTCCTTGCAAAGAACCAGGTGAGCCCATTAAGGGTGCCATCTGTTTGGGTCTTCATTTATTCGTTCATCAATATTTACTCAATTGAACATCTACTATGTGCCAGGAACTCTGTTAAGGGCTGGGAATGCAGTAGTAAACAAGACAAACACAGTCTCTGCTTTAATGTGGATTACAGTTTAACAAGGGAGGCAATTTAATTCTGATGTCTCCTACAAAGGAAACTACAAACTTAACAGGGGAACCAATTATAATTATAATAAGTACTACAAAGGAAAACAATATAAAGAAAAGTACAGACCAGTGCTTTTGAAACTAAAGTTGCAACTCATTAGTGGAGCATGAAACCAATTTAGTGAGACAGAGCAGCATTCCTTTATTTAATGGAATGAATTGGAATAGGCAGAAATAGAAGAGGGAATGCTAGAGTGTATCACGAGTAAGAAGAGGAAGTATTGCTTCAAGAATTAACACATGTGCATATGTGTGTGCATGTACCTGTGTACTGCTTGCAGCCCAGCAGGCTTCCCAATGCAGCCTGGACGGCCCCTGATGGGTGTCTGCCACTGCTGCTACTCATTTTTGCACAGTCTGCCTCTGATTAAGGTGAATGACATTCCTAGCTCCAAGAAAGACTATTCCAAACTTTGAAGGAAAAAAAAAAAGAATTAACACATAGATGAATGCTGGGATAGAATGAAAAAAAATTATTTCTTCCTATGGATCATGGTGGAAAAGGTTTTAAGGCCATTGATTTAGACACACCATGTAATAGACATGCTTCTCACCGCCTGTTCCAACCACATACTTCATTACAGCCCACCACCCGCTAGGCTACATGACCCTACTCCACAATTTTTGAACATTAGTCAGGAATGGGACCCTGAACGAAGTCCAGCCACTATATTACTAATAATGAGTCAGATTTACCTGTAAGGATTTTGGAATTGAGACACTGGATGATGTCTGAACCCATCAGATATAGACATTTGAGATAAAAGATCATGTAAAGTCAATGTGAGGTGACCAGATAGGTCCCTGTGCAAGATGAATAAGTTCTGGAAGCTGACTCAGAGATAGACAAATGGAGACAAAACCCACAGAGAAAGAGAGACAGAGCAAGGCAGCTCAGTTCTTGACTTCAGATTTAGAATCTCTGCTTTACTTACTCTTCTCAGATTCCATTGGGGCCTTAATATTTTTCAGTGAACACTACTTCCATTTTCACTTGAACTATCTGAACAGGTTACTTTTCTTACTACTAAGAGTCTTTTCTGGAAAAAAGTGGTATAAAGTTCATGTTTACTTTTGATTCTTATTAATATCATAATAAGAATGTATCCGCCAAAAAAATGAGCATACTATCATTTGTTTAAAGAGACCAAGGAAAGAAAACTAGTTCTTTAGTCAAGGAGGCTTTACAAACAAGTCCTCAATCATTTTCTGTCTAATACCTGCAGTGAGGATTTTCAGCCTTTTAGACTGTGTCCTTCCAAAATAAATGATTTTCTGCATTGCTTTCACAGTATTCTCAGCAGTACAGTGATCCATTTTTAGATACAGAACAGAGAAACTGGCTCCCTTCCAGGTCACTCCTATGTTAATGATACATCCACAATAATCTGAATGAACTAAGCTGAGATACTCAGTGTTTGCTTACAACAGAGTCTTTCTGTGACTTTTATTGTGAATGGCACAATAGCTCAAAAATGAAGATGCCACTGATAGATGACACCCTTGTGTTCATTCACTTTGAGCTTTGTTTGCTACTTGAACTTGATTACAACTGACACCCATTGAGGAATATAAAAACATCCATTCTCCCTTTAGTCATTCAGGCACATAATGAATTTCAACAAAACAGAGAGAAATCCAAGAATCTGCATCGCCCAGAGAGTGCCCTTGAAATGAAGCCTTACCTTTTATTAGAACAAAATGTTATCCAATTAAGAGGAAGGTTGTAAATTTGTACACTACAATAGAGGCTTTACATAGACATCTTATTTTTCCTATGCTTATGAAATGTGAATTAAAAGACCTCAAAACTACTAAGTAAAACACAGAAAATATTTTCTCTTAAGGGTAGGGGATGTGATGGAATAGGTGTGGATTAATCCCAAATTAGAAAAGACAAATTTTTCAAGTTGATTTCTTAAACCAAAAAACAAAAAAGAAAGAAAGAAAAGAACATCAAAGAATGCAAGGGCATAAAATAAAGAACAGAAAACTGTAAGAAAGAAGAAAATTCAATCTAGACAAATTGTTGTTTCTGATAGACCAGTCTGGCTGGGTGGCCTGATGCTAATACAGTCAAAGCTGGATGTCTCCGCCTCAAGTCAGCCAGTTCCTTCCGCATCCTCAGACTAAATCCAAATCATACCAACCACCTTCCAAACATGTAGGATGGTAAGAGAGGAAAACCCAGTGCTACCCCCAATCCCTTCATCAATACCCAAAAGCAACATCTTAGTGTATAAATCAGCTAATTATTGTTAGAGCAGAATAAAGTTTTATAATCTTACTTGTCATTTACTAAGCATCAGGAAGAGTCTGGGAAATATACAACATTCTCTATTATTTGGACAGCCTTATGTTTTTTTCTCGTTAGTGTATTCTAAAGAAACAATGGGGAAATTGAGTACTGGATTGCCCTGTGTACGACCAGTAACTCAGTTAGACAATGTGCTTCTACAGAGCCTCAGTTTAAAAAGGGAAGAGAGGTATTATTAGCCTGGAGTCTCTCCCAACCAATCATATTTTTCTCTTACTCCCAGGATTCATCCTAGGGATGAAAATATTTTCATATTTTTAATGTTTAAAAGAATTAGGTCTAATAGAGTGACAGTCTTATTATTCCAATTTAAAATACATAATTAAATGATTGATTTAGACTAATGACTTTAAAGTTTATTCATTTCTGAAAGAGAGAGAGACAGAGTGCTACTGGAGGAGGGGCAGAGAGAGAGGGAGACACAGATCTGAAGCAGGTTCCAGGCTCTGAGCTGTCAGCACAGAGCCTGATACAGGGCTTAAACCCACAAACTATGAGATACAGGGCTTAAATCCACAAACTATGAGATCATGACCTCAGCTGAAGTAAGATGCTTAACCCGCTGAGCTTCCCAGGTGCCCCCAGACTAATAAATTTAATATATTACTAAGTTTATACAAAGCATTGAGCATCTAGGTTCACTATATATCTAAGTTTAAATTATTAGAGTTATAAGAAACAGTGTTTAACTAGTATCAACTCAAAAGAACATGTAAAAGATAACAAAGCATATCAAATTACAAAGGCATTTTATAATATTCAAAAATATGTAAATTAGACCAAGTATTAATGAAGCATCTTTAAATGTAATTCACATTTTCTAAATGTATAAACCAATTGATAAGATATGTAAGCTAAACTTAAAAGCCTAACAAAAAACTAGGTATCATGAATTCTTTAAAACAAAAATAAACTGGTGAATAATCTTCTGTGCACACAAAAATCATATTGAATAACATCAAAAGTTTCATATCAGCATTTTGGATTTAGTAGTATAAATATAGAAATTGGAACATCCTTCCTAGGGAATTACAACTTTTAGGTCTGGAGTGTCTGGGTGGCTCCATCATTTAAGCATCCAACTTCAGCTCGGGTCATAATCTCACAGCTTGTGATCTTGAGCCCCATATGGGGCTCTATGCTGACAGCTCAGAGCCTGGAATCTACTTCGGATTCTGTGTCTCCCTCTCTCTCTGCCCCTCCTCTGCTCATACTCAGTCTCCCTCTCTCTCAAAAATAAATGAACATTTTAAAAAATCCTTAGGTTTAATTATAATCCTGATTGCCATTTTTATCAGAGTTTAAGAATGAATCTTCCATAGTACAGAATGAGCAGGGTGATTGTGCATTCTTGTTAATTGTCTCATATCTAAAACCAATGCTCTAGATAGCAATTATGGGATTTCAATTTAATATTCACAGATTAAGGGAAATGGAGCAAACTGAAATCACCCAAATCATAGTGACTTCTGACAACTTTATGGCTGACTATAGAGTAGAAAGGAGAACAACTTTAACCTCATAATATATTAAAACAAAGATATTGGATATCCAGGAACATAAAAATTTTTAGAGCTATAAGTGACCATAGAGAGGTTATCTATTTCATTTTATCAATAGCAAAGCTGTCTAACTCCAATCTAATAACTTATTAAATGCAGAGCACAAAATAGAACCTATGGTTCTGTAATATGCTGCTAAATAGTTTAAATTACTAGATTAGCACAGCTTTCCCATAGAACACTTGTCAATTCTTGATGAAAAGGCAAATGCAATTATAGTATCATAATTAGCAAATAAAAACAAGAGAAGAGCAAATGATGCTTGAAAAGATGTTGACTGTAACTGGTTGAAATCTCAGAAGAGATTGAAAACAAGCCCTTCAGATCTGCTGAATGGTAATCTGAGAGTAACCTGGAATGCAAAGAACATTTTCAATCTGGAAGGATCCACATACAGATACTGAGTACCTCCTTCTACATGAAAAGAAGAAAAAATGTAGAAAAAGCACTCACACCCTTTGCTTGGTCCAGGAAATCTGGTAGGGTTGTGTTTCTAAACATTTGTCATTCAGGTTCAGCCTTCACAGTTTTTGCCATATCTTCTTCATTCTTGTGTCCTATTATTTACTTAACATTTTTCTCTAAGTTGAATTTAGCTTTTTCCTATATATGTTTATATATATTTATATATATAAACATATATATATATGTTTATATTTGTATATATTTCCTATATTTTTACAGTATATATGTGTGTGTATGTATATATACACAGTAGATACTATGTATATAAATAGCTATAGATACTATATACTATATGTATATAACTTAGACACTATATATTATATAGATATTATGCTATGTATATATACTATGTATACTATACATAAGAAAATACCAGCAAGTAGGGAAATATTTCCTTTGATCAAGAATTGCCAAATGCACAAAAGTTTTCCCTAGATGATCATTTGCAGTTGTCCTTCCTCTAAAAGAACCATTTACACTTAAAATGCAGTTCAGCAAAAGTGAGTGCTTACTCCATGCCAAGTCTAATACTGTGCCCTGGCAGTACCAGAGTCTCATCCCTGCAATCAGGGACCAGGCAGTACCAGAGTCTCATCCCCTCCAGCAATCTAGAACATAATGCCAAATGAATAGATTCTCCAGGGAAAAAATATCCACCCTGTCTTAAGAAATACTCCTATTATGACCAAACCTTAACACTTTCTCCTGAGACTGATTAGAGTATCATTAAGAACAAAGCTGATTCCTGACAAAGGAGACCATAGAGACCAGAATTATATTTTCCCAAAAAGGAGCCAGGCGGGAGCCATCCTGTATGATATATTAAGACCTAAAATAGGTAATGAAATAATGTGTACAATAGGAGCATAATTATACAAATATATGTATATTTATGCATAAAATAAAGATTAGAAGGAAGTACACCAAGATATGAAAATATTAATAGTAATTATCTCTGCATGTTGGAATTACATGTGGGTTTTATTACCATACTTATAATTTTTGTGTTGCACAAGTTTTATTCAATAAGATCGTATTTTTTTGAATATCAGAAATAAAATTTCTTTTTACTTTGATCTTTGATTCTGATTTACCTAAGACTTTTTTGCTAGAGAGGTCTTTTGTATTGTTCTTGTGTTTTTTTTTTTAATTTTTTTAATGTTTTATTTATTTCTAGGAGAGAGAGAGAGACAGCGTGAGCAGGGGAGGGTCAGAGAGAGAGGGAGTCGCAGACTGAAACAGGCTCCAGGCTCTGAGCTGGCAGTCAGCACAGAGCCCAACGCGGGGCTCGAACCCACGAACCGCGAGATCATGACCTAAGCGAAAGTCGGACGCTTAACTGACTAAGCCACCCAGGCGCCCCTGTGCTTATGTTTTTTAAATAAAAGTTGTACCTCTTGGAAAAAAAAAAAAAAGGAACAAAGCTCTTAAGAAGTTTAACCACTTGTTCTCAGGAATAGCCTTACCATTTTCTGCTTCATATCACTACAGTTTCTTCTGACCCGAAGGTCTCCACATGTGAAATTAGTATCTACAAGGTCTTCTGTGAAGTTCAAAATTAGAAGCAATTTCTTCTTCTGACAGTCCATAGTGTTTTATTTGGTAATCTTTTAAAAAATAATATTTTTAAAGTTCATTTTGAGAGAGAGAGAAAGAGCACGAGCAGTGAGGGTGGTGGTCATGGGTCATAGAGAGGAGAGAGAGACTCTCAAGCAAGCTCTATGCTGTCAGCACAGATAGAGCAGGGCTCTATCTCACAAACCAAGAGATCATGACCTGAGCTGAGATTAAGAATCAGACACTTAACGGGGCGCCTGGGTGGCTTAGTTGGCTAAGTGTCCGACTTTCGCTTAGGTCATGATCTCGCGTTTCGTGGGTTCGAGACCCGCATCGGGCTCTGTGCTGACTGCCAGCTCAGAGCCTGGAGCCTGTTTCCGTCTGTGATTCCCTCTCTCTCTGACCCACCCCTGTTCACGCTGTCTCTCTCTCTCTCTCTCTCTTAGAAATAAATAAAACATTAAAAAAAAAAAAAAGATCAGACACTTAACTGACTAAGCCACTCAAGTGCCCCTATCACAATCCCTTTCTAACATTTTGAACATGAAAAACAGAATCAGATAACTTGAGAATTCAAAGAGATCATAAAGAACACCTCATTCAACTTACTTTGCAAATGTAGAAACTGAGACCCAATTAAATTATGTGATATATTTCAATTTATGCCATGAGTTAGATGTAGCATCAAGACCAGATGGCAGGCTCCATCCAGGATCCAATGTCCCTATTATTTCTATTTACACTGAGTTGTGCCTATTTGGAGTTCTTCCTATTTACACTGAGTTGTGGTTAAATATTTTTGGTATCTAAAATATTGAATGGAAAACTTTGTCGACTAAGTCTTAAGTTATGATTGTGTCTGGCATAGCATAAGGTAGCTATGAATTAACTAGGCTTCTCTTTTTTCTTTTTTCTTGCTCCAGAATGCCCTCTGTTTTGGCCCATAAAGAGGAGAAAAGTAGTCCCTTAAGATGATGACAGAAATTGGGGTACCAAATTTGGGCATTCCGTCTTGAGCCAAAAAAAAGACAATTTTTAAATCTGGTATTTACAGCACTGACTTTCCCTACATTTTACTAGTCAGATACATAAGTCTCCTCTTTACCTACACTTTCCTAAATTTTTAAAAAAATTTTTAATGTTTATTTATTTTTTGAACGAGAGTGCGCATGAATGGGGGAGTGGCAGAGAGCAAGGGGGACCGAGGATAGGAAGCGGGCTCTGCGCTGACAGCAGAGAGCCCGATGTGGGGCTCAAATTCACGAACCATGAGATCATGACCTTAGCCAAACTGGGATGCTTAACCAAATGAGCCACCCAGACTCATCACCACCCCTCCCCCTGCCAATTATTATATTTAAATGTTAGCATAGTGAAAAATCTTGCTCTATTGACAGCTGAACAATGCTGATTTAGAAATCCAGCAAGCAATTCATTCAATAGGTTTGTAGGAAAGGGGCTTTATAGTACATTAGGGACCCACGTTAAGGGTATTCTTCAACTTTCATTCACCTACACTTCCCTATATTATACTGTGACCCCTTCAAAACACCTTCCACACATAGAACCCAGATTTATAGCAGATATGCACACATTTCAAGTTAGCTAATAGCAGTGCGACTTAAAAACAACAGTTCTGTTTATTTACTATTGCGCAATCATTTAAAGATTGTGTCACATTTCCTCTCACACAGCATAGGAAATAGAAAATAAAAATACACATACAGCTCTACTATAATTAATATCATTGAGGCAAAAAATGGCAATCTCTAGGTGTACTGAAAACAACACATCCTTACCTTCAGTCAGATACTCATTGGATTTAGAGACAGCCCTGGGTTTATAATTGTGAAAGAAATTAAACAATATGTCCAAAAGGCTGAAATATATTATCAAATATTTTCTTAAAAGCAATGTTTTTAAAACATTGTTTCAACTCTCTGGAAAGGAAGCCTCTTTATAACATGTAAGTCGTTCTCAGATGCCAGACAGGTTCCAGTAAATCATCGATTAATTCTCTTTGACTTTTTGTTCTGGAATAAAGGAACTTACTTCTGTGCCAGCTCCCTGGGCTTCCTACCCTCTCTAAAATATTGGTTCTTCCCCTGTTTTGTTCAGAAGCCAAGTGATTAGCTTCAGGCTCATGACTGATTTCCCATTGTTCCATTCCCTCTAACTTCTCCGCATTGTGCCAACAATCTGGACCCCAGAGGGATTTGTCACAGCTCTTCAATTCTCTTTCTCCCTTGGCAGCAAATTTTTATTCAATTTTTCTTTTCCTTGCCTTTTTATAAAAAGAAAAATTCTCACTTTAACATTTCCTTTTAAATTGTTCTTTGGTTATCAGAGGAGGAAAGGGCCCTAACTTCTTGGAACTCAGGCCACATTGACAGGGAGCACTTTGTGCTAGAGCCCAGAGATAATATGGAAATGATACTCTTAAAAATGGTATTTCCTTTCCATCTATATTTGAATCTATTCATCATCACGATTAATTTCAGTTTGATTTTACCATAGAAGCTATGTTTTAAATATCACCAACAAAGTAAAAATGATCAACAGTTACTACAGTTACTAAAAAAAAGAAAAAGAAAAAAAAACTTCTGGAAAGGAAGGCAAAACTTGGCTCTCAAATAAATGGTATGATTTTCAGATAATATTATTTTAAGTAATAAAACAAGTAAAACTTTGGAAAGCCTGAGTGGCTCAGTTGGCTAAGCATCCAACTTTGACTCAGGTCATGATCTCATGGTTCATGAGTTCGAGTCCCAAGTTGGGCTCTGTGGTGACAGAGCCTGAAGCCTGATTCGGAGTATGTGTCACCCTCTCTCTTTGCCCCTCCCCTGCTCATGCTCACTCTCTCTCTCTCTATCTCAAAAAAAAAAAAAAAAAAAAAAAAAACTTTAAAAAAAAAGAACACAACTTTATTTTTTATGTTTATTTATTTATTTTGAGAGAGGGTGAGAAATAGAGTGTGTGCACATGCGCAGACTGGACAGGGGAGGGAGAGAGAGACAGAGAGACAGAGAGAGAATGAGAATCTTAAGCAGGCTCTGTGCTTTCAGTGCAGAGCCTGACACAGGGCTCAATCTCATGAACCGTGGGATAATGACCTAAGCTGAAATCAAGAACCAGACACTTAACTGACTGAGCCACCCAGGTGCAGCAGCAATGAAACGAATATAGCTATATTCGTTTACAGTTATGGAAGGAATAAGTCACAAAATAAAACATACAGCATAGGAAATATAGTCAATGGTTTTATACTAGCACTGTTTGGTAACAGACGGTAACTACATTTGTGGTGAGCATAGCATAACTTATAAAGAAGTTGAATCACTATGTTGTACACTTGAAACTAATGTAACACTGTGTGAACTATACTCAAATTTTAAGAAGTTATTCTTAACGAGGAAATTTGTTGCCATCATTGCCAGTAATAGCATCAATGACCCAGGCAGTATACACTGGAAATCGTATTTAATCTTCACAACACTCTGTGAGGCATATAGTTCTTATCCTTCCTTTTTATGTGTTAGGAAACAGGGTCAGAGAGGTTGCTTAATGCTCAATGTCACATAGCAGAGCCAAAATAAAAATTGATATATATAAGTGGGAAGGCCTGAATACAAGAAGAAAGTCAGACAAATGACTCTGTATTGGACTCTGTATCATTGGAAATCTTTAAGATTTTACCAAAAACAACAGACTTAAAAAAAGATTTCACTTAGTTGAAATGCATCTCTTCTGGTACAGTTTTAGCATATAGTTTATAGGATAATACAGTAAGTGAAAACATTAACCCATAATGCACATTTTTGTGAATTATAAATACAATCATATGCAGGAACTATTTCACAGGATAAAACAACAAAATTAAAATGTTTTATGAAAGTCATCTGATCAACAGTTATCAACATGATTGAGAATTTTATTTATTTTTTTTTAATGTTTTATTTATTTCTAGGAGAGAGAGAGACAGAGAGATAGCGTGAGCAGGGGAGGGTCAGAGAGAGAGGGAGTCACAGACTGAAACAGGCTCCAGGCTCTGAGCTGGCAGTCAGCACAGAGCCCGACGCGGGGCTCGAACCCACGAACCGCGAGATCATGACCTAAGCGAAAGTCGGACGTGCAGCCGACTAAGCCACCCAGGCGCCCCGAAAATTTTATTTTTATATTTAAAAGTTCAGGTAATATCTTTTTACCATAATTTAATCTATGGAAACCAATCTGTTCATTTGTCTCCCTCACGTATGTTATCATTACCATTTAAAAGATTTTAGATCACTTATGCACAAGAAAAGTATCAAGAGTAGGATAAACTTATAGTAAAACTTTGAAAGCTGACCACTAGTTTCCTGGAATTTTACTTCTGATTTATTTTTTACTTGTATTGGCAGTAAAATGCAGCAGATATGAGAGAATACTTTTGGAAGCAATCCCAGTGACTACAGGACATCTTTCATCTACAGTTCATGTCTCATTTAACATCCGAGAACATAAAGTGGGGATGGGCATTCAAATTATTACACATTAATTTTGAATTGTAACATAGGCAAATTCTTGTTGATTTTTACCATAAAAATTTTAAGGTCCTTCTAGCACTGTTTCTACTTATTAAATAAGATCCTCCAGCTTCAATAAGAGCTGCATCCCTAGAAATTAAAAAATTAAGTTGCTCATTTAGAATTAAAGGAAAGTTATTTTTTCTACAGCCTTCTCCTTTTTCCTTAAGATTCCAAGTCAACATAACAGTGAGAGTCTCCCTCTGTTTACTTATTTATATACCTATAATAACATTAGCTCTTTTTTCATAATAACATAAAAAGAAGTCTGTTTTAAATCCCTTGATTTGGGGATGATAAAGACAAGTAAACGTTGTGAGACAGAGAATTTAGAAGGGACATGGCCTCTTTTCCTTGCCAAAACATGATATCCTGTTACATAATTAAATGAGGAGTCTTCAAAAGGCTTAACTGACATCCTGGGCATCTCTGAGCTCAACAGCATAACATTTTGATAAGGAAAGTTGTAAACAGATGAGATACATATGGATTATGTTTCCCTTGAAATTCTCAGGGTTTTAAACACTAACAGATAATGTGCTCTGAGCTTTCATCCAATTCTCCATTCTTGTGAAATTCAATGACCCTGAAAGTAGATCTCTCCCTCACCTAGGATTATGAACTGGTCTGTCACATATCTAAACAGATCACTGACTTGGGGACACAAAAATATCTGATGCACCAAATCTGCACTGTATACTCAGATTTGTAATTCAAGTTCAAGAGACACATCAGAAAATAAAGGGTAATAGAAAAAAAGCAAAGGAGACAAGTGAAACAACAATGGCACAGGACCATTATAAGGACTTTATTGTACTATGAGTACACTATTCTCAATTTTATAAGATCCCTGAACATGAAATGGTATGAATTAAATATGATTATCATAAAAAAAACAATACTAAAATAGGACATTTTTTCCTTATGTTAAATGCCCACCAACAATACATTTAATCAAGTGAGAGGGCTATGTTTGTATAAGGGAAAAACGTTTGAACATACTCTATTTCACAGCATCTTGCAGCACCCAGTCTCAGAACTTTTATTATTTTAATATATAATATAAATATATGATACTATAACATAATTAATATTTTTAATATCAGTGAATCCTTAGGAGAGGAATTTTACATACTCGTAACCTGAAAATAAGCTAGTAGCATAGGGAACTATACACAAAAGCACTTCAGGAAGGAGAATGAATGGACTTTGCAGTCTGCAGTAATAGCATAATTATGCTGTGGACATAGTTGCCTGGAACTTAAAAATACTATAGGACTGGGACATCTGGGTGGCTCAGTCAGTTAAGTGTCCAGCTTCAGCTCAGGTCATGATCTCACAGCTTGTGAGTTTGAGCCCTGCATTGGGGCTCTGTGCTGACAGCTTGGAGCCTGAAGCCTGCTTCAGATTCTGTGTCTCCTCTCTCTGCCCCTCCCCTGCTCAAATTCTCTCTCTCTCTCTCTCTCTCTCAAAAATAAATAAACATTAAAAAAAATACTATAGGACTTAGCACTGGACAAAAAAAAACCAGTATTTTCATAATTTTCAGAGAGTCTGTTATGAGCCAGGCACTATATCCAAATTACATATTTGATCTCTTTGTATCTCAAAATCTCTATGATATGAGTATCATCATGGTCATCACCTTTAATGTGTCAGTGAAGATCTCTAGGAATCCAGGAGATCAAGCCAGTTTAAAGCTAACTCTCAAGATTGTCCCAAGGAGTAAGAAACAGCATATGTGGGGCACCTGAGTGGCTCAGTTGGTTAAGCATCTGACTTCAGCTCAGGTCATGATCTCACGGTTAGTGAGTTCAAGCCCCACTTCAGGCTCTGTGCTGACAGCTCAGAGCCTGGAACCTGCTTTGGATTCTGTGTCTCCCTCTCTCTCTGCTCCTTCCCTCCTCACACTCTGTCTCTTTCTCTCTCTCAAAAATAAACATTTTAAAAAATTAATAAAAAAATAAAGAAACAGTATAACATTGCCACATATGCTAACATATGTATAAGCCACAAATAGAAAATACAAATATAATAGTTGAAAATTGTAGTTAACTTCTAGTTCAATGTGCCATACAAAGTACACATATTCCTCTTCTCCCTCCCGAGTCTCCTTTGAAATTACAAAGGTAAACAAATAAAAGAAGAAGAAGAAGACGATGACGACGACGACAACAACGACGACGACAAAACCCATGGCCCTGTGAAGTCGAGAAAGGATGCTTTTTATGCATTTAGTAATCTGATATTTCCACAAATTTCTTGAAGATGGAAAGAGAAAGGAATTCTGTTCATAAACTCAGGCGTCCAAAACCAAAGCAGTTCAGCTTACATAAGTGAGGAGGCTGTAATAGGGGTTTTTTGTTGAAACAAATACACATTCAGGAGGGCTGTTGTATTCATCCCAGCTGGAGCTGCAAGAACTTTCCACTAAAAACAGTGTAAGATTTGTTTGGGAAGGATTATTAGTTAGAGTGTTTAGGCTGGAGACACAGGCAGAGGAAGCCTGCAAGAATCCCAAAATAAGTTAATGTACCCAAGAGTAAAACAAGGATGGCAGTTTTTCCCGGGGGTAAGCCCAGGAAAGCCCACTGCTGTGGGCTCAGTGGGTCCCTCCCAAACCCATATGTTGGAATCCTACTCCTAGTACCTCAGAATGTGACTGTGTTTGGAGATAGGGTCTTTAAAGATGTAATTAGGTTAAGATCATGGGCCGGCCCTAATCCAATGGCACTGGTGTAATTATAAGAAGAGGAAATCAGGACATAGACACAGAGGTAAAAACCACATTAAGGAAAAGGGGAAAGAAGGCCATCCACAAGCCAATGAGAGAGGCCTCGGAAAAATCAACCTTACTAACATCTTGATCTCAGACATCTAGCCTCCAGGACTGTGAAAAATAGATTTCTATTGTTTAATTCAGGCTTCTGTGGTGCTTTGTTATGGTAGCTGTAACAAATCAACAGAATCACTACCCTATTAGCCCCAGTAAAATTTCTACTGCTTTGAAAATTGTGAGGGTTCCAAGCTACCCCACCAATTGCCACCAATGAAGCCTAGAGTCTTATATCCCATTAAAGATAAACCTATTACAAAGGAGATTCCATACCAGGTATTTATATGAATCCATATACTCTCTGTTTCAAAAACATGAATGCTCAACCAAAACTCAACAGATATCTAATGAAAACTAACAAGATAAAATGGAAAAACTTACCCTGGATGGATAAAGTAATACAAGGCAGAAATGCAATCTGAAAAAAAAAAATCTAATTAATATAGTCAGAGTATTAGGTCAAGCTATTTTGAAAATGAAGAGTCACTCTCAGAATGGAGAGGCACTTCATTTGAAACTCCCTTCTGGGGGTGGGTGTCGGCTCTTGGGTGGCTCAGTCGGTGGAGTGTCAGACTTCAGCTCGGGTTATGATCTCACTGTTCTTGGGTTCTAGCCCCAAGTAGGGCTCTCTGCTAACAGCTCAGAGCTTAAAGCCAGCTTTAGATTCTGTCTCCCTCTCTCTCTCCCTCCCTCTCTCTCTCTCAAATATAAATAACATTAAAAAGGAAAAAGAAGAAGAAGGGGTGCCTGGGGGGCTCAGTCGGTTAAGCAACCAACTGTTGTTTTTGGCTCAGGTCACCATCTCACAGGTTCATAAGTTTGAGCTCCACATCGTGCTGTCAGTGTGGAGCCTGCTTGTGATTCTTCTTTCCCTCTCTCTTTGGCCCTCCCCTGCTTATACTCTCTCTCTCAAAATAAATAAACTTAAAAGGAAAAAAAAGGAAGAGGAAGGGGAAGGGGAGGGGAGAAAGGAAAGGAAAGGAAAAGAAAGAAAAAAGAAAAGAATATAAAAGAAAGGAGAAGAGAAGAGAAGAGAAGAGAAGAGAAGAGAAGAGAAGAGAAGAGAAGAGAAGAGAAGAGAAAGAAAAGAAAAGAAAAGAAAAGAAAAGAAAAGAAAAGAAAAGAAAAGAAAAGAAAAGAAAAGAAATTCCCTTCTCAGAGCACCTGGATGGTTCAGTCGGTTAAGCACAAGCATCTGATTCTTGGTTTCAGCTCAGATCATTATCTTGCAATTTGTGGGTTTGAGCCCCACACCAGGCTCTTCACTGACAGTGCAGATTCTCTCCTCTTTCTGCCCCTCCCCTGTTCACTCACATATTCTCTCTCTCTCTCTCTCTCTCTCTCTCAAAAACAAATAAACAAACTTAAAGAAAATGAACTTCCCTTCTCATACTGAGTACACCAGCACTGCCAGCCACCTGGAGACAGCTACGGACAACAATTAGTAAATGAAAGAGGAAAATATAATGACAGAACAAAGTGGGCAGGTTTTCCTTGGCTACATCCCCACAAAGTTTCAAAATACCTGGTAAAGAAAATTTGATTAGTACCAGAACTATGATGTATTTTAATAATAGATAATAGTTGTATATAGATAGATATAGGTATATAGATGAGTCACAAACCTAGATCCTGATAAGTTAAAAAGAAAAATAAATGAATTTAGAGAATCCTTTCTGAAGATAATAGCTTAGCTTTTAAATCTGCGAAATCTTACTTTTAAACATGAACAGTTGAATACTATCTTTGTTCTCCTTGCATTTATTCATACTCTTCCTCAACAAAACCCAGGCCTATGGCTGCTCAAAGCCAAACAAGATCATCTACTCAAAAAAGAAAGAAAAAAACCCAAAGCTGTGATTTTTTAAAGTGACCCATGCATTTATAGATTATTTTTTGATTTTAGTCATATTTCATAGCAGAGATTCATTCCCTGTGGTCCTTGCCTGCAAGCTAGGGGTTCCCTGCACCTAAAGATGGAGGTGAACACCATCAGCGAGAGCTCTTGTTCATGGCCTTTGGGGTTTCCAGTATCCTCTCGAAGAGCTGTGTGAAGTCTGAGAGGCTTAGTTTCCTTTAAAGTCCTCTGAAACCCTTCTTGCATCTGAATTCTTGTGTTCTTCTCTGCTTTCTATGATTACCATAAATATGTTCAATGCCGTCAAACCAAACAAGGGACACAGCCCGTCTCTCTGATTTCTTCCACCTACTCTCAACACATGAGTCAGCTGCCAGTGACTGACTTTCAACAGACATTCGGAGGTAAGAGTGAAGGGGAAAGTGTATCAACATGGCAGAAGATTTAAAATTAAGTAGTAGACATTTGTTTTAGTAAAAAAAATCCATTGATATTTTACAAATCAGATTCTAATTTTCCACTCTTTTGCTCAACCATTTTCACTTTTTTTTTAAAATTTTTTTTAATGTTTTTTCTTTTTAATTTATTTCTAGGAGAGAGAGAGAGAGACAGCATGAGCAGGGGAGGGTGAGAGAGAGAGGGAGTCACAGACTGAAACAGGCTCCACGCTCTGAGCTGGCAGTTAGCACAGAGCCCGACGCGGGGCTCGAACCCACAAACCGCGAGATCATGACCTGAGCGAAAGTCGGACGCTTAACCGACTAAGACACCCGGGCGCCCCCCATTTTCACTTTCTGTACAAGCTGCAGCACAACAACTTATAAAATTTGCTTCAATTTATTATGGAAAGAATACATCTCTGTTGAGCATTGACGTTCACATTCATCAAGTGATGAATAGATAAGTAAAATGTGATATATCCACACAATAGAATATTATTATTTGGCAATATAAAGGAATAAACTGCTAATTTATGCTACACCATGATGACCCTTTGTCAGGGATGGATGGAAGAGTGTCAGCGTTGTGTGAATGGAGGTCTTGGTCCTTGGATTCCCTATGAGATTTATGGGATCCTTGCTCATAATAAAGAGGGCCCAGAAGGAAAGTATCAAGCACAGAGCCATTTATTAATGAGAAGATACACTCTTAAGGTGGGAGAGCTAGCAGTATCTTGCTAAGTGGGACCCAGACATAGATTGTTTTGGAATTGAATATAATTGGGTCTCTTGGGGCTGCTAGGAGAAGTGAGTCCCGTGGGGCGGTTTCTAATAGAGGCTGCTTCCAAACATTTGGTAAACGCCTCCCACAGGTTGGGAGAGGGAACCACCCTGGCTGACTTTCTCAATGCTGTGGGGAGTGGAAGGAGGCTCAGTGCCCTCAATGCCTGGGACAGAGGTGGGAAAGGAGAGGTCATTCTCTGCACCTGTGGCTCTTGATCTGCCAGCTCCCAGGTTTTGGAATCCACAAGGTAGGGATTTTGCATCAGGGCTTTTAATGTGTAGCTTACTTATCACCGTCCTTGCCTCCAGGTCATGACTCTATCTTTCCCCTTCAAGGACTTGGGACTCTGCCACTGGGCATTCCTTCCACTGCTCAGGTCTAGCTTCTAATAATACCCTGAAAACATATGTTTAAAAAAACAACAACAACAAAAAAAAAACAGTCCCAGAAGACCACATATTGCATGGTTCTGTGATAAGGAATTTCCAGAATAGGTGAATCTATAGAGACAGGAAGTAGATTAGTGATTGTCTAGAGCTGGGAAATTAGGAGGAAATGGGGAATGAATGCTTACATTGGTACAGAGTTTCTATATGGGGTAATGAAAATATTCTAAAATTGTGCACAACTCTGTAAATGTAATAAAAATGGTTGCATTGTAAACTTGAAATGGGTAAAATTTATAGCACATAAATTACGTCTGAATAAAGCTGTTCTAAAGAGTAAACAAGTGCTATAGTTCCCTACTGACAACTGCAGTTAATATTTTGTGGCCAAGGGATATGCAGCCAGTAAGCAACATCCCTTTCAGAAGGATGCCTTACCAGGGTTTTTTCCCTTCTCCAGGCGTGTGACAGATTATAATAGCTCCCACACTGATTGATAGTGGTGATTTAGCAAGATCATCAAGCTTCATTTGGCAAAGTGATCATACAGTTCAGTGCCACCATTCTCTACTATCTACTGCTGAGAGTCCTATTGTTCTGTTTATCTTATTATTAAATAAATCTGTTTCATTTTAAAAGGCTGTGTTTTGGCTCACACCACACAACAGCAAACCCTTGGAAACTTGGCTCTTCCTGCTTATTCCTGATGTCATTTTAATGGACTTTGGCACACACAGACAAACTACAGGTAGGCTATTTTCTAAAAGGTTCTCTTTTCAGAATTGATGGAGAGATGTTAAAATCTCAGACAAGATTCTTTTTAAGATTAAATGTTTTCTTTAAGCTCCTCAAATCGTAAGATAAGTACCAAAAAACCTGGTAAAGCCAAAACACCTCACCAGAGCATTAGTGTCAATTATCAAAGTAATATTTGTACTCATCAAATTTTTTTCTTCGTCACAAAAAGTATGTAATAAACACATTTTCAAATTTATGTTCATCGTTGTAGGCTTATTTGGGGGCTGATATGGACCCACAAGGACAAGGAGGAGGCCCAGGTCTTTGTCCCAGATAAGGGTTGACCAGAAAAATAGAAATAGGGAATCCATGTGAATGTGAGCTCGGAGCAGAAAGGATAATTCTGGGCTGTAGAAAAGGATGACTTCATCTAAAGTAGCGTCTATAAAGGATCCCAAAGCAGATGAGTAGGTCACTATAGCAGAGCTGAGAAGCATTCTTTAGAGTAATGAGCCATGGGAGGCAGTATGTGGAGGGAGAGAGCCTTGTAGTTAGTTGCTGCTCCTAACAGCCTATAAACAAGAAAATTTTAGCTTTAATTTTTCTTGAGTATTTAAAATGCAGCAGATTCTAGGCCCATGCATATTTCTCAAAATGTTGAATAAGAATTGAAATGCAACTCCAAAATCATCAAACCTGCAAAAGTAATTTATCTCAAAACTCATGTTCTTACCATCTACAATAATTTTTACCAGTTCCTTCTTGTGACTTTCCTATTGGTGGAGTAGAGGGAGAAGAGACTAAACCATCTGACTCAGACACAATTTACCACAGGTTCCCCAATAAACACAATGAGAAAGCATAGATGGGAGAATCGTAGAAGAGTGCCAGGTTCAAGAGAGTACATAGATGAATGTAGGTGCTCAACAAGTGTTTGTTGATTGAATAAAGGTGACTAAATATGTGCCGGGCCTAAGGCCTAACAACCGTTCCTAAACGTCATCATAAAATATAGATTTTGGAAGCATTGACAAAATGCTGCTGAATTCTAAGTGTGTAGAGATACTACTACAGAAGTCATATTAATCCCTACAATCTTTCACATCAAAGGCCCCAACTGAAATTCAGACATACGGGAATTGTGTGGATCCTAACTTTCAATGAACACCATAAAGTGGCATAGAGTGAGCCACTTTAATCATTTACTCCATATACTTACTTAGAAGCTTCCAGAGTGAATGCGCAACCAGTAATGAAATTCCATGAATGCTTATGATATTCCATGAAAGATAACATTTGGGACTCTTTTCAACAGACATCAAAGAACATTTGTGTCTTTCCCATTTTCTTGATAGAAATATTTACTATGTTAGTAATTATGCAAGAAACCCTAGAACACTTTATTTAGGAGAAAGAGTTTTAGGTACATTAAGAGAAAATATTTATTAAATTAATATGAGATGAAATTGCCTGAAGAAATAGATAACATCTTAATCTATTGCCAACGTCAGCTACTTAATGCACAGTTAATTATTCTCACACAACATTCATTTATAAGATTGTTCCATATTTGAAGGAAATATAAGGAATTTTTATGGAAACCAGTTTTCATTGTGATATCGTAAATAAAACCTACTTTTCTAATAGGTAAATACTAATAATAGGCACTTGAACCATCACATAATCTAATAAATAATCATGCATTTTACAAGCTTACTGAGTGGGAAACAAGATAGACACAAGATGGGAAAGCTCTTAAGCAGAGAAAGAAATAGGAATGTGGAATTGTGCAGTGATTACTTCAAAATCAGGTTAGTACTTAAAACAAGAGTAAATCTAAGCAAAATACAGTGGGTTAATTTTTTTAATCACAGAAAAATCTATCAAGTTCAAGGTTTATAATAAAGAAAGGAAGACAACTGAACCTCTTAAAGATGCCAATTTTCAAACTACAGACAATACCATTGACCTGCAAAATCTACTTGAACAGTTTCTGAAACTTAAAAAAAAATCTAATTTTATTAGCTGACGCTGCCAAGGAATGCACCATTTTAAAATAAAAATGTCATACAATGTGTCCTTCAGCATAAAATCACCAAAGTGTTCTATGTTATTAACATAAGCGCCTTTATTATTCATAGAGAACTTCATTTCAATGCCTTTGAGTTAAAGGGGTTTAACTTAGCGAACAGTGTCCTCCATTTATTGCATACTTTCTCTAAAGCCCTGGACATTTCCAGCTGACAAATACAGACACGGTTTTCATTTTCAGAAACAACATTAGTTTGCTGCACCATTGGGTGAAATCCAAGCATTTAGTCAGGCTTGTTTCCCTTGCTGCCTGGCTTAGCACATGTAATGAGAATTATGTCTCTCATTTCTACGCCAACTTGAATACATTAGATGTAAGAGTAACAGAGTCAGCACTATATCAAGATAGACATGCCTGCAGAAAATAATCTAATGCGTCCTTACCCAGGTGGCATTCAACTTCTAAGCACTGTAACTAACGAACCACAAAAAACTAATGACTACAGTTTTATATTAGTCTCATAAAATTTCATAATTTAAACTATTCAAGCCATTTGTTCTTTTAAGCAGAATTACCTTAAGAGAAGGTCCAATAATCTACTTGAGTATTTTTTTTTTGCCATTTTGAAAGTAAGCATATGAGAAATATAGAAATATGGTCAGATTTTATTGAGGGGTTAAAAGGGCCAAGTACCACACCAAACAGAATAGTTAAGATGGTGAAAAGTAAATTTGAGTAATTGCATATATTTTTTTACTTAGTTTTATATGTAAGTTTTGGGCTTTTTTCAGTTAAGTGCTGGGCTCTCCTATTTCACATGGATTTTCTAATTGAAGACTGACTTCATTATCTTCATTTTAATGATGAAAAATCCACAACTGGGAAAAATCAGGCAATTCACCCAGACGAGCTAAAATTCAAACTAAAGTTTGCTGATTCATTTAATCACTAGGCTGTATGACCTCCCTGGGCTATTTAATAGTTTAAGTTATGAAATTTCATGAGGAGTTTTGCCCTTAATAAATGATGACTACCCATTTTTATCATTTTTATCATTTTATTTCATTTGCTTTTTTCATTGTATCTGATTCTATACTTATGCTCTCCTTAGGTTAACTGTCTAAAAACCCAAACTCCTTATAGAAGTTAATATTGATAAACAGGAATTTAGCCATTTACTGCACTCCTGCTCTTATCATTTTGAGGGACATTCATTCAATGAATTTTTGTTGACTACTGTGGTAGATGCTATTAGCTACGTATCCCAAAGGCCATTCCCAAGACCTTCTTCTCCCTTTGCTTACCTCTGCTAAAGCACTCAGATCTATTTACCCATTTACCTTCCAGACTCCTTGTCAGCCAGGAGTGGCTATATGATGCAATTCTGTTCAATGACATGTAAGCAAAAGTCACCTGAGAGTCTGTGGAAACATCTCCACTGCCTGATAAAAGTGAAAAAGGTTGCTTTTGTCACCCCCTTTCCTTCTTTTTGCCTACATTATAAACATACTGCCTGGAACTGAGGCAGCCATCTTGTGTCTGAGAGTCAAAAAACATAAGAAGCAAAGAACAAAACACCAAAGATGGTAGTGCAGATATAGAGGGGAAAGTCCACTCTAACCTTGTGACAGTCAACACTCGGCAGTCTAGTAATGTGTAGGCAAATGTCCTTATAATTAAAGCCTCTCTTGATTTAATTTTTTGGAACTTAGAACTTAAAAACAATTCAAACTCATGTGCCAGGTTCCAGGCACTTTCCTAAGTCCTGTAAAAACAGCAAACATTCTCATGAAACTCACATTCTCATGGAAAAGACATTCAACAAATAAGCAAGTGAAGGATTTTGAGTGCTATAAAGAACAATAAAGCAAGGGAATAGAGCAAAAAGGTAAGGGAATAGAGTGTGACAAAATATGCCCATGAAGAGCCTAAGTAACGTCATTTTGAAATTAAGGCCTCCATTAAGAGCAACCTCGGGCTGCACGTAGCCCCAGTTCCTCAGACTGCTCAAGGCTAAAGCCATCCTCGGACCACCCTCAGATCAGCTAATTAAAAAACATCCCTGTGGTCTGAGTCAAGGCTGGGAACTGTAGACAGTTATTCTGTACAAACTAGCCAATTTCTCACCACTTGCCTGAACCCCATGTGGGCCCTTTGAACTGACCCCATAATTGGTCATTTTCAAAGGATTCTCAAAAGTCATTATTGGGTCCTACCAAAAGTAATGAACACCTCACAGATACTGAATGGTCAAAGCTGTTACCAGGGGTGCTGTACAATTGTAATTGGTGCTTATGTGATGATGCTATGTGTACTGTAACACCCCCATCCCTTACTCCTTAAAAACTCTGTTCGCTATTGTTCTTGGCTTCACCTTGCTGCCACTACACCGGTAGGCAGGTGAGCCCCTGCTTGAGCTTGTAATAAAGGCCCTTTTGTACTTGCATCGGTGTGGGCTCCTTGGGGGTCTCAGTCGACTCGTGAATTGGGCACAACACCCACACGAAGTTTCTACAAGGAGGTAACATTCGACCTAAATAAGATGTAGGACAAAACCGTACTTTGGAGAAAAATCATCTTAAGCTAAAGAAACAGTATGCACAAAAGCCATGAGACAAAATGTCTGACATATTTGAGGACCCACAAATAGCCAGTATGACTGAAGCCCAGATAATTAGGAGGAGCAGAACACTGCCACAAAAGTAAGCAACACAGTTACTATTCATAAATTTTTATTTTAAAACCTTTTATTTATCTGGAAGCATTTCATTTCTTTAAAAAGTCATCCACTTGACTCTTGACAATTTACTGTCATGCACTAAAAAGTTTTTGTAGAGCATTGTCCTACCTCAAGTATCATTTATCCATGACATCATTGGAACATTTCAAACACCCATCCATTCACTTGTTTTTAAGGACATTGGTGATACCAAAGAACAGTGGAGTTTCTTCAAAGTGTGTCTTCAGTCATGCAAGGGATGAATGACAGCACTTGCTGGGATCATAAAATCAGGTCTCTGAACAGAGGTCTGGCATATTTTTCACAATTCTTTCCCTAAGATGGTCCCAGCACTGACCTACAGCACTTTCTTAACTGAGCTAGCACCTAAGAATGGAAAAAATGAAACAATTTCCTCACAACATGTTCAGAAATTTTGACGTCCACATTTAATGATGAACTATGGGATTCCTTCAAGTTACCATCTGTTAGCAGAGCTGTTTTAGAAGCAGTGGTGCAAAGATGCTGGATATTTCCCTCTATGAGGAGACAGCTGGGAGACAAAAGAGAAAAATGATAGATGCTAATCTAACCAATTAATCTGGTTTCCATATCCCTTTGTATAAGTGTTATGGGAATAAGCTAAGGATGATTGCTTTTCACCTTGCATCTTGGGCAAAAGTGATGGATTTGCAAAAAGTTAGAACAGTTCTAAAAATGGAATCAGAGGAAAACACTACACCAAGTGGCAAGACTAGATTCTCTTTTAATGAATACTTGAAATTCTAATATTAATGTGTAGTTGAATTCATGATAAGGCAAGTCTTCAACACTCCATCATAAATCTAAATATTGAATCTGAAGATGAACAGAGAGATACATTCATAGAAATAAAAACTATCACATTATATTTCCTTTATATTGTATTAAAATATTTATGAAAATTCTATTCAAGCTCTTTCCGCCATCTTGGAACCTGTGGAGGCCTGCTGGGAACAGGACTCCTAAACGGACAAATGTGTCTGGAAGGCTGTGGTCCAAAGCAATTTTTGGTGGCTATAAGGGGGTTTTAAGCTCTTCTTAAAATTGAAGTGGTTTACGCTTAAGATGAAACTGAATTCTATCCAGACAAGAGATGTATTCATGTGTACAAAGTAGAGAATAACACAGTGACTCCTGATGGCAAACCGAATAAAGCCAGAGTAATCCAGCACCTGAGTGGCTCAGTCAGTTAAGGATCTGACTTCAGCTCAGGTCATAATTTCACAGCTCATGGGTTCGAGCCTCACATCGGGGCTCTGTGCTGACAGCTCGGAGTCTGAAGCCTGCTATGGATTCTTTGTGTCCATCTTTCTCTGCCCCTTACCTACTCACTCTCTGTCTCCCTCACTCTCTCTCAAGAATAAATAAACATTAAAAAAAAAAAATGGGGCGCCTGGGTGGCTTAGTCGGTTGAGCGTCCGACTTTAGCTTAGGTCATGATCTCGCAGTTTGTGGGTTCGAGCCCCGCGTCAGGCTCTGTGCTGACTGCCAGCTCAGAGCCTGGGGCCTATTTCAGAGTCTGTGTCTCCCTTTCTCTCTGACCCTCCCCTGCTCATGCTGTCTCTCTCTCTCTCTCTCCTAGAAATAAATAAAAAAATATTAAAAAAAGAAAAAGCCAGAGTAATCCAGGGAAAAGTAACTCATTCTCATGGAACCAGTGGCATGCTTTGTGCCAAATTACAAAGCAACCTGCCTGCTAAAACCATTGGCCACAGAATCCGTGTGATGCTGTACTCCTCAAGGAGTTAAAATAAGTGAAAAGTAGATAAATAAAGGTGTAGGTTTGTTCTCAAGAAAGAAAGAAAGAAAGAAAGAAAGAAAGAAAGAAAGAAAGAAAGAAAGAAAGAAAGAAAGAAAGAAAGAAAAGAAAGAAGAAAGAAAGAGAGGGAGGAATGGAGGAAGGAAGGAAAGTTCTATTCAATGTAAAAGAAAGTGTTTCTTTATAGAAATATTCCAGCTAATAAACACCAAAGGAATGGTAACATTATAATATCACCATTTTTCAACCCAAATGAAATCTTGATTCAAGCAATAATCATTAACGGATGAAACCATTACTTAACAGTTTGATGGTAAACTTTTCAATGGAAGGCAACAGGCTGTCACCACCAGAAACCACATATCAGTCTCAGTTTTTATAAGTAGTGGGTCAACCCGATGTTGTACCTCCACACCTGATGCAATAGGAAACACAAAGGACCACCTAGGAAATAATATAGCCAAAAAAGTTCAATGTGAATCGAGTCAAATGCAAGCACTAACTTGCATTTACAGGAGTATGTAGAAAGAAGGAATAATTATAACATTGAAAGAGAGCAAACAAATCCAGAACATGAGCAACCTGTAGAGCAAATGCCATGAGTCAGTGGCATGGGAAGAAAGCTAAGGAGGAAATGGCTTTATGTGAAAAGGGACTTAAGGGAAACAACCACCAAATGCAGAAACCCATTTGAATATTCTTTAAAAAATGTGTAAGGAAATTTTTAAAAATTGGAGAAGTATAATTATGAACTGTTTATTATATGATACCAAAGAATTATTTTTTTAATATTTATTATTTGAGGAGAAGCACAGGTGAGGGAGGGGCAGACAGAAGGGCACAAAGGATCTGAAGCAGGCCCTGCACTGACAGGCAGATAGCAGTGAGCCCGATGTGGAGCTCAAACTCACAAATTGCGAGATCATGACCTGAGCTGAAGTCAGATGCTCAACCGACTGAGCCACCCAGGCACCCGCCCCTCAGACAATTATTTTTAATGTTTATCGTAAGAATGACACTGTCAGAATATAGCTTTTTTTCTTCCAGAAATGAATACCAAAGTTTGTAGAGGTGAATTGATGTTATGTGTAGAATGTACCTTAAATTAAATCGGCAAAGCAGGAAAGGGAGAGAGTAGACAAAGGAAATATGTCAAAATTCTGATAATCTGAGTGATGGTTGTAGTAAGCCTATTGAACTATTTTTCTTAATTTTTTCATACTTGAAAATGTTTATAATAATTTTTAATACTCATTAATCAGAGCTTCATTAGGTAATTTGTTTGAAAATATTTTTCTTAGGACAAATAATATTAGGAAAAGCGATTTCTAAAATATAGAGCTATTGAAAATGTAGTGTTAAATACAAGCTGTCCTATATGCATGCATATATATATGGCACATTGAAACTAAGTGTGCTTCTTAAATACAAAACTTTTTGTGTCTCTCACCAATTCTGCTAAATTCTCAGTCATTATACCTTCAAATATTTTCTCTAGGTCATCTCTTTTGCTCCTTCTGGGTATGCAATTAAATGTTAAACATTATCCTCAACATCTGTCACTTTTCACCTTGAGTTTCCATTTCCTGGTTTCACTGTGATTATTTGGTTTATTTACTCAAATCTGTCTTCCAATTTGATAATTTTCTCTCCAGCCAATCTATTACTTATTTTTCAACTTTTAAAACTAGCAGCTATATTTTTTCATCTCTAGAAATCCTGTTTTGAAATTTTACCTCTTTCTTTATAAATGTCTTATTATTTTCCAATAGCTTCCATTTTCTTATCTTTTGGATTATTATAAACATATTTACTTTATAATTCATTACAGATTTTTGTACTATTATCTCAAGTTCTTAGATAAATCTTATTTGTTGAGTCTGACTTACAGATTTTCTTGTGTACGTGTGTGTATGCCTGTGTGTTCATTCATTTATATACTGGGCACCCATATGCCAGGCATAGTTCTACCAGCTGGCTGGTAGAAGTGAACAAAATAGATAATAATCCCTGTCTTCTATAGCTTTTTTTCTAATCTTGTTCATAAGCACGACTTTCCCTCCTCATCGCGACCCCAAGAGAATACAGTACACTATGGGTCATTGAAATATTTCTCCTGAGTAGTTTTCTTTTCCTTCAGCCTGGTGTCCCACATGTCACAGGTTACATTTTTATGTTATTTCTCATTTTAGAATTTCCTGAGCCATCAGGACACCATAACTTAACTCCAAATATGAAGGATAGACCAAGGTTTAAATGTCTCACAGAAACTTTTTCTCCCACCCAAATAAAAAAGGGATTTTCCTTTTTATCTCCTTCAGCCTCCACCCTCATGGGTGGATGTTTTCAGTCCTTTCTCTTATAGTCTAGTCAGGGCTGTGTGCATGGGCCCAGCCTCCAGCTCTCCATCTCAAGAGCTCAAGGCCTACTGTCACATGTTTGTGAACGTGTTCAAATCCAACCCTCTCATTGCTATCTGGTCCAATACATCTCCCAGGCTGCCTCAGTGTCCCTGTTTGTACCTATCTCTCCAACGCTCGTGTTCCCATTTGCTCAAGCACCTGAGGATTTCCCTTATACTCTTTTAAGCTCATCCATGCATATTATAAAAAATATTTTGTTATATTTTCTCAAGCATTTCTAGGTATGTGTAGTGGGAAAATTTCCACCAACTTTCTGAAAGCAGGAATAGCAATACTAACATTTACTGAGTTGATAAGCAGGTCTGGCTGCCATAAGTTGGGATGTCTTCATATAAAACTGAGGACAATCATTTTGCTTTTAACTCCGTATGCATGCTGAATTGTCTTTTTAAAAATTTTTTAATGTTTATTTCTATTTGAGAAAGAGAAAGTACACGAGCTGGGGAAGGGCAGAGAGAATGACAGAGACAGAATCTGAAGCAGGTTCCAGGCTCTGAGCTGTCAGCACAGAGTCTGATGTGGGACTCGAACCCACAAGCTGTGAGATCATGACCTGAGTGGAAGTCAGACACCTAACCACCCAGGCACCCCCAGGTTGAATTGTTTTATTAGTTATGAAGTCAAATTTTCATTTTATAATGATAATTCACAAGTGAAAGAATTTTGTACAGTAAGAGCTTAGTTTCTAAGGTATTTGATAAAAATGAAACTTGATTTTTATGTGAAAAATATACTAGAGTACAAAATTTGTAGCTTTAATTGTTACAGACCAAAAAGATAGGGACAAAAATGGACTTAACACCAAAATGATGCCAAGAGAAGCCAAAAAGGATCACAGAATTACTATATGAAGAAAATTTCTCAGTGGATAAAACGTAGTAGATGTGAGGGGGGCCTGGCTGACTCAGTGGGTAGATCATGTGACTCTTGATGTAGGGGTTATAAGTTCAAGTTCCATGTTTAGTATAGAAATTACTTTTAAAAAGTTACATCTTAAAAAAAAAAGTAGTAGAGGGGTGCCTGGGTGGCTCAGTTGGTTAAGCTTCCAACCTTGGCTCAGGTCATGATCACACAGTTGGTAGGTTCAAGCCCAGCATCAAGATCTCTGCTGTTAGCACAGAGACTGCTTTGGATCCTCTCTCTCTCTCTGCCCCTCCCCCTTTCTCATTCTCTCTCTCAAAAGAAATAAATGAAAACATTTTTAAAAAGTAGTAGATATGAGTTATCAGATATGACACTATAGTTATTAATGCAAAAAATTCTTATCATAAAATGACTTATTTTCAGAAAAATTCTACCCTCTAGCATATTATTATTGCTAATTTAAATTTTATTTGCTTTTATGATTTGAATGATATTTCATGTATAAACCTGTTTTGATTGTATGGTTCTGTTGGAGCTACAAGAATGAAAAGAGTCTAATATTATGTTTACATATGTTTATGTACCATTATAAAAATGTAAGTAAATACTAGACACTGGACTTATTTTTCTTTAAAAAGATAAAGAAACAGAACTGCAAGTGGCAAAAGTTATTCTTTCCAGCTTTGTTTGCAATTGCAAAATATGGGAAGCAACCGATATGCTCACACATAGAAGAGTAATATAATAAACTATGGGCAAGTGTCTCTAAGCTGCAGTATTAGATTAGTGCTTAAAAAGTGAAATTTTTATTATGTGAAACTGAAATGACATTGTATTTTGCAAAAGATAATTTAAAGATCCCTTTTCAATAATTAAGGAACGAAGGTAATATGTTGAGATGTAAAATACACGGTGTCAGACAACACTATGTTCAAATGCTGACTCCATTTACTAACTGTGTGACCTTGGACAAATTAATTAAGTGCACTGAACTTCAGTCTTCTTCTGTGTAAAATGGGATTGGATAATGATTACTTTCAGGGGCTGTTAAAAAAATTAAAAGAGATTTACTCTTGAAAGCACAGGACAAACATGCCATTAGTCTTAACTTAAAGTCAAATCTGTCCTCCCAATTTTCCCTATTCTACAGACAACAGGCAGTATATTCCTGATTTTTTTTCTCAGTCCATAAAGAAGTTCACAGTCTATAAAATCCTGATGATATCTCAGTGATACAGGACAGCAGTTCAAGCGTCTTAAAGGAAAGAGCAATGGAAATAATTTTATTTTTAAAATGCCAGCCTGTATCATGTCAAGGTTTCAATACAAATCTGTGGCTTTTTATTTGTTTGGATACCAAGTTTCTTATACTTTATTATAAATAAATTATAATGCAAACATTTGAGGAAGCATTTTAGTCAAAATCTTTTCTTTGGTATAAAGCTACATTGTAATTAATTATATAATTAATTTTTATATTTATATTTATATTTATATTATATTTATGTATAATATATATATATTTATATTTATATTAATTTTTAAAGAGTTATTGAATGGGCTTGAATTTTTAAAAGAGTTAATTCAGAAAAATTATAACCACACAAATAGAAATATTAGAGGCTTTACATAGGATTATTCAGGCTGTTAATTTTGTTTTTTTAACAAACAATATAATGGCAATGAATGAAAGAATGTAGAAACTAGACAGATAATCCAGGATAAACCATCAAAGTTTAGGTTGAGAAACTTTTTTCCTCATAATAGATGTGTTTTGGTCTAAAGTTACTCATTTAAAGCCAAAATATTTTTTACCCTTACTTCAGCTAGCTCATGTAGACACAACACAAACACTTGATTTTTTAAAATATTTCTTTATTTATTTTGAGAGGGAGCATAAAAGCACGTGTCGGGTAAGGGCAGAGAAAGAGGAAGAGTGAGAATCCCAACCAGGTTCCTCACTGTCAGTGTAGAGCCACACAGAGCTTGATGGACAAACCTTGAGATCATGACCTGAGCCAAAATAAAGAGTCAGACACTTAACCAACTCAGGCACCCAGGTATCCCACAGCTCAAATACAATCTAGGCTCTTACATTTTAAAATGCCCAAAATAGGGGCACCTGGATGGCTCAGTCAGTTGAGCGGTCTGACTTCAGCTCAGGTCATGCTCTCACAGTCTGTGGGTTCAAGCCCCACGTCAGGCTCTGTGCTCACAGCTCATAGCCTGGAGCTGTGTTGGATTCTGTGTCTCCCTCTCTCTTTGTTCCTCCCCTGCTCATGTGCTCTCTCTCTTTCTCCCTCTCAAAAATAAACATTAAAAAATAAATAAATGATAAACAAACAAACAAAATGCCCCAAATAGAAATTAAAGTCAGAAGTAAATCAGTTGAGGGGCACCTGGTTGGCTCAATGGGTAGTGTATGTAACTCTGATCCTGAAGTTGGGAGTTCAAGCCCTACATTGGGTGTAGAGATTGCTTAAAAAAATAAAATCTTTAAAAAAAAAAAAGAAGAAAATCAGCTGAAATTATTTAAAGACAAATTGTTAGACTCTTAACTATAGAGGACAAACTGATGGTTACCAGAGGGGAGGTAGATGGGGGTATAAATTAAATAGGTCAGGGTTTCAAGGGGTGCACTTGTATTAAGCACCGGGTATTGTATGGAAGTACTGAACAATTACAATGTACACCTGAAACTAATATACACTGTATGCTAATTAGCTGGAATTTAAAGAAAACCTTTTTTTAAAAAAAGAGTGCGCAAAAGGGGCATCTGGGTGGCTCAGTCGGTTAAGTGTCTGATTTCAGCTTAGGTCATGATCTCACAGTTCTTCGTGGGTTTGAGACCCGCATCAGGCTCTGTGCTGACAGCTCAGAGCCTGGAGCCTGCTTCAGATTCTGTGTCTCCCTCTCTCTCTGCCCCTCCCCCACGTGAGCTCTGTCTCCCTCTCTCTCTCTCAAAAATAAACATTAAAATTTTTTTAACAAAAGAGAAAAAATATATATATAAATTTTTGAAATCTAAACCTAAAAATGTATTTATGATACTATGATACAGTGTTCACAATTTAATTTTAATACTCACTAATATCCTTCACATCATTATATAAATTCAATAAGTAAAATGCCTATTAAAGTAGATAACATATGTTTGTATAAATCAATAAATCAGTATTGAAGGCTTATTTTGTACAAGGCAATGTGATACAATCATTGATTAAAATAATTTTTGATAAAATTAATGAAGTCCTACATTGGCAATAAAAAAATTGCTATTAAATAATCTGTGACCAGGAAACCACTGTCTGTCTTATCAGTCATTAACTTTAACTTTCTTCCTCCATCAAATAAGTAACTGAGAACTTTAAATTCCTTCCTCTATCAAATAAGTAACCGAGTGAGATTTTCTCTTTGTCTTCCTCTCCTTGAATGCTGTGTTAGAGAGGGCAAATATATGACCACACAAAATGACCACTACTCCTGACTAATAGAAAGAGATTTTGCATACAAGAAGAGCATAGAGAAGCAAAGCACATTTCACATTACCCACAATAAAAGTTCATCAAAGTCATTTAGCTCCCTGAATCCAGCTTGTAAATAAGACTTATAGAGACATATTTACATATATTAGGAGCATAAGTGGGATTTTTTTGAAAGGGGGGGAATGAGTGGGGGTGGGGCAGAGAGAGAGGGGAAGACAGGGACAGAGGATAGGGTTACATATAGTTTCATGGTATCTAAATTATCCCTGTGTTATTTTTAGAAATAAGATGTTAAGACTAAGTGTGTTGAAAAATAGCAACGGATTCTTCAAAAGCATTTTAGTCCTTTATCGAAGAATCTGTACATAACTTCAGAAAAAACCTGTTACTGATTACACAAACCCATAGAAAATAAGGACTTATGGTGAATCATTTAAAATGTGGAGACTAGGGGTGCCTGGGTGGCTCAGTCAGTTAAGCGTCCTACTACGGCTCAAATCATGATCTCACAGCCCATGCCGGGCTCTGTGCTGACAGCTCAGAGCCTGGAGCCTGCTTCAGATTCTGTGTCTCCCTCTCTCTCTGCCTCTCCCCCACTCGCTCTCTGTCTCTCAAAATAAATAAATAAATAAATAAATAAATAAATAAATAAATAAATAAATTTAAAAAAATTAAAAAAAAAATTTTTACATGTGGGGACTAATAGAAGGCTCTCAGTCATCTGAATCACTTCAAAAATGCTAGGGAGCTGGGGTGAGAACAACGTAAAGTTAGCGAAGGTGGAGGATGTTGGTGACTTGTTCCTTTTGCTGGAGTCTGTGAGAAATAGCAGCTAGAAAAGCAGAATGGGAAATGTGACAGTTTTATGACAAAAGAATTCAACCCAGACACATGTGAGGCAGAAACAATAACAAAATTGCCAAGACTTCTCATTTTTACAGGGATGCCTTCCCAGACTGCAGGGTCTTCTAGTCATTATGTGTCCCAATCAAAGTACTTGTTTTTCAAGTCCGCGGATCCCTTGCTGAATGATTTTCATTAGTACTTCAAACCCTGTGGTTAAGAGCTTTTCAACAAAAAAAGGAAAAGGTTTCCATTAAGTTTAATAGGAAGATTGAGATGTGGTTCATCTCAACACAAATACTCAAATCATTTTCACAGCTAGAAAAATACATCAGTTGAATGAAAACATGTTTACATGAGTAATAAACAGCAATCTGAAGGTAAACAGATATGGCTTGTACATAAAACCCATTGTTATTGTACTTGTCTTTTTTCCTTATTTCTGAAATATTTTTCTTCACCAGTCTTTCAGATTTGAGGGTTCATGATCATTTTTCACTTAACTGGCACTTAAAAATGAAGTCATATTCCAGAAAAACACCTTTTGGCAAAATATAGGCAAAATATGGAAGGACACTAACAGACTAAAGATTCATGGAAGATACTAAATCTTCATCCATCTCCTTGGAGTATGCGCACAATAAAGTTTAGAACACGCTACCTAGGGGCACCTGGCGGCTCAGTTGGTTAAGCATCCGACTTGGGCTCAGGTCATGATCTCACAGCTCATGAGTTCGATCCTCGCATGAGACTCTGCTGCTGACAGCTCAGCCTGGAGCCTGCTTCACATTCTGTGTCTCCCTCTTTCTCTCTGCCCTTCCCCTGCTCTCTCTCTCACTCTCAAAAATGAATAAACCTTAAAAAAGAAAAAAAGAAAAAAAAAGAACACGCTACCTAAAATACAGTGCCTTGTGGGGCGCCCGGGTGGCTTAGTCGGTTAAGCGTCCGACTTTCGCTCAGGTCATGATCTCGCGGTTCGTGGGTTCGAGCCCCGCGTCGGGCTCTGTGCTGACTGCCAGCTCAGAGCCTGGAGCCTGTTTCAGTCTGTGACTCCCTCTCTCTCTGACCCTCCCCTGCTCCTGCTGTCTCTCTCTCTCCTAGAAATAAATAAAACATTAAAATTTAAAAATAAAATAAAATAAAATACAGTGCCTTGTTATGTCGAGTATTATAAACTGAAGAAATCTGAGAAACAGCAGGTGCAGGAAGGACTCCCTGATCTTCCTTTCTCCCCCTTGTGACACGTGCCCTTCCTATTCCCAGAGGAAAGGATCATCCTTATTACCAAAGATGGAAGGCTACGGAGAGGAATTGGAACAAACAAGACTTATAAGTTCCTCCCAGTCTCAGCTCCCACCCTTTATCCTATCATATTTTTTTCCACACTCTTCCCCTCTTCATCAAGCCTAGTATAAAACACTCAGATCCAATCATTTCTTTGGGTCTTCATTTCCTTACGAAGTTCCTGTGTTGCATAAAACTCCTATTAAATAAACTTATATTCCTTTCTCTTGTTAATCTGGCTTTTGTCCATCTAATTTCTAGGGCCCCAGCCAGAGAACCTGGGACCGGAAAGAGAAAAGATATTTTTCCCTCCCTTACACATACAAAACAAAATGGTTTTAGATTCATTTGTACACGGCCGTCAGTTCAAATGTGTTCCATATGATATGACTAGAAATTGTTATGTCAAGTAAACCGTCAAATATGTCTTTGCCTGAAATCATAATGTTGAAATGTCATTTTTATAGTGTATTTCTTTAGTGTAGTTTTTAGTGAAGAGGTTATTTCAGGGGAAAAATAAAAAGAATCACTGTCTCAAATGGTATCACTTTTAAAGAGTAGTCACAGTGAAAAGTTCATTCACTGAACAATCATTATGGGGGTAAATCTGAATAGAGTTATGAAGGAAAAACAGAACAGTCATTCAATAAGAATTTTTTAAGCCCTTACATAAAGCAAATTGAATTGCTCCTTGAATGTAACCCTTAGAATCACTTAACTACCTTGTTTACTTTTGTTGAGATTTTGCTGGAAGAAATGCCACAAGCCAACCCTGTTTAGCCTCAGTGTAGCTTCCCTTCCGCAAAATTCTGCAAAACAAAAGATATGTCATTTTGTTACCATTTAGCCTCACTTCTTAAAACAGAATAATTGCAGCCAGCATCATCAACCACACCACACCTAGATCAATCTTGTACCCTGAAAAACTATTACCACTTCTAGATCTTAATCAAGACAACTGCCTTCTAGGAGCCCTTGTTTACTGTAGAGATCCGGACTGGCACAGAAGGAAGTGAACACGCACCCGGCCAGCCTGGATCAGCCAGTTCAGATGCCATGACAGATCTGTAGCTGATTTCCCTTGCCTCAGAACACTGCACTCATGTCATCGCCTCCATCTTTTTTTTTTTTTAATGTTTATTTTTGAGAGAAAAAGACACAGAGTGTGACTACAGGAGGGCAGAGAGAAAAGGAGACACAGAATCTGAAGCAGGCATTAGGTTCCAGGCCCCACATCCCAATGTGGGGCTTGAACTCACAAACCGGGAGATCATGACCTGAGGAAGTCAGATGCTTAACCAGCTGAACCACCCAGGATCTCCTCCTATCCTCCATCTTAAATTCTATATAAAGCAATTCCTGTTCCTTAGTATTTTGCACAGAGTTAGTATGTTACCATTTTCATTATCTTTTAAAATTATCTGACAATTAAAATGGGTTATTGTTCCATTAGCTGATCCTGTGTGACAATGCCACTTCTTTTTTTTTAAGATTTTGTTTTTAAGGAATCCCTACACCCAATGTGGGGCTTGAACCTACAACGCCAAGATCAAGAGTTGCACGCTTGACTGACTGAGCTAGCCAGCCACCCAGACTATGTCATTTAGATGTCAAAAAAAGCAATATAGCCATCTGAACTTAATTCTGAGAATCTGTTCTGTCTATTTATAAGTCAAGTCTTTTAGAACACATTAAAGGCAGTGCTAGCCAACAGAAAATTTTGCAAAAATGGATGTGTTTAATATGTGCAATGTGCAATAGGGTAGCCACTATCCAATTTCTATTAATTTACATTTGAATAGCTATATATGCCTGTTAGGCAAAGGAAAGAGAAAAAATTAAAGTCAGGAAGGTCCTGGCAAAAGAACCTATGTAGCATAGTAAAGAAATGTAGTTGGGATATTCTTAGCACAATGCAAATCGTAGCCTTAAAGCTATAGCTGTCAGGAAAGAGGCCTTCAATTCCATATCAAGAAAGCAAGAACCATAACTCTATTCATACAACTGAGCTCATCTAAGACTTAGTATTGTAGGAGAGGAAAAAACTTTTTCTCTATCCTTTTAGGTTCTTTACTTGAGAACTGTAAATTAAACTGACAAAAGACAGATTACAGAAGAAAGTACATACAAATTTTTATAATAAAGATAATATTAGTAAGGGTTGTTTGTACAGACCCATCTCAGTGCTGACCTTCTGTTTCCAGGAATAATGGTTGTTTCCCCCTAAGGAGAGGGGAGAATGATGATCTTCACAAAGGGAAATTTATGTTCTGCTATTAACAGATAGAGAAGGTAGAAAGACCTCTACCTTTACTGCTTCTAATTACCTTCAGATCAAAACTTCAAAAGTGGCATATTTTGAGGTGGCATATTCTTTTTTTTTTATTATTGAAAGGTGGCATATTCTGATCCCCTCCACTATCACTACTGAGTTTTTCATAAGCAAATGTCTTTTGTTTTCTATGATGATTTTCTTTTCCATTTCTTCCTTGTTTAGAAGACTTTGTACAAAGAATGGAACAGAAGTATAAAGTTTAACCTGCTCAAAGACCTAGTCCTTCATCTACCATTTTTGACATTTTTGCATTCCCCATCTCTAACTCACTTCAAATCTGGAGTCTGTAAATCTTTATAAGGCTCATACTTCTGCTGACATCATTGTAACACACTGAAATACATAAGACTATAATCACATTCCACAAGGATTTATCCAGAAGCCACTTTGTACAGGAGACTGTGCTACACACTGAAAATGCACTGGGAATGAAGCACATTGACTGCCCGCCCCTGTCCTCAGTGAGCTTACAGTTTGATGCATAAAACATCAAACAGTTAAGCAACTTTTTTTTGAACTGGAGTGAAAGCTGTGAAGGAAAAGAACAGAACACCAAAGTGCAGTAAGAGAGAATAGAGGGGGGCCTACTTGAGCCAGGGGACTCAAGGAACGCCTCTCTGGAAAGGTGAGTGGTGGAGTACAGCAAGGAGCTAAGGAGTTAAACATTAGAAAGAGCAAAAAGGAAAGACTGTGGGAATGTGCATTTTTTTAAAAAAATTTTTTTAATGTTTCATTTATTTCTGAGAGAGAGACAGACAGACAGCATGAGCAGGGGAGGGTCAGAGAGAGGGGGAGACACAGAATTGGAAAGAGGCTCCAGGCTCTGAGCTAGCTGTTCAGTACAGAGCCCATCGGGGCTCGAACCCACAAACCTTGAGATCATAACCAAAGCCAAAGTCGGATACTTAACCTACTGAGCCACCCAGACGCCCCAATGTATAATGTGCATTTGAAGGAACAGAAGGACAGAGGTCCATTAGGAGATGAAAGAAGGAGGCAGAAATGCATTTATTCAGGACTGCGCTTATTTACTCCTGCATCCTGAGTAGGAGTTGGGGTTTTAGTCTAAGTGCACCAGAGAGTTTGGAAGGATTTTGGAAAGGAAGTGACATGATCCAATTTACGTTCTAAAAGAGTAATGCTGGCTGCTGTATAATACAGAACAAAATAGAAGGAACAAGAATGGATGCAGGGAGAACATTCTGGAGGTTATAAAGTGCCCTTGTAAGTGCTAATAGTTGTTCCCACAACAGTATATAAATAATAGCTGTCCCATAGGAGCCATTTTTTGAAGCCCAGAACTATCTCAAAAGGTTAAGAGAGTGGGTGCTGAAATTTCATCACAAATCAGCTTCAATCCTCAGACTGATGCCTGAGATTCACTAAACCGAGAAAGTACAAGAGCACGGTCAGGCATACGTGGCGAGAACCCAAAAACTGAGAAGAAAGAATACTCCAAAGACAAAGTGAAATCATAGCACTTGGTGACAAAGGCCACAGAAGACAAGAACGAATCATGAAATATAATTCTCAAAGGGTGATGTGACCCAGACCCAAGACGACACAGCCGCTAAATGGCATGTGTTCCATTTGGAGCTCAGCCTCATACTTTCCTCATCTTTAAGATGGGCACAAACTAGGGTTTCCAGATCATGGGGGAGTTGTAAGGATTAAACAACTAATAAATATGAGCACTTGGAACAGTGTGTCAAAAACTGTGGCTGGTTCATAACATATACAAAGTCTGTTTAAATAAATTTAAGTAAAATGTCAGATATCCCCCAAGTTTTGTTTTGACTTCAAATAATAGCAATTCCATATGGCAATCTAGGAAAATTTTAAGTTAATATTTATAGGGTCATTTTAATATAAATTTTGTTGACTTTTATGATTTAGCTGCCCCACTTTATTAGCTTTTATTTTTCATTGGTTATTTTATATACACTCAGTACCTCCTTTAGAAATCTTGCTTATTCGTTTTGTGGCTCCCTATTGAGTTTAATAAGATATTTATTCTTAATAATGTAATAATTCTAGGTAAAACAGTATCAGTAGTTTGAAATTTATTTTCTGACTTAATAATATAGTTAAGTCTCTAGATACATCAAGGCTCTATCTTGCAAGGCTAGGATCAATCCAGAAAATATCACCTTCCAAGTGATGAGTAAAGTTCTGAGACATCAGACAAAACAAAAAGGCATTCTTTTACTTAGAAATATTTTTGGGAAAGGTCAAAAAAGGAAGTAGTTTTATTTGAAAGAGGATTCATATTGCTCTTTCAGTGATTACAAATCAGTAGAAAGGGTTTCATTACATTTCAATACACACCTTGTAAATCAAATAGCTATTAGGGTCATAAGTATTTACAATATATAATAAATTTTTCAGTTACAAGTGCTGATATGAATCAACATTAACATTTTTATTCTTTTCCTTCACAAAGGGATTAAGGAATTGAAATCCCTTTAATTGTTACTAAATCCTATTCTGAACTTAAATTTGCTCTTATGAAAATTCTAAAGCACTAGAAGTTAGAACCCAGTCTCCTTTTAAAATAAATGCCATTATTTCTTACAACTTTCTTTTAATAATTGTTTAAGTTCTTTATTTATTTATTTAATAGTTTATTGTCAAGTTGGTTTCCATATAACACCAAGTGCTCATCCCCACAAGTGCCCTCCTCCATGCCCATCGCCCCTGTTCTCTCCCCCCAACACCAACAAATTGTTTAAGTTATTTAAATGCATGCCAACTTACTTAGTGTTGAAACTATGTACCAGCACTCAGGGTAAAATTAAATGATTCATTTCCTTTATGATCAAGGGCTGCAAACCTTTTCTTGCTATTATGTTGTGAATTCCAGCAAATAACTGCACAGCCATTTATTGAATTTTTCTTCTTTTAGATATTCACATTCCAAGCTCTTACATAGTAAGCGAACTGGTAACATTTTTCAATAAACCTCAAAATTTCATTTTAAATGCCTTGCAGCAGAGACAGTACTAGCTATTACCTAGCAGAGGGGTGAGCCAGTTGAGCCTTTCTAAAATTTTGACATTTAAAAGAAGTCCAGAAACATAGATTAAGAACATCTTAAATTAATGCTGTAGGTTAACATTCAACCAAGAACACATTTGCCATTAACTATTGCTGGGAGCCACACTGGCCTCACTGGATGACAGTCACAGCAAGGATATGGCAGAGTTTGCACAGCTCCTGCCATGAGAAACCAAAACTGGTATCTCCTTCTGCTACTACTGGCTCATGTTGGAAATGAGCCTGTTGGTATTGACTGGGTCTCACAATATTCCAGATAAGACTGATATTTCCCACATAGGTTTCTCATAAGGAAAAGCATATTCCTGCCTTTTCAAAAGTGACTTCAGATGAAAGTGTTGTGGATAATTGTTAAAAGGCTCTGCCTATGGGCCTTACAGATCCAAGACTTACATAATAAAGGGGGCTAAGAACACAAGAGTTACAGTTGAGTCTGGCCCTGAGACAAAGAGCCTAATTCAGAGTTAAGGACAGATATCCACCCTCACCCATTTGTTCCTGCTTGGAGCACCGGCCCCCCCCCAAGGCATTTGTGATCAGTATTCAGAGTGACTTGTTCTGGCCTTGAATATGCTGATTGCACCCTGTGAAGGAACCTATTGAGGAACTTCTTCTTTTGTGATTATGGGAGCAAAGGTGTTTCCTGAAAGACCTATTTTTCTTGATACTTCGCCGTAAACAAACAAGCTATTGACCCCTGCCCACAAAGAAGTAACTTCACCCTTTTTATGCTAAAAACATTGTCTTGTATGCTAAAGGTAACTTCTTTCCCCATAGGATAAGCATCTAAATCCCCTACCCCAATCACTATTGATAAAGGTGATGCAGGACTCTTCTACAAATCTATGTTCTGGGAAATTCTTACATATCAAAGAAGTTTGTCATCAGAAATCAGTGTCTAAGGCAAATGCCACATCTGTGCCGTCCCCCAAACACTTAATTATAAAATACATTTGAGCTCCAGTCAGAGCAGAGATGCCTGCCTGGTGACCAGAAAGATTCTCATGGTTCTCTCATCCCTCTCTCGCCGACACCATCCATCCTTCAGGGACCCCTGGACCCAGCCGGAGCCAGTCTCTGACAAACTATTTTTGAAGAAATCTCCTTCTTGAGAGAAAAGAATTTGCCTTCTTTCCTAAACAAGGTATCCCCTTGTGAGTAGCCTTGAAATATAATTTCCAAAACCACAAAGCATCTTTGCTCTTTTTCTGCAAATAGAACAACTCTAATACCTCTGCTTACATCATGACACCATTCCATTAGAAAAGAAAAAGAGTCAGAAATACTACAACAGGAAAACCTGGCAACAACTAAATGTCAATTCTTTTTTTTTTTTTTAATGTTTTATTTATTTTTAGGAGAGAGAGAGAGACAGCGCGAGCAGCGGAGGGTCAGAGAGAGAGGGAGTCACAGACTGAAACAGGCTCCAGGCTCTGAGCTGGCAGTCAGCACAGAGCCCGACGCGGGGCTCGAACCCACGAACCGCGAGATCATGACCCAAGCGAAAGTCGGACACTTAACCGACTAAGCCACCCAGGCGCCCTAAATGTCAATTCTTAAGAGTCAGGAATCTGATTCCTTAGCATCACTAAGGAGCTCTAAGAATCCTGGTAATTGTTTAAGAATATTTGAAAGATTGATAGGACTATGTGATCGTCATGAACTTTTTCATCTCCTTGAAAATCAACTTTCTTGCCTGCTTAAAAATGCTACTGAAACATATCAGATAAAGGGTTGATATCCAGAATCTACAAGGAACTCACCAAACTACACGCCCGAAAAACAAACAACCCAGTAAAGAAATGGGCAGAAGATATGAACAGACACTTCTCCAAAGAGGACATCCAGATGGCCAACAGACACATGAAATGATGCTCAGCATCGCTCCTCATCAGGAAAATACAAATCAAAACCACACTGAGATACCACCTCCCGCCAGTCAGAGTGGCTAAAATGAGCCAATCAGAGAACTCTAGATGCTGGCGAGGATGTGGAGAAACGGGCACCCTCCTACACTGTTGGTGGGAATGTAAACTGGTGCAGCCCCTCTGGGAAAACAGTGTGGAGGTTCCTAAGGAAACTAACAATAGAACTCCCCTATGACCCAGCAATAGCACTGCTAGAAATTTACCCAAGGGATACAGAAATGTTGATGCATAGGAGCACATGTACCCCAATGTTCATAGCAGCACTCTCCACAATAGCTAAAACCTGGAAAGAGCCTAAGTGTCCATCAACAGATGAATGGATCAAGAAGATGTGGTTTATCTATACCATGGGAATACTACATGGCAATGAGAAACAATGAAATCTGGCCATGTGTAGCAACATGGATGGACCTTGAGGGTATTATGCTGAGCGAAATAAGTCAGGCAGAGAAGGACAAATATCATATGTGTGCACGTATAGGAGGACTAGGAGGAACTTAACAGAGGACCAAGGGGGAGAAGAAGGGCGGAAATGGTGGGGGAAAGGGAGAGAGGCAAACCATGAGAGACTCTTGAATGCTGACAAAAACTGAGGACTGGTGGATGTGGGGGGGAGGAGGGGTGGGCATGGAGGAGGGCACTTGTGGTGATGAGCACTGGGTGTTATGTGGAAACTAATTTGACAATAAACTATTTGTACAAAAAAAAAATGCTACTGAAGATCAGTTTGGTTTTAGATGGAAAAATATTTTAACCCATCAATCACTAATAAAAACATGATTTTCATATGCTTGGTAAATTGCATGTCTGGTTTCTGGTGCTGATAAAGACAGCAAGCCATCAATCCATTGATAGGACATTTCAAAGGATGTCATATTTTTGTGTCATATATGGAGATGAATTAGGGCAATGCTATGTGCAATACCAAATATTAAAACCTGTACTGGGTCACAGTATAATTTCTGAAGATCTCTTCACGCTCTGCCTTTATCTTCTCCATTCAATCTGTCTCCAAAACCTGCCATTCTTCCATCATCATCTCCCTGCCTCTAGTGTTCTTTCTTCTTTCCCAAATTCTCATCATCTTATGCCTGAATAATGATGACATTCTCTTAGCTCAGTGGATCTCAGATATCAGTCTGAGGAGACATGTAGGCATGTGACAAAGTTTTACTGGTACAAGAGAAAATGAGAAAATAAGGACAATGTAATAGGTCTTTAATAACACCAACTATATTCATGTTAATGTTCTGTTCTTTGCTCCGGGAGAGTGTCCTTCCTACTAATTTGATGTTAAAATTTGATACTTTTCTGAAATAGTGGAGATAGCATGCGGTCACTTACTTTTTATTTTTGGTTGTTGCTTTTTCTTTCTTAACGTCCTTCCTTAGCGAAACAAATATTTGACAACTATGTATGTTAGATCTCAAGAATTTTCTTATGGACTTCACTGATGGATGAATTCCAACATTCTGTAAAGCAGTAGTAGCTGATCTCCTTGAATCTGGTTACCTCTTTCGAAAGTCCAAGCCTCAGAATGAGGCCAAACAGGTAGAACGGATAGCACCATGACTATTATTAATAATACTGTACCGAATAAATCAGGGGAAAAAAGAAACTTCAGTGGCTCTTTCTTTGCTGCATTCAACGTATTCCAACACCTACAATCTGGCCTTCCTGTCTCTACTCACCTAGACTAGTGAGGCCAGTGGCCTCATTGTCTCCCACACACACTATCCTTTCAGCTCCAGACTTTCGATTATGCTCTTAATTTCTGAAAACAAAACAAAACGAAATAACTCACCCTTTCCCCCATTTAGATATGCCTGAAACTGAAAAATTCTTTTTATTCCTGTAAATGGTTGCTCACCCTGTTCATTTGTTCTAGTTCCCTTCTAGAGCCAAATTCTCTGACTTCCTGTTCTTGCTGGGTCAGCCAACTAATCGTAATCTTACTGTCTTGACTATTTCCAGGGGTCTGTGCACGTTCTCAAGGAGGCTGACTTTGAGGACATTTTTTTTGTTTTTTGTTTTTTTTAATGTTTATTTCTTTTTGAGAGAGAGAGAGAGGGAGACAGAATGCAAGCGGGGGAGGGACAGAGAGAGGGAGACACAGAATCTGAAGCAAGATCCAGGCTCTGAGCTGCCAGCACAGAGCCTGACACAGGACTCGAATCTGTGAACCGTGAGATCATGACCTCGGTGAAGTCGGCCGTTCAACCAACTGAGCCACCCAGGCACCCCTGAGGAGGACTTTATTAATATAAATTTGAATTGGGCAAAGCAAAGCCAGACTTCTGAATGTAAACGTTCACACGTCTAGTACTTTAATGTTTTTAAAAAGTGTTTTGTAGACTCACAGACATGGATAAATGAGCCAGGGTGCCCATGAAATTTTGTTATCAATATTTTAGGACAGCATAAAACTTAAATCAACAGCCTGGTAGCTATACTTAAGATAACAGTCTTATCCAATTTCTTTTCTCATTATTTCTACCCAAACTTCTTTAACCTCTTCTCATTGCTAAAGAGTGTTAGACAGCCATCACTATGTTAAACACAATGTAAACCTTTGTTCAGAGCAGAGTGGGGTGAAAGAGTATCTATTAAAATGTATGGTGGTCCTTTAAAAAGAAATAAATAAATAAAAAATAAAAAAGGGACGCCTGGGTGGCTTAGTCGGTTAAGCGTCCGACTTTCGCTTAGGTCATGATCTCGTGGTTCGTGGGTTCGAGCCCCGCGTCGGGCTCTGTGCTGACTGCCAGCTCAGAGCCTGGAGCCTGTTTCAGTCTGTGACTCCCTCTCTCTCTGACCCTCCCCTGCTTGCGCTGTCTCTCTCTCTGTCTCTTTCCTAGAAATAAATAAAACATTAAAAAAAAATAAAAAATAAAAAAAATAAATAAAATAAAATAAAATGTATGGTGGTCCTTATTGCCAACTTAAGCTCATTGAATACATAAACACATTCAGTATATACCATTTTAATAAGGCATCACAATAGCTTTAAATGATGGTAAATGTATGGTCCTATAATGTTTTAACAAAAATGTTAATTTAAAAAGTAGATTTACTTTTTTTTAAGTTTATTCATTTATTTTGAGAGAGAGAATGAGAGAGTTTGAGCAGGAGAGGGGCAGAGAGAGGAAAAGAGAGAGAGAATCCCAAGCAGGCTCCATGCCATCAGCAAGGAGCCAGACATGGGGCTTGAACCCAAGAACTGTGAGATCATGACCTAAGTTGAAACCAAGAGTCAGCTGCTCAACCAAATGAGCCACTACATGTCCCCAAAGTAGATGACTTTGAAGAGTCACCATATTTCTGTTGTTCTTTGTGTACCTGTACCTCTTTCATGTAGCCCGGTCACAGCAAAAATAGCTCTAAACTAGGATCAGAAAAGCTAGAGTTGAGAAAACACATACAACCTGTGGCAATGTGAATGTGGTCATTTGTCTTCCTCTCTGAATTTCAGTTTCTTCATCTGTAAGTAGGGGGAAAATTAAATACCTTTCAAAAAAGTTGAGGATTCAATGAGGAAATGTCTATGAAAAATCTCTGTAATATTATTGCATTACTATAGGGAAGTCTCAAATTGAAAAAGCCCTGATTATATTTGTGATTAAGTGGTGTGACTATAAGCCAAAAGGGAAAAAAATAAAAATAAAAGGTACGCTACCTGCAATCACAGTCCCTACCAAAATAAATAAGGATAGAAAACACTTTGCATGCCTTCAAAACTTGCAACCAATGGTAATACTTCAAGTGGCACAAAAACATTTTTATTGTGCAAGTTTCTGTTTACTGCTAACAAAAATATATTATTCCTTTTTCCATGCAGTTTGACTGACAGGTTCAATTTTCTCTTTGGCTAATACAAAATGAACTACTCAGCAAATAATCGTGCACTGTGTCAGAATATAAAATTAAAGAGATTTATGCAGAAAGCAAAAAAAAAAACCTAATGATATGGTTTTCATGGAAAATCTGGTTGGCATGAACCATTTCAGTAGACGGATGAGGTCAAAAGTCAATTTTCAGTAGGCTGAAGAGGTGAAGACGTGCGAATCGAAATTTCATGGTTCTCTTTTAAGAAGTTCTAGTAATGGGGCACCCGGGTGGCTTAGTCGGTTAAGCGTCCGACTTTCGCCCAGGTCATGATCTCGCGGTTCGTGGGTTCGAGCCCCGCGTCGGGCTCTGTGCTGACTGCCAGCTCAGAGTCTGGAGCCTGTTTCAGTCTGTGGCTCCCTCTCTCTTTGACCCTCCCCTGCTCACGCTGTCTCTTTCTCTCTCCTAGAAATAAATAAACCATTTAAAAAAAAATAAAAAGTTCTAGCAAAAAGGGAGGAAAAGGCTGTGATAAAATCTAAAGGCATCCTACAGAGGTGGAAGGGAGGAGAGAAAGCAAAGAGGAGGCAGGTATGGAAGTTCAAAGTAAGCAGGGAAAAGTGAGGGGAGAAATCCGTGGGATCAGATGTTTGCGAATTAAATGAGAGGCAAGGAAATGCCAACAGCAAGAGCCTCCCTCACTTCTGACACAGTCCAGACCTCTAATTTTTTTTTTCTTCAAGTGTTAACTGATGAGGTTTTTTGGGATGACAGTGGGGTTCATGTGGTCTGGAGCTGACAACCTAAGAAAGAATTCTTGAAGACATCTTTGGTGCAAAGCGGTGATTTTATTAAAGCACAGGGACAGGACCCTTGGACAGGAAAAGCCTCCCCAGGACCAAGAGGAGAGACTGGTTATATACTAAGGGGGGTGGGAAGTAAAGTCCAGGGAAGTTTCCAGTGAGATTTTCATATGCTAAAGACTCACAGGACACTGGAGGCCTAGCTATTGTCAAGCTAGGGTTGTTTTACCCTCTAGCAAAGTATTAACATTAAAACAGTAAGGAGTTCTTGTAGAAATGTTTTACTCTGACAGCCTCAAGTATTTGTCAATGGCTGCAGGTTATAAAGAAATTTAGTTCTATCTGCCATTTCCTTCTGCCTTTGTTTCCCCCATCACTCTGGAGGAGTGATAGAGACTTAGGTCCTGCAGGACTATGATCTCTATCAGTTAACCATTTGTTTTCTTTCCTATCCTTTGTTCTTGGGCTGCCAGGAGTGCCTGAGGAATATTACACATATTCCACCTGGTTGGGTGGGTTGGGGGGGAGGTGTTATTTACAGCCTGTCTGCTTGCCCTCATCACTGACCACCTGAGTGGGACTGTGTTTTTTCATATTGTGTAACTTACTAAAATCACCAACGACCACCTAAATGCCAAATCAAATGAACACTTTTCAGCCCCTAGGTTGCAATGAAGCATTTGACATCTTCATCTTCTTGAAACCTCTTCACCATTCTTTTTTGTCCCCTTGAAAATCTTCTTTCCTTAAAGCCCTCCCTAAATCAGTAGGACCCACGAGGTTTTCATGTGATAACAAACAGCATATCCCCAAAAAAGTGTAATGGAGAAAATAAAGGAAAACTCCTTGAGGTCATATAGGTCTTAATGGCAAACTACCCAAACTGCCCAGGCCAGGTGCTCCCCACACCCACTTCCTTTCCCTACCTTCTGCGTAGCAATGACCCCAAGTCACCCCACCCCTATACATCCAATCAGCTTTAAACACCTCTGCCAGTATGGGTGGGCTTCTTTATAAGCAAATGACCACCTTTGTTCGGAGCTCTCAGACCTCTGGAAACTCATCTCCTCTAAGCCCGCTGTTGTAAGAGAAACCTCCTCCCTTCCAACATTTCCCAGTGCCTCTTGGTTCTTCAGCCAGTGATCCAGACCAGATTTCTGCAGCATTGTATTCCTTACTCACTGGGCAAATCCAAGACGGGTCTTGAGGGGCTTTAGTACTGATAATCACTCAAGGAAACGGTGATAGAGGCTCCAACTCTACACATTTCATAATCATCAAGGCAAGAAGACAGGAACCAGCTGACTCAGGCCTCGCTTCCTAACGCTCCGGCAGAGAAGTGTTCACTTCTGCTCACCTTAACCCAAGCAAGTTGTGTGGCCATAACTTCCCAGAGGCTGGAGAAATGTCATACTGCTCTATGCCCAGAAGGAAAAGAACAGGGAAAGGAAAGGAAAAGAACAGTCCCTATAACTATATCCTCTCCCTTCCACTGTACATGTTTCACAAAATTCGATTCTTAACTTGCTTTTTTTCCACTGTGTACATTCTTTCTGAGTGACCTCATTCACTTATGACATTTTTTGTCACTAGATAACAATCACACCAAATCTATATATCTTGCCCAAAACTCTTATAAACTCAAGACGCATTATCTCTCCTTGGATATTCTGAAAGCATCTTTAATTTAACATGTATAATTTTAAACTAATTATCACTTTCACCCTATCCTATCTCCTATAATTAACTATTTGCTGACTCTCCCTCCTATTAAACTATCATTTCCTTTAAACTATGATTCCTTTATGCTCATATCCCCAGGACCAAGCAACCCATGAATTCTGGGAGCATATAAACATTAATTCCATAATTGCTATTAAAGACTTTGGATTTTACCCTGAGGGGAAAAGGGAGCCGTTGGGCTTCTGTGGCTTGCCATCTTAACAACTACAGACTCCACTTGCTAACAGACTCCACTTGTGCGCGCACACATGCTCTCTCTCTCTTAACAAACAAATAAAAATTTAAATGATTTTTAAATTAAAAAAAAAAAGATGCCTGGGTGGCTTAGTCTGTTAAGTGTCCCTATTGATTTGGCTCCTGTAATGATCTCATGGTCATGAGATTGAGCCCCGCCCTGGGACTCTGAGCTGACCATGAAGACTGCTTAAGATTCTCTCTCTCCCTCTGCCCCTCCCCCACTCACAAGCATGTGCACTCTCTGTGTCTCAAAACAAAACAAAAGAACAGATTAAAGGAGGGTCTATTAGTTAACTATTTCTACATGAATTTCCAAAAGACATAGCAACTTAAAACAATAAGTATTTATAGTTTCTATGGGTCAATAATTTGGAAGCAGCTAAGCTAGTTCATTCTAGCCCAGGGTCCCTCATGAAGTTACAGTTGAGATGTCAGCTGGAGCTATAGTCATGCCAAAGCTCAACTGGGACCAGATTATTCATTTCCAAGATGGCAAACTCACATAGCTGCTGGCAGGAGGTCTCAGTTCTCCGTTGGCTGTTGGTAAGAGACTTTTCAGTTCCCTGCCATGGGGTCTCTTCATAGGGTTGCTTGGGTGTCCTTAGAGCATGCCAGCTGATTTTCCCCAGAGTAAGAGATCCAAGGGAAAGAGGCTAACACTGCAATATCCTCTACGACCCAGTCCTCAGAAGACGCACACTGTCACTAGTGCCTTATACTATTCATCAGAAGCAAATCTTTAAGTCCAGCCTGTACTCAAGGAGAAGGGAATTCGCCTCTACCTTTTAAAGACTCAGAGTTTGTGAATACACTTGAAACCTGCACAGAGGGCAAGGGTAGAAACAGGGGACTAGTTAGGCGACTAGTGCAGTGACAGATGATAGTAGGGTGGAACGGGATGGAGGCAATGGAGACAGTAAGAACTGATTGCATGGTTGCCAGAGGGGAGGGGATGGAAGGCTGGAAAAAATGGGTGAAGGAGAGAGGGAGATACAGGCCTCCAGTTTTGGAATAAGTCACAGGATTAAAATGCAGATCATAAGGAAAACAATTAATGATATTGTGATGGCAATGGAATGGGACAGATGGTAGCTATACTTGTGGTGAACATAATGTATAAACTTGTCAAATCACTAAGTTGTAACCCTGAAACTAATGTAACATTGTGTGTTAGGAAGGAGGGGGGAGGAGGAGGAGGGGGAGGAGGAGGGGGAGGAGGAGGGGGAGGGAGGAGGGGGAGGAGGGAGGGAGGAGGGGGAGGGGGAGGGAGGGGGAGGGGGAGGAGGAGGAGGGGGAGGGGGAGGAGGGGGAGGAGGAGGGGGAGGAGGAAGAGGAGAAGGACAACAATAACAACAACAACTGACTGGATTTTGATATATTTTGAAAATAGAGCTAGCAGGGTTTACAGGGGGACAAACGAGAGAAGAAGCGGCTACAAGTTGCTTGGCCTGAGCAACCCGGAGGATACAGTTATCACTAACAGAGATAAAAAAAAAAAACCGTGGAGGTAGCAAATTCGGGGGGTGGTGCCAGCAGTTCACATTTAGACATTTGAAGTGAGACCGAGAGGGAATAAATAATAAGATAGGAAGAAAACAAAACATGCTGTCCTCAGAGAAAGCCAAAATGTGTATCGAGGGGAAGACAGTGAATGATGGTCAAGTGAGATGAGGACTAGAACTGACCAGGGAATTAGGAAAGTAGAGGACTTGAGGAATCTCGTCTGATGCCGCTTCAGTGGGGTGTGGAGAGAGAAGCCTGGAAGGAGTGAGCTTCGAGAAAATGGAAGAGGAAGAAGGATCCGTCACTAACATTTGAGGAACCAGGGCACAAGAGCAAATGGAGGCTAACCCATGTTCTCACCTTTTAACCAGTAATTAAATCTTTATTTAGGAAAAAATATAAAGTTTCAGGGATTTCACGTGACCTATTCAAGTTGTGGGTTTGATGAGAAATCACTTTCTTGCTCATTTTCCTTATTTCGATCAATAGTTAAATCATCACCAATTTACTAAACTTATTAATTTATCATGTCGTATTCACAATTTTTATGTGATTCATGCTCAAACAAAACATTTTGCTTTCTAGCTTTTAAAAACTGAAGCAGACTGCCTCTTTGCAATTTTTCTAAGAAAAGATTTCCTTTTTTTTCTCTAATTTTTTTCTTTCTTGAGCCTCACTTCTGAGGGAAGTTCTTAAAAAAGCAAGACTCCATTTTTTCCTATTTCTATTCTATTTTTATCTCCATGCTGACGTATTCATCCCCAATGACTGAAAAAATTAAAAATTAAATGCAATTTTTTTCAAAGTGTTCAAATCTGCACATATTTGCATCAAAAATGTGAGTTAAAGTAAACGTTAAAAGGTTGAAAACTTACTCCTCAAATATTTTCAGTTAATTTTTCTCTTAAAATACTCAAAACTATTTCTTAAAATAAAAAGTCACACTATTAATGAGATCAATATTTAGATCAAAATTATTTAGAGTCAATGGCTTAGTTTAATTTTTTAAATTTAATTAATAATATTCGTTATTTAAACATTAATATTATTGATATTAATTAATATTATTTAATGCTTTGTAGAAATAGAACCATTTCCAAGTCTAACCTTAAACAGCCATCTGGTTGTCAGTGTGGTACCGTACTTAATGCATACTATATCTACACAAAAATACACAAGAATTGTGTTTATTTTTTCTTTTATGTTTTTTTAAATTTTTTTTAAATGTCTTTATTTTATTTTGAGAGACAGAGACAGAGAGTGATTGAGGAAGGGGCAGAGAGAGAGGGAGACACAGAGTCCGAAGCAGGCTCCAGGCCCTGAGCTGTCAGCACAGAGCCCAATGCAGGGCTCGAACCCATGGACTGTGAAATTATGACCTGAGCTGAAGTCGGATGCTTAACTGACTAAGCCACCCAGGTGCCAACCCCCCCCAAGAATTGTGTTTAAAGATACAACAAATGGTTTGTCACTGCAAAACATTCCTTAATTACCATGTGCAACTACTGAGAACAATAGTGTTCTCAATAGTCATTGCAAAACATTCCTTAATAACCATATGCAATCACTGAGAACACTTCACTAACTCACACTACCTCCAAACCACACACACAAACAGGAAAGGAGACAAGAAAATGACACCAGGCACCGTGGGATCCACTGCTTTCATGCTATCTGACAGGAAGGATTTGTAAGGTCATTTGTCTTTCTTTTCACTTAAGTGTTTCCTCAGCCCACATTCTTTCCATGCCTTGAAGCTGCATCCTTTTCAGTGTGAACACCACCACAGCACATCACCTTCAAAGCATTTCATTTTAAGGACCTGGGCAAGAGAAGTCAGGAAGCTTTTCCTGGGGTCTGCACCGTAAGAAGCTTGAGAGTGAATGCTTTCTAACTGAATTTCACCACACTCTATCTCACCCTCCCTGACCCCTGAGAGAAAAAATAAGGCTCAGAAATGCATTTTGTTTCAATAGTAACCCCGTAGATGAAAATCACACAATCACAAATAAGTAAATTAAGAGCTTGGGGACCCAGGACTTTTTGAATAGTTGAAGACTCTCACTTCAAGTAGAGGGCTGACAGCAGCATGATTAAAATCTGAATATTATTGGGAGCCTTGCATTTGATCAAGAATCAGGGCATGCAGAAGTCTTTGGATGATCTTTCTTAGTCTCCTAGAATTTCCATGTTAACTGCTATTTCAATAATCAAAGTAAGGTCTAGTCCAAAATGGAAAATCATCTCTAGTTTTGGCAGACAACTGTTCTCTACTTAAAGATCTTTTTCTTTTATTTTCAAATCCTCTGTCCTATTTCCTTTAATTTCCTTTAGTTCCTATAGATGGGTTAATTCATGTAATTGTAACATATCTTCCATCAGTTATCATTCATAGGGGGAAATTCTATAGTTTTACATATACTCCAATTTTTGAATTAAATCATGCAGAATTTTTTAAATAGTTGAGATCTAAAATTTAGCTTTTCTGGAAAAAATCTCTTCTAACAAGGCAGTATACTTTTTTTTTTAAATAGTCACTGTGTTCCATACTTAATTTTATGAAAGGCTTAGTCCTCCATTGAGCACATGATAAAACTGGTCCCAGATGCAGTTTTTATTTCACTAAACGCAATCTGAAAATGAACATGCTCTTTCATTTGAGAACAAAATTCAATTATAAAGAAACAGAAAAATGCAATCTGAGATCAATAGCCTATTACAGTGCCAGCATGAGGGATAATTTCAGCTCAGTTTAATCTACTGAAATATGTGGCCATATACTGTTTATTTGCTCGTGCATTCCTACATGAGAAGTGACATACATTTAGTTTAATTTTATGGGAATACAAAGGATACATGTAGAATTGACTAGTGCTCAAAGCAAAATAGAAAATTCAAAACCAACAAGCTAACAACCTACAGCAATAAATAAATAAAAATTATCTCAGCAACATAGATTCTCTTTAAAAAAATACAATGGAATTTTTATATCCAAGTCTCATTTTAATGAAATTTATATTAAAAAAATTAATTGACAAGAGAAATGCACTGTGTCTCTGAGCTGAAAATTAATTTTAAGGATGCATATTTCAATTTCATAGATTTGTATTTAAGGTATGAGATATATGTAGATTATGTAATCCACTTTTGTGCTTTCATGGATGAACAAACAGAGGTCCAGAGAGGAAATTGAGTGACTCATTAAAGTCAATCAGCTAGTTAGCTGGGATAAGAAGTGTGCTTCATGGCTTTGGATGGGATAGGAAGCCATTTTGATATGTCTCTGATAAGGCTCAGGACATGTTACTCCAAAAGATGGCACCTTCATATATTGAATATTTTAGGCTGAAGTAACTTAAGGGATGACATGTTGAAATGAATATTTAAGCCTAGGATGGAGCCACTCCTGCCTGGGGTATAAATCAAAATTTACATAAATTTCAGGTCTCTGAAAATGATCCACATGACTAGATACTCAGCCAGTCAGTACCTATTTTCTTAGTTGTCCATGTCTTTGTTTAAGTATTTTACTTATGAAAATAATGCATATTTGTTATAAGTAATTCAAATAAAAGAAAGGCCTAATGTCTTATTTCACAAATACTCTCCAGTATGCAGCTATTCAACTATATTATGTCCAGTTTCACAGTCACCTCAGGAAATATGTCTCTCCATCTCAAATATTAACTTTGATCAAGGGCTAGTTTTCAGTCAAATGCATTCTTTTGGTGTTTGTGAGAAAACTTAATTCCTTCCTAGGATCCCATCATGTTGATTTTATAAACAGTGAAACAGGAGGTGAAATTTGGGTTCCTGATATCACCCATGTCTTCAGTTATTACATTTCCTCATCCTCTTACAAAAACAAACAAAAAACAAACAATCGTCAACAGAAAGAATAAATAAAAATGCCATCTGGATCCCTAAGTCCTTCAATGTTCTACAAAAACAAAATTCTCTAGACATCCTTTCAGATTTCTTCTGGAAATGTAATTTTAAAATAATCAATGGGAAGATGTTACACAAAGGAAGGTAAATGAACAACCTGTGTCAGCACAGCAGGGGCTCCTGCTGTGTCAGTCGGTTGAGCACCCAACTCTTGGTTTCTGCTCAAGTCACGATCTCATGGTTCGTGGGTTTGAGCCCCTCATGGGGCTTCAGCACTGACAGTGTGGAGCCTACTTAGAAATTCTCTCCCTCTCCCTTGCCCTCTCTCTCTGAACCTCCTCTGCTGGCATGCTCTCTCTCAAAATAAATAAATAAACTTAAAAAAAAAAAAAAAAAGGAACCACCACAGCAGATTGTTGAAATTATAGATTACCAACCTGGCCCCCAGACCTTCTGATTCAGAGTGCCTTATGGTAGAGCCGGGATATGTGCATTTGAAACCACCTTCTCCATCCCTCCCGCCAGTTTGAGGTGATTCTAACACAGGATCATTTTTAAGAGCAATTTGGTAAGTCTTCGCTGCAGTCCTCACTGTCTCCTCAGACCTGGTCTAGATAGAGTAGAGTATCATTAATAAAATAGAGCACAGGCTTCTTTGGGACTCATCTCTCTCTCCTAGAACAGCACAGTAAACTTAAATTTGCAGTAAATATAAATTTAATTAACCTAGAAAGAATGAGGCTGGCACAAGTTCCTGCTTCAGGTCTCTCACTTTTTGTTTTACATCTATATAAACCAATGGTATTCCTTAGACCCCTTGGAGATTACCCTCTATAAACTGCCCAAGAAACAAATTTTATGTTTCCTCACACTGTCCCAGATAACAGAGTTCTCTTTAAATGTACTCGGTCCTGCCCTTGTCCAGCTGTGAACTGAATGTTCTGTCTTTAGCAAATTATAAACAGCCAACCACTACTTCTTAGACATTTTTGCATAAGATTAAAGTACAACTCTATCAAAAATAAAATAAATAACTTCCTTAGGATATTAAAAAGTCATCAAAGCTATGGAGAATAACAAAGCCAGAGAAAGGACAGACAATGCCAGATCAGGGAGTAGAGACTGCAATTTTAAATAGGGCGGTCAGAGAAGGCCCCACTGAGAATGGGACATGTGGGAAATAAAAACAAATAGGATGTGAATCTGAGCCATGCAGATATTAGAATTAGAGCTTTCCATACAGAAGGAATAGAAAATGCAAAAGGCCTCAAGTGAGGACATGCCCAGTGTTTTTGAAAAACAGGAGACCAGTGTGGCTAAGCAGAGTAAACAGGGAAAGTAATAGGTGAGGTAATGAGGTGATGAAGAAGGGACAGGAAAATTATACAGGAGCCTGTACACCAGGATTAGAACTTTAGCTTTTACTTTTAGAGGGTGTTGAGCAGAGAGGTATCATGACCTCGCGCTCAAAAACATCATTCTGATTAAGTTAAGAATAGGCTCTAGGGATATAAAGGTGGAAAGAGTAAAAAATGGCAGTGGTGGTAGTAGAGATAGTGAGAAAGAAGAGGATTCTTGGATTTGCTGGTGGGTTTGATACGGATTGTGAGACAAACGGAGGAGTCAATGATGACTCATTGCTCTTTGGCCTGAACAACCATAGGATGGAGTTACCATCAACCGAGGAGGAGGTTGCATTTGGACATGTTAGGTTTGGGGTGTGTATTAGATACCCCAGTGGAGTTGATGAACAGGCAATTTATTAGAGGAGTTTGGAGTTCAGAAGATAGTTTCATGCTGGATCAAAGAATTGGAAAATATCAGCAAAGGAATTATATTAAAAATCATGAGACTGGAAGTGATCACAAAAGGAGTAAGTTAGACAGAAAAGAGAAGAAACTCAAGGACTGAGCCCTTACCACCCCCAACATTGAGCAGTTGGAGAGACGAGGAGGTGCCAACAAAAGAGACTTAGAAAGAGCAGTCAGTGAGGTAAGAGAAAGAGGAAAAGGAATGATCAACTGTGCCAAATGCTGTTGATGGGTCAAAGCAGATAAAGATGGAGAAGTTGCTAACCACTGCATCTAGCAACAATGGAAGTCATTGTTTACCTTCATAAGAGCAGTTTCAGCAGAATGTTGGGGGTGAAAACACATGGCCGTGAGTTTAAAAAGAACTGGAAGAGAGAAAATGGAGGCATGTGAGAAGTTTTGCTATAAAGGAAAAGACCGTGAGAGCTTGCTCTGTCTCCCTCTGGTGTCCGCCATGTGAGGACATAGCCAGAAGATGACCATTACAAGCCAGGAAGTGGGCTCTCACCAGATACCAGATCTGCCAGCACCTTGATCTTAGGCTTCCCAGTCTCCAAAACTGTGAGAAATACATGTTTGTTTTATAAGCCCCCCAGTCTATGATAATTTGCTATCAAATAAGGCAGAACAGAAAGAATACCATGTTATTTTATGAAGGAATAATTCATAGCAAAGAAGGAACTGATGACTCAAGAGAGAAGTGAGAAGTGTTGTCATGGACAGGAACGGATAGGATCCAGTACCCCAGCAGAAGTGTTTGCCCTTGGATGGAAGATCAGACGATTCCTCTGTAAGCACAGGAATGAAAATAGAGTACGCGGTCACAAAAGTTTGTAGATGAGAAAATGTAGTGATGGAAACTTGTGGAAGTTCTCTTCAGATTCCTTCCATTTTCTCAGTGAAAAAGAAAGCCAGGATATCTGCTGAAGAGTGGAAGGGGGCAAGCAGTAGGGAAGAGTACAGCAGTTTCACTAGCAAATTCACAAATTCAAAGAAAAGTCTAACTCCTTCATTTTCTATAACTCATTTTATAACTCATTTTATAGTTTTCTCAATACTCCATCCTGTCTGGAGAAAATGAGAAGAAAGAGATTTATCTCTAAACTTCCAATTAATAGCTGCAATTTAAAGAGACCCTGTGATATAAAAAAATCAATCAACTCAAACATTAACTCCCTATCAGAGATGTTCTTTTCACCTTTCTCTTCCCCAAAGCTGGTATCTGGGTATTGGAAAGAATTCAAGGGGATCATCTCGTCCATGTAGACTTCCATCCTCATGCTGATCTCCACTATTGGATGGCTGGTGTGATCCTTGAGTATTCCAAATTGTATGACTGAGGAATACCTGGTCTATTCTCTTTGCTCAGTCATGGCCTGGTGAGACTCCACCCTCCACCCCATTCAACATGCAGTGACTGAACCCCCAATCGGGCCTTGCTTACTGCACTGATGTCCTCATGGAGTCTGAAGGTACTCCTCATGGGGTGTCTAGCCTTATCCCTCACTCCAGGAAACCACTTTGGGCAAGTTCCCAGCAAGATCCCTTCCAGACAGCTGGACTGTGGGAGCCAGGGAGGCTGCCTCAGGCTTCTCTCTGTAGCCACCTTCATCAACCATCCCCACACGACTGCCTCCCATGGTGACACACAAGCCACCCTAAATGGTGGCATTCCAATATTCCAAAGGAGAAGGGAACAAAAACTGGTCTATTTTAGGCTGTATTGTGACGTTATCAACCTGAAGAAGGACATCTGTGTCTGACTACCTCTTTCCTTCAAATTCTGACACCGTTAGAAACAGACTTTCCACTTTTCTTCTGGCAGAGTCTTCTCTGCACAGATATCCTCCTTCTTTTCTTTTGGGAGCTAAACCTTGCTTCTCAGTCTTAATGGTACAAGGGTTGTTTTTACTGATATAGAAGATAATTTGTGATCTGAGTCCCCTTGGGATGGTTCTAAATAATGGAAGCCCTGGGGGCCCCAGAGTGGCTCAGTTGGTTGAGCATCTGATTTTGGCTCAGGTCATGATCTCCTGGTTTGTGAGTTGGAGCCCCGTGTCAGGCTCTGTGCTGACAGCTCTGAATCTGGAGCCTGCTTCAGATTCTGTGTCTCCTTCTCTCTCTGCCCCTCTCCCGCTCATGCTCGCTTGCTCTCTCTCTCTCTCAAAAAATAAACATTAAGAAAATAATAATAATAAAAAATAATAATAATAAAAACAGTGGAAGCCCTGGATCAACTTGGAGCTGGGGATTACTAAGAAAATGTATTGGTTGAGGGGCGCTGGGGTGGATCAGTCATTTAAGCATCTGACTCTTGATTTCAGCTCAAGTCATGATCTCGTGGTTCATGGGATCAAGACCTGTGTCAGGCTCTGTGCTGTCAGCACAGTCTGCTTGGGATTCTCTCTCACCCTCTCTCTCTGTTCCTCCCCATCCCTGAAAATAAACAAACATTTACAAAAAGGAAAAGAAAAGAAAATGCATTGGTTGAGTAGCCCTGAAGTATTATCTTTTCACACCAACTACTTTCTACTTGCTCTATGTAATTTGGAACTATTAAAAATCCCTGTCTTTCTGCAATAGTAAGTCATTAAAAGGGTGACTTTTTCAAACCATTTTTCATTCCACGATTGTTTTAGTTGTTCATGTTTGTTGTCATCTCTGTCATTTTGCCTTAATTCTGCACTGCGGTGATTTCCCAAAGGGCACACTTTTTAAAAACCAGATCAATAAATAAATATGCTTTACTGCTATCTAAACTGTGAACCCAAAATATTGTATCAAATGATTATGTTGAGATTATTTATGCATTCCCTTTTAAAGGTCACTCCTGTAAATTGAAGGCTTTCTATCAAACTGACATTTGCCTATGTTTTGCTCATCATTGTTTAACCTGCAACAACTTGTTTTCCTCTTGGGAGAAAAAACCCTCATTAATTCACATTAATACACACAGATTTGACAGCCAGTGCTGTTAGGAATTCAATGCTTATTAATACTTATGTACCACAACCTCACTGAAAACTTTTCTTCTTGCCAACATACTGAAAACATGAAAACAGAGCTTTACCAAAGAGGCTTGAGAGTTAGCACTGTACCTGATGGATCAAAACTGTTTACTCCATTGATTGCTTCTCTCCAATCCAAAGTTTAATAGAATAATTCATTAATCATATGGAATTGTTTCGTGAAGGAGGAAGTCAATTCATCTGCACTAAATGTGTTTTTGTGATGTGAGAACATGGGCTTTTTTGAGCTAATTTACAACTATATTGGAGGTTAGGTAGAATGGTAAGGTAGTATATAAATGTTTCATAACAGACAAATAAGCGCTAAAATTTTTTTAAGTTTTAAATTTTAAAAAAGAAATTTAATGATATTAGGTCTATAAAATCCCAAAATTTTATATCTCAGTATAAAATAGTTTTATGTTATGGTTTTATGTTATATCTTATTAGTAGCATTTTTCTATTAATATTTTGTGTTTTATTTCACATTGAACACAGATGGATTCTGGAAAAGGTTTTCTAATCTAGCCAGTTGGTGGTAAACATATAACAATAATGAAAACTATTCATATTTATTAAGTTCACATCTTATAAACGCCCTGTTGAGCTTTAAAACTGATAGTTCTTGCCCTCAGATACTTTCAATTTCTAACTTTCTGGGACTAGTATCTCTTACTCAATGGAAGTACGTCTTTCAATGTCCTGAATTTTATTTCATTTGAGCAGATATTTAGTGAACTACTAAATGCAAGTATTACCACACTAGGTAGTAAGTGGGATGGGTTTTTAAAAAATTGCTTTCAGTTCCCAAGGAGCTTACGATCTAGCTTCTAGGAAGCCAACACATGTTTAGCAGTTAAATAATAACCTAACACATTCTATTTGAGTGCCCTAACTGTCCTTATGTAAATTGTACAATGGGCTTCAAAAATGCATAAGCTGTATCCAAAACTCACCTTGTATGAGAGTTCTAGTGTGCAAACACATGCAAGCAAATGCTCAATGTGGAGCCCAATACAGGGCTCAAGCCCACAACCCTGGGATGATGACCTGAGCCAAAACAGACACTCAACCAACTGAACCACCCAAGAGCCCCCAAGGTTTTCTTTATTGGGCGAGTAACATAGGGGAAAAAAGAAGTCACAATTTAAGATCTGTCTTCCAGCATTGTCTAAAATAAATCGAAAATATACACAAAAAATTAAAGCATATTATATTAATCTATTTATGAAATTATCAAGGACTAGATAAGAGCATTTGAAGTGAGAATAGAACATAATTGGGTGGATATGAAATATTTCTAGACAAGAGTCAAAAGGACTCTGATTAACTGAATTTTAAAAATAAAAGCAATGGAAAATCCCCCCAAATAATACCAAGTTGTCAAACCTAGAAGAATGGGGGAAATGGAATGAAAGAAATTGGTAAGAGACACTGATCTGCAAAGGAAAGATGGCAGAGCCCCATTTCCAAATGTGAAATTTAGGACAACAGTGTGACCCCCTGGTGGAAATAAATGTTTGACAGGAAGGTTGGAACTTGACCAGTAACAGAAGAGTTACAGTCAACCATGAGGAGGAAATGTTTGAATCCCTAAAAATGGATATTTTTTTCATGGAGAAAATGAAAAGTGGAGAAAAGCAGAGAGTCAAAGGAATAGGAAATCAGGTAAGGAGACTGACAAGCAATTTGAAGACTAAATAAAACATAAAGTTCAAATTGATCAGTTTTATATTTATTCTCTCTAAAACCTAGAGAAGTGCATTAAATAATTTCAGAGAACAAATTTTGTGATGTGCTGATGTACTAAAAGGCAAGTAATTCTCTGATGAGCTATCCGAAATAAAAAATAATACCCATTCATTCAACACCTACTCTATGCTGTGTACTCTGTACGGGACCAAAGATACAAAGTTAAATAAAGCAGTCCCTGACCCAAAGAAGCTAATTTGAATATTCTTAATAAGGCTACCTGTAAAGAAAACGATGTAACTTTGCTTCTTAAAGGCTGTTAAAAGAAACAAGAGCCAAGAATAGCCCACATTTTTGGCTCCAACATGTATCTGCTCTATAAATGAAAAGCACAGCTACCAGAATATTTGGGTGCTTGCTCAGTTTGGAACTGGGAGAGTCCAATTAAACAAGAGTCAGCAACTAAAGACCTCTGTGGGTCTGAATGTAACTGTCTGACTTGGAGGAAAATGTGCAATTGATGGGTGTATGACTTAAAGCAACATGAAATTATCTTAAGTTCCAGAGGTTAGAAGTCCAAAATGGGTCTTACTGGGCTAACATCAAGGTGTCAGCAGGACTGCATTTATTCTGTAATTTCCTGAGGATAATTCTTTCCTTTGCACACTCCAGCTGTAAGAGGCGACCTTGCATTTCTTGGTTCATGGCCCCTTGTCCAACTTCCAAGCCAGCAGTGCAGCATTTTCAAATCTTTCACTCTGAGCCTCACATTCCCACCTCCCTCTTTCAGTTATTAGTACCTTTGTGATCACATGGGAGCCAACCAGATAATCCTGAATGATCAAGATCCCCAATTTGATCAATATGCAAAGTCTCTTTTGCCAAATAAGTTGACATATTCAGAGGTTCTGGGGATTTGGACATGGACATCTTGGGGTTGTCATTATTCCACTTACCACACTGACATTTTGTTTTATAATTAGTTGTCTATAAACCCTCTTCACAAACACTTCCCAGAGACTGAGTTTTATCAGAAGTTTCCAAAATTGGGGGCACCTGGCTGGCTCACTCAGTAGAGCATGTGACTTCTGATCTTGGGGTTGTGAGTTTAAGCCTCACATTGGGTGTAGAGATTTTTTTTTTTCAAAAAAATTTTTAATGCTTTTTATTTATTTCTGTGAGAGAGAGAGAGAGAGAGAGACAGAGAGAGATTGAGGGAGGGCAGGGGAGGGTCAGAGAGAGAGGGAGACACAGAATCTGAAACAGGATCCAGGCTCTGAGCCAGCTGTCAGCACAGAGCCCATTACAGGGCTCAAACCCACGAATAGTGAGATCAAGACCTGAGCTGAAGTTGAACACTTAATTGACTGAGCCACCCAGGAGCCCCAAGATTACGGTTTTAAAAGATCTTAAAAAATAAAAGAAGTTTCCAAAACTAACTACATAGAGAGGCTGCAGTATCTAAAAAACCTAAAGACTGTAAGTTCCTAGCATATGATACAGTTAAAAAGGGAAAATTAGCAGGTTAAAACAGCCAAGAGGAGCCTGTTTGTGGGCATCATAATACAAGTAATTGATGTATTTATACTCCTCCTACCAACACTGGAACAGTTAAGGATCAAGAAAAAGTGCTAAAGCAACACTTTGAACAGAGATGAAACCGTTCTGCAGTAATTGGGTAGTTAGGAGATATGTTATTTAGTTAATTGTAGCAGTGGAATGTTTTTAGTTGTCAAAATGATGGGGAGGGACACCAGTCACCTTCAGCAGTTGGGGGTCAGACATGCCAGATACACTACAACATGAGGACTAGGACTATGCAAATCCAGTAGGACATGGCAACCACATGATTTGTGTTGATGGGAACCTGTTTAAAAAAATGTTCTAAAATTTGGGTCTAGAACCTTATTCCATTTTATTAATTTTTAAAATTCATTTTTTTTTTAAAATTTTTTTTAAATGTTTTATTTATTTCTAGGAGAGAGAGAGAGAGACAGCGTGAGCAGGGGAGGGTCAGAGAGAGAGTCACAGACTGAAACAGGCTCCAGGCTCTGAGCTGGCAGTCAGCACAGAGCCCGACGCGGGGCTCGAACCCACGAACCGCGAGATCATGACCTAAGCGAAAGTCGGACGCTTAACCGACTAAGCCACCCAGGCGCCCCTTTAAAATTCATTTTTAATGTTTATTTTTGAAAGACAGAGGAAGAATGCGGAGGGACAGAGAGGGAGACACAGAGTCCGAAGCAGGCTCCAGGTTCTGAGCTGTCACCACAGAGCCTGACACAGGGCTCGAACCCACGAACCATGAGATCATGACCTGAGCAAAGTCAGACACCACTCAGGAGTCTCCCTAATTCCATTTTAAATGTAAATACAAAACACTTTTTGGATTTTTTTTTGTGCAACGACCATATATACGGTACCACATAATCAAGGAAACAATGTATATTTTTCCAGAACTTAACCAAGAGCTGCTTATCATTTAGGAAAATGATACTATCACTAATTATGCTTCCTCAACGTAACAGTATAATATAATCTGCATTGTTAGCTATTGCATTCAGTGTTTCTATATTTACATGCAAACATCTCACAATATCATTATGTCTTCTGGTGTAATTGTGCTCACAGGTTTACATTCATGGATTTACATTCTAGATTTACACACATTTATTATATACTGTTTTATTTTTCTTCTTGTATAACAATTATGGGACTATATTTTCCTAAATTTGTGAGTGTGGATAGGTTAAAGCATCTATGAATTCCATGTTAAGACAGTAAAAAAGGAATAATAAAACATCTGTTATATAAAGGGAGCCTTAGGAGTGTTCTGGATTTTTAGGGCTTAGGTTTAGCTTGATCTTCACTTTGGCATCAATTTTCTGACGCCTTTGAAAATTACAGATACTCTACTACAGTCACCAAATAACAGTGAAGATTTTACATGACACTTTTATATTTCCAGCAGTTTAGTTGGCTGCTTAGAGGTTTGTTATAGACCATGGCTAATGGTCCACAACATGTCCTTCCAACAGACCCCAGGGATCTTGTCTCTAACTCTGTTCTGTTTACAGTTGTGGACTATGAGGGTATGAAAACATTTTATTATACTAGCAACAAAGGGTAAACAAAATAGACCCCAATTTTTAAAAATAGAAAAGTGTTATGATATCTAGAAAACAACAGGAATTTGGTTTGTGTAAAAAGTGATCTTTTTTCAATAAGATAAACAGTATGCCCATAAAAAAGTTAGATGTAGAGCATTAGACAGTAGGGGTCTATGGGAGAGATAATGATTTACTCTCTTTTTTAAAACAAATATTTTATATCTGTCTCTAAATTTAAGGAAATAATTTTCTATCTCCTAGAGAATTTTTATGTATATGTTGACTGTTTAGAGAGAAGGCTAATTCCTTTAAAAGGAAACATATGGGATAACCCTAAGTGAGAGGAGGTATACAGGTATACACATAATCTAAATATAGGTGGGCTTCCCTGAAGCTTATTTCTGCTTATTAACCAAAAAAAAAAAGGGAAAAAGGGAAAGAAAGAAAGAAAGAAAGAAAGAAAGAAAGAAAGAAAGAAAGAAAGAAAAGAAAGATAGCTTTGCAGAAGCCTTGAAAAAATCACATATTTACCATTGTTTTCCTGAAAGGTGCAGCACAGGGTAAGTTATATATAGCACATCACACAGAAAGTTGCCTAAAACTCCTCTTGACACTTCTCTTTCCTCGCAAACCATGACATTAAACTTTCTTCATGGTTCCTGTATGTTTTCAAACTATAAACCTTCTTACCAGCCCTTTAGGATAAGCGTTTTGTATTCCAGGATAACCGCTTGACAGACAAGTCCACTGAGATTTCTGCCAAATAAAATTCTTCTCAAATTTCCAAATTAAGCTTTATTAATCATACATCCCAACTGGTTGATAGGACTTCTGCTCCCCCGCTTTGGCTGTCTTTGAGATCATCTCATTCAGATGCTCTGGGTCCTTCTGCACCTCATTAGTCCACAACACTTGCCACCTTGCAAATCATGAGCTAGACCAGAAGTTTCTAAATCTGAGATAGTGTAGGATATCTGGGCCATTATAGTTATCACTAAAGTCTACTTGTATGTTTTTCGAGGTTTGTTTTCTTCAAGTGCTTCCTTTCCGTGAACCCTAGACCCGGATTCCAGCATCTACAAAATCCTTCCTTCCAAGATGGACTTTCACTTCTTCAGAAACCAGCCACATTAAACAGAGTAGGAAGCAACCACTTCAAACTTCTCCTTTCCTATGAATTATTTGCTTTTGATTTCTTAACTGTGAGACCATATAAATATTCATTTAAAATTTTTCTAAGACATTATTTACTGTGAAACCATTTATACTTTTTATTGAAAGAATAAAATTAAAACCTTTTTGTGACACAATGCTAATTAAGTAAATGCCTTTTTTGCCTCTGTTGCTAATCAGTAGGAGATCAATTATAGTTTCTGTCCAGCATTGCCCAAAGGGGACTTTGTATTTAGAAGACATGACTGAGCATTGTAACTAGAAACACACACCCTACAGAGAAGAGTTCTATACCAGCTACATTAAAGAGGTCACAGAATTCCCCCAACACTTTGCTCTGATTTCATTTGCTCCCAAAGAGTAATCAGTGGAGTGCAGTGAACTGGAAATTATGTAGGTAGATAGATGGATAGACATAGATAATATAATATCTATACTGCTATCTATATATGACATTTTAGTCCTGAAAGTTCTGCTTTGCTTAAATATTCAACCTCCAAAAACGTCAGCTTCCACTTATCAGAATATAGTCTCTTTATTACTAATCTGATATCAGCTTTCACATAATGCCTGATTTTCTATTCTATGCAAATTATTCTCAAACAAAAAAATCAAAAAAGGGGGATAGATTAAAGAAGAAACTCCTTATATTATTCAACGGATGTTCTCTTTAAATGATTTTCATTCCATTACATGGTATGTATTTTTATTTTTTTAATGTTTATTTTATTTTTGACAGAGAGACCATGAACAAGAGAGAGAGAGGAAGAGAAAGAATCCCTAGCAGGCTCTGCACTGTCAGCACAGAGCCCAATGCGGGGCTCGATCTCACAAACTGTGAGACCCTAACCTGAGCCAAAATCAAGAATTGGCCGCTTAACCTACTGAGCTACCCAGGCCCATCTTTATGGTATGTATTTTTAGAAACTACTTCAAATGCTTTTTGAAAAAGACCAGAGCACAAATATAGGCATGCATACTTATATAATATAGTTATATTTTCTTCTGACCCTCCCCATTCTAATGCTTAGAAGAATATTTTTGCTCACTGTGGGAAAACATCTCTCAAACAGACTTTTTTTTTTTAAGGGTAAAGCAGAATCTATCAAGCTTAATATAAATATAAAAACTACTTTAGGTGATTCAAATATCACTATCTTTAGCAGGATGTAAAGGGCCTTGTAGCTGATTGGTAAGATAATTAGCATTATGCCCAGCAAGAACCAAAGATAAAACTTTAAGGATGTTTTTATTTTGTTATCATTTTATTTCATTTTATTATATTTCATCATGGTAAGTGTATAAGGACATTTTTAAAGTTATATGGGCTCATATTTCTTTTGTACCATCACAGAATTGTCCATCACAAACTTCTATAGCTCTAAAATCACTCAGAGAAGTTGTTTTAGGCCATTTAACAAAACGTACACTTGCTCCTTGAACGGATCTAAAAGTGCTATTACTTCTCTCCTGCCTGCTCGCCACTCTCTACCAGCAAGTAAGTCTAAATAGCATTTTGAGTGCAGTGATTAGAAAAAGAATAAAATATTTCAAGCACATTAAAATTTATCCAATCCACTAATGAAAGTATTTCTTGAACACTGACCTCTTTATAATTTTTTAAAAGTATGTGTTTTGTCATTTCCCACCAATAAGAAGAGTTGAACATTTATGTATATAGTTTACTACATACTATGTACTCTCTTAGGCATTTTATATACATGAATTCATTTATTTATTTTTCTTTAAGTTTATTTTGAGAGAGAAAGAGAAAGCACAAGCTGGGGAGTGGGAGAAAGAATCCCAAGCAGGCTCCAAGCTCGGTGCAGAGCCCAATGCTGGGCTCTATCCTACTACAGTGAAAGCATGACCTGACCCCAGTAAGAGTCAGTCACTTAACCAACCGAGCCAGTCAGGCACCCCTACATTAATTTACTTAATTCTTTCAACAGTCCCAGAGGATAGATACACATCTCCCAAGATCGTGCAGCTTATGGGTGGAAGAATCTGCTCCTAAAGGCCACATGCTTTATCATTAAATTGTCCTTCATTTGTCTCTGTTTGGGGACCATTTATTATTATTAGAAGCATTACTCAATAGGATGCCTCTTTTATAAAGGTAGGTGATCAAAGGTAGGATGAGGGAGAGATGTGCCTTTGGGAGGAAAAATGACCCTTGGTCATCACAAAATCTGTGATACTTTGAATTACCTGAAAGATTTTGTAATTTGTTTTTAATGTCTTTATATGTTTCCATGCAAACTTACTCTGAGTAACTAAATTGAGGCCTGGCGTGTCATCAATACCAACTGTCACCAAGAATGCTGTTTAATAAGCTATCCCAAAACTTAGAATCTTAAAATAACAGCTATTTATGGTTTCTCTTAAGTCTGTCAGCTAGGCAGTCCTGTTCTGGGGCTAGCCTCACTCAGATCTCTGCAGTCAGCTGTGGGTCAGGTAGGAACTTCTGTGGATATAAGCCAGGGGGTGAGGGGGGTGAAGGGGTTGATTCAAAATACCTGAGATGACTTGCTTCTACCTACTCTCTCATCCTCCATTAGGCTCGGGCTCGCTTTTATGGTGATGGTGGGGTTGCAAGAGAGTGAGAAGAGAGCAAATATTCTTAAGGCCTATACAGTGTATACAGAACATGTAACAAGATAGATCATATTCAAAGTGATAAAACAAATCTCATAGAATTTAAAACAATAAAATCATAAAAGTACTTTCTCAGATCTAAACAGAACTAAAGAGAAATCATAATAGAAAGATCTGAGAAAAAAAAATTCCCAAATACATAAAAAGTAAACAGCACATACCTAAATAACTCATAGGTCAAAGAAAAAGGTGCAAGGGAAACTTACAAATTTAAACCAAATGCAACTTAAAATACAATATTTCAAAATTTGTATAATACAGCTAAAGCAGTGCTTAAGGAAAAATGTATAGCATCAACTGCCTATATTAAAAAAGAACAAAGATTTAAAATCATTAATTTAAGCTCTACCTTAAGAAACCAGAAAAAGAGACGTGCCTGGCTGGCTTAGTTGGTGGAGCAGGTGACTCTTGATCTCACGATTGTGAGTTCAAGTCCCACACTGGGTGTAGAGATTACGTAAAAATATTTTTTTTTAAAAAAAGAAGAAACCAGAGAAAACAAATTAAACCTGAAGCAAACAAAAATAATGAAATAATAAACACTGTGGCATAAATCAGTGAAATTAAAAATACAAAAATAATTGAGAAATATCTATAAAATCAAAAGTAATTCACAGTAAATGAAGTTGAAATGAGATCTTCCTTGAGCTATTATAAGGCATTGGTTCTCACACATTTTAGTCTCAGGACCCCATTACACTCTTAGAAATTACTGATAACATCTCCCTAAAATATTAAAACACAAGAATGCACAACCCCATATTCCATTAGTCATCAGAGATATTATCATCAAATGTCATGTAGCTTCTGAAGAACTTCACCGTGCACTCACATAAGAATGGAAAAGGCAATGTCCTACTATTATGGAAAAAACTTTGAGCTCAATGGACACCCAGAAAGGCTCTCAGCAACTCCCATTGGTTCCCACATAATACTTTTGGGAACTGGAAGAGGAAGATAAGATATCCAAGGCTTAGGTAGACTGGAATCCTAGAGTAAACTGATCACATAAGACTGTTCATCTACCCCCCGCCCCCCCACCACCGCACTAGATCCCTTGCAAGAATCCAGAGAACACTCCTTTCACAAAGGCTGTGCAATATACATTCACAAGGGGAGTCCCAGGATCCTCAAAGCTCCATAGTAGCTGCTCTCTGTTGAGTCAGGAAAGACAGGGGAAGCCTCTGCATTGAACTGGGCTCCTTGAACTCAATAGGGCAGAGTGATAGGGACCAAGTTGCAACACTTAATTGCCAAAGACAAAGTTGACATGGTTGCCATGATGGGTAGAAAAGCCAAAGCAGTAATCAGAATAGTTTGACCCAGAGGCCATCTCTGAGTGGCTCAGCAGGCAGCTCAGAGCCTGGAGCCTGCTTCAGGTTCTGTGTCTCCCTCTCTCATTCCAAAATAAATAAAAACATGAACAAAATAGTTTGCCCTAGATTATCTCTGGCACAGGTAATTGATCATGGCACTATATGTTGACTACCATGGCATCCCTAACACTGAATAAGATGGGCAGCCTACTTGCATGTTTTTTAAAATTTTTATTCCACCTAGTTAACATACAGTGTTATATTAATTTCAAGTGTATAAAGTCTTAACTTGTAGACATGGACTAGGTGTGACTTGAATCAGCACAATAGATTCTGAGTCGCCCAACAAAGTCCCAGAGTGAACCCTCTTAACTCATTATGAACAAGTTTACATTAAGTTTTACAAGCCCTCAGTCTCCTTGGTGTTCAGCATTGCTTACTACCAGCTTTTCTTTCCTAAATTAATCATAATATTAATCATTAATATTTCAAATCCTATAGTACTAATTTTCTTTCCTAAATTAATCATAATATCAATAATATTTTAAAGTTAAAGTTAAAAAGGTTTAACTTAAATCTGACAATGTTACATTGGGACTGGGGTTTCGTGGGACTAGGAACTTGCTGCTGTGAGAATCTGCATTATATTAAAGTAAACAGGCTTTATTAACCCTTCGAGAGCCATTTACCTTGACAGTTGGTGTAATTTACAATGCCTAAGTGAATTTAATCTTAGGTAAAGTGACTTCATCTTTTTTAGTTTAGAAAGAATTGTCAAAGCAGTACATACATTGTGCCCAGTAATTTACCACACATAAAAAAAGAGAATTAAACTCTTTTCTCTCCAGGGACATGGGAATTTCTCAGTTTCTCCCTAAAAATACTTATAGTTCTATCACTTAAGTTATTTTTAAGTTTTTGTTTATTTATTTGTGTGTGTGTGTGTGTGTGTGAGAGAGAGAGAGTGTGTGTGAGTAGGGGAGGGGCAGAGAGGGAGAGAGAATCCCAAGGAGGCTCTGTGCTGTCAGTGCAGAGCCCAACACAGGCTCTAACTCAAGAACCCTGAGACCATGACCTGACCAGAAAACCAAGAGTCAGAAGACACTTAACCAACTGAGCCACCGAAGCACCCCTCACTTAAGTTAGTTTTTAAAGCTAGTGGCCTTTTGAAACACAAAAGCACCACAGAGGATTAGTTTTCATTAATGTATATACTAGATACCGAATACCGATAATTTTCAGGAAACCTCTTTTTAGGAACATTGTTAGTAACTGCTAAGTCCCATTTTTGGCCTTTGTGTATGTTAGCACAGAGGTTCTCCTTTGTCACAATCTCCTATATACAACTTGTTACTCTGATTGGAGAAGCTCTCTGGTCCCAAGCTGAAATGTGTTACCTTGAATGGAGCTAGGTTTTACTAAGCTACTATTCTATGCAAATTTAGAAGACAAAGAGTTATTTACTGAGGACTGATTCACTAAATTTCTGTGCTGCTTCTGCCTGAGACAGCCAAAATGGAATGCTGTGGAAAATATACCCAAATTTAAGAAACACTGAAACGGGAGCTTAAAGACATTCTTAGTATCTTTTTATGCTTCACTTAATCCTTAGCACTTTGGTTTTAACAAGGATTTAGTTTGTGAGAAGAAAATGCAAAAAAAAAAAAAAAAAAAAGGCAGAAGGAAAGGAAATACAGGATTAAAATTAACTTTAGAGATAATTCAGATTGGCTTTGCTACAGATGATAGGTATCATTTTTCCCTAAATGAGTGAAACAGCTTTAAATTCACTTAACTGTTCCAGATCCTATTAATCTGAATTTCTTGAAAAAAGAAATATATATTAATGCTGAAATTCAGAAAGTGTAAAACCCTTTTCAAACTATCAAAATACTGTCAAGGGTATAAATTACTTGGCTTTTAAGTACCAAAGGTGAAAGGTGATTACCCTTGGTGAGATTAATTGTAAAAACCACCTGTGTCATCAAGAGATCACAGAAATTCATATAAATAATAAAAAGGACACAGATTAAATCATGATACTCTTCCACTAAAAAATATCCAATAACTTCCTGTTTCACTCCAGGTATTTAGTTTTCTATTACTGTTAAATTATCACACACTTCATGGCTTAAAATAGGACAAAATGTATTATCTTACAGTTCCAATAGGTCTGAAATCCAGTGAGCTGCGGTCAGTCTCTGCTTAGGTCTCAAGAGGCCAGTCAAGAAGTCAGCAAGGATATGCCTCTTTTTGGAGGCTCTAAGGAGAGTATCTGTTTCCTTGCTTGCTGAGGTTGTTGCCAGAATTGAGTTTCTTGCCTCAGGAGGACTGTCTCCATTCCCTACTGGCTGTCAGCTGAGGGCTCTTCCCAGATTCTGGAGACTCTGATTTACAGGGAAGAGGGCCTCCTCTGAGTTTAAGGGCTAATATGATTACAATGGGCCCACCTGAATTATCAGACATAATCTTCCCACCTGGAGATCCACACCCTTTTGTTTTCTGGCTTTTAAAAAAAGGTTCTATTAACATACAACTTTATAAAGTTTCAGGTGAACAATATGATTAGTATCAAATCAACACGGTAAGTTAAAATTTGTAATCATATATGGTTACAAAATATTTTTTTCCAGGTGCCTGGGTAGCTCAGTCGGTTGAGCGTCCAATTTAGCCTCAGGTCATGATCTCACGGTTTGTGGGTTCCCGCCCCACATCGGGTTCTGTGCTGACAGCTAGCTCAGAGTGTGGAGGCTGCTTCAGATTCTGTATCTCCCTCTCTCTCTCTGACCCTCCCCTGCTCATGCTCTCTCAGAAATAAAAACATTAAAAAAATAAAAAATATTTTTTCTAATGAGAACTTTTAAGATCTACTTTCAGTAACTTCCAAACACATAGCGTAATTAATTATAAGTACAATTATATTATACAATATATACTATTGTACATTACATACCACGACTTATTTTATAACTGAAAGTTTGTACCTTTGACCCTTCACTCATTTTGCCCTCCCCACCCACATACCTCCCCTCCCCAACCATCAACCTCTTCTGTTACCTATGAGAGCTGTTTTTGTTTTTGTTTTTTTTAAATATTTTTATTTATTTCTAGGAGAGAGAGACAGCGTGAGCAGGGGAAGGTCAGAGAGAGAGGGAGATACAGACTCTGAAATAGGCTGCAGGCTCTGAGCTGGCAGTCAGCACAGAGTCCGACGCAGGTCTCGAACCCACGAACCGCGACATCATGACCTAAGCGAAAGTCAGACGATTAACCGACTAAGCCACCCAGGAGCCCCTGTTTTTGTTCTTCTATTGGTCCTTGTTTGTTTAGATTCCAAATATAAATGAGATCATATGGTATTTATCTTTCTTATTTCAGCAACCATGCCTTCAAGGTCCATCCATATTGTTGCAAATGACAATTTGCATGAAACCATGAGATCATAACCTGAGCCAAAACCAAGAGTCGGGCACCTGACTAAGCCACCCATGTGTCCCTTATTTCTTGTTTTTATAATAGTTACTCTAACAGGTGTGAGATTATATCTCACTGTGGTTTTGATCTGCATCTCTTATGATTAGTGACGAGGAGCATCCTTTCGTGTACCTGTCGTCAAGGGCCACACCCTGAATCCTACCTGCATACTTCCCCTTGCCAAGTAATGTAACGTATTCACATGTTCAGGGAATGAGGACACTGATATCTTTTGGGGCCATTATTGTGACTCTACCACAAAAAAAAAGTAAAAGCCACAATCTTTATGAAGGCCTAGAAGATCCTATGTGATCTGAGCCCCCATTACCTCTGATCTATTTTCCTAGTATTCTTCTCCTTGCTCACTCAACTCAACCTTCCCCCTATGCTGTACCTTGAACACACCAGGCAAACTCCTGCCTTTGTTCTTGCTGTTCCCTCTGCCTGGAATATTCTTCCTCAAATTCCACCATAACAACCTTGTCCCCACTCTTCCCTCCAAGTCTGCTCAAATCTCACCTTATCAATAAGGTCCACCATGAGTCCTGTTTAACACTCCAGCACTTCTGATTATTTTTCCCCATAGCACCTATTACCTTTTCACTTACTCTCTGATTTATTTACTAGGATTATTTCCTGTTACTTCTTTCTGGTGGTATGTTTGTTTCACAAGAGTAGGTCTTTATTCCTCCCATATCCCGAGGCTCTAGCATGTATTAAAAGTTCAATTGTTATTTCAATTGGTTGTTGAAAAAATTTCCAAACACTAATGGGCGGGACAACAGGTACATGCTCTATGTACTTTTTGTAGATCATATAAACTATAGTACAGATGCATGAAATATCAGACTCCATCTCCTTGATACTAATTTCTCCTTTATAAATCAATGACATTAACTCAAGATTTCAATGTTTCAATTTATCAATATTCCTTTTATTGGCCTGAAAGAAAACTTTGAAAAATGACCTGCTCGGGGCGCCTGGGTGGCTTAGTCGGTTGAGCGTCTGACTTTCACTTAGGTCATGATCTCGCGGTTCGTGGGTTCGAGCCCTGCGTCGGGCTCTGTGCTGACTGCCAGCTCAGAGCCTGGAGCCTGTTTCAGTCTGTGACTCCCTCTCTCTCTGACCCTCCCCTGCTCACGCTGTCTCTCTCTCTCTCCTAGACATAAATAAAACATAAAAAAAAAAAATTAAAAAAAAAAAAAAGAAAAATGACCTGCTCATCCCTCCAAAAAATATTTTTTATCTTTTATGATAAGAGTAAATATGTGCAATAAGACTAACACCAAGCCTCAAAAAAAGGCAGAAAGTAACAAAGACCTAAAAAAGAAATTGTCACTATTTCCACTATTTAAATAGCAAGTACTTTTAATCTGATTTTCCAGCTTGTTTTTACTCTAAAACCTTTTCATTTTGATCACTTCTGACAGCCACCACAAGATGGAGGTACACCTGTAGTTTGAGTTATGTTTCTAAAGTTTATTCAACAATTAAAAAAAAACCTAAATTCCACTTCAAAAACTGTTTCTGTAAGAATTAGCAGCTGCTTATAAGAAACAACCAAAAGAGACAAATTAGATTTATAAAGTATCTTCCATTAACTAACCAAGAAATAAGCTGGAAATATGTGACCCAAAGGCTCCCAAAACCCCATTTTGCTGACCCACCTCTTACAAAAAAGTCTTGAGCCCTTTTCCAGAGTCCATGTCCCTACTCCAGAGCACACCGCCCTGAGGTTTCTCCCAGTTAGCAGAACTTGGAGCCTTTTTATCCCAACACTTTCCCTATGCTAATGCCTAGATAAATGCTAGTGCGAACAAAATATACGAAGAATTCAGCAACTGTTAATATTTAAACAATTAACAACTGCACACAGTCATTTGCTAATACTCTGCATATTATAAATTTTTAAGTAACTTTGTTATGTCCAAAAATAAGTTCTATGCCAAAAATAATTTCTTTGGTTTTATATTGTTTTTAGTACTTTCTTTTCACATATTCTTTTACATAGTAGTTGATTCTAGAACTGGAAAGGAATTAAAGAAAATACACTAATTCCACAACACTGCATTCTGGAGTAAAGAATCTGGGTTTCTGTTCTATTTTTATCAGTATATACCTGTATCTTAGGAGAGACATTTATGTGTTCTCACCTTCTGTTGCAGTTGCTGTAGAACCAATCTCCCTAAAACTTAGTAGTTTAAAACAACCATCTTATTGTACCTCACAATCTCGTGAATCAGGAATTGCAGCAAGGCTTGGCTGGGTAATTCTTCTGTTCGATAGGATATAAATGGGCTCTCAGTGATAGTGACCTGGCAGCTGGACTGTGCTGACGGGTCTGTGACAGCCTCCCTCACATACATGGTGCCTTGGGCAACTGGAAGGCTGGGCTTAGCTGTTTCTCTCCACTCCATGTGGTCTCAGGCCCTTTCCATCTCTGCCCCGCAGGATAAAGGGTCTTCTTACACGGCAGGGCAGGACTTCAAGAAACCAAGGTGGAAGCTGCTGGTCCTCTTATAAATGTTTTGAAACTGGCATAACATCATTTCCCCTATACTATATTGGTTTCATAAAAATTAAAATAAAAACACAGGAGAAATAGACCCTGCTGTTCAGTGGGGAAGAAAGTAAAAAATTTGAAGTCATCTTTAATCTACCACATATTCATTTTTTTTAAATGAGGCTAATTAGCAAGCATGTGGACCAACCTTGCTAACTACTTAATGATGGTTAATGTTTAATGGGTGCTTAGTACAGCCAGGCACTGTTCTAAATGATTTATTTGCTGTATTCGTTCATTTAATCCTAACAACTCTATGAAGAAGACACCATCATTATTACCATTTTACTGATGATGAAGCTGAGGCACAAAGAGGTTAAGTAACTTGTCCAAGGTTATATAGCTAATAGACAGAGACTGGATTTTAAGTCTCACTTTAAAATCCACACTCTTAATCACTACAAAAAAACAATTTCTAAAATACCAGTAACTTATGGGCGCCTGGGTGGCTCAGTCACTTAGCTTCTGACTTCGGCTCAGGTCATGATCTCATCATTTGTGGGTTTGTGCCCATCAGGCTTTGCACTGACAGCACACAGCCTGCTTGGGATTCTCTCTGTCTGCCCCTCCCTGCTTGTGCTTTCTCTCTCAAGAATAAATTAAAAAAATAATAAAAAAATAAAATTCCTGTAACTTTAACCACTACTTTTTAATTTATCAGCTAATACTACAGTAATCTGAACTGCATTAATTTTTAGTTAACGTTCTGAAAATGTATATAAGGACATGGAATCAAATAAGTATTAGAGTTATTCATTTTAGAAAGCTATTTAAAATTATGTGAAATAGATTATCACTTTAAATCATAACCTAGTTAAAAAATTGTAAGTTAAAATAATATTGATTCAACTTATTTACTAACCTGCAGTTAATTTCCAAAACTGGATCTCTGAGTTATAACACCTATGCTTTTGCTTCGTTAACATTCAAAAATCTTACAACGTCATTCAGAATTTTAACTTTCACCAGCCTTCCACAACAAGTAGACATCCCAACTCTTTTAAAGCCTACTCAGACCTACAAAAAATACAATTATAATACTGTTTAATTTTGTGGGGAAGAAAAGGATAGAAGTAGGAATGGGACATATGGACACTGCTGGTAAAATTATATTTGTTGATGACTGGTAGTTTTAAGATTACTCATCTTATATTCATTAAGGCTTATTTTAATTTTCTGTATTTGTCTTATTTTGCAACTAAATGTTTCTTAAAAAGAAGAAAGGGAAAGGAAGCCAAAAGAGGTTTTGATTTACACATAATCTAAGAAGATCAAGAGCAGATATGCAGAAGACATCAGCAAGCCCACAGCCCAGTTTACAGAAAGGACTCAACTCTTAGACCCAGATGAAATGGGAGATAAGTTCCAATTGAGAAAGGGATTTTCAATGCCACAGCAAGTATATTTATACAGTAGCAATTCTCCTGAGTCTTCCTCTTTTTTCAGAGTGCACCAAAGAGAAATGTCCAGATATTTTAAGGCCTGATACAAGTCATAGGGGACACTGATGAACCCAAAAGTTTTCATGGTTCCTGTGAGAATGAGACCATAAGGCCTGGTGATAAATAAGCCATGGCTCATGTCTGTCTTACAGTCAGAGAACTCTTGATTACTCAAATATTGTGCATTGACAGCATCATGTTCACTAAACTTGCAAGAAGTGACAAATACTCGGGCACCTAAGTGGCTCAGTCGGTTAAGTGTCTGACTTCAGCTCGGGTCATGATCTCAAGGCTTGTGGGTTCGAGCCCCGCTTCGGGCTCTGTGCTAACAGCCAGCTCAGGCCTGAGCAGGTCGACAGGCTCCCAAGTTTCACAAAAAAGTGGCCCAGAACTCTGTATCACTTACCTCCAAGGTACAAACATCTCTCCCTCAATTCACAATCTATGACTTAATTGGAGTTCACTACCATCAGCCAACAAGGGAGAGGAAATCCAGGCTTTATCACAGATGGACCAGCTTGCTGTAGGCCAAACACTGACTGCTGCCATACTAGAAACACATTGTGGACTTGAAAGACTGTAATGAGGGCAAATCCACCCAGTGGATTGAGCCTCAAAGAATGAACCTGGTCAGCACTCTGGTCGTGATGTGATGTCAAATTTAATGCTCACCAAAGACTTTGCGTCAACACCTTTCTACATTCTAGTTATTTAGCTTGTGTGAGCATATTCTCTGGTATGTTTCTCAGGGAAGCACTCAAAATAAACATGTTTCCTGAATTCTTGCAAACTGATATCTGACAAGTAATTTTTACACTTCAAAATCAGTTTTGTTAGAAATAAAATATTTTGTGGGCACCTGGGTGGCTTAGTCGGTTAAGCATCCGACTTTCGCTTAAGTCATGATCTCACGGTTCGTGGGTTCGAGCCCCGCGTCCGGCTCTGTGCTGACTGCCAGCTTAGAGCCTGGAGCCTGTTTCAGTCTGTGACTCCCTCTCTCTCTGACCCTCCCCTGCTCACGCTGTCTCTCTCTCTCCCCTAGAAATAAAATGGTTAAAAAAAAAAAGAAATAAAATATTTTGTTCATATTTTTCCTCCCAAGTATCTTAAAAGTATTATTTTCTCCTGGCACAGTGCTATATAAGTTTTGCTCTTCTAAGTCACTTGCTGTGTTTGTCTAGATAGCCAAATTAGAAGTTTTAATATGGGAGAAAATTCTCAGACAGGCAGAGTGTTCTTTCAATATGTAGCTCCATCTTTTTTTTTTTTAGTATTCATGTAATTTGTGTGTGTGTATATATATATATGTCAACATTTTTTATAGTTTATCTTTATTATCTATCCTAATAGATAATAAAACAATATAATTTTTTTTTAAAAATTTGTCATTTTCGGGGTGTCTAGGTGGCTCAGTCAGTTAAGTGTTCTACTTTGGCTCAGGTCATGATCTCACGGTTCATGGGTTCAAGCCCTGCATCATGCTCTGTGCTGACAGCTAGCTCAGAGCCTGCAGACTGCTTTAGATTCTGTATCTCCCTCTCTCTCTGCACCTCCCTCTCTCATGCTCTGTCACTCTCAAAACTAATTCAACATTAAATAAATGTTGTCATTTTCCCCCAAATCCTTTCCCACAAATCCCACAAATATCTTTTCTGATTTTCTAAAGCCATCCTAATTTTTGACATCCTAGTACTCATAAGGCATTATCTGCTGGCTATCTGCTTTTTTGTTTAGTCTAGCTTAGTTTTCATTGCCAAATTATTTTTCCTTCTATTTCTAGTACTTTCCCAAGTTTTTAAAATTCTGAATACTGGCATTCTTTCATACTTTGGATCGCTCTGAAAACAAGTTAGAAGTCATCAAAAAAATTATTTTTGATGTTTATTCATTTTTGAGAGACAGAGCATGAGCAGGAGAGGGGCAGAGAAAGGAAGACACAGAATCTAAAGCAGGTTCCAGGCTCTAAGGGGTCAGCAGAGTCCAACATGGGGCTCGAACTCACAAACCATGAGATCATGACCTGAGCTGAATTCAGACACTTAATCGAGCCACCCAAGTGCCCCAAAACATCTTCGAAGTTATTTTTAAATAATAGCTCATAGTACTGATCTATTATAGGCATGCCTTCTTGTCTGCTTTCAATGTCTATGTGATATTTTGTTCCTTATCCTCTTATTCTGTATACCAACTTCGCATGACTAAGTTTTATGTTACATATTTTTGTATGAAATCAGCTTTTCTAAACGTTTAAGAAGAGGCTTGGTTCAGGGTAACTTTTCTAGCTTTCTCAGGTCCCACTTCTGTTGTGTTTTGTAGTATTGGAAAATACAGCAATTTGCTTTCTGAGATTTTCCTAGCTCTCTTCTGTTCAGTTTGGTTTTTGTTGTTACTATTTTATATATTTTTTAAATGAAATGTAATTGGCATATTACATTGTATAAGTTTAAGTCATACAATGCGTTGGTTTGACAGATTTATAGATTTCCTGGCTGTTTCTAAGCAAATGATGTGATGGATACAAAGACAAGTAAGAAACAATATTGGATAAAAACACAAACCCAAACATAGCAAACCAATATTTTTAGTCAGAAACCAAACTTCATGGTCCACAAAGGTCTAAAAAAATAAAATCATCTCTCAAAAGAAACAAAAAAGTATAATCCTTTTACAAAAATGGATAAAACTCAGATACAAAAGTTAGAATTTAGTGGGATCTAGTAGCTAGTTCTACCTTGAATAATTGAGTTCTGTATGCTAGAAGATATAAAATACAATCCTATTTTAAGCTGGAAGAGAAAGACTTCAATACATAAGTATATATACTTCAGTAAATAAGTATATAAGAATAAAAATACTCTATAATGATAAACGGATTTTCACCATGCCAGTACAGTCCTTAGTATCACACCTCGCCTCAGAGAACTAAACAAATCTCTCATGGTAGTTTGCTGTGATTAAAATGCATGTCAATACCTTCCACACAATGTATTATTTTAGTTATTCTTTATAAAGAAGTATTAAAGATATAGATGCAGATTATCTAGATACCTATCCTACAGTGAATTATTATTTCCACTAAAAATCTTTTCACTCCAGAGCCAGCTTGATGAGGTTCTCACGGGCCAATGGTGGTAATTTGAACAAAAGAATAATGACTCAAGTGACTAAAACAGTGAATTAAAAAAAAAAGCTCTAAGTGCATAATGATACTAAGAAAAAAAACATTTTTTTAAACTCACTGGACACCAATTAGAGTTGCCAGGACACCAAAAGTTACTCTGAAAAATAATAAAGAGAAAGGATCAAATATTTATCCTGCCATTTTGGTATGAATATATTCCAGGTAACCAAACAGACCTAGTAGATGAAACAAAGTTTTTATATATAAAAGAATTCCAGAAAATAAATGCAACAGAAATAACAGATTTGGAAAATCATTTTGCAAACCTTAATGAAATAACTTATTCAGGCAAATATCATTAATGTACGCTTTCAAAAACATACTGCAAAAACACTATGAGGAATTTTCCAGCAAAGGTGCTGGCCTTTTGCCCATGTGCCCAATGACCAATTTGAGCCTCAATAAAAGTGGGACAACCAGAATTAAATGTCTCTTGATTAAATATAAAGTGCACCACACTACTATCGAGTACTGTTGCTCTGGACGAGGGCATTTGTGGGGATGAGCACTGGGTGTTATATGGAAACCAACAATAATGTATTAAAAAAAAGGTATTGTTGCTCAAAAAAGAGAAATCAGAATCTAATTAATCCTCCCTAGATCCAACTTTCAGGATATGGGATAAATGAGAGAACAAATTAAACAAGAAACAATTGGCCACATTTAGTCTGAGACACTGTAGGCAACTCTCATAGTTCTTCAAAAAGTCATGGTGTGAAAAGAGCAGGAGCTAATTTAGATTTCAAAATATTTAAAAGACAAAATAATCAAATATATCATATACACCTACTCTAGATAGTGATTTGGACCAACCAACCATAAGTATACTTTGGAGATAACTGGGAAATATTTTAATGGGCTATATATTAGATATTAAGAAACTATTGCTAATTCTGTAAGGTATGATACTGATACTGTAATTACAAGTGGGAATGTACTTTTCTGATATATCCTCAAGTACATAGATTGAAACGACATCACATCTGAGATACAGTTTAAACAAAAGGAGAGAGAGGAAACCATTATGGCAAAATATTTATGGTCATATGGTTATTAAAGCTAGATTATATGTATGTGGAGATTCATGACTTATTTTCTCTATTTCAGCAAACACTTAAATTTTTTAAAATAATAAAATAATAAATCACTTTCGAAAATGTTTAATATATATAATTGACAAAGTTTATTATCATGAAACTTTAGTAGGTTTTTAAAAAGACTTTTGGTTTTAGAATACTGAAAGAGGACAATCCACGACAGGACATATATAAACAAGGATAATTAAAATATTAAATACTATCTAAATTAAAATACCATAATTCAAATCGATTAATTATAATCTTTGTGTTTTGTTAGAAGGAGCTGTACAGTTTACCCTTCATGAAATTCACGCCACCAACTCATGAAGACTATAAAACTTCACCACAAATTCAATTGTATAATTTACAGTAATCAATGCTGAGTTTTTTGTGCTTAAACATGCACTATCCCAGAACGCACAAAATCCTATTCACAGGGATTTTTTGTTTCTTTAAAATGTATCTCAAGCATCTTTTAAAGTGCGAGCTACAAATACGCTGTATCCTTAAAGAAAAAGGCTTCTAAAGAAAGGAAGAGAGAGCAATCAATACCGCCAAGAGTGGTTATATAACTAACCAAAGGCAAGCTGGCAGTACTGTGCTAACTCTGTTTTAGTGTAGCAGCCTCCTCCGTGGTAGGTGAGTTCTTAGCTCTTACTATACTACCAGCCGAACATGTACTCCATTGCTTTGGATACAAGACTTTCATCTTTTTTTGGCGTTTGTCTGTCAGAAATAACCTATTAAAAAAACACACACAATTGTTAGGTTATAGTTTCCCTCAGTATCACAGTCAATTCTAGAGTCAATTGCTAATTTAAAAGAGCCAAACAGCTAAATGCATTTGTGGTACTGAATTGTATATTTAAAGATTAATATATGGACTCAGAACAACCATAGACTTTAAAGACCAAAATCTTATTCTTCTGGCAAGACAAATTATATCTTCTCCTTGTATCAGAAAACTGAACAAACAATAGAAAAGCTACAAGAGATGAGGGTTGTAAAACCCTTAGCGGTGCCTAGCTGGCTCAGTCGGTAGGGCATCTGACTCTTGATCTCAGGGACGTGAGTTCAAGCCCCACACTGGGCGTGGAGCCTACTATAAAAGACAGGAAAAAAGAGACAGGACTGGCTTAAAAGAAAACCTTAAAGAAAAATCCAGTCCCAGTCCCCAAATTTCAGGGGAAAAAGACTAAATTGTCACTATCTAATTATATTGTAAATGTTTTATTTACTGTTTCATGACCTGTGTCTATGACTAGGCAAGTTCAGAACCTAATTAATCAAGCAGGAGATAATAACATACTGAATGAGAGTCATGATACTTCTATCATTCTTCAATGAATATAATGAACTTTCCGTTTAAACTTTTTTGAAATGAGAAACAGTGCAATGGAGCTGGTCAATGGTTTCTTTGATAACCACAGCTACTCCAACATGAATAAGGTTCTTCATTTGTGATACCATCAGATTCAGTCATTAGTTTAACAGGGTTTTTTTTTTTTTTTTAACATTCCCTCATGCCAGAGATGTTCATAAGAGAAACTTTTAATGTATGCAAATATAACTTAGAAAAAAACTAAAACTCTCAAAATGTTTTAAGTAATGGCAAAGAAATTTTTTTTAAAATTTAAAATAAGTTTTCAATTGGACAAAATTATAATTTCTAAAATAGGAAATTTAAGGGGCGCCTGGGTGGCTTAGTCGGTTAAGCGTCCGACTTTCGCTTAGGTCATGATCTCGTGGTTCATGGGTTCGAGCCCCACGTCGGGCTCTGTGCTGACTGCCAGCTCAGAGCCTGGAGCCTGTTTCAGTCTGTGACTCCCTCTCTCTGACCCTCCCCTGCTCACGTTGTGTCTCTCTCCTAGAAATAATAATTAAAAAAATTTAAATAAATAAAAAATAAAATAAAATAGGAAATTTAAGAATGCAAATTTATAGGTATTTCATCAAGGCAATCATGTCAGTAAGAAATATTTAATGGCACACAAATCAATCCAATGGTTAAACATGCTATGCATTTCACTTTTTAAAGTATATCCTTATCTAATTCTTAAAATACCTGATAGTCACTAGTAGAAGCTTTGTATGCTGTGGCAAGAGGTCTCATGGTAGAAATCCTAGGAGTACTTCCAGGTTGGGTTGGTGTACCTAAGGTTTTGATTGGTGGTGTAAAGGCTAGAGATGGAGATGACAAAGCACACCTGTCATGGTTTTCCATAACACTCTGGAGAAATAAAGATAAAGAGCTTCTCTGTTTACAAACATAATATGTTGTTATGCACTATTACATCCTACTTAAATGAAAACTTTATTAAAAGAGGCATACTTTATTTAATCTAATTAACCTTTCAAACAATTTTAGGCTTCATAAAGCAATATATGCTTCTTAGCTAGTATCAGAGATCTAATGCTCAGCCAGAAAGCTCACTTCAGTGATCTCAAACATCCTCAAGATGACTAGAGACTAACAAGAGTAAAAAATCTCCTCACAAATACTATGAAAAATCTGCAAAGAAGAAAAGATTCTTGGGGAGATCCTGGGGGAAATGGGGTATGAAAGTCCAGTGCTACTTAGTAGCCAGGAATTCCAGATTCTCCTCCAGCCTCTACAAACACCTGTTACAGTATAATATACTAATTACATAACTTTAAGGCAACTGCAGATGTAAGAACAGGAGCCAGACCTGCTTTATGCATTAGTGTGTGTATACGAGCATAGTGCCTGGTAGACAGAAGTTCAGAATGATCATGATGATTTTTACAAGCCACGAAGTATAAATTGTGCCCAGTATTATTCATAGGCATATAATAGTTTTTAAACATTTTAAAATAAAAATGACTAATAAAAAGCTTCAGCCATTCAATAGTTAACCCTGTTACCATCCACGTGAAATATTTCATTTTGAAGAGCAGCATTCCATTGAAGTATTTAAAGAATCTGAGGTTGCTTTTGCACAGGATAATGAGCTACAAGTTAGGAGACCTACAATCTCACTTTTAACAACTCTAGATAAGTTACTTAAGCCCTGTTGGCCTTTTTATCTGTAAAATGAAGGGGTCGGGATGGATTATCTCTTAATTCTGAAGTCCCATGACTACAAATTTGGCTTCCCACCAAAACAATACTATACCATCATCAATAATCACATTTTACAAAGAAAGGAGGAGGGGCGCAGTGAAGCAAAGTGACATAACTGCCAATGTCTATACTTCAGACTTGTATTCTTCCTACAGATGAAGCTATTTTCCTTACAGCAGCAATAACTTACTTTATCTATACATGGTTTTACACCAATCATGATGGACTCTCCAAAAATCCTCCCATCTTTGCTTAAGGCTTTCCGAGCCTGCAGTTTAGATTGGTAACGAATATGCATCCAATTTCCTGTGTTAGACATCTGCAAAGAATGAAATTGTCCCTTAAAATATAAAACATAAAACCTAACAATGAATTCTATTAGAAAATACAAAAATAAGAATATATATATACTTCCACTTTTTATTTGATGCCCCGTAATAAGCTCTATGCTAGGATTCAACAAAAATCCTATTAAACAATTTCAAAAGTTTCTACCTTTCAATTCTTCAATATAAAGAATACGTGGCAAATATTCTCTGAAAGTAATTCTCAATAGAGAACTGTTTCTTATAAAAAATTTTTATTAACACTTGCTATGAAATTTCTAAAAACTGTATTCATCAATCTTATTTCTACAGGAATTAAAATAAGTCAATCCCTGGTAACAGAAATAAGATTTGTTATTTATAACCTGTTATAGGATAACAAGGTAAGATACTTTTTTTAAAAAAAGCTCTCTACAAGCTAAAAAAGCCCTGTGAACTCTGTAAATAAGGAACTTCTCTTTTCTTTCATCTCCAATAAAACAAGCACATACTGGAAGACAGTAATATAATATTTGGCATAATTTTTGTTAAGAGACTATGAAGCATTTAAGGAAACGGGGTAGCGTGAAATTCTCACTCTCTTCTCTATTTATCGCTTTTATTAACTACAATACCTCTAGCATTCTACACTCCAAAAGACATTATTTAATGAAAACTTAAAAAATGAAAGAAAAACTTTTAAGTTTGGAAAAAGCAGACAATATTCAGAAACAAAGTGTCCTTCAATTCAGTTTATCTTTCTTCATACTAAATCTTGAACTGAAAAGAAGCCTTACCACATGTTTTAAGATATTCCCATACTGTGCAAACTGTAATAATATATAGGAAGCAGATGCTTGAGGAAACCTGAAAAAAAGAGTTGTCCAAACAGTCAATTTCCATAATAAATACAAATGCAAATTACCATACTTATAAGTGTTTCAAGATAAGTTTCCTCCAATGGACCAGAATATTAATAGGAGATCCCTGATCATTCTGTTTTCCTCTGTATTAGCTAAATATATCATTGCCCATCACCCAAAAGCAAGTATGTTAAAATCAGTTTTGAGTGTCATTCATCCCCAGATTCCACCTATGAAATCTCTAAAATTCCACTCCCATTGCCACTGTCACACCCTTAGAAAAGAATAATGATATTGCAGCTATGCATATTATTTTACAAGGGTGTATATGCATGTATCTATGTGTGTGTAAAATACTTAGGTATACTATAGCTATTAAAAAGAAAAGAATTTTAAATTATATAGTCATATTATTTTCACACTGAGCATCAACTGAAAATCTGGAAGTTTAGTTCTAAATCAAAAATGAAAATCAATACCAGCATCAATGGTATAGAAACACTGAAAAGGGTGGGTTACCAAGATTTTAATAGCTGCACATCCCTGAAAATTTTTAAGCAATTTTTGTTTTCTTCTTTATGAAGTTCCATATGGTTTAAAAATATTTTATGAGACATTATTACTTTTATAGTCCAAACAATGAACCTATTTTAAGTTGAAAATCTGTAGTTTCCTTAACCAGTAGCTTCAGTCATCGAGAGCCTGAGTCACAAAAATGAATGAGAAAGTCCACACACTAAAATACATGTGAGTAATATACTCACTGAATCCACGAATGAAATTTTATTTTATGTTATATATTTTGGATATAAAATTTCTAACCTCAAAGAAAAGCAACAAATGAGGCAAAGTGCCTACAAAAAAGAGCTGAATAAAAATGAAAAAGAAATAATGGTTCCAAGTGAGGGAGATACTTGAAAAATAAAATGTAATTCTAAGACTTTAAGAATACTTTGAGTAGAAACATTTCAATAACCTATAAAAGAATCAACCCAAAACAACAAATGATATAGCATGACAACCCTGAGTCAGCAGGAAAGTTAAATTATTAAAGAGAACAAATATGTTTTAGATATACTACTCAATACATGATCAAAATATTTTATCTCTTAGAAGAAAATGTTTCAGCTTTTGCAATCAAACTCAGACAGAGGGTTACTAAAACATAAAACTAACAGAAAGTTAATAGGTGGAAAAGTATATATTTAAAAATGAAGAAAAACACTAGCAGAGGATATTCAAGTAATTTATCCAATTACTATGGAATCTTAAGAGTAACACCATTATTACCGGGCCTGATAGATTTGGGAGAGGACACCCAAATTTTAAAACATAGCCACGTTGTGAAAGAATATGAAAAATTCAAACACAAAAAAGGAATAAAAAAGTCAAGAAGCCACCCAATTGCTATGAACTATGCATGGGTTTTTTGGAGAATAAAGGGCAAGCAATGATCTTTCTTTTTACCTAAACAGAATCAATTACCACAAAGAATCTCTCTGGAAGGTTTCCACACAAAAAACAGGTGGCAATTATTTCCTTAAAGGGGAGAAAAACTGTAGTTGGGGACACAAGTGGGAAGGAAAACCTTTCACTGTATATCCTTATACATTTTTTTTAATTTCTAAATTTTAAGTAAATTGAATATACAATCTACTAACATTAACTGTGCACTGTTCTTTCTTAAAGAAGCTCAAGTGTTATTGTTATATTTTTTATCCCAAAACTAAATATATATAGTAAGGTCCAATATCAGTATGGCACTTTCAGAAGCAAACCTTCTGTAGTATGGCATGAACAGTAACAGCTTAGAAATCAAAAGACCTAAGGTTTTTGCTGACACTTTACTAATAACTAGATGTAAACCCCTGAAAAAATCACTTAGTCTAACACCTCAGTTTTCTCATATATAAATGATGCAATGTGATCTCCAAAATCCTTTACCTTTTTGGATCTAAAAATCTACTAAAAATGTATCTAGGAATATCATGTTTGTCTACTAATATCCAATATCCTGTGACTATAAAGTACCAACCTATATACACACAAATGAAATTCAATTTGTTAATTCCAAACTGGTTAAGTTCAATATAAGCAGAGATAATCACTAGAAAGAAAGTAGTAAGTCTAAGTCTAAAGAAGGACTTCTATTCCATTATCCAGCAAAAATACTAAAGAAAAAATAATCTGAGAGGCAGCAGGTAAACAATTAAAAAGAAACTATAAACAAATACTGAACAGTAGTTGATAATGTCATGCTGAAGTGTCAGCCGGATTTGTACTGATGTGTGCAACTTACTCTGAAATGTACCAACAAAGAAAGATGAATTAATGGAACATAAAATGAATGAAGTAAAATATTAACAACTGTAGAAGCTAGTGATGGGTACATGGGTGTTTGCTGTGCAATTTTTTTTGGTACATTTGATAATATTTATTATGAACTGTTAAGTAGTGTTTGGTCTTTGGTTTTTTTGGAAAGGTAAATGATTCAGAAACCTTACCCGAACACAGTTACCCAAGTGTCATCGAGGTGATCTTCAGAAGTCAGAGAATCTCCTTGAGTATAAAAAGGATCCAACTGTGCAGGAGATAATGTTGTCTTTCGTGGTTGACCAATGTTTGCTGGACTAAACATACTTTGCCCTATATTAGTATATTTAGTAAGTTAGTTACTAATATAAACATCTTGGTTTATTTTAAATCAAAGCTCTTGGTTTTAAATGAAAAAATATATTAAAAGTTGGTAATTGCATAAATAGTTCAAGATACACAACTTGTAATCAAATGATAATTTTACACTCCTGTACAATTTCAGAGGCCATTAATAACTGAGCATAATTTATAACTTTGTAAAAGTTTTATTATTTTTTATAAATTTGCTAATGTTTTAATTCCAGGTAAGCCTATACAAAAGGGTCTCCAATCAACTTCAAGGAATACTACTAGATTCATTTTCCAAACCTACCACTTTCATCATAGCACCTCTGCCTTAAAAATATTCAATAACTCATTACCTACAGAATAATCCAAGTGCCCTGGCCTCCACAATATAGTTCTAGCCTATATTTTTCAATATACCCCTAAACAGTTTATACCCTAGATCCTGAGGTGCAAATAATACAGTTTTCTTTTACTCAGAGAATTTCTAACTGAAATGTTTAATTCTCTTCTTTCTTTGCTTGTCCTTCAATAATAGCTACCAATTAATGAGTACTTCTACACGTCCAAAATGCCAAGCTAACTGCTTTACATGTTCATTTTATTTCAGAGGCACTGTCCTACTGAAACCACACATTTCTGAGAAGCAGAAATTACTCTTTACTCTTTGAAGTAATGATAATGATTCACTCAAAAAAAAATATTTGTTCAGTGCTTAACTATGCACCAACCATCATTCTAGGTACTGAAGATACAGTAATGAAGAAATTAGACCAAAATAAGTAACAAAAATTAAGAACTAAAAATATTTTTTAAATCTACCTATTTCTAATGGAGCTTAAATTCTAGTAGAAAAAAAGACAAGTAAATACCTAGTACACTAGAAAACAGAAACTCTTTGGGCTGGCTAGGTAGTTCAGTAGGTTGAGCATCTGACTCTTGATTTTGACTTCGGGTAGGATCCCAAGGTTGTGGGGTCGAGCCCTGGGTCAGGCTCTGCTTGGGACATTCTCTCCCTCTACCACACTCACACTCTCTCAAATTAAAAGAAGGAAGGAGAAATTTCTACAGAAAAATAGATAAAGCAGACAAGGAAGAAAGGAAGTGTGTATGTATACACATACATGGAAATGTTAAATGAAACAAAGATTTCGCTGAGGTGCCATTAAAATAAAAACCCAAAGAAGGTAGAGGGCAAAACGAGCCAATATCTGAAGAAATAAATGTTACGTGGAGAAAAAAATCACATACAAAGGCCCTGAGAAAGGATATGATTGGTGTTTGATGAACAATACAGTTAAGAGTGGGGTGTGAGGTCAAAACAAGTATATGGAGAGCACAGAGAGGTAACAAAAAGTCAGATCACAAAAAAAAACCTTTGTATGCTTTGGTAAAGTAAAGGCTTTTGGCTTTTACCTCAAAAGAGTTGGGAAGCCAATGGAAAATTGTGAGCAAGAGTGCCATAACCAAACTAAAATTTTGAAATAATAATGAACAGCAGCATTTTACTTATTTTATTTAATGGCACTTATGCCATTTTACAGGTCTAATTTTATTTAATTCTAACAGTCTTATAAGGTAGGTCCTATTAGTAACTCCACTTAACAAATCAGGAAACAGGCAATTTAAATAATGTCCACAAGGGCAGCCAGAATTCCAATCTAGGCAATCCAAATTCAAAGGACGAGCCCTTAGAAAGTAATCTAGTTAACACTGGTATTTATTACATCAGCAATTCTACAAGTATGGACTGGAGACCCTGAATAACCTACGACCTCTCTGTTGGGATCAGCCAAGTCAAAGTTATTTTCATAGTGATTTAAGGTTTCATTTGTCTTTATATTCTCACTGTCTCATAAGTGTACAATGGACATTTCCAAAGGATGCTCGATGCAATCCAATCAACTGAGATTGAATACAGAAGCAGATGTGAGTGGGTGGCTAGTAGGTTAAGTGTCCAACTCTTGGTTTCAGCTCAGGTCATGATCTTCTGGTTCGTGGGTTCGAGCCCTGTGTCTGTTCCTGTGCTGACAGCATGAACCTACTTGGGATTCTCTCTTTCTCTGTCCCTCCCCTCCTTGTGCGCGCACACTATCTCTCAAAATAAATAAATAAACTTCTAAAAAAAAAAAAAAGGCAGGGGCGCCTTGGTGGCTCAGTCGGCTAATCGTCCGACTTTGGCTCAGGTCATGATCTCGCGGTTTGTGGGTTCAAACCCTGCATCGGCTCTGTGCTGACAGCTAGCTTGGAGCCTGGAGCCTGTTTCAGATTCTGTGTCTCCCGGTCTCTCTGACCCTCCCCTGCTCGCTCGCTCTCTCTCTCGCTCTCAGAAATAAATAAAACATTAAAAAAAAAAAGTAGATGTAAGAATTCAGCTATATTTTCAGTGAGATTAAAATTTGAAAAACACAAAGCAATGTCACTCTTCTTATCAGAATCTTTTCTTGTAGAAAAGTTTTTTTTTTTTAAGTTACTGGGGTGCCTGCGTGGCTCAGTCGGTTAAGCCGCCAACTTTGGCTCAGGTCATGATCTCACAGTCCGTGGGTTCGAGCCCTGTGTTGGGCTCTGTGCTGACAGCTCAGAGCCTGGAGCCTGCTAAAGATTCTGTGTCTCCCTCTTTCTCTGCATCCCCCCTGCTTGCTCTCTGTCTCTCAAAATAAAATAAAAACATAAAAGAAAATTTTTAAGGGGTGCCTGGGTGGCTTAGTCGGTTGAGCGTCTGACTTTCGCTTAGGTCATGATCTCGCGGTTCGTGGGTTCGAGCCCCGCGTCGGGCTCTGTGCTGACTGCCAGCTCAGAGCCTGGAGCCTGTTTCAGTCTGTGACTCCCTCTCTCTCTGACCCTCCCCTGCTCACACTGTCTCTCTCTCTCTCCTAGAAATAAATAAAACATTAAAAAAAATTTTTAATAAAAAAAAGAAAATTTTTTAAAAAATAAAGTTACTTACATTTATGTGAAACAAATTACTTTAAAATAAATTAACATGTACTGTAAAATATTTTTTTACTTTCTAATGCAGTAAATATCAATAACTATAATCCAAAATCTCTTTGGCCTTCAATTTTTAAGAGTATATCAAGGACCCTACAACTAATAAGTCTGAGAACTGTTTTACAGGGTCTTGTATATGAATCACAACCCATATTTACTGATTTTCTGCTGCTCAATACATTCTATGTATCTGCTGCCTGGTCATGTCATTTGTCCTGAATTCCCAATTGACTTGAAAACCAACCTAACATTCCAAAGTGTTTATTGTCAAATGGAACTCTCAAAGTATGTTCTTAAAAAAATAAAAGGTGGGGGGGAGCTATCATGTTAAGTTTTACAAAAGGCCATATACTATATTATCCTGATGGGAGATTTATAATGCACATAAAAAAACTTTCAGAGATTATTCAATGAAGAAACTTTATTCAACCCCCAATTCCCTATACTATAACGCCTACATTTTACCTTCATAAAACACATACTTTGGTAAATGCTGATCTTGGGTTGAGTACATTCTATATACCTTAAAAATGCTTGATTAATACACATAGGAACTGCTATTAGGAAATGAGCAATAAAATAAAGCTGCTATTCAAATCCAAAACTGAAATGCAATAAGGGTAACTGAGTTTTCCTATTCATGAATACACAATGATTTTCTCAGAACCATACAAAAAGTTCTCTTAACAAAGAAACATACTCAATGACCAGTCACAGTGACATACTATTAATCCATAACACAGGACTGAAGAGTCAAGGTACTCTTCAGATATAACACTTAAAAGGTCAAAGTAAATTTTAAAAAGAAAAACCAAAGCAGCAACCCCCTGAATTTATCTTAGAATATTCTTATTTTATTTTAGACACTCATGTTCCAACTGCTAGTAAATTACAAAAGAATAATGAAAATATCTTTAATGTATGGGGGGGAAAGGAAGTACAGCACCTTGCTTTTGGGAAGGCAACATGTAATTGTGTTAGAAGTTCAGAATAGGACTGGACTGGATGGCAGAAGGCTAGTGTTGCTACCCTTGAACCAATCATTCACCTTGTTAGAGAGCATCATGGGAAGATAAGTGGGAAGAGAGTAAAAGGGTTTGTAGTTAGGTAACACTGTAGTTCTATTACTTAATATCACTATTAAAGTTACTGAGCCTTCCCAAATATTACAACAAAAATAAAAACAAAAAAGGAACAATATTAATGATAATTGCTAGCCAGAATGAAATTGGTCATTTATACTGTGTTCAAGGTGTTATTCCATGTTCTTTGCATGTATTCATATTTAATCCTAAAGGCAATTTTATGAGATAGAACCTACCTTCTGCTTTTTATATATGAGGAACACAAAGCAGAAACGCATATCCAACATCTATCCAGCATTGCTAAAGATTAACTGAAAGAGTGTGTTTAAGAGGTTCAATAAATATGAGTTTCCATTTTAAGAGGGCAGCATTACTCTGACACAAAAGCCAGATTAAAATCAGATCATCAACAGATCATAAAAGCTTTTGACAAAAATAAAACATCCTCTCATGATAAAAATGCTCAACAAACTGGATATAGGAGGATCATACTTCAACTAATGGAGGCCACATATGACAAGCCCACATCATACTCAATGGTGAAAGGTGGAAAGTTTTTCCTCTACAATCAGGAACAAGGGTGCCCACTTAACACTCCTTTTGACATATAGTATTGGAAGTCCTAGTCAGAGCAATCAAGTAAGAAAAAATAAATAAATAAATAAAATAAAATAAAAGGCATCCAAATCGGAAAGAAAGATGCTAAATTCCTTTTTCACATAAAATGATCATATACATGGAAAACCTTAAAGACTCCACTAAAAAGCCTTTAGAAGTAATTAATGGATTCAGTAAAGTTGCAGGATACAAAATCAACACACAGAAATCAGTTCCATTTCTATTCACTAACAACAATTTAATAACTAAAAAAGAAATAAAACAATCCCCTTTAAAATACCATATAAATAATGAAATACATAGGTTAAATAAATTTAACCAAGGAGGGAAAGATTTATATACTGAAAACCACAAGACTCTGACGAAAGAAACTGAAAAAAACAAATGGAAAGATATGCCACGTTCATGGATAGGAAGAATTAATATTGTTTAAGTCCATACTTATCAAAACCATCTACAAAATCATTAGCAAGATGAAAAGGCAACATATGGAAGAAACTATATGCAAACCATGTAGATGATGGAGTTACTCTTTAAAATATATAAGAAACTCATACAACTCAAGAGAAAAAAAACACCAAATAATTTGGTAAAAAAAAAAAAAGTCAGCAGAGAAATTTAGCAGACATTTTTTTAAAAGATGACATACATAATAGCCAAGAGGTACCAAAACGGTGCTCAAAACCACTAATCATCAGGGAAATGCAAATCAAATCCACAATAAGATATCACCTCACACCTTTTTAAAAGGCTATACTCAGAAAGACAAGAGCTAAGTGTTGGTAAGTATTTGAAGGAAAGGAAATCCTGTACACTGCTGGTGGGAATATAAATTGGTATAGTCACTGTGGAAAAACTATGGGGATTTCTCAAAAATTGTAAGTAGCACTACCATATGATCCAACAATCCCATTCCTGGATATATATATCCAAAGAAAATGGAAACAGAATCTCAAAATGGTATCTTCACTTCCATTTTCATTGCAGCATTATTCATGTTAGTCAAGATACGAAAACAATCGAGTGTCCCTTAGTGGATGAATGGATAAAGAATTGATGGTATATATATAAAATGGAAGTTTTTCAGCCAGGAGAAGGAAGGAAATCCTGCCATTTGCAAAAAGAAGCACAGATCCTAAAAGCATGATATGCATGATGTAGAGTTAAAGAAGTCAGCAAATAAAAGACAAATACTGTATGATCTCAGTTATATGTGGATGGTAAAAAAGCCCAACTCATAGAAACAGAGAGTAGAGTAGTGGTTACTATGGCCTGGGGACTGGAGGATATGGGGAGATGTCAGTCAAAGAGGACAAACTTCCAGTCATTAAGATGAATAGTACTAGGGATCTAAACACCAAAGTGATTATTGTTAACAATATTGTTTTATATACTGGAAAGCTAACACAATGGTCATTATACGACATATGCTTGTCAAATAAACACATTGTATACCTTAAACGTATACAAGATTTTATGGTATTCACATCTGAAACCAGTAATAAATGTTAGTTTCCCTTGGTTACTATATCCATAAGATCTGTTATTCCTATAATAAAATGGAACAGTGTTAGACAAGAACTCACAAAAGTTAACTATTTTAACAATACAGAACTTCAATATAAATGATGTACTTGGTATAATTATTCTTCTACCTTAAAGGCACAAATATATAGAGAATCAAGTCTAAAAGATTTCCAGGAAGATGTCCATCTCTTGCCTCCAAATGGCACCAAAGCAAAACTACATCCTCAACAGTATCAAAATTTAAAGGCATCCATCAAGTAAAAACCATAACGCAACAATATAATTCTAATTAAAAAGAAAAAATACGATCACCTAAGAATTTGAAAATTCTCAACTCTTTTAAGTATATCATACAACTTGAATTCATGTACTTTAATTGGACTCAAATTTAGAAACCCACAATTAATCTAATTTAACCCAGTAATGCAGCCTTTCTTTCAGAAAAAAAGAAGTTTCAGGTCACCTCAGATCTATTAACGATTATTAAAGAAGCTATTTAATTCAGAACAGTATCTTAGACATTACTAGAAAACAAGGGAAGATGCTTAAGACTGCTTATGGTCACCCATCAAGTAACCAGGTTAACAAAAAATAGCTCAGTAGCCAGAAAGGTTGAAAAATGAATATTCAAATATTTTTATAAAAGCAATCAAGCTAATGATGATATGCAATCATTATTAACTCCATAGAAAACAAAAGGTATACAAGAAGGAAATGGAATCTCAGCATTTAAATTTTAAAACCAAATTCATGCTTAATAAGATATAATTTATTGAAAAAATCAAACTGCATACATGCTATAATACATTTATTTAAAAATTATTCTTTTTCCTCATCATCATAGATGCATTTATTTTTTTTTAAATAAGAGGCAGCTTTCTGTTTTTATTTTTTTAAATGTTTACTCATTTTTTGAGAGACAGAAAAACAGCATGAGTGTGAGAGGGACAGAGAGAGAGGGAGACACAGAATCCGAAGCAGGCTCCAGGCTCTGAAATGACAGCACAGCCCGATGTGGGGCTCAAACTCAAAGACTGTGAGATCATGACCTGAGCTGAAATCCGATGCTCAAGGGACTGAGCCACCCAGGTGCCCCTAGATGAATTTAATAAGTACAGCAGATTTTTTAAAATGAGGATTTAGGGGTGCCTGGGTGGCTCAGTTGATTAAGCATCCAACTCTTGATTTCAGTTTAGGTCATGATCTCCCAGTTTGTGGGTTTGAGCCCTGCATCTAACTGTCAGTGTGGAGTCTGCTTGAGATTCATTCTCTCTGCCCCCCCCCCCACTTGCATGTATGAGCAAACACATGCTCTCTCAAAAGAAGCAAACTTTAAAAAAAAAAATAAGGATGATTTGAAATGTAACTGGCTACTTTGACAAGTGTCTGCTTATCAACTATCCCTATAGGAAATAAGCAAAGCACACAAAATATATTTTAAATGAATTTAGTTCTTACTACAAAAATATGCCTTTAACATATAAAAGATGGCAAAGAGCATTTTAATAGAAAATCTAGGGGCGCCTGGGTGGCTTAGTCGGTTAAGCGTCCGACTTTCGCTTAGGTCATGATCTCGCGGTTCGTGGGTTCGAGCCCCGCATCGGGCTCTGTGCTGACTGCCAGCTCAGAGCCTGGAGCCTGTTTCAGTCTGTGACTCCCTCTCTCTCTGACCCTCCCCTGCTCATGCTGTCTCTCTCTCTCTTAGAAATAAATAAAACATTAAAAAAAAAAATTCAAAAAAAAAAAAACTAAAGCCAATTCCAATTTCTTATGTTGTATATTACCATTAAAAAGGTTCAATTTAGTTATGCTACATCATGTAATAACCTTCAAGCAAGAAATTAAATGAAGGCTCAAAATGAGACAACCATTATGACCTTTAAAAATAAAACAAATCAAAATTAAGTCTCAAACGAATAAGCAATCTAATTTTTGCCCTGTCAACCACTCTGAAAAACATAATTACTTATACATAATCTAAAACTATTTACATAACTTTAGCATAATTGCCCCCCACCTTGTTAATGTTTAATTGCTCCACTGATTTTACTTCCTTTCAATCAGACTTCTGGTACCCACATGCTAAGCTTTATAAGATGAAAATAAAGTGCACCTATCAAACCACATCAAATTGGACTGTAATGTGCCTCCCTTGGTAAATTACTATTCAAATACTCTTCATAAGATCAAATTAAAGTAGAGGGCAAAAGACCTTATTACCCTTTATGAAATGTCTTCAGTTAAAGAATAGATTTAATTATTTCAAAATAGGCCACTAACATAAATGGAGATAAAAAGAGTGGTCAATTTTAAACAGATACATGCACATGAAACTTGGGAAAAAAGAGGTTCCTGGCAGTGTCCCTTCTTACCATGAAACAAAGTAGCACAATGTGTAATAAAGAATTTGGCCTCAGCCCAAAAAGAGGTCAGACCTTTAAACCCTAGGAAATTACCCAGAGATAGGAGACTTCCCCCTGTTATTCATGGCAGGTCCCTTAAGTGCACCTGATAAGTTTATGCTAACAAGGTGACTTAGGGTGGTGGCAGGTCACACCATAAAAACCAACCAGGTGATTCTGGTTGAAGCTTTGAGCCACACGCCCGTCATCCCACCTCTGGGCAGAGAAGGGGCCTGAACACTGATTTTAGCTACTTGATCAATGGCTCAATCAATCATGTTTACTTAATGAAACTCTAATAAAAACTCTGGCCATTAAAGGACTTCAGTGAACTTCCCTTGCTGGTAATATTGTGTATATAAGCATAATACATTAAATTCTGGAGGGTGTGAGAAATGACATTAATCATTTTCAGAAATACCAAATAAAAGCTGTGCTGTATAGTTAACAATAGGTTGTAAACCTATTGGAAATATGTACAAACCTCCTCTCCCCTAACAGAGTCCCAAACCCTTAGACACTTGCTTCCTGGTTTTTCTTCCCGTCTCTCCATCTGGCCCTTTGCAATGAGCATGCGCCAAATAACTGAAGTCTCTGCATCACCTCAAGGAATGTACTTTTGCCTTCCAGGAGCATAGGTGACTTCTGGGTAAGGCTGTAACCTCTGTAGTACTCAGCCAATGAGGAATAAGGAAAGGGACTTGTATGATAGGAGACAACATTGCCTGCTGTAATTGCCCAGGGTGTGCCCATCAGACACCCACTCTTGTAAAAATGTTGATTAAAGCCTCACTTCACTGTGCTCCAAGTCTCCACGTCCCTCCTTTGATTGCGTCAGTGGGCTTATTTCTCACAGTGGGTAACATGCTATGGTAGTTTCGTGTTTGGAACTCTCCCAAACTTTGCCCTATGTATCTTTCTTTTGCTCTAATTTATACTGTTTTGCTCTAACAAAACTAACTTTAAGCATAGCACTTTTAGTGGGTTCTTAGTATTTCTTGTGAATTATCAAATCTTAGAGTAGGGTTGGGAAATCCTGCATTTATAGCCATTTGGTCTGACGTGAGAGCAGCCATGGGGACATCCAAATTTGTAACCAGCATCTGAAGTGAGGGCAATCTTGTGGGGAATGTTTCCTCAAACTTTTCAGTTTAACAAACTCATTGTACAAAAGAACATATTGAACAATGCATATAACACACAATTAAACACAGTGAACTGAACACTTGTATTCACCTCTAATCCCTGTCAGACACCCAATGACAGTCATTCTAGAAAGTCTCAGGTTCTGAGAACACAGGAACTATGGAAGGTATCAAAGAGGCTGCTGGCTGAAATCAAAGAAAACTAGTTTAAAGTGTATATAACAAGGAATGAGAGGATAGGTCCTACTTCATCTTAAGCAGCCAGTTGACTATCATTCAGTAACTCAACCCCAGATGACACTAAGGATTTAATATCTGAGGAAAAGGAATCTAAATGGCTCAGGACCCAGTGAGTCTAATTACAGCAGAGAACAACTGTACGGAAACTGATTGAGTAAAAGTCTGCATATTGAAAAGGAGACTTCTCCCCCTTTCTAAATTCAGACCACCTACTCAAACATTAAGCCTCAATATAAAGAATTCTTTGGGAAAACTTAAAAGAAAAAAATAACTACATATGCTGAAATCAGAGATTTTCCCAAAAAAAATTTAACTGTCCATTCTTTTTTTTTTCATGTTTTATTTATTTCTGAGAGAGAGAGAGGCAGAGTGAGCAGGGGAGGGTCAGAGAGAGAGGGAGACAAAGAATCCAAAGCAGGCTCCAGGTGCTGAGCTAGCTGTCAGCACAGAGCCGGACGCGGGGATCGAACCACGAACCTTGAGATCATGACCTGAGATGAAGTCGGACGCTTAACTGACTGAGCCACCCAGGTGCCCCTAACTGTCCATTCTTATAGGAAAGCCCAGTAAGAGACAAAAAAGCCATCAATTTCCATTTTCCAGACAATGTTGATCCATACACCTACACAGATTCCAGGAAGCTTTTTAGTGTCTCATTAAACTAAATATGTCTCCACCAAGAAAGAAAGAAAACTTAAAAAACAGACAATATGAGAGGCACCTGGGTGGCTCAGTCAGTTAAGCATTCGACTTCGACTCAGGTCATGATCTCACGGTTTGTGGGTTCAAGCCCCGTGTTGAGCTCTGTGCTGACAGCCAGTTCAGAGCCTGGAGCCTGCTTCAGATTCTTTGTCTCCCTCTCACTGACCCTCCCCTGCTCACACTCTCTCTCACTCTCAGAAATTTAAAAAAAAAAAAAAAAAAAAAAAAAAACCAGACAATATAGGAGCAGGAATAAAAAGACCAACATTATTTTCACTAGAATGACATTTTACCCATGAAACAAGAAAAGGATACTATGTGTTTTTTTTGTTTTTTTGTTTTGTTTTGTTTTGTTTTGATTTTATTTCTAGGAGAGAGAGAGAGACAGCGTGAGCAGGGGAGGGTCGGAGAGAGAGAGTCACAGACTGAAACAGGCTCCAGGCTCTGAGCTGGCAGTCAGCACAGAGCCCGACGCGGGGCCCGAACCCACGAACCGCGAGATCATGACCTAAGCAAAGTCGGATGCTCAACCGACTAAGCCACCCAGGCGCCCCAAGGATACTATGTTTTTGAAGACATTCAGAGATCCACAACAACAAAAATGTTCTTGGAAATTAAAAATGACAAAATAAACAATTATTACAAGAGTTAGAAGCTGAGATTGAAGACGTGTGTTAGGAAGTAGAATACATATATAAAAGACAATGTAAGGGAGAAAAAAGTAGAAAATTAAAAATCTGTGCAGTGCTTACAAAAGGAATCCCAAAAGGAGGAAACAAAAAAACAGAAGAGCAATTATGTAACAAATACAGGAAAATTTCCCCTAACTGTAGGTAACTGTCTTGACTGAAAGGATCCATCAATTAATTCCCCAGAGAAAAAAATGCAAAAGCCCCTGCCATAGAACAATTGTGAAACTGAGAATAACCACAGATCTTAAATTTTTTGAAACCAGGCCATATACAAAGACTAAGAAATCATTACCGCATATGACTTCCACAAAACGCTGAAAGGCTGAAGACAATGGAATCATGACTCCAAACTTCTGACCTAAAATACCCAGCCAAACTAGCAATCCAGTGTGAGGACAGGAAAAAAAAAAAAAGCATTTCAGGAGGTCTTAAATTTCATTTCTCTCACAAGCTTAGAAAGCTACTCAAATATGTTCCCCACCAAAATGAGCAAATAGCTCAGAAACTTGCTAAAGCAAGTCGTAGGATGATAGCTACATACCATGCTCAAACGGGAAACAGCCAAAACAGAGGTAAAGAGAGAGTTCACAGTTTAAAGGAAAACAAAAACTATTTGAAACTATCTTTGAACATTTTTAAAAAGGCAGATGTTTCTTAGCAACAACATTTGCTTAAAATAAAGGGAGTAGATGGCACAGAGAAAATTAGACAAATGGGAAAAAAACAATCATTAACTTAAAAAGAAAAATTTTAGAGAAAGGATAAATTATACTACTTGGTTCAGCATAAAAAATGTTTATATAGTCATAACATAAACATTGACAAAGGAATAAAACCTGATATAATTATATTCAGATAATGTGGAGGAAAGAAGAACATCTCCAATTACCTTAAGATACATATACCAATACTGAAAACTGAAAATCAATTAGCAACATAATCATATATGGTGGACTCCAACAATATATGGACCTCCAACATGACTATATCTTAATCCCTATAACCTGTGGATGTTTTACTTACATGGCAAAAGGGACTCTGCAGATGTGCTTAACAATCTTAAAATGGGATGATTATCCAAGATTATTCAGATGGGCTCCCAATATAATCACTAATGCCCTTACAAAAGGGAGAAGGAAGGAGATTTTGAACTACACAGAGGTGATGTGATGATGAAAACAGAGACTGGAGAGATAAACTTTGAAGATGAAAGGGGCCACAAACCAAAGAATACAGGTAACTACTAAAAGCTAGGAGGAGAAGAAAAGAAAATGGATTCTCCTTAGGACCTCCAGAAGGAACTAGTCCTACCAATGCTTTGACTTTAGCCCAAGGAAACGGATTCTGGACTTCGGACTTCTATAACTGCAATAGAACAAAGCTGAATTATTTTAGGCCACTAAACTTGTGGTAACTTGTTACATTAGCAACAGGAAACTAACACAGCATCTCATTTACATAAGTAAAAGTAAATTTCAAAAGGAATAGCTCTAAGACTTGGACTGGTTCTAGAGGAGTAAGGCTAAAGAATGCTGCATTTCATTAACGTATTTAAGTACTGTGTGATTTTAGAAAACGATCCGCTTTTATTATTTTGACTAAAATAGGAAATATTATACCCACCAAAACTAGATACTATTCAATGGTCCTATGGTTAATCTGGCATGAGATTAAATTTTGATGACTCATTTTAAAAAATCAATATGGTAGGCAGAAAATGGTCTTCCAAGGATGTCCACATCCTAATATCCAGAAGCTATGAGCACATTACATTATATGGTAAAAAGAAATACAGGATGTACATGGAATTAAGACTGCTAATCACCTGATCTTAAATGAGAATACTATCCTGGATTAACCTAGTATGTCTGATATAATCATAAGATTCTCTTAAATGGAGAAAGAAAGAGTGATAGAAGAAAGGCCCAACTGGCTAGTGCAGGCTTCAAAGATGGCAGGGAACCATGATCCAAGAAATATGGACAGCTTCTAAAGCTAGAGAGGGAAAATAAAAGATTCACCCCAGAACCTCCAGAAATAAACACAGATCTATCAATGCCTTGATTTTAGCCCAGTGAGAATATTAGACTTCTGACTTCTAGAATTTGAAGATTTTTATTTTTCTAATGTTTGTTAATTTTTCAGAGAGAGAGAGAGAGAGACAGAACATGAGTGGGAGAGGGGCAGGGAGAGAGGGAGACATAGAATCCAAAGCAGACTCCTGCCTCTAAGCTGTCAGCACAGAGCCCAACATGGGGCTCAAACCCATGAACCGCAAGATCATCTCCTGAGCCAAAGGCAAACACTTAAACGACTAAGCCACCCAGGTGCCCCAAATTTGAGTTGTTTTAAGGCATAAATCTGAGATAAATTGTTTCAGCAGCATCCAAAACTAATGCAATTTGGAGTAAGATTAGTGTTTAACTGTAATTTTTTTAAAAAACTATGCCATGTCAAGTTGTACACAAATATTCCAATCCTGGTTTTGGTATTGAGATGTCACCACTTCAAAACATTATATACATATATACTGGTTTCCTGTGTCTGTTCTAACAAATCCCCACAAACTGGGTGGCTTAAAACAACAAAAAATTTATTCTCTCACAGCTCTGGAGGCCAGAAGTCCAAGATCAAGTTTTCAGCAGTGCTAAATATGTGCCAAAGGCACTCAGAGAGACTCCATCGCTTGCCTCTTCTAGCTTCTGGTTACTGCTGACATATTTTGGTGTTCACTGGCTTGTGGTAACAATACTCGAATCTTTGCCTGTCTTCACATCACCTAATTCTCCGCATGTTTCGTAAATCTCTGTTAAATCTCTCTTTCCTGCTAAGGACACTAATGATTGAATTTAGGGATCACCTAGGTAATTACCAAGATTACCTTCTCCCTACTCTGCTCTCTCCTGAACTCTCCAGCTTTCCTTGGGATGGGAGCTCCTCCTCTCAAGATCTTAACTATTTTAACCACACAGTAATAGTCATAGGTTCTGGAGATTAGGACATGGACATACAATTTCAGGGCCACCATTCAATTCACTACAGTTTATATCCATTGATCCATTCAGTCAACAAATGTTTACTGAGATCCCTTTATAACCAGCTCTCTGATGGATAAATAATGAAAAAAAACAGAAGGAATCTCTGTCCTGAAGGAGTTCACTGTCCAATAGTGGAGAAAAATAGGAGCTAAGCAGAGACAGCTATACAGAAGCACATAGAAGGAGGAGCTAACACAGATCAGAAAAAGAAGTGTCAGGAAATGGTCTCTCACAGATAAATCAGTCCTCTTCCTCCCCTCCTAGGAACACTATCAGAACTCTGAGCTCCAGGGTGCCTGGGTGGCTCAGTCAGTTAAGCTTCTGACTTGGGCTCAGGTCATGATCTCATAGTTTGTGGGTTCAGGCCCTGCATCGGTCTCGGTGCTGACAGCTTGGAGTCTGAAGCCTCCTTTGGATGCTGTGTCTCCTTCTCACTCTGCCCCTCCCCTGATGGCACTCTCTCATCTCTCTCTCTCAAAAATAAATAAAAACATTAAAAAAAAAAAGCCATTTAAAAAAAAAAGGAACTCTGAGCTCCTAGCGTCAACAAAAGCTCTTGGAAAGTGCTATAGTCTGAATATCACACTTAATCTGTTAACAATGTGTTAACATAAATAAGGATCTAATTCAGTAGATAAAAGTGGTATACCATTTGGATAGATACATGAAAGTAGTTCAAAAAAATTAAGAAAAAATTTATTTATTTATTTATTTAATTTATTTATTTCTAGGAGAGAGAGACAGCGTGAGCAGGGGAGGGTCAGAGAGAGAGGGAGACACAGACTCTGAAATAGGTTCCAGGCTCTGAGCTGGCAGTCAGCACAGAGCCCGATGCGGGGCTCGAACCCACGAACTGCGAGATCATGACCTAAGCAAAAGGTGGACGCTTAACCGACTAAGCCACCCAGGCGCCCCAAGAAAAAATTTAAAAGAGCGTGAAAAGCAGAGGAATATTTAAATAGCAGCAGAAGAAAACTAAGGGGTAAGGATGGGGAAACAGGGCAAACATATTCAGGGCAATAAGATGCCATGGTTGAAAACAGTTTCTGAAATTCTCTAATCTAGATTTCCCACTGTGTCATATGACCAAGGTTTCTCTGCACCAGAAATAAAATTTTTAAAAAGATTTCAAGATCAGCTATAAAATTAAAACAAACCAAAAACTCCTTATTGGACCCAAAGACCTAAGCATAAACTAACACTCGCATTACCAAATCCCATGACAATCTCTTTATAAAAGTTGCTAATCTCAGAATATTAAAGTTTACAAATTATACAAGAAATGTTCATTTAGTTAACATTGTAATAGCTAAAAAATATAGCTCTAAGTGAAAAGTCTTCGTTTTCCTTTCAATTTTCTGAAGTCAACATCTCTTCCCCCTTTGCTGCTTATTACTGACTACACAGGATATCCTCATGCCCATCATATCTTTTCAAAAATATTCTTTTTCACATATTCCCCATGAAGACTTTCTATGCATAAATTCCTTAACCTCAAAGTAGAAGCAGCAGTGGCTCCCAGTGGCCAATTATGATACATATTATTTTCCTACCACGGCTCTTGTATTTTCATATATAATTTCTAAAACTACAAGAACCTCATAGAAGTTAGACTACTTGAGAAAAATAACAAAAGGTGTTTAAATAATCACGTGCTCTTCTACTTAACAATAATAAGATTATAATGTATGCTTTTCAAACAACTAAGAGAACCTTTGAAGCATTAAGTACATTACTTAACATGTTTTTTGCATTTTCAATTTCTCTGGGATGACTTACTGACTCAATTAAATAACTGAAGAGTCACTACAGTAGCAACCAGTCAAGTAACAAACCATTGTCATCTACCTATTTGTACGATCAGATTAAGACTACTAAATCCTGAATATCCCCCAGAACATTTCACCTCACATATGTAACTGAGACTGAGGTACACACGTAAATTTTTCACTATGATACAGGCGGCAGACAGAAATCTAAAGATATCCTCCCCCCAAGTTTCTGTCCCCTGGTTTGATTCATTGGTAGTAATTCAAACACTAGTCGAGGTACTGCTGAGACTTTGCAGTTAGAATGAAGGTTATTATTTAGCTGGATCTTAAAATAAGGGATTACTCTGGATTATTCCAATAAGCTTAATGTCAACAAATGAGCCCTTAACAGCAGATAGCAGGAAAGTCAAGTCAGAGATACGACAGAAGAGGGAAGTCAGAGAGATTGAAAGTATAAAAAAGACCTTGATCTCCCACTGCTTTTTTGAAGATGGGAAGGGAGCCACAAGCCAAAGAATCAGGGCAGACTCAGAAGCTGAGAAACACCTCCAGGCAACAGCTAGGAAAGAAACAGGGACCTCAGTCCTACAACCACATGGAAGTAAATTCGGCCAACAACGTGAATGAACAACATGAAAGTGCTTGAAAGTGGATTCATTCCCAAAACCTGAAGAAGAGAACACAGCCCTGCTCACACCTGAGCTCTAAAGCAAAGAAACAAACTGTGTCCACAGATCTGACCTATGGAAACAATGATATAATAAATCTGTTTTAAAATCTTTAATAATAAAAAACAGGGGAGTGGGTATCTAATTGGCTCAGTCGGTGGACCATGAGACTCCTGATCTTGCAGTTACAAGTTCAAGCTCCACAACAGTTGTAGAGATTATTAAAAAAAAAAAAAAAAAGTTTTGTGTGTGTTGTTTTAAGCCACTAAATTTGTGATAATCTGTTAAGGCAGCATATTAAAACTAACACAGACTATGAGGTACCTTAGTGGCTCAGTCATGAGACTCTTGATTTCAGCTCAGGTCATGATCTCATGGTCTGTGAGATCAAGCCTCAGAATCAGCCTCTGAGCTGTTGGCTTGGGGTTCTCTCCAACACCCCACCCCCCCGTCCCACCCACCATCATGTGCGCACTCTCTCTCAAAATCAATTAACATTAAAAACATAGATTCTGGTATAAGGCAGGTGCTGCTGTGACAAATACCTAAAAATGTGGAAGTGGCTTTGGAAGCAGGCAGTGGCTGGATCCTGGAAGAAATCTGAGGAACGTAACAGAAAAGCCTAAATAGCCTTGATCCAACTGGTAGCAGAAATCTACCTATAAGTGACTATAAAAACACTGCCACCAGTAAAGATTCAGACGCCTCAAAAAAATCTGGACTCTGAAGATTAAAAAAAATCTACCTTGTCTTTATTATTGCTTTTGTTATCTATTCTGATAATCTCTGCTTTTTATCTGGAGTGTTTAGTACATTTCATTTTATATAATTGTTGATCTGGTTCCTTTTAAATCTACCATCTTGCTACTGTCTCCGTTGTTCCATCTTCTTTGTCGCTGCTCCTCTCTCCCTCCCTTCCCACCCTGCTTTGCCCCTCATCTGGATTAATGCAATAGTAGCCTCTTACCTGGTCTTGCATCTACCCTGCGCCTCAGCCAAAAGTCTATAATCACCACAGCAGCAGACTCATCCTATTTGTTTTTCACCTTTTCTGGGTAAAAACCAGTCAATACCGTGACATACAAGGCCCGGTACACTGGGTCCCTCATTATCTTTCTGACCTCATTTCCTACTATTATACCCCTCACCCACTCCAGTTCACACTAGCCTCCTTAAACACCTGAGACACACTACCACCTCAGTGCCTGTGTACTTTTTTCTCTTTCTAGAACACTATCCCTACCTCCTTTACTTAGTTTAGTTTTCTGGGTAAATGTTACTTTTCCTCTACTTTTCTGCAGGAAGCCCGAATAATGGCCCCCAGAGATGTCTATGTCCTCATCCCTGGAATCTGGAAATAAACTATGTTACATGACAAAGGAGAATTAAGGTTGCAGATGGAATGAAGGCTGCTAATCAGCTGACCTTAAAATAAGGAGATGATCCTGGATTATCCAGACAGATCCAATGTATTCACAAGGGTATTTAAAAGAGAGTAGGGGGAGATGTGATTACGTAAGAATGATCAACACGATACAAAGTTGCTAGCTTTGAAGATGGAGAAAGGAGATCATGAACAAAAAAATGTGGGTAGCCTCTAGAAGATGGAAAAGGCAAGAAAACAGACTGTCCCCTAGAGACTCCATAAACTAAACACAGCTCTACCAATGCCTTTATTGGAGCCCACTGACACACTTTTCAGATTTTTCACCTCCAGAACTATTGTTTAAGCCACTTTTACGTTTGTAGTGAATTGTCACGGCAGCAATAGAAAACTAATCAACTACCCTGTTTAAACCTATGAGCCCTCACCCCCTAACTTCTTCTCTTTGCTGCTTAATTTTCCACCATAAAATAATTATTCTAACAAACTTTATAACTTAATTATTTATAAATGTAAATTCTGTAAATAAATGCAAACTCCATAAAGGTATGGGTTATCTATTTTGTTCAGTTTCCCAGGGTCTGGCACAGGGTCATGTGTTCATGTATCTGCTGAGAGGACATTTGACAGATTATATGAATATGTAAAAAGAGTTGTGCTAATGATAATGCTGATAAAAATACCATTAATATTAAAGAAAAAATACATACAATCAGTGCTGTTTATAGTCAACGACATTTCAATTTATAGCTATGCATTAAGAGTTTTCAAAACACCTTTATTGCTCAGTCTCTGTATTCCTGTTCTTCCCACCTGCAACACCTTTCTTAGTTTTTAGTAAATGAGGAGACACTATTAAGTATGTATTTTCTTTAAACTCTTAATATTTTGAGAATATTACATCCTCCCTGAAAATTCAAGAAAAAAATCGAATATACATATAGTATTTCCCTTCTGAATGAAGTTACTAACATTTGACAAAGTCTCCAAGTCTGACATGTATAAGAAAAAAATTTGGCAATTATCAACAAAGTCTTATATCATCTCACTCAAAGAGAATGGAATAGTCTTTGATGTTAAAAGGCCTTTACCTGTTCCAGGAGTAGGAGTAGGCGTCATAACTCCAACAAGAGGACTCTGCATTACTGAAATGTTTGGCTATGTGAAAATAGAAGTGGAAAAGTAAAAATGCAAAGTTCTAACCAGGACATAAACACAATTAGTGTTGAAAGGTTTCATTCAAAAGACAACTGCATGTCTACCAGGTTACTAAGCATGCCTCTAACTACTTCACAGCCTGAAAGTACTCCAACATTTTTCTTTATGTAGAGCAGTATTAATCTAAAATATGCTATACCCTTTAGCATATTCTTTGTTTAAAATAAGCTACAATAGGTAAAAAGATGTTATTTTTAGTAGAAAATAACTTTGCTATTTGTTTTTAGTTCCTAAAATACAATATTTGAAATATTCTTTAAAGAATCACCATGCTCACACAGAAAAACAAAGAGATGGCAAAATTCTATTTTTAAGCAGACATTTACAAACTATGAAATAATATAGACTCAAATCAGTCTATACAGGGGTGCCTGGGTGGCTCAGTTGGTTAAGTCCCCGACTTCAGTTCAGGTCATGATCTCACGGTTCGTGAGTTTGAGCCCTAGGTTGGGCTCTGTGCTGACAGCTAGCTCAGAGCCTGGAGCCTGCTTCGGATTCTGTGTCTCCCTCTCTCTCAAAAAAAAAAAAAAAAAAAAAAAAATTTAAAATTTTAAGCCAATCAGTCTGTATAATAAACAACAGTATGCCTGTCTCTACTAGTAGAAAGTTACACAGCAAGAAAATTAACAATTCCTCTAAATGTGAGAATATTAAAGATTAAAGTAGTTAAAAGTTCTATAAACAAAGGCAATATCTAATCAAGAATAGAACATTATCTAGAAATAAATATACAGAAATAGGTTTTTTTGGTAGCAGATTCTCATCAAATGAAGGAAATATAAAATTTAGCTATTATCTAGCAACCAGAACCAAACATTGAAATAATATTAAGAGAGATACTAAATGTACTGTTCAATTCGTAATTCCATTTTCTTTCATGATTAGAGAGAGGGTAAGCCAAGTCTCAGGGGCAAAACTAACGTGGGCTTTTAATAATATTCTAACTTTTAAATCAAAAACATTCTCTACAAATTATGACACAAGACTTTTAAAACATTTTGAATGCAGTAAGAACTGTAAACTATGTGTGTTTTCATCGATTATCAGAGAAGTAATGGAAACTAGCATGAGTTTACAAGCCAGTCATTCTCAAACCAAACATGAAATTTACTTATCAACCTTTTAGAAAAATATCCGAGGCCAGAATATTCTGATTTGGTTAGAATATCACTGTCCAAATATAACACAAGCAATATAAGTAATTTTAAATTCTATAGGTGACACATTAAAAAAGTAAAAACAAGTACAGTTATTGAAGGTAATAGATACAAATTATCATTTTCAAAACTAATCACCATCAAAACATAAATAAGATAGTTCACGTTCTTTCTAAGTTTTCAAAATCCAGTGTGTATTTTACACTTCAGTATATCTCAGTTTTGTATAGGAACAGCCACATTTCACGTGTCAATAGCCGCATTTGGTCAGTGGCTACTGTACTGGACAGTAGGGCAGTTCTAAAAGTGTTAAAAAAGAGATAGCAATATGTTTTACACAATGAATTAATTTTGCTTTGCTTGACAAGTAGGACTATTATGCTAGGCATATCAAGCCAAGAAATAGTCAAAATTTAAGATGCTTTCTACCACTCTTAAACTTTCCATCAACTATGCTATATTTGATTTAGGGAAAGGCATAAAACATTTCTCCAAACCAAACAGCAGAAATGTCTTTATACAAGGAACCTATCAGTTTAACTGACACACTGTTTGTGTGCTGCTGCAGCACAATAGTGATAGAATACTTGTGACTCTAAAAGCTACTAAACTTTCTACATAAAACAAAAATCCATACTACCTTTAAACTGACAATCATTACCAGAGTAGTGTTAGGATGGCATGGCTGTTACAAATGTTGGCTCTAGATTCAAAACTGCCTGGGTTTAAAGCTCGGCTCCACTAGACTAGTTGCCTTACTCTTGACAAATTATTTACGGTTTCTGTGCCCTACTGTCCTCAATGATAAAATGAAGCTACTTCACAACTACTTCACAAATTTATCATAAGGATCCACTGAAACAATACATGAGAAGTTTTAAGATCAGGACCTGTACACTGGAAGTACTTCAAAAGTATCAGACACTTTTTTATAGCTATCAGTCCCATCAAAACACAAGATCTCTATCTTGCATAATCTATGACTGAAAATAACTCCATCAGAACACCTACACCCACACCAACCAAAATTAAACATCATCATCAGAACACCTGCACTTGGAGCAAACTAAACCATCAGCTCATAAATATGGGAGGCTGCATTTTCAGTAAAATAAGTAAACAGTGAACATAGCTCTAAAAGGATAGTTCTTATATTAATAAAACCATTCCTAAAACAAAGATCTCAAATCGTTCCAAAGTACCCTACATCTGGATGAAACCCGGCATCTTCATTTGTTCCTTCACAAAATTATGCATATTGAACTTTTTTAAACAACTGGAATGACTGAAAACATAATCATTCCTATGTCTGGCTAGGTTTGGGGCAGGGACAGGTAAATAAGACATACCTATCAAACACCAGAGAATCACCAATATGAGAAAACAATTGGCTGTTCTTTTACATTTTTTTTAAGTGCATTTCATGATAAACACAACCCAAACAGATTCTATGATAAATGTCTTTAATACTTATTCTGTGCAACACAGTTACACTAAAGTAGACCTCAGAAAGACATTTCAAATTATTGATAGTCACTGTGTTTCCGTATAAAAATATGGAATTACTGTGGATCATAAATGGTGGTTAAGTACATCACCTGTCTTCTTGAAGTTAAAGGTGTTGATCCAAGTCCTGGGCTGGAAATATCATCATATATACTTCTAACTGGTGGGGCTCCACTTTTATCTTTATGAGCTGGTACAACTGGTTGCGGGGGTGACCCACCTACAATGCCCAATACAGTCAGGTGAGTAAAAAATCTATCTTTCTGATAAGATTTTTCATTTATACTTTTTTTTTTTAAATGTTTACTTCTATATTTTGAGAGAGAGAGAAAGAAAAAGTGCACAAGCAGGGGAAGGGCAAAGAGAGAGAAGCCCAAGTAGGCTCTGTGCTGTCAGTGCAGGGTTGATCACAGCAACCACAAGATCAGCGCCTAAGCTGAAATCAAGAGTCGGACCCCTAACTGACTGAACCACCCAGCTGCTCCTTTGTCATTTGTATTTTTAAAGTACCAACTTAAACTCTTGTTTCCTAGGGCTTCTCAAACTTAAATACACTTAAGAGTCCACCTTGGAATCTTGTTAAAATTCAGATTCTGATTCAGAATACGTGAGGTAGAGCCTGACACTAAGTTTCTAACAAGCTCCCAGTTATGCCAAAGCTGGTGATTCACAGACTGTATATGAATAAGAGATTTCAGAATAAGAAAACAGAAATTTTAGTTTTTGGTAAGCACATGTAGCTTTTGGTTTCTCTACAAATCTTTAACATTTCTTTTTTTCTTAGTTTATCGTCAAGTTGGTTTCCATATAAAAACCAGTGCTCATCCCAACAAGTGCCCTCCTCCATGAACCTTAACATTTCAATATAAAATTTGATTCTATTTCTCACTTGAAAGTAGGTAAACAGCTCCAGTTTATATATACTTGCACATAATCCCTTAAATGTGGAATTTGTCAAAATTAAAGAGCTCTTACTCATGTTTCTCATAATAGAAATATATTTAGCACATAATAAATAAAATGTAGAAAAGAATCAACTTTGGGGAACATAAAAAGGTCTTTAAAGGGGCACCTGGGTGGCTCAGTCAGCTAACCATCCAACTCTTGGTTTCAGCTCAAGTCATGATGTCCTGGTTCATGAGTTCAAGCCCCAGGATAGGCTCTACGCTGATGGGGCATCCTTGGGATTCTCCCTCTCTCTCAAAAATAAATAATTAAAAACAAAAAGATGCCTTTATAAATCAATAAATCATCAATGCCAAATAGTGAAACAGCCCTGACCCTCTGTTATGATTTAAAGTCTAAGCTTAAAGAGTACAGCATAAGCTATTTAGAGCATAGACTATAAAACAAAACTGACCTGGGCTTTAACATCCTGCTCTGTCACTTATTAACAAGTAGGCTTGGGGCACCTGGGTGGCCCAGGTAGTTAAGCATCTGACTTTGGCTCAAGTCATGATCTCGAGGTTTGTGAGTTCAAGCCCCACATCGGGCTCTGTGCTGACAGCTTGGAGCCTGGAGCTTGCTTCAGATTCTGTGTCTCACTCTCTACTCCTTGCCTGCTCACACTATCTCTCTCTCACACAAATTTAAACAAACATTAAAAAGTAAATAAATAAACATTAAAAATTAAAATAATAAATAAGTAGGCTTAAACAAGTTCTTTATTGCATTTAGCCTCAGTTTCCTCTTTTAAAAAACAGGGAAACTACTACCTAACCTTTAAGATTGAGGAAAAAAATGAAATATGCTTAGGGTATTGCCTGGCTTATAAGCACTCAATATATAGTAGCTATAATAAAAACACATTTGAAATATATACTTGACCCTTGACAAACCCAAGTATGAACTATAAGGTAGGTCCACCTATACACAGATTTTTTTTTTTTTTTTTTTTTTTACAAATAGTTTATTGTCAAATTAGTTTCCACATAACACCCAGTGCTCATCCCCACAAGTGTCCTCCTCCATGCCCACCCCTCCTCCCCCCCACATCCACCAGTCCTCAGTTTTTGTCAGCATTCAAGAGTCTCTCATGGTTTGCCTCTCTCCCTTTCCCCCACCGTTTCCGCCCTTCTTCTCCCCCTTGGTCCTCTGTTAAGTTCCTCCTAATCCTCCTATACGTGCACACATATGATATTTGTCCTTCTCTGCCTACACAGATTTCTTTTACAGTGCAGTACTGTAAATGTATTTTCTCTTCCTTACAATTTTCTTAGTAACATTTTCTTTTCTCTTACTTTACTGTAAGAATAGTTTATACTTACTACTCATAGTGAGAACCTCCAAGTTATCTTTTTTAAAATGTTAATTTTTTAAATTTTTTTAATGTTTATACATTTTTGAAAGAGAAAGACAGAGTATGACCAGGAAGAGGGTCAGAGAGATAATAGGGAGACAAAATATGAAGCAGGCTCCAGGCTCTGAGATGTCAGCACAGAGTCTGATGCGGGGCTCAAACTCACAAACATTGAGATCAGACCTGAGCCGGAGTCAGAGGCCCCTTAAATGTTTGTTTATTTTTGAGCAAGAGAGAGACAGAGTGCAAGTGAGAGAGAGGAGGAGGAGGAGACACAATTTGAAGCAGACTCCAGGTCCTGAGGTGTCAGCACAGAGCCCACCGCAGGTCAAACTCACGGACTGGAAGTTGGACGCTTAACCAACTGAGCCACCCAGGGGCCCCTAAAGTCATGTTTTAAAATACTTCTTTGCTAAAGGAGTCTTGTAAGATATGTGTTGCATTTAAGTAATAATATTTTGTGGTGATAATTGCACATTTTGTTTAAAAAAACTTCCCCATAGTTTGTATAATAAATCGTTTCACTAAACATCATGAGAATCTTAATTCACTATGACTAGAAGTAGAATTTATATCTATAAATTTCAAATTACAGCTTATTATCACAAATGGCAAGATCTCATTCTTTTTTTATGACTGAGTAACACTTCATCATTCCATTTTATTTATATATATAAATCACATCTTTATCCATTCATCTATCGAGGTCCTAGGGTACTGTGCTAAGTAAGTCAGACAAAAAAAGACAAATACTGTGATTTCATGTGGAATCTAAAAAACCAAAAAACAAACAAACAAAAAAAGAAAAAAACAGACTCTTGAATACAGAGAACTTGTGGTTGTCACAGGGACGTGAATGGGAAGATGGGCAAAATAATAAAGGGCATTAAGAGGTACAAACTTCCAGTTACTTATTTATTTTATAAATAAGCTACAGAGATGAAAAGTACAGCATAGGAAATACAGTCAATAATATTGTAATAACACTGTATGGAGACAGATGGTGACTACACTTGTCATGGTGAGCACGGAGTAATACACAGAAGTGTCAAGTCAATAAACTGTACACTGGGGCGCCTGGGTGGCTCAGTCGGTTAAGTGGCCGACTTCAGCTCAGGTCATGATCTCATGGTTCCTGAGTTCAAGCCCCGCATCGGGCTCTGTGCTGATAGCTCAGAGCCTGGAGCCTTCTTCAGATTTCTGTGTCTCCCTCTCTCTCTCTCTGCTCCACCTCTGCTTGTACTCTTTCTCTGTCTCTCAAAATTGAAAAAACATTAAAAAAAAAAATATGTTGTACACTAAAACTAATAGAGCACTGTATGTTGATTATACTTCAATTAGTTTCTTTTGACTAATTATTTGCTATGATCATATTTAAGATGAATTATTTAAATACATCTTGCATTTAAGTTAAATGACCATATTTCTTCCCCAGCACCTCACACTTTAACATCTTTGATATGTACAACTTGCGAAAAACAGTATCCTGGCATTATATCATATTTAGTGCATTTCTTATTTAATAGTACTTAAGATAATGCTAAGTTTTACAATCAAGGGCATCTCAGATTGGATGAAATGTGGTATGCATAATTTTAATGAGTGGTTCTCAGAATTACAGTGGCTTATACTACTTACACCTTTACTCCAAGAAGAGGCATTGCTTAGGTTTTTTTTTTTAATTAATAACTGTGTTGATAAGATTGTTAGATAATTAAAAATTCTAATACATGTAATAACAGCACTAGGAACCCATTTTAAGCATTTACCCACCTGCAAGTAAAGGTGATCTCATTTCCATTACTCCTACTGAAGGGCCACTGATTGATCGAGGTTGTGGAGTCACTGGAGCTGGCAAATCCCCCATTAAAAATCCAGGTAAGAACTGGGCATTAACCCCTGGTTTTGGAGATGTGGGTGAACCTAGCATCATTGGTTCAGATCCTAAATGAATCAAGAAATAAAGTAAAACAAAAGACTTAAATGTTATAATATCTAACAAAAAGATGCAAGAAGCTAGCATAAATAATTTTGAGACTTTAATCAAAACTTACATACTCCAGAAGCAAAGTTGAGTGTATTATTTTAAAAACCAATACAAATTTTCATAAGAATGTAAAAGTTTTATTTTTTATTAACAATACTAATCTGACAACTGTCCTTGTTTATATTTTTGTAAGTGTACTTATTTATTTTGAGACAGAGAGAGAGAGAGAGAGAGAGAGAGAGGAGTGGAGGGAGGAAAGAGAATCCCAAGCAGGCTCTGCACAGAGCCCTACAGGGGCTCAAACTCAAAACTGTAAGATCCTGACCTGACCTGCTCAACCAACTTAGCCACCCAGGCTCCTCTGTTCTTGTTTATATTATTTCACAGGTTTAAGAATCAACTTTGACTGAGGTGCCTGGGTGGCTTCGCTGGTTAAGCAGCTCACTTGATTTTGGCTCAAGTTCATGATTGAGACCCCCCATCAGGCTCTGCACGGACAGCAGGGAGCCAGCTTCGGATTCTCTTCCTCTCTCGGCCTCTCCCCTACTCGTATTTGCACGCTCTCCTGCTTTCTCTCAAAAATAAAGAAGTAAACATTTTTTAAAAAGAGAATAAACATGGGGCACCTGGATGGCTTAGTCTGTTAAGCATCCGACTTTCGCTTAGGTCATGATCTCACGGTTCGTGGGTTCGAGCCCCGTGTCAGGCTCTGTGCTGACTGCCAGCTCAGAGCCTGGAGCCTGTTTCAGTCTGTGACTCCCTCTCTCTCTGACCCTCCCCTGCTCACGCTCTCTCTCTCTCGCTCCTAGTAATAAATAAAAAAAATATATTTATAAAAAAAAAGAATAAACATTTAGTTTTAAATGGATAATTTTGTTATTATCTTTTAAAAATTCTTAATGCATACAGAATAACTTCATTTCTGGGCCAGCTTCTACTACCCACCAACCAAACACAAGGAAAAGGTGGGTGTGCTAGTTACACAAAGTCTTAGCATATCAGACACAATGGGTTTAGTTTGCTATATATCCCATATTTTTCTTTCCCATAAACAAAAATTGTAAATCATTTTTGTGATAAAAAGGAAACTAGAGCACATATAAAATAATAATGATGATTAGAAACTAAGAAACATATTGAAAATTTTGGAAACTTTATTTTTTTGGATCATTTTTTAAAAATCATTTTAAGGTTAAGAATAATCAATAAAAGTTTCCCTAACATAGGGGCGCCTGGGTGGCTTAGTCAGTTAAGCGTCCGACTTTCACTTAGGTCATGATCTCGCAGTTCGAGCCCCGCGACGGGCTCTGTGCTGACTGCCAGCTCAGAGCCTGGAGCCTGTTTCAGAGTCTGTGTCTCCCTCTCTCTCTGACCCTCCCCTGCTCACACTGTCTCTCTCCCTCCTAGAAACAAATAAAAAAATATTAAAAAAAAAAAAGTTTCCCTAACATAAAACCAATTTAAAGAGAGTTGATAGGGGCGCCCGGGTGGCTTATTCTGTTAAGCGTCCTACTTTCACTCAGGTCATGACCTCGCGGTTTGTGGGTTCGAGCCCCGCATCGGGCTCTGTGCTGACTGCCAGCTCAGAGCCTGGAGCCTGTTTCAAAGTCTGTCACTCCCTCTCTCTCTGACCCTCCCCTGCTCATGCTGTCTCTCTGTCTCCTAGAAATAAATAAAATATTAAAAAAAAAAAAAGAGAGTTGATACTTCACAATCATCAATTCAAAATTAGTTTTTACAATTTACAGTGTAGGTATTATTATTCCCATTATGAAAATAAGGAAGCTATAACCTACTCTAATTTTAGAGCAAACTAGCACAGTGTGAGAAAAATAGGCCCTGGCATCAGAGACCTGGGTTCATGTGTCTTAGCACAATGGGCATAATCACAGCACCCACTCACAGAGCTTTGATTAGAATTACAGCAAATAAAGCACTTGACCCAGTACCTAATATCAGTAAGCACTTAACAAACATTTATTATTATTCCAAGGGTATCTTAAGATAGCAAAAACTGAGTGACTGAAGAGTAAATGTAGAATTTGCAATTTCTGCTTATGAAAATTTAAGTTCTCAACTATGTAACAAAACTGAATGTGATTCATTGCACTCAGAAAGGCCACACTTAATGTATTATTTACATGGTTAACTATCTCTTAACTTCTGAGCAGTCTCAAATATTTGTTTCTTGCTATCCAAATGCTCTTATTTATCCTTCCTCATTATAGTAGACTTAGGTATTAACAATGACAATGCAAGTGTATAAAAGAGGAAAAAGGCAAAGCAATTCAGGAAAAGTATAAAGCAAATACTGAAATAAGGTATGAAGAACTATAACTATATTGTAATTGTTTTAAAGTGCTATGTTATTACGTTACTATTACATATTTCAAAGAACATACACACCAAAGTCTAAACAAACGCGTATTCTGAACAAATATTCAGAAACTATATTACTAAATACAAAGTTTTAGGTACCACTAACTACTTCACTCTCCCATGTCACCCCCCACCTAAAAAATATATATGGCAATTGTAAGAAGAATTAAGAAAAGTTCTGATATATCTGCATGTATATTGTGATAACTAGAAAGCAGCAGAGTGAGGAGGGCACAGACAGGTCTTAATCCCCACTGTCACTAATCACCCCCCAGGCTAAATTTCACTGAGAGAGCTATAACAATGATCGTGCAAGTCTTAAATTCAATTTCACAGTCTGTACACCTAAAATTGGTAAGTACACCTAAAATTGGTAAGTACTAGGTCTTATTCAGCTAGCACTATTTGCTGAAGTAATCTTTGATTGTAATATAGCATTAGATGCAGGGAAAATTATTTCACTTGCAAAATATGGACTTGAACAATTAATAATAGCAAATGTCAGATTTCTGGTGAGGCAATAAACAGGGGCAGGTTTGTTCACATTTACAACCTCAAGAAAGATGCACCCCAAAATGTTTTGGTTGAGTAGAAAACCTTGGAACTGGAAAGGGTTTCCTGACCTCTAAAACAACACAAAACATAAATACCCAGACCAACATCTGTACTTACATTTAAAGGTAGTAGAATATCTGCACTGACATTATGCATTTAGCTTTTTATGACTAATTCTAAAACACACCAAGTTACTTCATTCTCAAACATTTTGTACAAAGCATAGCAAGCACTATTACACCATTCAAATCTAAAAGAAAACAACAAAATAAAAAACTCATTCTTCAAACACCTATCACGTTTGCCCTTTTCCAAACTCTAAAGTTGGAACTTAATTTTCTAATGCGTCTCTATGAGAGCAATTTTCTGCTCTAAAAATTTTGACGGTTCTCACAAGTGCCGAAACTCAGCAAACAAAAGGAAATCGACATCCTGTTAACTGGATAGATTTTTTTTTTTTTTGAAAGACAACACTTTCAGCAAGGCTCTCCGTTAAACAATAGGAATGAATTTTTAAAAAATTCATTACGTGACTGATTAGAGAAAACACCTACAAAGTCACTTCCACAAGATAAAGGCGGGAAAATCGTACCAACAACTCCCGGCTTCCTATTAACGCCGATATCTCCATAGCGATCATCAACGGGTTAAACGTCGCACAACTGGAGTTTCTATTATTAAGATTCCTTTTGCTACGCCAAGGAACGGGAAGGAATCCAAAAGAAAGTAAAACCCCAGGTGACTAAAGACCGGTAAACTGTAACCACACTCCAGGGCACCGCCCACCCACGTGGACGCCGGTCCGTTCCTTTACACCGACGCCTCCCGGGATCCAGGAACCCAGCACTGCGTCCCCGGCGCTGGGACAGTCTCAGCAGGTACGGGCAGGACGAGTGCGGCCCGTGTGTTGGGGGAAAAAACGGCTTAGTCACCACTGGACAGCCATTCCCACACCCTACGCAGGTCCGCAGCTTCCCGGAATCGCCTTGCTGGCGGCAGGGTGATGACGCCCTGAGCAGCGGGACAACTAGAAACTTGTGGGTGAACCAGGTACTCGTACCCACGTCTGAAACTAGCAAATAACGTGATGACTGCTTTTCAGTCTTGCTTGTTCTTAGGCTTACGGCGTGCATCGCAGCGGCAGAGAGAAAAAGCAGTTTTCACTCACCCAACGTGGGCGCCTGGGGTTCCACGGCAAAGGCTGCCATCGCAGCAGCAACCACACTTGGACCCGGACCTTCCCGATTTTCAAAAATGGCGGAAACTCTCTTCACGGGTAAGGGCGCGCTGCCTTATGAGGTTGCGTAACTTCCGGTCTTGCGCTCTACTTATAACCTGAGCGCCGCAGCAGGCATCTTGGAATCGGGCAAACGTCTTTGCGCAGGCTCTGCATTTCCGAGAAGAATTTCGCTGGAAATCGGATGAACTCTGGTGAAAACGATGGTTCTGGCACTGCTTTTGCTTACGCTGTGCGTCTCCTGAATCGTTGGTGCTTAAGCTTCATGGAAGCGCAACTTCTTTTACTCACGGTTTCATAATTAGAGTGAGTTTACCTAACGCTCTGTCAGCTTTCCCAAGTAACACCTGGAAAAATTACGTTAATGAAGCAATGGTGCCGCTTTCCAGTTCTGATTTCAGCCTTGGTATAGGAGTTGCGTTCCCAAAGTATATTTCCTACAATCTCTATGCCATTTTTTAAAAATGCTGTTATAGGGGCACAATTTTACATCTAGCGTGACGCATATATTGTTTGATATGTATAGAAAAACATACTGAATAGTGGAGGCTAATAATGAACACCGGTGAACCCACCACACTGGAGAATCCTGTGTGCTCCTCACTGTCCCATCTCTTCCATCCTCCCCCTACGCTAGTGCTTTTCTGTAGAGAGTCTTCAAATTTAGGTTACACATACTCACATTGTATATATGTTGTTTTGCTCCCTGACATTATAAAAATGATATACAGCAAGTATATATTCTGAGATGCTCTCTGGTCTGCCACAAACTCAATATCCTCTAAATCCCCACCCATCCTCTCCCTGTTTCCTCTGGGATTTCCTGAAATCCCAAATTCAGCAAGAATGTTGTTATTTGAGTGAGGCAATAACAATTCCAGTATTACTTAATTTCTGGCAAGTTCTCAGGAATCAAACTTAAAACCAATTGACTTTTTTTTTTTTTAACAGGTGTGTGGGTTGAATTGCATCCCTCAAAAAGGTATGTTCAAGGTCTAACCTCCAATACATATTTTTGTAACCTTATTTGGAAATGAAGTCTTTGTAGATGTAGCCAAGTTCAGATGAGGTCATACTACATTACAACAAATTTGGCGGCTTAAACCAACACAGATTTATCTTGTATAGTCCTGAAGGCAGAAACTTGAAATGAGTCTTATGGGGCCAAAATCAAGGTGTCAGCAAGACTGGTTTATTCTGAAGGCTTCAGGGGAAAATCCATTTCCTTGGGCTGGTAGCTCCTTCTTCCCCCCTCAAAGCTAGTGGTACAGCATCTTTTCTCTCTCTGGCACTGTTTCTGTCTGCTTCTATCATCACATGAACTTCTGTAGTAAACTTACCCTGTCCCTTCCTCATATAAGGACATTTGTGATTGTATTTAGGGCCCACTGAGATAATCCAGGATAATCTTCTCATTTCAATAGCCAACTGTACTGAGTAAGTCAGTAGTCATATTTGCAAAGCACCTTTTGCCATGTAAGGTAACATAGGTTCCAGAGATTAGAGTGAAGATATCTTCAGGGGCTGTCGTTCAGCCCAACACACTCATGAAACCCCTTTTTAGAATGAAGAGTCCAAGAAGGGTTTATAAATGAAGAAATTTCTGAGTAATATAAATATAATATATATTATATATTATTATATTTATAAATATGTTATGATCTAGCCAATCAAGAGAACATTATGCACCTGTTAAAAAGCATGAGTTATATTTGATGTATGTGTGTGTTGACCTAGAAAAATCTTCATGATTGACATACTGAAAGAAGCAATGTGAAAAAATATATATGGTGTCATTTTGTTTTTTAAAAATGTATTTTTTAAATGTTTATTTATTTTGAGAGAGAGACATACCACCTAGGTGCCACTTAAAAGTATATTTGAATACATATGCAAAGGGGTGGGGAGGAATGCTTATTTAAATAAAAGAAGAAACGGGGCACCTGGGTAGCTCTGTCAGCTGAGCCTCCAACTCTTGGTTCCAACTCAGCTCATGATCTCATGGTATGTGGGATCAAACCCTGAGTTGGGCTCTGTGCTGACAGTGTGGGGCCTACCTGGGATTCTCTCTCTGCCGCTCTCTCTGCCCCTCCCCTGCTCACACTCTCTCTCAAAATAAATAATAAACTTTAAAAAAAAGGGGGGGGGGAAGGAGGAGTCAGAAAGGAAGGAAGAAAGTTAGAAAACATTCGTGCCAAACTATTAACAGGGAAGATGGAGGGGGAGAGGTGTTTGTAGCTTGGAGGGCTTAAAAAGGGTCTTTAGCTTATTCTACATAACTTTTTAGCAGTTAATTATAGGTGTTATTTACTTTTGTTATTCTTCAAATTAAAAACTTGTTTTTTTTTAACAAAGAAAATCATTTTCCTTTCTTCACTTGCATTTCACTCTCCTACCCTTCCACCTGGCCCTTTCCTTACCCAGTTATAAAAATGCCCAATTTGCCCTATCCAAAAACCTTCTCTAGACCCTGCTCTTCCTTCTGACACCATGCACTAATTTCATCCACATTCTTCCCTTTTTTTTAAGAAATCCAAATAAGGTTCTACAGACTTCAGTAGACAATCTCTTTCCCTAACTTCACCATCTTGTTTTTTAATTCATTACACACTGACTCCTGGATAAATCCTCTTCTGAAATAACTGACTGCACCTCTTTCTTTTCCTAATTGCCAGGTCAAGGTCTGTCTCTTTGACATCTGTGGTATTCAACAGCTATGACAATCTCTTTCTCAAATGATTTTCTTCTTTGAGTGATGCTACACTTCCTATTTCTCCTTATAACTTTCTACTCTCTCCCTAACTTTTCCATACCTGGTCCCATTTCATTCTAACCTGGACATAATACTGTTATTTAAAACTTGGTCCTCTCCCTCTTCTCATCTATGCAAACAATTAATGCCCCATCACTCTCTAAAGCCAAATGCTACTTTTCCAGGTGCTTGCTGAGCAACCTACCAGCACATCAAACCTCAAAAACTCATCTTATCCCTAAAACCAACCCCATTCCATTTGTCCCTTTTTCTTTTAGCATCTTAGAAACCCAAAAATAACCATTGCACATTAAAGCAGAATGTAAGGTCAAACAGACTTGAATTCAGAGCCCAACTTTCCCACTTGAATCCTATATTACTTGAAATTGTATTAAATATCTCCAGATTTTATTGTCTTTACAATTAAAACAATACCTTTCAAGGGTGATTATGCTTAATATAGGTGCCTGGTCCACTTTGCTTTTTCTGGCTTCCATCTTCCCTGCTATCAAACATTTAGATACCAAGTGGTTTGTTGTTTGTTGTTTTTTGGTTTTTGGTTTTTTTTTTTTTTTGCCTCCTCAATTCTTAAACAATTGTAGCCACCACTTAACATTTCCTTGTCTTCGGTCTTTCCCACCAAATCTAACATACCAATAGCCAATACTCTCTTCTTTGTACATATTACCCGGATGTTCAAAAGTTCTGATTTCGTATTCCCTGCAGCAACCTCCTTATCCTTAACTCCATAAGATCCACATGTGCAGCACATACCAAACAATAATATCCCTCATTACATGACATACATTCTCACCTGGACAGAAAGGGAAAGGAGAAAACCAAAATCACAGGGTGGAAGCTACTATAGATTGTGTCCCCCAAAATTCATATGCAAAATTTTAACCCCAAATATGAGTTTTGAAAGTGAGCCTTTGGGAAGTGATCAGGTCATGGGTGGAACGTTCATGGATGAGATTTCTAGTCTTATAAGAGACCTCACAAAGCTCTCCACCCCATCCTATCTCAGCCTCTGAGGGTACAGTGACAAGCCTGCTATCTGTGAACCATGATGCAGCCTCACCAGAGTGAGAGTGTCTTGATTTCAGACTTCCAGCCTCCAGAACTGTGAGAAAGAAATGTCTGTTGTCTATAAGTCTTCACATCCATGGTATTCTGTTATAACAGCCCAAACAGACTGACACAGGAGAGTAGGAGCATCTCTTTTAGAGACTGCCATAGGCAACCTAAAGTGAATACACATTGTCACCCTAACTTCACCTTAAAGTGTTAAGAACTCTGGCTTCAAAAAGCAGGTCCTCTTATCCTAACCTTCTTCTCTAATCAATTTTCCAATTATTTCCCTTGGCAAATCTTCAACCTCTTGTGAAAGATATTCACACTGTATTCCTTAATCACAGCAATCCTTCTGCCCACCATCTCTTTGCTTTCACCCCAATATACAAAGTCCTGTCCTTCCTAAAAGTAGCAGCTCAAGCCTCTCTTCCACCATGAAGCCTGCCCCTACTGTTCCAGCCCTCAGCCATCATTCAATTTCAGAATGTCTGATGCATTGTTTCTGGAACTCATTTGCCATAAGATACTTATATGTTAAGTTGTTTTGTTTTGTTTTGTTTGGAATTTATTTTGAGAGAGAGAGCCTGTGCATGCTGGGTGGGGAAGAGCAGAGAGAGAAGAGAGAATTCCAAGCAGGCGACATGGGGCTCCATCTCATGAACCAGGAAATCATGACCTGAGCCAAAATCAAGAATTGGATGCTTAACCAACTGAACCACCCAGGCACCCCTTTGTTTTGTTTTCAGCCCTAGTAAGTGGATTTTCTTGAGGACAGGGACCATAACTTTATTTTCTTTACTGTATTTACATCAATTTTTAGTAAATATATATTGGAAAAGAAAATGAGTAATATAATGAAAAAGTAAATGAATGAATGAGCTCTAAATATTGAATAAAGATTAATTATCTGAAATTTTGATACAATTTTATGTTTTCAGATTTTTTTAATTATACTTTGAACATTTAATCTATTATAAGTACTTATTATTATAAAATGAAGTTTATTCTAGTTATCCTTTTTTGATAAAATGAAATTATTATAACTTGCATTACTCTGAATGGAAAACTTGTGTAGCATGATTTTACCTTTTTGTATTTCCTGTAAAACTACAATCTTTAACAATATTCCATGTTCACCATATTCTGTACATGAATATTATTATCTGACTTGCAATACTTGTTTTCCTTTTTTCCTTTCTGAACATATTAAGTAAGAGTTCATGTAAAGTGGAACACCTATGGGTTCCCTAGGTGGCTCAGTTGGTTAAGCCTCCAACTTTGGCTCAGGGCATGATCTTACGGTTTGTGAGTTCAAGCCCCACATCGGGCTCTGTGTTGATAGCTCAGAGCCTGGATCCTGTTTCAGATTCTGGATCTCCCTCTCTCTCTGCCTCTCCCCCTGCTCACTCGCTCTCTTTCTATCTCTCTCTCTCTCCCAAAAGTAAATAAATATTTAATAAATAAATAAATAGATAGATAAAACATTCTTTTAAAAAATAAAAAATAAAGCAGAACACCTCTTCCCTGTTTCTATTCTAGAGTCATGTGGTTCCTCAAAGTCTGCCCTCCAATGACATAATATTTCATCAAACTGCTATTTTTGTAGACAATGGATATTCAGAGTCAGACGAGAAACCCTTTCTTTCGACAACATATTATGCAGATACTTACCGCATATAACAGAACTGCTCTGGTTGGAAGAAAAGGGAAGAATACAAACCCCACTAACTCAGAGTTCCTGTGCCCTAAACTGTCTATTGACTATCACACCTTCAAAAGCCCCTGAAACACATGGATGGACTACCTGGAGCTACAGAGAGTCCACCTGAAAATTAGCTCTGGGCTTTATATATATTTCAATTTTTTTGTAAAGCCAAAACGAATTTTTTTTTTAATTTTTTTTTTAATGTTTTATTTATTTCTAGGAGAGAGAGAGAGACAGCGTGAGCAGGGGAGGGTCAGAGAGAGAGGGAGTCACAGACTGAAACAGGCTCCAGGCTCTGAGCTGGCAGTCAGCACAGAGCCCGACGCGGGGCTCGAACCCACGAACCGCGAGATCATGACCTAAGCGAAAGCCGGATGCTTAACCGACTAAGCTACCCAGGCGCCCCCAAAACGAATTTTTTAAAAATCAGAAATATGTGAAATCTCAAAATTTATTTATGTTCAATATATTTGATATATTCACAACCAAACTGCTTGTGTATATATCATATATACTTAATACTCAGGAGCTACTTATAAATATTTACTGACACACAATATTTGTATCTAAGTATAAATTCATTCTCCTAAAAGCCCACTCTCCATCTATCTTAAAAATAAAAGCGTATGTGTGCACGTATAAGAGGATTAGGAGGAACTTAACAGAGGACCAAGGGGGAGAAGAAGGGCGGAAACGGTGGGGGAAAGGGGGAGAGGCAAACCATGAGAGACTCTTGAATGCTGACAAAAACTGAGGACTGGTGGATGTGGGGGGGAGGAGGGGTGGGCATGGAGGAGGGCACTTGTGGGGATGAGCACTGGGTGTTATGTGGAAACTAATTTGACGATAAACTATTTGTAAAAAAAATAAAAAAAAATAAAATAAAAGCAAGGACTTTTTTTAAGTGAAAAGTGAAAAAAAAAAGATATCCATCTCAGTAAAACTTTAAGGAAAGGATAGAGTTTCTCACCTTCAGAAAGAAAGCAAGAAGAGGAGGCATCTTATCACTTATGCTCTCATAATCTCAGCCTTTGGCAGTTGTTGTGGCATGGGCTGCAAGTCACTTAGATTGTTATGTCACATAAAGCACACAGAGGAACCATGACTTCATAGGGTCCAAAGACAAGTGATCGCCTAGGGAGTTTTATGATGTTTAACACATAGGGAACATGTTCAGACAAATACAAATCCATTAAAAATCCAATCCATTTGCATTATCTGACTTCTATAAATGTAATTACCAAAGCCATGTCTTTATAAATTAAAAATAAACTATTGCATTTGGAACTGTATGAGGTTTTGTAAACAACTGGCAGAAAGGGGCCAACCAAATATCAAAGGAAACATCAGTATAGCTGATTCACCTGTTGTCTTTAAATCAATTAAATAGTTCCTTTCATCTGTTGGAGTGAAAAAGTAACATCAAAATTTACATAACTTTTAGAGGGAGGGATGAATAGGTGCCATAGGACTTTTAGGGCAGTGAAACTACCCTGTATATAATACATATACATAATATAATATAATGGATACATGTCGCAAATGTATTCAAACCCAGAGAACGTACAACATGAAGAGGGAACCCTAGAACCCTAATATAAACGATGGATTTTGGATAATAAGGATGTGTCAATGTAATATCACCCGTCATCACAAATGTACCATTCTGCTGGGAGATTATGTGGGAGGCTACATGTGTGGAGGGGGCAGAGGGCATACGGGAAACTTGCCGTAAAATTAAAACTGCTCTAAAAAATGAGGTATGTATTTTAAAAATGTATGTAACTTTCAGGTGTAATCTTTTTTCCTGCTTTTATATTTGAACTGTCATATAGGTTGAATCAGATATTTGAAAGCCCCATGGAAGTTTACAGTAGGCAAAATAGACAACTTTGAAAAAAAAATAGGATTGATTTTAGAAAGAGTTTGGGCTTTGCCTTGAAATAATCTGTTGGGAGGGGCAAAAGCAAGAGGAGGGAAGGAGAATAATGGCTAAGGGAATCCTTTAAGCAAGAAAAGCCATGGGGTGATAATTACTGATGGCTAATTGATTATGCTGTCTCTATAATTTTGTGTTATGTTTGACATTTTCTCTAATTAAATTCTTTTTTTATTCAATAAGCTTAAATTCTAGGGTATTCAAAGGTCATACATTTTACTCCATGTAAAAAACTGAGAGCAAAACCATGGAAAAACAAATATTTTCCATGATGTTGATAATGTCTTCATTTAGAGTAGCAGCAGCATTTTGTTTAAGACAGGAGAAAACTTTGATTTTAAATACTCCATTTATGTGACATTAAAATCTCTAAATGTTAGTTTTTTTATCTGAATAGTTTAAATAATAGTAACTAGGGGCGCCTGGGTGGCTTAATCAGTTAAGCGTCCAACTTTCGCTTAGGTCATGATCTCGAGGTTCGTGGGTTTGGGCCCCGCGTCGGGCTCTGTGCTGACTGCCAGCTCGGAGCCTGGAGCCTGTTTCAGTCTGTGACTCCCTCTCTCTCTGACCCTCCCCTGCTCACGCTGTCTCTCTCTCTCTCTCCTAGAAATAATAAATAAATAAAAAAAATTTTTTTTAATAAAATAAAATAAATAATAGTAACTAATTCACATGTAGTACATTGAATTATTCACCTAGTGAATGGCTATATACAAGATATGCTCTATAACTGAAATTTATACTATTGTTCTTATCTGTCAGTCAGTATATTATGTAGCTTTTAATAAACAAATTTGGCTTCTTTCCCCATTAATCCACCAAAGAGCTCTTGTCAGGGTCACTGAAGATCTCTATGAAGCTAAATTCTAGACATTTTCTGTCTTTGTCTTAAATAAATTTCAACAGCATCAGTTCACATTAAACACTCTTTGAAATTCTCCTTCATTTCATTGACATTATACTCTCTTGGTTTTCCTCCTACCTCTGTGATCGTATGGCTGAGTTTCTTCTCTTGACTCATCCTTCCCTATTCAGCCTTTAAATGTGGTTGTCCCCAAGGCTCAATCTTATGGTCTGGTCTTATTCAAAACTCTTTCCAATGTGATGTCATCTACGTCTATTACCCTCAGTGACTCTCAATTCATACTACCAACCCAGATCATTATTCTCTGAGGTCCAAATTTATACATTCAACTGGCTCTATAGCATCTGCACTTAGATATTTCAAAAGCACCCCAAAATCAATTATAAAAACCCAAACTTAAAGTCTTTTCTGTAAAACATCAATATTTATCTCAGAGAAAGACACCACCAGCTATCTAGCTGGTAAAGCCTGAAACCTTGGAATGGTCTTGAAAACCTCTTTCCGACACCAGTCCAGTGCCAGGTCCTATGAATTCTGCTTTTAAATACCTTGCAAATATATTCACTTCTTAATGTTCTTATTCTATAGACAAATTCCAGCTTTATCATCTGATACCTGGACTTAGCTTCCTGATTGCTTTTCCTTTTCCTCCTTAATCCATTCTCCACAATGCAATTAGAGTGTCCTTTTAAAAATAACTTTCCAGGGGCGCCTGGGTGGCTCAGTCTGTTAAGCATCTGACTTTGGCTCAGGTCATGATCTCACAGTTTGTGGGTTCAAGCCCCGCGCTGGGCTCTGTGCTGACATCTAGCTCAGAGCCTGGAGCCTGCTTCTGATCCTGTGTCCCTCTCTCTCTGATCCTCCCCTGCTCATGCTCTCTCTCTCTCTCTCTCTCTCTCTCTCTCTGTCTCTCTCAGAAATAAATTAAAAACATTAAAAAAAACTTTCTGGAAAAAAATTTTAAAAATTAAAAAAATTAAATAAAAATAACTTTCTGGTCTCCTGCTTAAAACCTTTCCATTGTTTCCACTGCTCTAAAAGCCCAAAATCCTAAAGCTGCCTGAAAGCCTCTACTTGACTGGCCTAACAGCTCAGCCTAGTCTGACACCATTTTATCTCTTATTCACTGTTCCAGCCACTCAGCTTTCTTTCCATTACTCTAATGTGCCATGCTTCTTCCTACTCCTGAGTCTTTACGTGTGTTCTTCCCTCAGTTCTGGAAGATCTCTGACAACCCACTCCCCTCAGTTGGTTAACACCTATTTATCTTTTAGAACTGATCTCAAATGTCACTCAAAAGTTGAGAGAGATTTCTTGTGTAATTAGACAAGATCACACTTTGAATTATACACTTCAGTAATTTTTAGAATACTATCTATCCCCCAATTAGATTATAAATTCCATGAGGCCAGGTACTTGGATTTTTGTTCTTGTTAACATTTTTTTAATGTTTACTTATTTTTGAAAGAGATAGAGATTGAGAGAGAACAGAATGGGAGTGGGGGAGGGGCAGAGAGAGAGAGAGGGAAACCAGAATCTGAAGCAGGCTCCAGGCTCTAAGCTGTCAGCACAGAGCCCGATGTGGGGCTCTAACTCACAAACCATGAGATCATGACCTGAGCCCAAGTTGTACGCTTAATAAACTGAGCCACTGAGGCACCCCTTGTTAAAATTTTTTTTAAATTTTTTAATGTTTCGTTTATTTCTGAAAGAGAGAGACACACACACAGACAATGTGAGCAGGGAAGGGTTAGAGAGAGAGGGAGACACAGAATCTGAGATAGGCTCTAGGCTCTGAGCTGTCAGCACAGAGCTCGACACAGGGCTCGAACCCACAAATCATGAGATCATGACCTGAGCCGAAGCCGGATGCTCAATTGACTGAGCCACCCAGGTGCCCCAACATTTTTTTAATTAAACTTTTTAAATTTTGAAATATTTGTGGATTCACAGGGAAATTGTAAAAAAATAATGCAGACAGTCCTATACCTGCTTTACCCAGTTTACCCCAATGGTATAGTTCGGTGTCAGGACCAGTATATTGAACATTGATACATCAAGACAGAAGATACATCCAGTCCTACAAGGATCTGTCATGTTGCCCTTTTATATCCACAGCCACTTCCCTCTGTTGCCACCAACTTCTTAATCTCTGGCAACCACTAATCTGTTCTCTGTTTCTATAATTTTGTCATTTCAAGAATGTTATATTAATGAAATAACACAGTGTATAACATTTGAGGATTGGCTTTTCACTCAGCATAATTCTCCAGAGGTTCATCCAGTTTGTTGCAGGTATCAGTAGTTTATTCAGTTTTATTGCTTAGTAGTGTTCCATGGTATGGAAGCACTACCACCATGATATTGTTAACCATTTACTCATTAAAAGATATCTAGGTTGTTTTCAGTTTGGGCTCTTACAGGTAAAGCTGCTCTAAACATTAATGTACAGGTTTTTGTATTAATATGCATCATCATTTCTCTGAGGAAAATGGCCAGGATTACCATTGCTAGGGCTTATGGTAGTTGTATATTTAGCATAAGAAATTGCCAAACTGTTTTTTAGAGTGGCTGTACAATCTTACAGTCCCACCAGCAATGCACAAAGTGATCCAGTTTCTTCACATCCTTGCCAAAATTTATAGTGGCATTATTTTTTACTTTAACCATTATGATAGGTATGTAGTGATACCTTATTTTGGCTCTAACTTGCACTTCCCTGATGGCTAATGATGTTGAACCTCTTATCACGTGCTTATCTATCATATGTATTTCCTTCTCAGTAAAATGTCTCTTCTTGCCTTTCGTCCATTTTCTAATTTGATGGAGTTTTTACTATTGAGTTTTGAGAGTTCTTTAATATATTCTATATACTTGTCTTTGGTTGGATATATGGTTTGCAAATATTTTCTTCTACTCTGTAGCTTATCTTTTTATCCTTTTAATAAGGTCTTTCACAGAGTAAAAAATTTAAATCTTGATTAAGTCTAGTTTATAAATTTTTCCATTTATGGATCATGAGTTTGGTGTCAAGCCTAAGAACTTTTTGCCCTAGCACTAGATCCCAAAGGTTCTCTCCTATTCTTTTTTTTTTTTTTTTTAATATTTTTATTTATTTCTAGGAGAGAGAGACAGCGTGAGCAGGGGAGGGTCAGAGAGGGAGGGAGATACAGACTCTAAAACAGGCTCCAGGCTCTGAGCTGGCTGTCAGCACAGAGCCCGACGTGGGGCTCGAACCCACGAACCGCGAGATCATGACCTAAGCGAAAGTCGGATGCTTAACCGACTAAGCCACTCAGGCGCCCCGGTTCTCTCCTATTCTTCTCTAAAATTTTTAGAGTTTAACATTTAAGTTTGTGCTCCATTTTTAAAACATTTTTTAATGTTTATTTTTGAGAGAGAGGGAGAGCATGAACAGGGGAGGGGCAGAGAGAGAGAGAGAGAGAGAGAGAGTGAGAGAATCTGAAACAGGCTCCAGGCTCCAAGCTGTCCGTGCAGAGCCCAAAGTGGGGCTCAAACTCACAAACTGTGAGATTGTGACCTGAGCTGAAGTTGGATGCTTAACCAATTTAGCCGCTGCAGGCACCTCTGTGCTCCATATTTTAATTAATTTTTGTTGAAGGTATTAGACTACAACAAGTTCATTTTTTAAACTATGGAAATCCAGATATGCAGTTGCTCTAGCACCATTTGTTGAAAAGGCTCTTTCTTTCTTTGCTTTTATACTTTTGTCAAAAGTCAATTAAATTTGTTAATGTGGGTCTATTTCCAGGGTTCTCTGTTCTTTTTGTTCCTTTGATCAATATGTCTTTCTCTCTGTCAACCACACAAACTTGATTACTGTAGCTATATAGTAAGTCTTATAGCTATATGATAAGTACTGATCTAGCTATATAATAAGCACACTTTTTCAAAATTCTTGTAGATATTCTTGTTCTTTGCCTTTCCATATATATTTTATTTATTTTATTTTATTTTTTTAAATTTTTATTTATTTCTAGGGGAGAGAGAGACAGACAGCGTGAACAGGGGAGGATCAGAGAGAGAGGGAGACACAGACTCTGAAACAGGCTCCAGGCTCTGAGCTGGCAGTCAGCACAGAGCCCGACACGGGGCTCGAACCCCCAAACCGCGAGATCATGACCTAAGCGAAAGTCGGATGCTTAACCGACTAAGCCACCCAGGTGCCCCTCCATATATATTTTAGAATAATCTTATCTATATCTATAAAAATTCTTGCTGAGATTTTGATAGGAATTGCATTAAACCTGTATATCAACCTGGGGAAGATTGACATCTTCACTATGCCGAATTTTCCAATCCATAGACACAGCATATTTCTCCATTTATTTAGATCTTCAGTTTCTTTTATCAGCATTCTGAGATTTGGGGCATATAAGTCCTATACATGTTTTGTTAAATTTATTTATACCTCAGCATTCGTCCATCTGTCTCTCTCTTTTTTGAATGATTGGAAATGGTATTGCCTTTTTTTTTAAGTTTATTTTTGAGAGAGAGCCAGAGATAGCAGGGGAGAGGGAGGGGCAGAGAGAGAGGGAGACAGAGGATCAAAAGCTGGTTCTGTACTGACAGCAGATAGCCCAATGTGGGACTTGAATTCAAAACCGTGAGATCACCGACTAAGCCATCAGGTGTCCCTGGTATTGCCTTTTAAATTTTGGTGACCAAGTGTTCATTGCAAGCATGTAGAAATTAAATTAATTTTAGATATTTATCTGGTTCAACCTTGCTGAACTCACTTATTCTAGTCTTTTTGTAGATTCTTTGGGATTTTTATGTAGACAACAGTGCTGTCTACAAAACAGACACTTTCATTTCTTCCTCTCTGATCTGTAAAATTTTTATTTCCTTTTCTTGATTTATTGCACTGGCTAGAAAATTGAAACAATATGTTGAAGAAGAGCAGTGAGCATGCACATCTTTTCCTTCTTTCCAATTAAAAAAAAAAGCATGCAGTCTTTCACCATGAATTATAATGTTAGCTATATAGGTTTTTTGTAGTTCTTTTTTATCAAGTTGAGAAAGTTCTTCCTTTTTCTTATTTTTCTTGGAGGGTGCTGAGTGGGTGTTGAAGTCTGTCAAATGCCTTTCCTGCACTGATTGCTGTGATCATGGGACCTTTCTTCTTTGCCTGATAATATGGTGGATTTTACTGGTTGACTTTCAAACATTGAACCAGCTTTGCATACCCGAAATAAACCCTTCTCTGTCATGGTAGATAATTCATTTTTTATATAGCTAAATTCTATTTGCTAATATTTTGTCAAGGAGTTTCACATTTATATTTCAAGTGTGATATTGCCTGTAGTTTTCTTTTTATTCACTGTCATTTGTTTGATTTGGGTATGAGACTAAAACTAGCTTCATAAAAAATGAATTGCAAAGAGTTCCCTTCTGGTTTCTGGAAGAAATTGTGTAGACGTAGCATTAATCCCTTTTAAACACTTGGTAGAATTTTCCAATGAAGTTTTATAAGAAAATCTGATCTTGGAGATTTCTCTTTTTAGCAGCTCTTAAATTGCTGATTCAATTTACCTAATAGTCTATATAGCTATTCAGATTATTTAATCATGTTGAGTGGTGGTAGTTTGTACTTTTCAAGGAAGTGTCGTTGTCTAAGTTGCCAAGTTTATATGTATAGAGTTGTTCATAGTATCTCTTTACTGTCCTTCTGTTGTCTATGATACTGGTATGTCTACTGATACTGGTAATTTGTGTCTTCTCTCTTTTTTCTTTGTCAATCTTGCAAGAGGTTTGTTAATTTTATTGGTCTTTTCAAAGAACTAACTCTGTTTCATTGATTTTTCTCTATTATTTTTCTATTTTCAATTTCATTGATTTCTTTCATCCTTCTGTTTTCTTTGTTCTTCTTTTGCTTTTCCTTTTCTAGGTTCTTTTTTTTTTTTCTTTTTCTAGGTTCTTGAAGTAAGGGCTTCGATTATTGATTTGAGACTTGTCCTTTTTTCTAATGTATATATTTCATATCTCCTATAAATTTCCCTTTCAGTACTGTTTTAGCTATGTCCCACACATTTTTCTATGATTATTTTTACATTCATTCAGTTAATGTATTTTTTGTTTCTCTGAAATATTTGCCTTATCTACCCTATGGATTTTTGAAGTGTGCTACTTAATTTCCAAGTGTTGGGATATTTTCCTAGTATCACTCTATTAATGATTTGTAATATCATTCCAGTGTGGTCAAGAAATACATTCCAAGGGCACCTAGGTGGTTTAGTTGATGAAGCATCTGACTCTTGATTTGGGCTCAGGTCATGATCTCACTGTTAGTGGGATCAAGTCCCATTTTGGGCTCTGCACTGGCAGCGTGGGGCCTGCTTAAGATTCTCTTTCCTTCTCTCTCTGCCCCTCCCCAACTCATGCATGTGTTCAGTCTCTCTCAATATAAATATATTAACTTAAGAAGATACATTCTATATGATTTTACATTTTGGGGGGTTTGATTTATAGCCCAGGATATGGCCTGTTTTGGTATATGTTTCATGGGCACCTGAGGAAAATGAATATTCTGCTGTTGGGTGGTATATTCTATAAATGTCAACTGGATCATGTTGGTTGATGGTATTGAGTTCTTCTATATCCTTGTTTATTTTATGTACATTTGTCCTATCATTTGGTAAGGAATGAAGTGTCCAAGTATGATTGTAGATTTATCTATTTATTCTTTCAGTTCTATAAGTTTTTGCTTTGCATATTTTGCATCTGTATACATACACAATTACGAATACTAGGTCTTGTTGATCTGATTAACCAACAAAACTAAAAGGCAACCATTGGAATGGGAGAAGATTTGCAAATGATATATCCAGAAAAAGGTTAGTATCCAAAATCTATAAAGAACTTATAAAACTCAATACCCAAAAACCAAATAATTCAATTAAGCAATGGGCGGAAGACCTGAATAGACATCTTCCCAAAAAAGACATACAGATGGCCAACAGACACATGAAAAGATGCTCAACATCACTCATCAGGGAAATACAAATAAAAACTACAATGAGATATTACCTCACACCTGTCAGAATGGCTAAAATTAACAACACAGAAAACAACAGATGTTGATGAGTATGCAGAGAAAGAGGAACCCTCTTACACTGCTAGTGAGAATACAAAGTGGTGCAGACACTCTAGAAAACTGTATGGAGGTTCCTCAAAAAGTTAAAAATAGAACTACCCTAGGACCCAGCAATTGCACCACTTGGTATTTAACCAAAAGATACCAAAATACTGATCTAAAGGGACACATGCACCCTGGTGTTTACAGTAGCATTATCAACAATAGCCAACTGTTGAGGGAGCCCAAATCTCCTTTGAGTAATGAATGGACAAAGAAATTGTGATACATATACAATGGAATATTACTTAGCCATAAAAAAGAATGAAATCTTGCCATTTGCAATCATGTGGATAGAGTGAGAGTATATTATGCTAAGTGAAATAAGACAGAGAAAGACAAATATATGATTTCACTCATATGTGGAATTGAGGAAACCAAACAAATGGACATAGGGAAAAAACAAAAGAAAGGCAAACATAAAACACTCTTTAACTATAGAGAACAAACTGAGGGTTACTGGAGGGGAGATAGGCAACCAGATGGGCTAAATGGGTGATGGGTATTAAGGAGGGCACTTGTTGGGATGAACACTGAGTGTTATGTCACTAAAGTCTATGCCTGAAATGAAGACTCTACTATCTGTTAACTAACTACAATTTAAATTAAAACCTGAAAAAAAAACCCTATAATTTTTAAGTATCTTTTCTTGCAATGAAAAGAATACACAATGGTTATCTGTAGACAAAATTTTTCCCCAGGTGATGATAAAACCAGGAATTTGTTTTCTTTAAATTTTGTTTTTGTTGTTAATTGACGTTAACTTTGTAGGAAGTTACTGGTGAGGAGTAGTTTCTGTATTTCTAATTAAGGCTGCTATTCCCTTCAGTAGGACGGGAGTAATGTGTTCAGAGGTCTTTAGAAAATACTGCCCCTGCAGGCCAAGATTCTTGGCAGTTTGTCTACTTCTCCTAACGAAAAGGGCTCCATGGTTCCAACACTTTAAAATTGGGAGAAAATCAATGTAGATGATGTCTGATTATTACTAAAGAGTATTACTTTGAACACAAGCTCCACAAGGCAGGAATTTTTGTGTTTTGCTGATCATTGTATTCCCAGGGTCTGCAACGGTAGTTGTAGACATGTGGACAGTAGACATGTGGTAGATGACCAATAAATATTTGTTCCGTGAAAAAGTCGTCTACAGGGGAACCCTTAATATGGAACGAGTTTTTTCTATGTATTGAAGAAGTACTGAGAAAAACTGCGACTAATGTCCTCAAAGCCAGATCAGTCATATTGGAGACATGCTGTGAGAGCACCATACAGCTGAAGATAGGCAATGATTAGACCAGTTCTTTTCAAAAAAGGGAAAGGAGAATGGTATAAATTATACGTACAAAGCTATTCTTAAGGGAAATTATACATTTCCCAATCCTGGGAAAAATTTATAAATCTTTTTGTTTCTGGAAAAAAAAAAAAGATACACCAGAGATAGCTTTGGTTTATGAAGTCATGTTCAAGAGCCACTTCTTTCAGTGACAGAATTACTAGGTTGCTGGATGAAGAAAGGTTAGGTGTATGAAACAACAACAACATACTAGCCTTGTTAACCATGTGAGAGGGTTTACTTAGGGGATGAATTAAACTTGTTTAAATGGTTGATTAACCTACCATATGAAAAGGAAAATTCAATCAAGAGAGCTGTTGCCTAATAATAAGTACTAATACGTAGAATTGCTCTGTCCGACTCTTTTGTCAATAACTTGTAGACATGGCATTCTTACAGAGTTCACAGATTTTATGAAACCGAAAATAATAAATATGGCGGGTGACAATCAGGATTCCAAATGATTTGCAGTGTTTAGCATGCTAGATATTCTCTCTTGGGTCCTACAGGTTTACTTTTTCTGTCCTGCCGTGCCCCTGAGGAGATCTACATATAAGGGTTGTGTCGTCTGGCTTCCACTGACTTGCTGCTTCTGGCTGAGTCTAGCCAACTAAAGTCACAGGGAAGAGATTGGAGGAGGAGAAGAGAAGGTGTTTATTTCCAGGGCTCCCACCCTGTCAGGCCACAGTTTGGCAGTGGCTCTGTGCCTCTACCTAAGGCCACTGCTCTCTCCTATCTAGCAGTACCTCTCCATGGCTACAACTTTTCCAACATTCAGGTAACTTCTCTTACCCCCTGCACTTTGTCCAAGAGGTTGCAATGGCTGTCCACTATTGCTAGATTCAAAGTGCTTCTCCATCTCCTGAATGTTTCCTCTGTCCACACCTTTGTAAATAAACCCTTTATTAAAGTCTCTTTAATTCCTTTTTGAATATGCCATCTTCCCCCGTTTTAATTTTTTTTAATGTTTTATTATTTTAAAGAGAAAGAGAGAGAAGGGGAGGGACAGAGAGAGGAGGAGACACAGAATGTGAGGCAGGCTCCAGGCTCTGAGCTGTCAGCACAGAGCCTGATGCAGGACTTGAACTCATGAACTGCAAGATCACAACCTGAGCCAAAGTTGGATGGTTAACTGACTGAGCCACCCAGACACCCCTTACCCTCTATTTTTAAATTGTCTTTAGGCTGGGGGGTGGGAGGAAAAAAAAGTACAATATGGAGATATGAAAAAAATAACAGGATCAAAAAAAAATGTGGTTAATTACAAGTGCAATATGAGATTATAAATAATGTGATGAGGCTCCTGAGAAGCCATATAACTTGGGAGTTGCCCTAGTGCATCTATCAGTGACCAAAATAAGAGAAGTCATATTCATATATATCTAGGTCTATTCTTCTGTACTCTGTGCCACTGATCTATTTGTCTCTTTTTGTGTGAAATACACACTATTTGAGTGATGCTAATTGCTATTAGGGACATTTGGGGAATTTGGGGAGTTTGTCTTTTTTTTTTTTTTTTTTGAGAGAGAGAGAGAGACAGAGCATGACTGTGGGATGGGCAGAGAGAGAGAGAGAGAGAGGGAGACAAAGAATCTGAAGCAGGCTCCAGGCTCTGAGTAGCCGGCACAGAGCCCGATACGGGGCTTGAACCCACGAGCTGTTAGATCATGACCGGAGCCGATGTTGGGTGCTTAACCAACTGGGCCACCCAGTTGGCCCCCTTGGTGCCCCTTGGGAGTTTGTCTTTTTAATGGTGGGGTAGGGAGAATGCTTCTGTAGTCTCAGTAGCTATCTGCCTCACTAGGCATAGCACCTACATCCCTGTTTTAACTAGTGGCTAAAGGCTTCCACTGCTAATTCTTTAGCAAAAGTCTGGAGGAGCTGGCCAAATATGCTCATCTGACCCCTCAACACTTATACCCAGCCCATACCAACATAATCTTTCCCCTGACAATATCTATTCAGTCTCTATGCTCAGAGCAATTCTGGAATGATTCCATCTTCAAAGGAGTCCTAGGTATATATATGTGGTTCCTTTTATCCTTAATCCTACATATTTCCAGAATTTATACTCCACTGGTGACACTGTTTCTTGCTTTCTTGTGCTCTTAAATATTTATCTATTTATCTTTCTAAGGTAATGGGTTTATCAGATGAGGCTGCCAACTGGCTCCAACCACAATAATTATTATACTTTTACTACTATACTAATAGTAATGAATACTTATTAAGAACAATGTGCCAGGTGCTGTGCTAAAAGGTTCACTTACATTATCTCCATCTTTAAAACAACTCAATGAAGAGGCCTAGAGATATTAACTTAGCCATGTAAGCGCTGGAGTAGACATTTAAATTAAGACACTCTGACTTGAGAGCTCAGGCTCTTATTTCAGGGAAAAAAAAAAAACAAATTTGCTTTTCTAAAAGGTATATACAAACAAATCTCTAGTGGCAAGACATTATCTGTTTTCATTTACCCCTCAAAGTTCATGAAGTTGCACAGTAGTAATTACAATGGTTATTAATTCTAAATTCACAAATTTAGAATAACTGAGCTATAGACAGAGGGAAATGGGAGCTTAGAGTACAAACAATGGAGCACATTTCCTCTCCTGCTGATATGCAAGTGGAAGAGTGGGTAAAAAACGAGCAAAAGCAAATTGTGCTATTTGTGTGTGTGTGTGTTTAACTGAAGAATTCATCACTCTGTAAATAATAAGGATTAACAAAATCAAGTCATTGTGTACATATCCTTATATTAGGCACCATTTATATTGATAGAATTAAACTCTCAAAAATAATCCTACAACATTACTATCATAGGTTACTATCATAATCTGCATGATTGTAACATAGCTTGGTCTGCTGTTAGAACTACTCCACAAGAGAGGTGGCTGAGTGGCTCAGTCAGTTAAGCATCAGACTCCTGATTTTGGCTCAGATCATGGTCTTGGAATTCGTGAGTTTGAGCCCCATATCAGGCTCTGCGCTGACAGCATGGAGCCTGCTTGGGATTCCATCTCCTCTCTCTGTCCTTCCCTGTTCATGCTCCCTCTCTCTCTCTCAAAAATAAACTTTTCTTTGTTTTAAAGAAATGCTCCACAAGAACCATTACTAAAATAATTGTAAACTATAGACTGGATCAATCTGGATCCAACTGGTATGTGAGATAAACCACATACTAATTTGAAAAGGATAAGTTTAATATAAAGGTTTATTAACTATAATAGGATTGGAGTAATGAAGGGTTGTTTAGAAAGAACTCTAAACAATACAGCCATACAGCAAATATAAAGATATAAAGAAGAGCCACCACTCCGGGGATGAGAATTCAAAGGGTTGAAATCTGAATCTTGTTGCAGATTGAAGCCATAGCTCACTGTAGGGCAGACAAATTGCAGTGATGTTGACTGGTAGAACTTGACTGAAGTTCCTGCCTAGGGTAGCATGAAAAGCTGTTGATAGGGAGTTGTCTCCGCATAGCCACTACTACAATACCACCCCACGGCATTTTCTGAAAGCTGCTGGGTGTTGGGTGCTACAGGAGCCAAGTGCTAGAGAAGCTACCTGTGCTATAAGACCAGGTGGTGGAGAGGCTTCAAGCACTGTAGAAGCCTGGCTATACTCTCAGAAAATTGTACTGCAGGAGCCTGTCTGAGGAACCTACCAGAACCAGATAGAGATACCCCTTCCTCCTGAAAGATCTCTCCAACACAGTTGCTTTCCACTGACAAAACTCAGCCTCAGGCAGACTGTCAACAGAAAAATATTTCAATGGCCCATCTTCCTTTCTGTAGGAGCAATGAAGGGTGGGTTTAGAGCTGAGAGACAATAAATTGATAACTGGCACATAAACTGTTGTTCTTTCATATCATGAGTGAATGCAAAATATCATATACTGAATAATTTTGCTGATTTCTAAATAATTTTGGTGGAAGACTTTACTTGAGTTTGAAAAAGGCAGTATTTGCTGCTTCGAGTGCCATGTGGATCCCGTTTCAGACGTATCATTCCAAACTGTCACCTTCATGCACTGACAGGGCTATCGATGTATATTGTGGACCATTTGCCATAGCTTGAATTGTAATCTGCAGTGGCTAGTATTAAACTGCTAAAACAACATGTATCATTTCCCCCCCTTCCTCTCTCCCTCCCTTTCTTCTAACAAGCAATTTTTGAAAACCTGCAATGGGATAGATACACACGGGTACACATAAACATAGTAAAAGTCTCTGCTCGCTTCGGGAGCCCAAGTTTTGGTGGAAAAAACAACAAAGTAAATAAGTAAAATATACGAAATGGTTGGTGATAATTACAGCATGCAGTAAACAGGAAAGAGGACTAAAAGTGTTAGGGATGGGGCAATTTTAAATAACATGGCCAGAGAAGGTTTTACTAAGAGTTAGCACTTGAGCTCAAATCTGATGTTTCAGGTAGAGGGAAAAGCTGGTAATGCAGTGGGGTCTTGAGTATACATTTTCCAGGAAAAGCAGAGGCCAGTGTGACTGAAGCAGAGAGAGGAAGAAAGCAGTCAGTGAAGAGGTCAGAGAAGTAATACTGAACACAGGAGGTAGGAGTCAGACTGTGTCCAAATAATCTCAATCCTATCATGGTTAGAATATTCAGTAGTTTAATCTAAGAGTGACTCAACATATTCCCTTGATTTAAAATACTTTAGTTTATCACTTCTCAAAGTGTCTGGCACAACAAATCTTCCATAGACCTTAAACTTATATTCCAAAACGTATAATTTTGTGTCCTGCCAACAGAATGTTTAACCCAGAATTTAACAATAAGTCATAAATCCTTTAAAACAGCCTCAAATAAATGAAGGTATTAATAGGGGAAGAGTAAATGTATTATTTTTATTAAAGTCTATCAATACCTAGAAACAATAAAGTGTACATTATAAATATAGATACAAAATAAGTAGATCAAACCTGGAAACGCTTAGCTGGAAGTTATTTTTAAAAGTCTATCAATGGAAACAAGCCATACATTTGTTAACTTTAAATGTCAGTATATGGGTTTTAAGAATATAAAACCTTAAAATGTTCTTTAAATTTTTAAGTACAGAATGACTAAATATGTTAAGGATCCTTTGGGTATAAAAATTATTTAGAGTCACCTAGCAAACCAAATACAGTTGACTTTTGAACAACGTGGATTTAAACTACATGGGTCCTCTTACGTGCAGATTTTTGCAGTACAATACTGTAAATGTATTTTCTCTTTATGATTTTAATAATTTTCTCTAGATTGTTAGAATACAGTATATAATTCATATAACATACAAAATGTGCTAATTGTTTATGTTATCGGTTAGGCTTCCAGTCCACAGTAGGCTATTAGTTAAGTTTTGTCAAAGCCCCTAATCCTTGAGTTGTTCAAGGAGGATCAATTCATTGTGCTTTATTTCTGTTGTTTTAAAATGCATTGTGGTTTTGCTTATAAAGGTGTTAATATTTAATATGGTACTCTTATATTTGCTACATTTGGAATATTTGGAGAAATTACTTTTGAGGGGACTTTATACATTTGAACCATTTGCGTTATTAATAATCACACTGGCAAATTCAGTAATTTTGCCCACCATCACTAAAATTATCCATTAGAATGAAAGTAGATTCCCTATGTCACACCCAAAGAAATTTCCAAGTTTTATATCCATACATTTCAATCAGATTCAAAAGGGGAAAAGGGATGCAAAAGTAAAACTGCAATAAGAAATCTATTTTTATCTTTTTTCAATGTTTATTTTTGAAAGAAAGAGCATGAGCAAGGGAGGGGCAGTAAGAGGGGGACAGAGGATCCAAAGCGGGCTCTGTGCTGACGGCAGCAAGCTCAATGCAGAGCTTAAACCCACCAACCATGAGCTCATGATCTGAGCTGAAGCTGGACGCTCAATCAACTGAGCCACCCATGTGCCCTGCAATAACAATTTTAAATACCATACTCCATTTTACCTGAAATCTTCGAGTTAGTATAATGGTCTACATTTTACCCAAAGGAAACTAAGAAAAATATTTCTTCAATTCACCAAAAATATAAATACTTCTTGGGTTTTCAATTCAAAGTATATGTAATCACAAACCTATATTATTATTTTTTCAAGTTTATTTATTTATTTTGAGAGAGAGAGAAAAAGAGAAGCAAAGAGAGAGGGGCAGACAGAATCCCAAGTAGGCTCCAGGCAGGGTTTGAATTGGGAGATCATGACCAGAACCAAAACCAAGAATCAGACGCTTAACCAACTGAGCCACCCAGGCACCTCTCACACATCTATATTAAAGCAAAAAGTTAAAAAAAAAAAGATGCACAAGTTAGGGACACTTAGGTGGCTCAGTCGATTAAGTGGCCGATTCTTGATTTCCACGCAGGTCATGATCTCACGATTTGTGAGATCAAGCCCCATGTCAGTCTCTGCACTGACCATGCGGAGCCTGCTTGGGATTCACACTCTCTCTGCACTTCCCCAAACACCAACCCACATGTGCGCATGTGCACTCGAGCACTCTGTCTCAAAATAAATGAACGTTAAAAAAAATAAAGCACAAAATTACCAAAATATTAAAAAAATATTAACCTCAAATAGAGTTTCATCATATGTTTCAGTATCTTTGTTTTACTTATCTTTTTCAGCTTGCTAGGAAGGCTCTAGATTGCTTTTCAGTGTTTAAAAGGAAGTGATATCTACTCTTCCCTTTAAAAATGGCAGAAAAATCTATTTTAAATAGAAGCAAAAACTGCTTGAAACATTTTTCCTGTCCTCAAAACAGATCTATATTTGGTATACATTTTTTATTTATAATATGGGAGATAAAGGATCATAATGAAACAATTTCCTTTTTATAAATAGGCCTGACAGACTCATATCCATGAGTCTCACAAGAATCACAAGAAATTTGTGTGTGTGTGTGTGTGTGTGTGTGTGTGTGTGTGTGTGAGAGAGAGAGAGAGAGAGAGAGAGAGAGAGAGAGAGAGACATATGACACATCATTGCCTTACACAGTACTCCTAATTTAAAAGACTGAACTACATTCACTGATCTATTTTAGATACAACAAACTATGATCATATAAGATAAGACAATATTGAGTGGCGCCTGGGTGGCTCAATCAGTGAAGCATCCAATTCTTGATTTTGACTCAGGTCATAATCTTGCACTTCATAGGACTGAGTCTGGGGTCAGGCTCTGTGCTGTCAGTGTGAGGCTGCTTGGGGTTCTCTCTCTCCTATTCTCTGTCCCTCCCCAGCTCTCACGCATATGCGTGCACTCCCTCTCTCTCTCTCAAAATAAATTTACATTAAAAAACCTCAATACTGATGTTCAAAGCACTTCTGTAAATGACAGAGAAGATATGCATTTGTACCATAACCAGATAACTACAGGCAACAACTAAGCACATAAACCAGAAACATAAATAATATACTATCCATTAGGAACCAGTTCTAGTCAACGCTTCATGTCACATTTAATGACTCAAAACTAAAGGGCACCTAGCAAAAGAAAATATATTTAAATAAATGCTTTTATGTGAATAGAAAAGGTTCACTTAGCAAACCCTCAGCAATACTGACCATATAGACAACACTACATATCAGTCTCATACTTAAAAGGATTGTGTCTCCTTAGCCTGCGTCAAAGAGCTCACTGTAAGTTGATTATATTTATGCTGCTTCTCCACAGAAGCAAAGTTCATAGCTTTGCATGTAATGGCATCTTGCCAGTCTACAAGCAATCTCTTTTTTTTAATTTTTTTTTTTTAATGTTTTATTTATCTCTAGGAGAGAGAGAGAGAGAGAGACAGCGTGAGCAGGGGAGGGTCAGAGAGAGGGGGAGTCACAGACTGAAACAGGCTCCAGGCTCTGAGCCGGCAGTCAGCACAGAGCCCGACGCGGGGGCCGGAACCCACGAACCGCGAGATCATGACCCAAGCGAAAGTCGGACGCTTAACCGACTAAGCCACCCAGGCGCCCCTACAAGCAATCTCAGAACATAGTTTGTATTTATCATTTGTCTTTTTTGATCATGCCAGCATAAGAAAGCCTGCCTTCTCAAATGCACAGATGTACTCAGTGTGCACTTTCCAGCTTCCATAGGAATATGTTTGCGCAATCTCTATATGTATTGAAGAAGAGCTCAAGATTTTAATAAAATCTAGATGACAATGAAGTTTTCTAAGTCATGAAAGGCTATTTGAAAGCTATTAGATAAATTCTATCTTAATTATAATTAATTTTAAATCTACTTTATTCTGAATAATTCAAAGAATATCTTTAAGCAAATTTATAATGTACAGAGTTCAGCCTTGCCAATATGGGGACTTAATTTAAAAAAAATTTAACTTAAAAAAAAAAAAAACTATTAAGCCTCTGACCAGAGATAAAATTGTACATGATTTTAGGCTTTCTAACAAAATACTGAAAATTTCTTACAAAACCATAACTCTTCTTTCCTCAAAATTCTCAGGTAGAATACCAAACTAGAAAACAGATTTGAAGAAACTACACCTAAAAAATGATTTTTCAGCATAAAACATTTTCCCACAGATCCAAGGATACCAAAAATTATGACATGTAACCCAAAACAGAAGGCTAGGATATGAAAAATATACTGTAAAAGACTAAATCACCTAAAGAACCATAAGCTCACAATCATGTAAGAGAGAACATCTATATAAAAGTTTTAAAAATAAAAAACAAATACAAGCAATAGAATTAAGTTAAAAATAAAACTGAAAAGGTACATTTTCATTAAAGGACATAAAAACTTTGTGAACACTGTAACCGCTACGGAAAAACAGGCATACCCCAGAGAGATTGTGGGTTCAGTTCCAGACCACTATAATAAAGCAAATATTGCAATACTGAGTCAAATGATTTTTTTGTGGTTTCCCAGTGCATATAAAGATTATGTTTACACCATACAGTAGTCTATTTAAAGTGTGCGATAGCATTGTCTTAAAAAAAAATGTATATACCTTAATTTAAAAATATAGTATTTATTGCTAAAAAATGCTAACCATCATCTGAGTTTTTAGCAAGACGTAATTTTTTTGCTGGTGGAGGGTCTTGCTTTGATGTTGATGGTTGCTGACTGATCAGGGTGGTGGTTGGTGAAGGCTGGGGTGGCTGTGGCAATTTCTTAAAGTAAGATAATAATGAAATTTGCTGCATTGACGGACTCTTCCTTTCACGAACAATTTCTCTGTAGCATGAGATACTATTTGATAGCATTTTACCCACAGTAGAACTTCTTTCAAAATTAGAGTCAATTCTCTCAAACCCTGCTGCCGCTTTATCAACTAAGTTTATGTAATATTCTAAATCCTTCGTTGTCATTTCAACAATCTTTACATCATCTTCACCAGGAGCAGATTCCATCTCAAGAAACCACTTTCTTTGCTCATCCATAGGAAGTAATTCCTCATCCATTACAGTTTTATCATGAGACTGCAACAATTCAGTCACATCTTCAGGCTCCACTTCTAATTCTAATTCTTTTGCTATTTTTACCACATCTGCAGTTACTTCGTCAACTGAAGTCTTAAACCCTTCAAAGTCATCCATGAAGGTTGGAATCAACTTCTTCCAAACTCCTGTCAGTGTTGATATTGTGACCTCTTCCCATGAATCACGAATGTTCTTAATGGCATCTAGAATGGTGAATCCTTTCCAGAAGGTTTTCAATTTACTTTGCCCAGTTCCATCAGAGGAATCACTCTCTATGGCAGCTACAGCCTTACGAAATATATTTCTTAAATAATAAGACTTGAAAGTTGAAATGACTCCGTGGTCCATGGGCTGGAGAATAGATGTTGAGTTAGCAGGCATGAAAACAACATTAATCTCATTGTACATCTCCATCAGAGCTCTTGGGTGACCAGGTGCATTGTCAATGAGCAATAATATTTTGAAAGGAATCCTTTTTTCTGAACAGTAGGTCTCAACTGTGGGCTTAAAATATTCAGTAAACCATGTTGTAAACAGATGTGGTGTCATGCAGGCTCTGTTGTTCCATTTATAAAGTACAGGCAAAGTAGATTTAGCATAATTCTTAAGGGCTCTAGGATTTTCAGAATGATAAATGAGCATTGGCTTCAACTTAAAGTCACCAGCTGCATTAGCCCCTAACAAGAGAGTCAGCCTGTCCTTTGAAGCTTTGAAGCCAGGCATTAACTTCTCTTCTCTAGCTATGAAAGTCCTAGATGGCATCTTCTTCCAATATAAGGCTGTTTCATCTACATTGAAAATCTGTTGTTTAGTGTAGCTGCCTTCAGTAATTATCTTAGCTAGATTTTCTGGATAACTTGCTGCAGTTTCTACATCAGTATGTGCTACTTCACCTTGCACGTTTATGTTACAGAGACGGCTTCTTTCCTTAAACCTCATGAACCAACCTCTGCTAGCTTCAAACTTTTCTTCTGCAGCTTCCTCGCCTCTCTCAGCCTTCATAGAATTAAAGAGAGTTAGGGCCTTGCTCTGGATTAGACTCTGGCTCAAGGGAATGTTGTGGGTGGTTTGATCTTCTATCCAGACCACTAAAACTTTCTCCATATCCGCAATAAGGCTGTTTCGCTTCCTTATCATTCGTGTGTTCACTGGAGTACCACTTTTAATTTCCTTCAAGAACTTATCCTTTGCATTTACAACCTGGCTAACAGTTTGGCGCAAGAGGCCTAGTTTCCGACCTATCTCTGCTTTTGACATCCCTTCCTCACTAAGCTTAATCATTTCTAGCTTTTGATTTAAAGTGAGTGACATGCGACTCTTCCTTTCACTTGAGCACTTAGAAGCCATGGTAGGATTATTAATTTGCCTAATTTCAATATTGTTGTGTCTCAGGAAATAGGGAAGCCCAAGAAGAGGGAGAGATGGAGGAAGGGCCAACTGGTAGAACAGTTACATCACATGCAGTATTTATCAGTTAAGTTCACCATATTGCATAGGCATGGTTCGTGGCACCCCAAACAATTACAATAGTAACATCAAAGATCACTGATCACAGATCACCATAACAAATACAATTATAATGAACAAATTTGAAAGACTGTGAGATTTACCAAAATGCGAGAGACACAAACTGAGCAAATGCTATTGGAAAAATGGTGCCAAAAGACTTCTCTGATACAGGGTTACCACTTTCGATTTCTAAGATACATATCATCTGCAAAGCACAATAAAGTGAAACGCAATAAAACAAAGTATGCCTATACTGTCTCAACCTTCAGATTTTGGTTATCTCTTTTGGGATATTAGTTTTTAATCCCCAATTCTTTCCATAGAAATTTACCTCCCTCTACAATAGTAAGTCAGGGAGCACTTCAGGTTTTTTCCTTGATGGCAATGGTTGCTGGCCTAGAAAAATACCAAGTCTTCATCAACTGATTTAATCTTTTCATGCCCTAATAAAGATTTCAAATGTAAACCTTTTTCTTCTACAGAAACCAATTATTGTAATACATTATTTTCTCTTAGCAAAACAAAAGGCATTCAATCCAACATTATAATACCAAGGTAAACATGATATAATTTAAAAATGTATTTGTACAATAGCTCAAGACAATCAATTAAGCTTCATTTTTCCCTTAAAAAATGCAAGACAAAAGGAAGTGTTTACCAGTCTACTCTTCAAAAATGGGACAGGTGGCTGTGGCCACCTGTGGCCAATTCAGAAATTACAGTTGTGCGTTATCTGCTGGAATGTAACTCATGAACTGTCACCCTTTTCTAATTCCTGTATGTTGTCACACTCCTTGCATTCCTTGCCCTCTTGGTATGTACGGAGCTGCTCCATGAAGCCAGCATTTGGACATATGGAAGGCCTTGCATTTTTCACCAAAGAAAAAGCACTGGTAAATGACATTTCTTCAGAATTCATCAGGAAACCTATTACAATTGCAGCAGCCCTGGAAACTCCTGCATTACAATGAACGAGAACCACTCCATCCTGCAATAAAAATCAATCAAAAATCTTCATTATTCACGTAGGAAGTTTACTAAATCAGTTGCATGTTCTTATACTACTTGGAATTATAAAATAAAAATATTCATTTTATCAATTTGTTTGATTCAACATATTCAGTTACCAAAAAACAATTCATTGTGAGCAAGGAATGGAAAAATCAATCAATTAATCAATCAACCAACTTCTCTTCCTAGCCCCCTGCATTGAAATGCTTTGATAATGTATTTGGAATTTCGAAAAAGTATCATTTATTAATCTGAAGTAATCTAGTAAATATAAAAGCCTCATAAACTTGGGGTGCCTGGGTGACTCAGTCAGTTGAGGGTCCAACTCTTGGTTTCAGCTCAGGTTATGATCTCACAGGTTGGTGAGATCAAGCCCCACGTCGGGGTCTGTGCTGATGGAATGGAGCCTGCTTGGGATTCTCTCTGTGTCCCTCTCTCACTCCTGCTCTCTCTCTCTCTCTCTCACTCAAAACAAACAAACAAAGCCTAATAAACTTAATAGATATACATTTATAAATAAGAGAAAAATCACAGGTAATATATGTGGAAACAAACAAAACCATCATTATAACATTAAACAGAAAGTCTGAGACATTCTAGATACAAACAGTGTCCCTATAAAGAAACTAGTGTCACTGGCTTGGTAATCTATGTGTAAAATGACCAGTAAGGAAAACATTTTCTACCCTTAGATATAATTTATTCTGGAAGTAACTTAAAAAAGTTAAACTTACGAGGTAGTGAAATGACACAAACAGCTCATGACAATGTGAAGTGGAAAAGGCAATTAGATACTTTAGGTCAAAAAATGAAAAATGTTCCAGGTAACTTGCAAATGATACTTTACAAGTGAAAAGGGACACAGTGCAATCAAGACCAATGCTGATGGGGGTAATACTGCATTAATAATGAACATGACGGATCTGAAAGAACAGCACTGACACAGGTTGGCTTATCTAAGGGTTTTAAAAAGTTAGTGATTTAAATGAAATGAACCAGGACACACCCTATGGAGTTAGACATTTTAGTTACTTCATTTGTATTCTTCTTTTGGTACAACACAAAGGAAAGATGGGAACAAGGGAAGGGGAAAAAATAAAACATTAACTGAAAACTATGCAAAGCATACGTTAACAATACCATGTTTATGACTCACTGGATATTTTACTTTTGCAAGGTAGCTTTTCACATTCATAAACCTGTTGCGAAATTCCTTTGCCTGTTGCAAAATTCCTGTGCCAGATTTGTTGTAGTAAATTTGCAGATGCATCTCATTTTAAGAAAATCAAATGATTCACAACATAATTAGTTAATATTTTGAAAACGCTCACATCAAAAAGATAATTTCAATTGTTTTCTCATATATATGACCAAATCTAAATTTTAACTGTTTCTGTACAAGATGGGCTAAACACCAACACTCACTAAACATACATGCAGATTTTCTCACTTTGTACAAAAGCTCAGTTTTCTGAGATTAAAGACACTTAAAAATCATATCAGAACTATTAAGGAACTTCTTTTATGTCAAAACAAATCAGATGTTACAAAGAAACCTGGAATTGTAAGCTTAGTAAGAGATACCATTCAATGCCATTTTTAATATTTCTTGATTACATACTAAGCATCTCTATTTTGAGCCATAATATACCTTTAAAAATGAAACTAGCTTTTAGTCTTACAAACTGCATCTAGTTCAGCTCATGTTTAATGTTAGTATCTTCTTTTATATCCTTTATGTAACGGCTACCTTTCTGTTGCTTTCTATAGCCTTTGAATTGACTTATCTTTTATTTTCTTTAGGTATCATATTGTCTTTAAAGGTATTTACAGAAAAATTAGTGGCTTTATATCCTTTTTCTGGAACTCCAAATATTGACAATTTAAACATTTCTAAAAAAATGTTCTCTTTTCACTTGCTGTTTTTCACTTGTCCTCTCCCTGGAAGGTCTTTGCTCTTCTTCTTGGACCAGCTAACTCTGGCTTCTATTCTAAGAAGCCTGTCTCTGTCTGAATGGGATAGGGTCAGGAGGGATATCTTTGTATGCTTCATCCTTAGTGCAATTTTAGGCACGTAGTAGATATTCCATAAGTGTTTACTAAGAAAATAAATTATTTTTCCTCTGCATTTCCAAGAAGAAAGTGTTCTCTTAAAAAATCTGAATCACCATTTTGCTATGGGCAGACAGGAATTGTGTTATAGTGTATCCATTTTATCAAGTGTTCTTTGTTCTAATGCTGTTAGGAATAGCTTTTCAACTAGATTGCAAGCTCCCTGAGGGCAGCACTATGTATCCTTCATATCGTCTCAGAATAAGTAATTAATATTCATTGCAGATTAACTGAATCAAGCATAGGTCTTTTTTAAGTGAATCTTTTGATATATATAAAAAAAGACAAATCAAAATACTAACAGTAGTTATGTCTAAATGATATAAGTAGGGCAAATTTTTACTTATCAGTATTTTCCAATTTTTCTACAATGACATAGTTTATTTACATGTCTTTAAAATCCCATCTTATAAAATGAGTAATAAAGTAAATGTGGAATATCAAATAACACAGTTTTATATTAACAAACAAAACCTCTTGCATATGAGAAAAGAGACAAGTAAATTTTCATAAAAGAACTCCTGAGGCTATAGAAGTTACCCTGCTACTTTCTTCTCATGTGTATTTCTGTTACTTGAGGCATAAACCTAACAACTAATGTAGTGGTCAGAGATAGAGAAGACAGAGAAACCAAACAACAAAGTTTTACAAGTACAGAATGAGGAAGGACATGGGAAAATAGAAGAAATTCCATTTGATAGCTGTGTATAAAAAAGATAAAACAAGAAACTACGGCCCAGAAAGATAGTTTTGATATATGCAACTCACTGAGTAATCATATTTAATAAAACCCACATATACAACAGACAAGGTTATGAAAAGACCTCTTTCAGAAAATTCCAGGAAAAAAAATGTAGAAAATTCAAGAATGCTAATGCTAAAACTAAAAAGTATTCGTCTAAACAGTAAAGAGTTTTCAAGACAAGGAAATATTGGCTGAGGTTAGAACTGTGGTATAAAACATAATGCTTGAGAAATTAGAATAAATTGTGGAATTCTAATACATCTTGTAGCAGAAACATTTTAGGTACCTCCTCAGATTCTCTTGGTGCCATCATCTCATTGGTCCGAAGCTCGCTCCATCCCAGCTTCTGTGGAACTGTCCCCTTAGGCCTAATGAGTTTTGCCAGCTATTGTGGTCTCTGCATAGACAAGTGCACCCTGAGTTCTGGATTCCTTTACTGCTTCTGAACTTGAATGAAAAGTTACACCACAGGCCACTGAGTCTGGCTTCAAGGCAGCTGCTAAAGGAGTGTTGTAGCCTGGAACTGTGGGATTAGTTACCACCCCATGGGTAAACTTTGACCCATGGAAAACAGGAGACAGAGAGCCAGGCAGATAAATTCTCTCCACTTTCCCTCCCAAATACTGAGGTACAGTTTCTTTGTGCTCCCTACCTGGAGATGCCTTAAGTGGTAAAGCAGGTATATGTGCTGAACACCCAGCTATTTCACTGTCAGCTCATTGTGCAGTTGTGCTTACTTAAGTAGGGTAAACACACCATCTTATACTGCTTCCCATCTGTCCCTGAATCGCTTCCCTTTCTTCCCACTCACTACCCATGGGTTCTATCTCTCAAATGAAGCATCAGCTATTAACCTTTGTCTCAGGTTCTGTTTTTTAGGAAACCCAAGTAAAGAACCCTTTTAATTATTACCCTTTCTGCTTTTTACTTGCAACATGTACATATCTTCTAATGATGAATATCGATATGGATTATGCCTACATTTTTTCTTTTACCATTTAAGGCATATCTCACATCTCCTTAGAGAAGCCGCTAATACAGACATTATCATTTTTATTTTTTTATATTTTTTTGACTGTCCTAAATTGTTTATTAGGTAAGAATTTTACAAACATTACTTGTATTATTTGCTTCGGGCAAACTTTAGCTGGTTGACACCATGATGGAAAGGCTTGCCATAGGTAGCACCCTTAGGAACCGGGCGTTTGCGGCCACCGCGTCACACATGAATCCAATATATGACATAACCTTGCTTGGCCTTGTACCCCAGTCTGCGTGCTTTATCCGGGTGGGTTGGGCGGGGGGGCCCTGTGAAGCGCAGAGAGCTGGCTATACTGCCAACAGCGCACCCTGAGAAGAAAGCGTATTACATCCGACTGCTTCTTCCTCCATAGCTCCTGGATGTACTTGTAAGCACCCATCTTGGGTTACTTTCGTGCTGATGGCTGCCGCCAGACATAAAGGAAAGAGCCTTTCTCCCACCTATCATTTTTAACACTATCGACTGGCACACTGGAATGTTATCATCTAGACCCTACAGAATTTTTCGTAAAACACTGGCCAATATTAGGGCTTGAATTAGAAAACCTCCTTGTTCTCTTTTGTCTAAATATCTGCTGTTAAACAAAGCTGAAAGGTAGAGTTGAATAGTTTTACAGTTTTCAGATAATCTAAAGGAAAGTACCTAGAATAATGGTGGGCACATACGGCATTCATTAAATATTACTAAAAGGAAGGAAGGGAGGGAGAGGGAGAAATGGAAGGAGAAAGGTTGAAGGGAAATCATTAGCCAGAATTCAATTAAGCTGGATTCTAATGTTAATATCATTAATTGTTAGGTCCTCCAGGAGAATGAACTTTTTTTTTTTAATTTTTTAATTTTTTTTTATTTATTTATGAGAGAGAGCGAGCGAGCAGGGGAGGGTCAGAGAGAGACATACACACACAGAATTTGAAACAGGATCCAGGCTCTGAGCTGGCTGTCAGCACAGAACCCGACATGGGGCTCGAACCCATGAACCGTGAGATCATGACCTGAGCTAAAGTTGGACACTTAACCAACTGAGCCACCCTGGTGCCCCAAGAATGAACTTTTCTAAGTGCTTCTACATTCCCATCTATTTACCTCACATAAATTTTGCAAGAATTATATACTAACTAAAAATGGTGTCATTTCAAGGTATAATTACTGGTAACAGCCAACCTAGAAGCCCAGTGTTGACTTGGATCTATTGATATTGAAGTATTATGTTACCTGTTGGTCTTTTAAAGTCAGAAAACCAATGGAAAGCTTCTGATCAGCATTTTCACACAATCTCAGTAAAGCAATACATTTAGTCCTGGAGTACCCTATAATTTTCTATTGTTAAAAATGCAGATTCACTATCCCTATCACAGTCATAGAAATGAATGCATATTAATCTTCGTAAATACACAAAAAGAATAATACTAATGTCTATCCCATATGACAGGTGTTATAAACCGTGATAGGAAATCTAAGTACATATAAACACAGGAAAATTCAGCAAATGGAGAATTTTAGCTCCTAACATTTCTCAGGAAGCCTTAGGAAGGTGAGATATTAATGTTAAAAGTGAATAACTCATTGAGTGACTCTTGGCTGGCTCAGTCAGTAGAGCATGTGACTTTTGATATCAGGATCATGAGTTCAAGGCCCATGTCGGGCATAGAGATAACTTAAAAAAAAAAGTAAATATCTCATTGCAAAAAAAATATTAGAGAAGTAAATAGCCCTACGAGTTAATAAAAGATTGTTGGAGGGGAAACTTCATAATCGTTCTCTATGAATTCATCAGGGAAAGAATAGAGCTTGGATTATGGACCTGTATTTTAAAATTTCTGTCTTTGAAGAACTATGGATCAGAATAAAACTTACCTTCATTTTTGCTTGTTCAATAAATTCAAAACATTCTGGAAAATAAGACAGGATATTGGTTTCAGGCAGATCCAATATAGAAATGCTCTTATATACAAAGTCACTGAGGAAAGTATTTTCAACTCCATATGCAACATTGAGAATATGAGTCACCTTAAAGGGGAAAAAAAGATGATATTTTTAAATTCTCTAATGAATTAAAATTAAGTTAATTAAAAAGAGAATGAGATGTTGAGATCTGTAATAAATATAAACAAACAATTTAAGCATGACTCATTTGAATAATATTTTCTACAGGAAGCTTCCTCTACTGCTTCATCCCTCAGCAGAAGTGCTAATTCTGTACACTCCCACAGTACCCTCTACTTGCCCTAATATAGCTCTTACCACCTTGACATTATCCGTCTCTCTATGATATTAGAACTCCATGAGGGGAGGAACCATGTTTGGCTTCTTCACTATTATAGGTAGCACTGTGTGAGCAGTGACCTTAGCGCAGAAAGGACTTAAGATATTTGTTGGATAAGTCAATTAATATGCATATAAAAAACTTGATTAAGGTAAGTACGTCAATAACAACAAACTTCTCTTTCAATAATTATTTCCTGATTTTCCTTCATATTCTTTACAAGTATGATGGTTCTCAAGTGTGGCTGCACATTAGAATCACCCAGTTAACTTTTAAAACGTCATTACCACAGGGCCTCAAACCTAGAGATTCCAGTGAATTAGCTGGTCGTAAAGATGGTCATGAAGGATTTTCTTTCAAACGGTCCACAAAAGCAACCTTCTACCCCATCTATGCGTTTGAGCTCCCTCCCTGCAGTCTACCAAGCATATGGAAGGGGCCATGTGGAAAGTCAATTAAAAGAATCCAAATGCTAAATGGGTCTGGAAAATAGGGCACTGTTTTTTTTTTTTAATTTTTAATGTTTTATTTATTTCTGAGAGAGAGACAGCATGAGCAAGGGAGGGTCAGAGAGAGAGGGAGACACATAATCTGAAACAGGCTCCAGGCTCTGAGCTGGCTGTCAGCACAGAGCCCAACGCGGGGTTCGAACCCACGAACTGTGAGATCATGAGCTGAGCTGAAGTTGGACGCTTAACCGACTGAGCCACCCAGGGACCCCAATAGGGCACTGTTTCATGTCAAGACATACCTCACATATTCTCTTTCTTAGCATGGGTGTTAGATTTTACCTGATCTCAGTATTTTCATGTATTGAGCACATTTTTATTTTTAATTTTTAAATTTTTTAAAAGTTTATTTAAATAATCTCTACCCCCAAAGTGGGGGTCGAACTCATGACACCAAAATCAAGAGCCGCACACTCCACCAACTGAGCCAGCCACATGCCCTCACAAATTTTAGAGTATCTGTCCAGCTCTGCCACTCTTGACTCCACTACCCTCATAGACATGGCTCTGGCAGTACCCTACTTCTCTGCCTTGTACAGCTGACTAGATTCAGGCAGACACCAGACTTAAACAACACTGATCACATTATTTTTAGAAATTTAAAATAGATGTACAAGATAGCTGGAATGGCCCACAAACTTGAGAGCTTTAAGACAGCCACTTTCTATTATGTGCTCAAAGAAGCTGAAGAATTTCTGCTCCTAAATAAGAAGAGAGTAGATGTGCAGAAAGAGGCCATGAAGCCAGTAGGAGAGAGGGACCATCTTGGATAGCCTTCTATTCTATAGCACAGCCACTCTCTGCCCTCAGATTCCAGAGATTCCCCCTAAATCATTATACATACATTCTCTTTATTTGCTTCCCAACCTAAAGAGCATTGATTAAGACATTCTGGGAGCTAGGCCCATGAAGACAGAGCCATAGGCCATTCATTTACTAACCTAACTGCCTTGTAGAAGAAAGACAATAGAAAAAAAACCCTCAAATGTCTACTCAAGAGAGATTCTTAAATAGAGATGATATGGGAGAAACTAGAAAGGTAAGAACATTTTTAGAAGATAAAGTCTGAAATGTCCTTCTCCTTTCCCCAGTGAAGTCTTATCTATGTCAAGTCACTCATTGCCAGTGTACTTCTGACCAGGATTGTATGATTCTGCCCTTAATTGCATAGTATCTTCCAATGTTTTACATTATTGATGTGCCTGTCTTGTCTTTACCATTATATCCTACAGTCCCAAAGGACCTGGAATGAAATGAGGTCTTTTATGTATAGATGTATTTATGTGTGTGTGTGTGTGTGTGTGTGTGTATACATAGACATATATATACATATGTTATAAAGATATATATATCTTATTACCTATCTATCTTCATAGGATTATGGAGAAAACCAAATAAGAATCTTGGGAAAACGTGATGAAAGAATTTACATATGTACTGATTGGTCCTGATGGAAAAGAACTGTACTGAATTACAGGTGGTAGTGGTGATGGGTACCCAGCCTAAAATCCTTTCTAGTAATTAAGCATACTTCCAAAATGTAGGTATGGAGGTCCTAACAATGGTTTCCCTTGGGATGCCCTTTGTAATAGGGATAAGAAAAGACACTTTATTGCGAACTTAAATGTATGCTAGGCATACAAGTTATCTCACTTAATCCTCACATACAGACATTTTATCTCTAATATTAATGAACTTATATATTGTGAACTGCTTCAAAATCAGAACATTTTAAAAAAAGAAACATTAAGAAGTTTTGCTTTCACCCTGCCCTATCTACTCCATTATCTCCCACCCTAATGGTAACCACCTTTGATGGCTTCCTGTATATTCTTTAGGCATCTTTAGTCAAATAATGTATTGATTCCCTTTCTTATACAAAGACAACACCTTGGGTTCTCCTCTCATTTAAATACGTGCTGGACTGCTGATGGGAATGCAAACTGGTGCAGCCACTCTGGAAAACAGTATGGTTCCTCAAAAAATTAAAAATACAACCATCCTATGACCCAGCAATGCACTACTAGGTATTTATCCAAGGGATATATGTACCCAAAGGGGCACATGCACCCCAGTGTTTATAGCAGCGCTATCTACAATAGCCAAAGTATGAAAAGAGCTCAAATGTCCATCCACTGATGAATGGATAAAGAAGGTGTGTGTGTGTGTGTGTGTGTGTGTGTGTGTGTGTGTGTGTGTGTACACAATGGAGTATTACTCAGCAATCAAAAAGAATGAAATCTTGCCTTTGCAACTACATGGATGGAGCTAAAGAGTATTATGCTAAGCGAAATTCGCCAGTCAGAGAAAGACAAACATTATATGACTTCACTCATATGTGGAATTTAAGATCCAAAACAGATCAACATAAGGGAAGGGAAGCAAAAATAATATAAAAACAGAGAGGGGAACAAAACATAAGAAACTCTTAAATACAGAGAATAAATTGAGGGTTGCAGGAAGGGTTGTAGGTGGGGAGATGGACTAAACAAGACACTTGTTGTGTTGAGCACTGAGTGTTACACATAGGGGATGAATCACTGGATTATAATCCTGAAATCATTATTGTACTATATGCTAACTTGGATATAAATTTAAAAATCAATTAATTAACTAATTAAATTAAAAATAAATATGTCCTCGAGATTTTTTATATTAGTACTTACAGATCCCCCCCCCTTTCTTTGGTGTTCTTTTTTATAGCTATATAATAGTATATGGTGTGAGTGTACTATTATTTAACCAGTTCTCTATCAATGAACATGAGTTGTTTTCAATGATTTGCTGTTATAAACAATACAACAATAAGAAACATGGAACATTATATGACATAGTTTTCTATCTTCCATAGTACTTTATTGGACACACACCAGGCACTCTGATACCTTATTATTAAAGCAACTATTATTACTATACCTAAACATTAAAATGAAATTCCTAATGAAATTTCTGAAATGATCTTCAAGAGAATTTCTATTAATTATAGCACTTAAGTCTTAGAATATGCCTTTGAAATGTGCCACACATTTAAATCAATAATTGTGTTTTGTAGAATCACTAAATGTTTCAATAAACCCTCTATCCAGCTGGTCAGTTTACCTCAGGAAGATCTTTTAAACAGCTGCTTGGTTCACATCACCAGGATGAAAGTGAATTTGAACCAGTGTATCATAAGAGGGGATAGATAATGAAACACTTGCCACTGAGCAAATTTTATCACTTTTTCTAGTTTTCATTTTTTCTCTGAGAAGTATTAATTTATGAGTGTAAACAAGACTTTGAAACTTGTCCTACTTATGTTAAAATATTAATCTAAGATGGATGCTATTAGGAAATACAGCAATTCTCATATCCTTTTGCAATTCCAGGCTATTATGTCTTATTGTCAGCCAGTTATTATTATAACTGTTATTGCAACTGCCTCCTAAATACTCTAGTTTATGCAACACTCTGTTTTCGTTTCCACATGGCCTCTAACAAGCCATCTTTCTAAACTGCAAATTTGATCCTCTTACTTCCCTGGGTAAAGACTTTCACATACTTCTGGAAAAAGTCCGAACAGTTTACCCGGGCTTACATGGACTTTTGTGATCTGATTCATGCTTATATCCCTGGCCTTGTTTCTTGGTGTCTTTCTTTGTCACTCTCTATTCCCAGGTTACTGAGCTTTTTTTCCATCTCTGAAAGCATCAGCCTTTCTCTTCTGGGGCTGCACACAAACCATTTCTCCTGTCTGAACACTTTTCTGTCTGCTCCCTCCCCACCCATCCAGAGCAAAGTTCAGTATCACTTCTTTCAGGAAGTTTCCCTGACCTTAAAATCCCCAGCCCAGCGCAATCCCACCATGGTGAAGGGCATCATCTCACACGCTGCTGAAGGTGCTTATTGGTTGTTCCCCCTCTGCCCCTCTGCTCCTGAAGCTTCGTGTGAACAAAGCACAGCAATTCTATGATGCTGAGACATTGCGGGACAAAATAGATGGCTGAATTTTTTTTAGTAAATACTGAAATAAATAGTAAATCACATCAGTTGTGTGGGAAAGGTGGGGGAAGATGGGAAAGAAGTAGTATTTGAGTTGGGACTCAATCATGTATAGGTCTTGGACAAGAAGAGAAGTGAGGAAAGTCTATCCCACACAAAGGAAGTACATAAGCAGAGGCAAGAAAACACCCAAGGGGCGCCTGGGTGGCTTAGTCAGTTAAGCGTCCGACTTTCGCTTAGGTCATGATCTCGCGGTTCGTGGGTTCGAGCCCCGCGTCGGGCTCTGTGCTGACTGCCAGCTCAGAGCCTGGAGCCTGTTTCAGTCTGTGACTCCCTCTCTCTCTGACCCTCCCCTGCTCACGCTGTCTCTCTCTCCTAGAAATAAATAAAAAAAAAAAAAAAAAAAAGAAAACACCCCTCAAAGTCGGGTTCATGAAGATCCATTATGGGAGACAAATATAAAATTGGAAAGATGAATTTCATAAATCCATATATTTTAATCAGGTACAATAATTTTTGCAACTTTATTAAATGGCAGCCAAAAATGTTACCAATTAAATTCTGAAATGGACAAATAGTTTGCTAAATAAATATAACAATTATGCAATCCTTATAAAAATAACACCAGCATCCTTGACAGAGCTAGAACAAACAATCCTAAAATTTGTATGCAACCAGAAAAGACCCCAAATAGCAAAGCAATCTTGGAAAAAACAAAACAAAACAAAGATAGAGGCATCACAGTCTTGGACTTAAGCTGTATTACAAAGCTGTAAACATCAAGACAGTATGGCACTGGTACAAAAACAGACACGTAGATCTATGAAACAGAATAGAGGACCCAGAAACATATGGCCAACTAATATTTGACAAAGCAGGAAAGAATATCCAATGAAATAAAGACAGTATCTTCAGCAAATGGTGCTGGGAAAACTGGACCAGCAACATGCAGAAAAATGAACCTGGACCACTTTCTTACACCATGCATAAAAATAAACTCAAAATGGATGAAAGACCTAAATGTAAGACAGGTAGCCATCAAAATCCTAGAGGAGACGGGCGCCTGGTTGGCTCAGCTAGTTAAGTGTCCAACTTCAGCTCAGGTCATGATCTCGCAGTTCTTAACTTAGAGCCCCACATCAGGCTCTGTGCTGAAAGTTCACAGCCTGGAGTCTGCTTCAAATCCTGTGTCTCCTCTCTCTCTGCGCCTCTCCTGCTTCTACGCTGTCTTTCTCTTTCTCTCTCAAAAATAAATAAAAAACATTAATTTAAAAAAAAATTAAAAAATCCTAGAGAAAGCAGGCAAAAAAACCTCAATGACTTTGGCCACAGCAACTTCTTACTCAGCATGTCTCCAGAGACAAGAGAAACAAAAGCAAAAATGAACTATTGGGACCTCATGAAGATAAAAAAAAACTTCTGCACAGCAAAGGAAACAATCAGCAAAACTAAAAGGCAACTGACAGAATGGGAGAAGATATTTGCAAACAACATATTAGATAAGGGTTTATTATCCAAAATGTGTAAAGAACTTATCAAACTCAACACCCAAAAAACAAATAATCCAGTGAAGAAATGGACAAAAGACATGAATAGACACGTGTCCAAAGAAGACATCCAGATGGCCAACTGACACATGAAAAAATGCTCAACATCACTCATCATTAGGGAAATACAGATCAAAACCACCATGAGATACCACTTCACACCTGTCAGAATGGCTGACATTAACAACTCAGTCAACAACAGATGACCATAAGGCAAGGGAAGCAAAAATAATATGAAAACAGGGAGTGGACAAAACATAAGAGACTCTTAAATATAGAAAATAAGCAGAGGGTTGCTGGAAGGGTTGTGGGAGAGGGATGGGCTATGTGGGTAAGGGCATTAAGGGATCTACTGAAATCACTGTTGCACTGTATGCTAACTAACTTGGATGTAAATTTTAAAAAATAATAATTTTAAAAATTAAAAAATATATGTATTTCAAAAAAAAAATTTTTAATTAAAATAAACATAACAATTTAAATACTTCCTATACATGGTGCCGGACCTGAAGGATTTTTTTTTTTACCTTGTTCTTTTTCAGAGCATCCAGATCATGAGCAGCATCTTGTGACCCTATAAGAAATAAATCATATAACCTTGAACATAAAAATAATCATCCTGACTTTTAATATAATTTTTGCAGGAATTCTTTAGTTATTCATTTATTTAAAAAAAAAATACAATTCAGGGGACACCTGGGTGGCTTAGTTAGTTGAATGTCTGACTTTTTTTAAATTTTCTTAATGTTTATTTACTTTTGAAAGAAACAGAGATAGAGTGCGAGTAGAGGAGGGTCAGAGAAAGAAGGAGATGTAGAATCTAAAGCAGGCTCCAGGCTCTGAGCTGTCAGCACAGAGCCCAATGCGGGGCTCCCACCCATGGGCTGTGAGATCACGACCTGAGCCAATGTCGGACACCCAACCAACTGTTCCACCCAGGCACCCCTGTCTGACTCTTGATTTTGACTCAGATCATGATCCCAGGATTGTGGGATTGAGCCCTGCATCAGGTTCTGTGCTTAGCGTGGAGCGTGCCTAAGATTCCCATTCTCTCTCTCATCAATCAATCAATGAATCAATCAATCAGAATTTTAAAAAATAAAAATGGGGAATCTGGGTGCTCAGTCGGTTGAGCCTCTGACTTTAGCTCGGGTCATGGTCTCGTGTTTCTTGAGTTCGAGCCCCTGATCAGGCTTGCTGCTGTCAACACAGAGCCTGCTTTGGATACTCTGTCTCTCTCTCTCTGTCCCTTCCCCACTTGAGCTCTCTCTCAAAAAGAAACATTATTAAAAATAAATAAATAAATAAAATATTCTCTCTCTCTTCCTCTGTCACTTTCCCTGGCTCACACTCATACACACGCTGTCTCTTTCTAAGATAAAAAATATATAAATAAAATAAAAAATGCAACTTGGGAGGATCTCAATCCAGCTTTCTAAAAGACAATTTGGAAATACTCATTAAAAAGTATTCATCTTGTATATATCTTGTACTCTGAAATCTCACTTCCAACAATTTCTTGAAAGTCCTGGTTGTTGCAAAGGTTAGCCATTAGGATGTTCATTGTAGTATTGCATTATACAAAAAAAAAAAAACAAAACCCAAAAACAAATAAAAAACAACCAAAAGCCTAATAATAGGGGTTGGCTTAAATAAAATATGGTACTAATATGTAGTGAAATACATACAGCCATTAAAATGAAAATGCTCAGGCGCCTGGCTGGCTCAGTTGGTATAGTATGTAACTCCTGATCTTGCAGTTATGAGCTTGAGCCCCACGCTGGGAGTAGAGTTTACTTAAAATGAACAAACAAATGAGAATGTAGAAAATATTTATGGCATGGAAATATATTCTCGATATATTAGGTGATAATATTACATTACAAAACACCATCATCCATTTCTGTGAAAATAAAAAATATTTATATGACTAAAAATGAACAGGAAGGAACTACAACAAAATGTTAATAGGGGGATTATAGGTGATTTTTTTCCTTATGCTCATTTGTATTTTTACAGTACATATCTATTTCTTTAAAAAAAATTTAATGTTTACTTATTTATTTTTAAGAGTCAGAGAGAGTAGGGGAGGGGCAGAGAGAATCCCAAGCAGGCTCTGTGCTGTTGGAGCAGGGCCCAACATGGGGCTCAAACCCAAGAACCTTGAGATCATTACCTAAACCAAAATCAAGAGTTAGATGCTTAACCAACTTGAGCCACTGAGGCACCCCAATATCTATTTCTTTTGTAACTTGAAAAAAGATTTAAATAAAACATCCACAAAATGACTTTGGTTTGGGAATATCCAACAGCTTAGAGCCACACTGTTGGGTTTATAGATTCTACCCCACATTCCATGCACCAAAAGGTCTATCCCCTTTTACAGTTTCTTCCTGTCAAAGCTGGCTCTCCATATCTACCAAACTTGGAAAATGACTCTAGCTAATAAGCAAGTTCAAACAGGAGATTATTAGTCAAAATAACGTGAGTTACCCAACTGAAAACTATAGGGCATTTCTTATTTAAAGATTTCAAGTATTTTACTTTTCTAAATTGGGATCCATTTCCATAAACAATATTTTTATTACCTTACCTATCTGGGGAATCTGCCAGCTTCTGTTATATGATTTTAGGTAGCTGAAAAGTCAGCAAATCCACTGGTTGGACAATATTCCCCAAGTAACAAGAAAATATAGGCTTACTGAGCCTGTATTTAACTGTATACTTAAAAATTAGCCTATTAAAATATTAGTATCTGTTAAAGCTGGATGGTGGAAATGCAGTTGTCTGTTATATTATTGTCTATACTTTTCTATACATTTGATTTAATTAACAAATTTATAATTAATTCATAATTTAAAAAATAATTTCTCAGTTTTCTCCAGGAAGTCCTAACCACCTCCAGGGGAAAAATGGCTTCAAATAAATACATATCATCTTTTAAATAATAATTAATTCTACTCTACCTATTTCTTAAAATAGCAAAAAAAACAACAAAAAAAACAAAAACAAAGGAAACATGAATAAATAAAATTCTTTCTGTGAACCCTAAACCATCATTACTATATTTATCAAAGCTGGATACTTATATCATTTCACAGTGAACAAACATACATCAAACAGAACAGGTTGATTATATTTCAGAATTAGCTACAATTTTGAAAGGCCCTTCCAGAATATGAACTATATTGAAACAAATTTAGTATTCTTGAAGCCAAAAAAAACACTTCTATGCTCTGCCTTTCAAACAATAAGAATATTATATGAGTGTTAGTAGTGTGGGGAAACAATTTTAGTTAGCATAAATGGAATTCAGGTAATTGGCTTGTGTGTTTCATTTAATACTTAGTAGTATTACAGTCCAAGTTAATTCTCTCTAAATTCTAGATATAAACATCAGCTTTTCTCTAATATTAAGTGGTTGCTTTGTGTTACAGCCCTGTGGTAAACACTTATTGGTAAAACACATTATTAAAGAAGTAAACACTGTAAATCATATATTATTACAATATGTTACTTAAACCTTTGTTTTGAAAAAGTAGAATATTATCCTTTTATACACTATGTTAATTGATATTTAAAAACAAATATAAATTTTAAGAATTTTCTGATTTTAATAGTGGCTACATGAATTATAATTATGTTAAAATTCACAGAGGTGGAAAAAGAAAACCTCACAGCACTGAATACCAAGTCAATTTTATTATAGGATAGTTTTGAAAATAATTAAAAAGTTGAATAAGAAAACAACAAAGAGGGCCAATAACAATTTACTGTTATTTTACATTGATACTTACAAGCCACTAACATTCATTATTTGGCCAAGGATTAGTATGGAAATATAAAGATGAGATAACTAGTTTAGAAAGAATATATATTACATGTTGTTGGAGGTGGGACTTCTAACAAGTTTAATGCTTTGCAATCATAATATATGTATCATAAAAAATACCTATTTAAGATCTCCAGAATCCTATTTCTGTTAAGATACTCTTTTAATGAAAATACTAAATACTGCATAAATTCTGATGTAGTATGTCTTAATTTATAAATCACTATTTTCATCATCACAAAAACCAATGAAAAGAAAAAGCATTATTATTAAAATAGGAAATAAATTATATTCAAAAGAGAAATGTTTTATTTAAGTAAAGTTGTAGGAGTGAACATTCATAAATGAATAGAAACAAGGAGCATAAATTACTATGCGGACAAGATAACGTAATATTCGTGGAAGAACTGTACAAATAAAGAGCTATGAAAATTTAATGTATTATCCACCTCTGAAGAATATTGGGCTTCCTAAATATCAGAAATTTCCATAACCTTGTAAAGGACCCCAAGATTTTCACCGAGAATTGAAGAGAAGGGTTGGGACTTCTTAACAGAATGTGCAACGAATAATATGTGTATCTTTTAACTACCCAAGAGAAATGGAATTTTCTACTTCTACAAATTAAGTTGGTTTTAAGAAAAGTCCTAGTGATTTTGTTGTGAAAATACAATTTGCAAAGCCTAGGACAAAAATGCTCAGAAAGATCTTTTTGTCAACCTGTTAGATAGTTCAAGAGCCTATGTAAGATTTGTGAAATGCAGAAGCTGATTTGAATTGATGAGCTAACTGAAAAAGATTACAGCTTCATTTCTTTATTCCCCAACAACAACAACAAAAAGTTAATTTCATATACTGCTATGTAGGAGTTATGATGCTTTGAAGAGATAAAGGAAGCTCTTTGAAGCAACATAGAACCAAACCCCATGTCGAGAGAAACCTAGTCTGATCAGACACAACCCCTGCATCATTCATGTGGAAGAACTTAAGGTGTAATCATCCATGGGTCCCTCAGGAATAAGGCACTTGTTGCTACGCCCAGAAAGGTCCATCTGCCTCTCACAGGAAAGGTGGTTGTACCTAATAAAAATATCCCATTTCCTGGTCCAGAGAGGAGACCATATAAGGACTAGTTTCAGAAGTATCTCCCAGAACTCTCCCAGGATTGTGGGAAGAGTTCCAATGGCAATCTGAGAACACTACCTTGATCAACTCACTTTGGATAAGTTTAGATTAAAAAAAAAAATTACAAGCAAAGTTTGAGAGTGAAATATTTTTAAATTCTACCATAGATATTTTAAATGTTTTTCTTTTTTTTAAATGATTTTATTTATTTCTAGGAGAGAGAGAGAGACAGCATGAGCAGGGGAGGGTCAGAGAGAGAGGGAGTCACAGACTGAAACAGGCTCCAGGCTCTGAGCCGGCAGTGAGCACAGAGCCTGACGCGGGGCTTGAACCCACGAACCGTGAGATCATGACCTAAGCGAAAGTCGGACGCTTAACCGACTAAGCCACCCAGGCGCCCCAATTCTACCATAGATATTTTAAACCACTGGTACTACGATGGAAGCCAAATAACTGAAAAATATACCTGAGCATATTTTCTTTCTTAGACATGGTGTGCAAGTCCTGAATGAACCTTTCAGACTTGCTAAATGATCCCTTAATTTTTCACTGGGCTTCAGAAATTAGTTGGAGATATGTATTTGAAGTTAAAGATAGCTCATGCAGCAATCCACGTAATACATAACACAATAAGGAATCATATGTATACTGCAAATAGTTTGTTTCAAAAACTTGTCACAACCTCAGGACAGACCTATGAGAGAAAGAGACACCTTTACTTCAGTTTTACAGATGGTTTTTTGGAAGACCAGAGAGAATAAATGACTTGTGCTAGTTCATCTATTAAGAGGTAGAGCAGGACTGTAGACTTGGACTCTCCAGGGCAGTCTACCTGACAGTGGAGAGCGGGAGTGGATAAGACTTGAGCTTGATGCCCAGCTCTGATATTTACTAGGTGTCTTACCTTGTGCAAGTTACTTAACCATTGTTAAATCCAGTTCCCACCTGTAAAACAGAGCTGATTATCCCTAAGTCAGAGAGATTTTTAAAGGAGATGCTCTGTGCACTTCAGGTACATTTCTGACTCCCAGTTCAGTATTCTTTCTACTCAAGAATGGCTTGGCTGCATAAATATTGGGAAATCATTAATCTTTTCAAGTCATAATTTCTGTATTCATAAATGAAAAATTATTCAAACCTACTTGAACACACAAATAATTTTTTTTAAAGAATACCATACCATATCCTTCCAAGCTAACAAGCTTGTGTTTTCATAACTGTGCTTCATTTGCTATTTGTGGACCACACTTTGTATAGGGAAACAATATTCTCCATAATACAAGAAATCATAAAACTATCAGACTCATTGCTATAAAATAAAAACACAATTTCACGGTAACACTCCAAAAACAGACACATAGACAGATATGGCTACAGGAGCCATACATTTCAAAAGACAATCACTTGGCTATTTCAAGTATTAACTTCTGTATAACCTTAACCTTTGACACTTGTAGTTTTACCTAATAAAAGCATTCTTTTTAATTTGATGATTTTTAAGGCTATGTTCCTTAATAATCCAAGAAAATACAACATTAGTGTGCAACCCTCTAGATAAGTAAAAAAACCGGATGAAAGCTTTTCTAAAACCCAAATACCAGGTGCTCTGTGCTACCAGAATCTATGTTTCTTGTGGATGGATTGTGGTGCAGAAACCTCACTGACCAGCTAATGGATGTTCCAAATCTTAAAAAGGAAACATTTCAACTTTTCGGCAGGATAGCTGATAGAAGAGAGTATTACATATTTGGGGGCGGAGGGGAATGAGAAAGTAATACAGCTAAGAAGAATCAACGAGTTAGTGGCAAATCGATATACTCACCCAGGAGCAACCATGGCTTGATAACACCAACATGCAGGTCCAAGCTAAGGTCCTGCACATAACCACAACTACCCCCACTGCTCGGCTCTACTTCTTCCACAACATGAATTCTGGCATCTTTCCATGTTTCTATAATTTTCTTTCCAGTTACCGTTGTCACCCTTGTACATTGCTTCCTGAGATTATTCCGGGAGAACGCTTTAATTTCCTGGTTAAGGGAGTGCATTACATGGGCAGTGGCTAGAAACAATACAAGCAAACCTAGCCAACAGTGCTAAAGGCCTAACTGCCCGTCTCTTCGTGCTCAGATAAAAAATAGAGCCGCAGGTGTGCAATCCTCTCCAGGGGACAGCAGTCACACCGCAGACAAAGACCTTCAGGTCTGTTTCTCCTAGCACCAGCAAGTAAGGTGAAGTTTGATTGGCCATTGAGAAACGCGCCCCGATTGGATGCTGTTTGTTCTTCCGGTCAGCCGAAATCGGCATTACTTCTATTGGGTCACTCAAGGAATCGGCAGAGAAGGTTTCCTACAGTTGCTTATAAACTCTAGCTTTATTATTCATGCAAAATGGTAAAATAGACTTAGAATGAGAGACTACTGATAACTTCCTCGCTATTTGAAGGCAATGATTTTTCTGCTGTGTTCGATTGGTGTCACTTGGGGTAGTGACGGTGAACGAAAAGGGCTGATGTGGGTATCGCTCCTGTTTTAGCGAAGGAGCGAAATCATGGTGCAAACAGTTCTACTCTGCAGAGCTTCTCTGGTATGCTTTCATGTCAAAAATAATTTTTCATTTATGTCTTGCACATTTTACGCTATCACTGCTAAGAAGAACGTTTGCTGCCTAAGAACTGTTGTTGAGAGGAACTTAAGGCATGTTTTCCAGTTTTTTCTGTTTTCACCATCAGTAGAATCCTTTATGCAATGAATATACATTCTTTGTAAAGCATTTCTCCAAGTCTTCCATTCATAGTTTCAGAAAAATGGGTATGCAAACATAAATTTACAGATCAGTTGTGAAATGGTGATTTGGCTTACAAAAGGATGGTTTGTTTTGCAAAGGAATCACAAGAATAATTTAAATAGGAATTTTCCTTATCCCACTTAGAATAAAATGCAATTTTAAATGGACTTACACACAATGTATTTACACATGGAAAAGTAAAGAGTTGCACTTAATAAAAATTTCTCCAACACTACATGTCAAACTTTTTGTTGTTTTGAATTTTTCTGATGTAGAATTAAAATAAACCAAATTTCTCCCTGTTGAAGAGTGAGCTATAAGCTCAGACTATCTACAAGTCACCCTAAAATGAAGAACTAAAAAAAAAGTGATTTGCACCATTTAAACAATCACAGGTTCATTAAAATCAGCTCTAACCACACATTATTCCATATGTTTATCATACAATGATAAAAAGAACTATCAACGCTTGAGCACTTCCTACTTGTTAGGAACTGTGCTTGCAACCAGTTTTTAGATTCTCACTGTTATCTATCAGGTGCTTAATGATGCTTTACACACATTATCCGTTTGATCTCACCACAAGCCTATTATGAATATTAAAATCATCTACATTTTACAACTAAGCAAACTCAGATTCAGAGAGAGCAAATAACATATCCTACACTTCACAACTCCTATGTTTATAACTACAAGTAAAACCTAGGTTTGTTTTAGTCCAATATGTGAGCTCTTATTTTCTTTGGAACAGTGTCCGGCTCCCTTGAAATTATAATTAACAAATATTTATTGAGTATCTGCTATGTGCCAGGCACTGCCACACTCACAGAGGATATAGCAATGCATAAAAAAAGCTCCCTCTTTCATGGAACTTATATCCAAGAGGAGGGAGCAGATGGACAGACAATAAATAAATATATAACCATGTTAGATCATGATTTAAGTGCCAGAAGGAAAAATTAAATAAAATAAGGGAACAGAGTAAAAGGGCAATGTGCTATTTGCTATGGGTTGATAAAGAAGACCCCTCTGATAAATTGAAATTGAGACTTGAATAAAGTTCAAGAGCCAGCCACTGCCAGCCATCTGGGAGATGAGCTTTGCAGATGGAAGAAACAGAAAGTGCTGAGACAGAAGTGTACTGGTAGGAGGAAGGAGATGGAGATATTCAAGAAACTTACAGGTGGCTACTGTGGCTTTGGGGGCTGAATGAAGAGAAGAGTGGTAAGAGATGAGGTCAAGGTAAAAATGATAGACTTTGGTTTTTTTTCACACTGAGATATCACCTCACACTGGTCAGAGTGGCTAAAATGAACAAATCAGGAGACTCTAGATGCTGGCAAAGATGTGGAGAAACAAACACCCTCTTGCGCTGTTGGGAATGTAAACTGGTGCAGCCCCTCTGGAAAACAGTGTGGAGGTTCCTCAAAAAATTAACAATAGAACTCCTCTATGACCCAGCAATAGCACTGCTCAGAATTTACCCAAGGGATACAGGAGTGTTGATGCATAGGGACACATGTACCCCAATGTTTATAGCAGCACTCTCAACAATAGCCAAAACATGGAAAGAGGCTAAGTGTCCATCAATGGACGAATGGATCAAGATGTGGTTCATCTATACAATGGAATACTACATGGCAATGAGAAAGAATGAAATCTGGCCATGCATAGCAACATGGATGGACCTTGAGGGCATTATGCTGAGCGAAATAAGTCAGGCAGAGAAGGACAAATACCATATATTTGCACATATAGGAGGATTAGGAGGAACTTAATGGAGGACCGTGGGGGTGAAGAAGGGGGGAAATAGTGGGGGAGAGGGAGGGAGGCAAACCATGAGAGACTTGAATGCTGAGAACAAACTGAGGACTGATGGGGGTGGGGGAGAGGGGAAGGGGGATGATGGGCATAGAAGAGGGCACTTGTGGGGATGAGCACTCAGTGTTATATGGGAACCAACTTGACAATAAACTATTTAAGACAAATCAATAAATTAAATTAAATTTTTACAAAAGAGTTTAGTTTTTATTCTGAGTGAGATAGGAAGCCACTGGAGGGAAATAGGTAGAGAAATGGTAGATCCTATATTGTGCTGCCTGGATCCCCCTTCAGTGAATGCCTGTGGTCTGAGTGTGCTTTTGGCTAAGAGTCAACAATCCCTTCAGGGACTGCCTCAACTGCAGAGAGCCTTCTTGCCTTCAGCTGTGCCTTTCACAGAATAGAGCATATCCTCATCCATGATGAGGGAGCACGAAGGCCTGGCAACTTAGCCCAATTTGAAACAACTCTGAAAGGCACCATAGCTCTATAGGCCAACGTGTAGTTGGCCAAGACTGTCATTGGGCATGCATAACCTTTCTACTTCTCTGTCTTTCTAATCCTGATCCTTCCCTTCACTTCCACAAGTGTTGATACCAAGAACAGTCCTTTAAAAAAGTCCTGCATGCTGGAACTCCACCCCAGTCTGCTTCCAGGCAAGTGAAGGATTATGCTTATACTGCAGAAGGATCTTCCTAGCATCTTTGAGGAGAGGGAGTAACATGGCAGCAGAGATGTGTTGGGAGACTACTGCAATGGTCCACATGGGAGAAGAATGGTCCACATGGTTACTTGGGCTAGAATGACAGCAGAGAGAGAAGTAACAGTCTGGTTCTAGATATATATGAAAACCAAACCTAGAGGATTTATGACCAGATTAATGTGGAGGAGATTAGGATACTACAAGGATTTTTTTAGTTTCCTAGGCAACTAAAGAGTAGATTTCCCATTTACCAAGAAAGGGGTGATGTGGAGATGAAAAGTGCAGTTGGGGGCATGTTAAACTTAATATGCCTACAAATCAACCAAGTAGATATGTCAACTGGACAGCTGCACATATGAATCTGGACTTCATAGAAAAGAACTCTGCCAGATGTGTACATTTTGGAGTAATCAGCTTAAAGACACCTTTTAAAGCCACAAGACTAAGTATGTTCTAGTAGGGAAGAGTGACAAAGAAGCCTCACTCTTCATACAGGGGTCAGGAAGAGGAGGAGGATCCAGCAAAGAAGATTAAGAAGGAGAGGTCCAGAAGATAGGAGGGGAAAAAAGAGAGAAAAGTCAGTACAAATAAAGTGTTTCCAGGAGGACAATGTGATCTACTGTTACATGGTACTGATCATGTAGATTAAGATGAAGACAGCACTACTATTGGATTTAAAGGCCTGCTTAGGAGGAACAAATGCTGTGTCCCAGCACTTTCTGAACAATATCTGATTCAATCCTCATGACAACTCAGTGAGGTAGGTAATACCTACTACATTTTTAAAGAGAAGGACATTAAATTGAGAACTTAAGGACCTTGCCTTTGGTCACAGAGTTTGGGTTTGTTGTTGTAGTTGTTGTTGTTGTTGTTGTTAGATTCTAATAAGGATGAACACAGTTCCATCTTACTCAAAAGCCCATATTCTTTACACCACATCATTCTACAGAGGATGGGTAGAATCATTGGCTATACCTTGATAACTCCAGTCTCTGATGGTAATTCTGTAATATTAACATGCCTGCAGTAGCATTGGACACTAAGACACTGTTTGTATTCACTGACTCTATCCAACTCGACCCTTCATTTTACAGAAGAACAACCAAGGTCCAGGGAAGTAAACTCATTTGTCTCATAGCACATCACTTGTGATTCCAGGTCTCTTGACTCAATTTTTACTGCTTGTTCTATTTCAATTTCTGGTTTTGCAAAAAGGCCTTTAAGGGCAAGCCTCCTTTTCACGTAGCTAGTCTGGATGCAGAGGGATTGGGAGAAGCATCACTCTCTCAGGCCTGGAGAGCTGGCAGAAGAGAAAGAAGAGACAAAAGTTATGAGATCCAACACAGAGAGAGGGGCAGCATTCCATCCATGCAGGAAGCATTGCCTATCCTGGGACATGATTAGTGAGGAATTATCTTGAAAGAGAGGGCACATCCTTACCGGGGCTAAGCGGTCCTGGGCTGAGCAAAAGGGGAAAGTGTGAAGTGAATACACCCTGGAATATGTTCCCATGCCCCCATATAGTTTCTCTTTTCTAATTGATTTTGAGTATTTATGCCAAGTGCTGTACTAGGTATTTTCTTTTTTTTTTTAATATGAAACAATATTAGTTTTTTAAAAAGCAAAAGAATAAAGGTTATATACAAAAGGGACTTGGGACACCTGGGTTGCTCAGTTAGTTAAGCGTCCGACTTCAGCTCAGGTCATGATCTCACAGTTTGTGGGTTTGAGCCCCATATCCAGCTCTGTGCTGACTGCCAGCTCAGAGACTGGAGACTGTTTCAGATTCTGTATCTCCCTCTCTCTCTGACCCTCCCCTGCTCACGCTGTCTCTCTCTCTCTCAGAAATAAACATTAAAAAAAAAAAAGGGACCTAAAATCTTTAAGCTGATTCCAAAATTGAAGTGAGGAGAAAATCGGTGGTGAGACCAGAACAAAGCACCCCTGCTTTGGAGAAGGTCTGTTATACAAGTCAGCTGAGGATGGATTGGTAGAGAGGTGTCTATATATACATTTTCAAGTCATTTTTCCTTGTGCAGAATCATCCAGATTTTCCCAAGACTGAATGGGCAGTCCTGTGACTTCATTCCTTTTCTATAGTCCCAACAAGGCTACATGAAGTTCAACTCCTGATTAGTTGCTTACACACAGTTCCTCAGGAGCCAACACAACAGGTGAGTGAGATTTCCCTATGAGAAACAAACTGGCCACCTACAGCAAAGTACCAAAATGGACAAAGTTCCTTGTTTCCTCTTCCTTCCGATTATTATACTAGGTATTTTCTAAGTATTACCTGTAATCATCACATAAGTCCCACCTTTAGATAAAGTAATTGAAATGCAAAGACCTAGTAAGTAGTGGATTAGAATTCGATCCCAGGTCTGTGGGATCCAAATGCCCATTACATTACACATTTGGATGTACTACATAATAAAATCATCATGGGGATATATAAATCTTAATTCAGATATGGCTTACATGGCTGAAAACATTGATTAAATAATAAATCTAGTTTGCGTTACAGTTTTGGGCTCAATTCTGCACTTCATTGAGAATATGCAGACATAGGCTGAAATAAATACAGAAAAAAACCAGACTTCTCTCATGATTGTGGCACTGTTCCTTGTGCATACTTTTTAAAGATATTTTCAAAAACTCAGTTTAATTAGGGGTGCCTGAGTGGGTCACTTGGTTGAACATCAGCTCTTGGTTTCAGCTTAGGTCATGATCTCACAGTTCATGGATTTGAACCCTGCATAAGGCTCTGCAATGACAATGCGAATCCTGCTTGGGATTCTTTCTCTCCCTCTCTCTGCCCCTGTCCCCACTCACTCTCTTTGTCTCTCAAAATAAATAAATAAACTTTAAAAGTAGTAGTTTAATTAAAACAAGTTTGCAAAATTCTTTTATGAATACAATGCCTCTTATATTAGTATGTTACAGGAATATTTTGATTACATAACTTTTTTGTTTATATATGCATGGCTACAGTGATAATACAAAAAGAAGCAATAAAAACAGAAGTAGAAACTTTCTACATTTCCTTTGATATACAATCTTCATGTCTGTAATTAAAGTTAAGGATCTTACATGGCCCAAAATAAGTAAGATCTTTTCAAAACCTGGAGAGTTTAGGATATAATTTAGAACCTTAGAATTCAACTCTTTATAATATACATTAAAAAATAAAAGTTGGGTGGCTCAGTCAGTTAAGCGTCCGACTCTGGCTCAGGTCATGATCTCGCAGTTCGTTGGTTCGAGCCCACATCAGGTTCTGTGCTGGCAGCTCAGAGTCTGGAGCCTGTTTTGGATTCTGTGTTTCCCTCTCTCTCTGCCGCTTCCCCGCTCATGCTTTGTTTCTCACTGTCTCAAAAATAAATAAACTATAAAAAAAAAAAAAAAGGTTCACATACTTGTCTAATTCTTTATCTTTTCTGTCTCCCCTCAAAAAAAAAAACTATTTTTGGGGCGCCTGGGTGGCTTAGTCGGTTAAGCGTCCGACTTTCGCTTAGGTCATGATCTCGCGGGTCGTGGGGTCGAGCCCCGCGTCGGGCTCTGTGCTGACTGCCAGCTCAGAGCCTGGAGCCTGTTTCAGTCTGTGACTCCCTCTCTCTCTGACCCTCCCCTGCTCACGCTGTCTCTCTCTCTCCTAGAAATAAAAATTAAAAAAAAAAAACATTAAAAAAAAAACTATTTTTATTTTAATTTTTGAAATTACTAACCTGCTAGATATAAGGGTTATCTTTATTGCAGTCACTTCTGTGGTTCAAAACCATATAACTAGGAAAAAAATCAATGAACAGCATTTAAGGCATATCTACAATGAGCCTATTACTTCTTCAGGGCTATAAAAGTAAAAAAAAAAAAAAAAAGGTATTTGATTGCAGTTAACATACTATTGATTACAGTACACACCATTATTTTGTGTACTATCAGGAGAGAATAATAATGCCAGTTAAACTATTCAGTGTGTGGAGTGCCTGAGTGTCTCAGTCAGTTAAGCGTCTGACTCTTGATTTGGGCTCAGGTCATGATCTTACAGTTTGCAAGGTCTATCCTGCATCGGATTCCTTGGGATTCTCTCCCTCTTTCTCTCTGCCCCTCCCCTCTTCACTCATTTTCTCTCTCTCTCAAAATAAATAAATAAACATTAGAAACAAATAAACAATTATAATGTTTAAGATGTCAACATTGATTATAAGATGCATCTTGACTTTATTTTTTTTTTTTAATATTTTTATTTATTTCTAGGAGAGAGAGAGAGACAGCGAGCAGGGGAGGGTCAGAGAAGAGGGAGTCACAGACTGAAACAGGCTCCAGGCTCTGAGCTGGCAGTCAGCACAGAGCCCGACGATGGGCTCGAACCCACGAACCGCGAGATCATGACCTAAGCGAAAGTCGGACACTCAACCAACCGACTAAGCCACTCAGACGCCCCGAGATGCATCTTGACTTTAGAGAAGTTAATAATATGAAAAAGTGTGCACTTTAGAATTGACAAAATTTGGGACATTTGAGTGGCTCAGTCCTTCAGGTGTCCAGGTCGACTCAGGTCATGATCTCATGGTTCATGACTTCAAGCCCCGCATTGGGCTCTGTGCTGACAGCTCAGAGCCTGAAGCTTGCTTTGGATTCTGCTTCTCCGTCTCTCTGCCCTTCCCCAACGCATGCTCTGTCTCTCTTTGTCTTTCTCAAAAATAAACAGTTTAAAAAATTTTAAATTGAATTGATAAAATTCAAAACTAAAAATAGATCCTGATTTCCAAGAGCTTACAGTTCCATTTGGGAGGGGGAAATCAACGAAAAAAAAATCGCAGAATGGGAAAATCAGTATTTACAAAAATATAGAGGTAAAAAAATAATTCATGTTGTAGGGAAACTTCCTGGCTATAAATTAGGGTATATGTTGGGAATAAAATTTATACAATACAGTGAGTCTAGGTTATATAAGCTTCAAAAATCAGGTGGAAATGTTTGGGCTTGTAGTGTTTATGAACAGTAAAAGTGACATGATAAGAAATATATTATTATAAAGGCTAAAGAAAATAATCAGAGGACCAATTAGAAAACTAAAGTCATAATCCAGCTATAAGGAACAAGACAACTTGGATTACATTGAAGCCCATAAGAAGAACTGATGGCTCAAAGGACACTTTTTAAAAATGAAAGATATTGAAAAAATGAATATAGAGATTGAACAAAAGTTCATCAAACATGATATGAAAGGTTAAAACTAGGGAAGCTTGGACATTCGTCTTATGAAGGTTATGAATTAGAGTTTTATAGAGTGTTGAGGACCCCAATTAATTTATTTAGTGCCTGTCATATTTTAAGCATTCAATAACTTTTTCACAGATGGACAAATGAGTGAGTAAAGCCAGGACATCTGAGTTGAATTGAGGACATTCACATAGAGGTGATGGTCAATAAGAAAATATGAGGGACACCTGGGTGGCTCAGTCAGTTAAGCGTCTGACTTCAACTCAGGTCATGATCTCATGGTCTGTGAGTTGGAGCCCAGCATCGGGTTCTGTGTTTACAACTCAGCGCCGAGAGCCTGCTTCAGATTCTGTGTCTCCCTCTCTCTCTGCCCCTGCTCTGATCATGCTCTGTCTCTCTCTCTCTCAAAAATAAAATAAAAACATAAAAAATTTTTTAAAAAACTAAGAAAATATGAATTTCTCAAAAGATCCAGTTTAGAGAAATCCCAGTCAAGGACAATGCCCTGGGGGACAAATTTTGGAGGCCTGAAAAGCAAGTGAAATCTGAAAAGAAACCAAATAAGGAGAAGTCATGAAGGTCAGGATAAAATATGGGTTGTGTAATCAAAGGTCAAATAGAGTTTAAAATAAAAATGTTGTCTAACGGTATAAAAACTTACAGAGAGGCCAAGGTACAGAGAAACAACAAAAGGTAATTTGACATAATAAATGAGATCAACTGGAAATTTTATATAGAATGACTCCATCAGAGTGGTAGACAGCTGTCAAATTAGAGGGCTGAAGAGATTTGATGGATTGGAAGCAAAGGCAGATGTAGGTCATGCTCAGAAAGTACTAGATTGTCAATGACAGAAAACTCCCCTTCCATGGCGTTATCCTCAAGTGATGTTCTCTACACTTCCTGCCAGGAATTTATCTTCTTCTAAACATATGTGTGTGTGTGTGTGTGTGTGTGTGTGTGTGTGTGTGTATGCGTGTGTGTGATTATACCTACTATATATATATGATTATGCCTACTATATATGTAAAACATATTTTTATTTAAAATTATAGAAATGGAGAAGAGAACTGTGATCAAATTATTCAAAAATCAGGAATAATATGGATAATGTTAACTAAGTTAATAAATCCTAGGATATTAAAAAATACTAGTGAGTGTATCTTGAAGTTTAAAAGAAGTAATTTTAGGGGCACCTGGGTGGCTCAGTTGGTTAAGCGTCCATCTTCGGCTCAGGTCATGATCACACGGTTCATGGGTTCAAACCCCATGTCGGGCTCTGTGCTGATGGCTAGCCCAGAGCCTGGAACCTGCTTCAGATTCTGTGATTCTGTATCTCCCTCTCTCTCTGACCCTCCCCTGCTCGCTCTGTCTCTGTCTCTGTCTCTCTCTCTCTCAGAAATAAATAAAACATTAAAAATTTTTTTAAAAACATTAAAATTTTTTAAAAAAATAAAAGTAATTTCATGTCAACCAATAGAACACAGTGGGTAGTAACATTATCTGAAAATGTTGTCTAAACCACTGGAATAAGCAAACAACAGAATAATAGTCAAGAGGTTTAGAAAATGTCTAGGTCATACACCAACTGATCCAATCCAGTAAGGAAACCATCTGTATTTCTGGATATTAGATGCATGAATTAGAAAGCCATAGTGCTTTCCTTCAAAATATGTCTTGGTGTCATGGGTGGAATAGGTGAAGGAGATTAGAGAGCACACTTACCATGATGAACACTGAGTAATGTATAGAATTATTAAATCCCTTCATTGTACACCTGAAACTAATATAAAAATATAACATATGTTAACTATAATGGAATTAAATTTAAAAACTTTTTAAAAATGTGTCTTGTTGTCAACATTCAGCTGGATGACCAATTGGTACAATGCAATATAACATTTCTTTTATTTTTATCTTCAATCCTCTCAATTGAGTCAGCAGTTCCTAGTAACTTTTGCTTCTCTGGAAATACTCCTAAGGAACTATATATTTATGTGGAAGTATCTCTATAGATATTCTATAAGAATGACGAGTAAAAGCTAGAATCAGTAGAGCTGAGTATGTAGAAGAAAGTGCTCATTCTTTTCACAAATTGTTTAAGTGCTCACACTGGCAGCACACATACTAAAATTGGAATGCTACAGACAAGCTTAGCATGGTCCCTGTGCACGGATGATATACACATTTGTGAAATGTTTCATGTTTTTTGAAAAACTGGTTATTTAAAGCTATTTGAGATGAGACTGTGTAGAGTGAAAGGATTTTTTGTGATCTTTGAGAGGTCACTCATTTGATGATAGTTGTCTTTCAATTCCTAATGCTTAGATTTAAAGAAAAAACAAAACCAAGATTGAAAGCCTTCAGATTTTAAAGAGTTGGATTTAAATACAGTGATAAATAAGTATTTAACATGAGGAGAGTAAGGCATATTGGATGGATGAACTTAGGGGAAAAATGCAAATTTCACAACTCTTTCAGTGCTGAAATTCTAGAAAGCAGAGTTCAAGAGTAGTGAAGTAAAAGTCAGCGAATAAAGGTTATATTGCTAGATTTTTTGCTGATCTCAGTTTCAGATTTTGTTAATTTTTCAAATGAAGTATATATCCCAACTCTAAAACTACAAGCTGCCTCAGTTTAAAAACTGCAGCAAATGGAGCGAAATAAGTCAGGCAGAGAAGGACAAATATCATATGTGTGCACGTATAGGAGGATTAGGAGGAACTTAACTGAGGACCAAGGGGGAGAAGAAGGGGAGAAATGGTGGGGGAAAGGGAGAGAGGCAAACCATGAGAGACTCTTGAATGCTGACAAAAACTGAGGACTGATGGATGTGGGGGGGAGGAGGGATGGGCATGGAGGAGGGCACTTGTGGGGATGAGCACTGGGTGTTATGTGGAAACTAATTTGACAATAAACTATTTGTAAAAAAAATTAAAAATAAAAAAATTGCAGCAAATGTTGAGAAACTTTGCATGACTGGTTTTTTTTTAATTTTTATGGAAAGACTGTGAAAGATGATGTGCTCGTCTATAGTTGCTCTTTTTGTACACTCTTGTAACAAGTATAGAGTATTTGTCTGCTGATCAAACATGTTAAAGTAGCTGTCTTGGAAAAAAAAGCAAACACACATTTTGGTTTTATTTATTTAATTTACATTTCTTATGTTGTTGTGTTTTTGTTTTTTACATTTCTTGTCTTTCTCTAAAACAAATCAAGGTGTGTGGCTTTCTTTAAATATACTTTTAAACACATAGGCATTAGTCTAAAAAAATTAACTATGCTGCATAAGAAATGATTTCTTTTTACATAAGTAAATCATCAGCATATTAAGTGCTTGAATGTTCAAGGAGGTATTATTAATCTAGTTCTAGACACTTGTACACTACTGAAGTTAGTATCTGCTTTTGTACCCTATACACAATGAAACCATTGAAGTACTTTTCCAAGAAAAATATAAAAAATTCAAACCATGGAGGAAAAAGTTTTCTTACTGGCTAGTGTAGTTTTTTAAAAAATCTTTACCATGATGTTTTACATTTGATTTAAAATGATGGAGGAAGGGGGTTATAAATCAAACAGAATTATCTATATGTTGATAAGTATTGAAGCTGAGTGATGGGTACATGGGAGGAGGGTTAATTTTGCTATTCTTTCTCCTCTTGTTTGAAATTTTGAAAATGTCCATTATTGAAAAGTAAACAAATAACTAAAATAAATAAAAACAAATTAACTTTAATCATAATATATACCTTTGTGATACTCTGAAATTGGACAATGTCTTTGGAATTTAAGCTTCTTAAAAATTGTATTTATTGAAGCAAAAGAAAAAGCAAAAAAATAAAAGGAAACAAAGAAAAAAAATTACCTAGCTAGCTAGCTAGCTAGAGAAAGTCAGGGAGAGAAAGACTAGCCTGATAACTTGCCCTAATATTATTAAACTATTATTAATATCTAATTGCTATTAATATTAATAATATGTTAGTATTAATATTATTGAATTATTTGGGAAAATAACTCAATAACTGTTTTGTAATCTACTCTGGACTTTTTTTACTTTCTTATTTTTTAATGTATTTTATTATTAATTTTGTAAGTAAACTGTATGTCCAGCATAGGGCTTGAGCTCATGACCCAAGGTCAAGAGTTATGTGCTCTATAGACTGACCCAACCAGACATTTCATTTTACTTTTTTATTTTTGTATTTCTACTTAAGGAGGAGTGATGTCTAAGAAGTCTGCTCTCATCATTTATTTTACATGTTAAGTATGTTATTGGTGTTTCAGCTTGATTCACATTACTTTTACAATGTTTTTAAAAAGTGATTTTTATGCCATTGTACAATATACATTTTAAAATATATAGAGTTTTTCCAGTCCTTTCACCATCAAAGATCAGCACTGCATAGAGTTTTATTATTATTTTACAAAAGGAGAAGAACAGTATAACTTCATTGTGCATGAGTAGAGGGGCTTGTGTGCATGTATGTGTATGTGTGACTATTTATGTCTTAGTAGCATAGATGACTTCTAACTCACAAGCTGTAGAGTCATACAACGTGTGCTCATCTCCATGGTAACCATTTCTAAGATAAATTCGCTTCTGAACAATGATCCCAAAATAGTCTATTACCCATTTTTGTAGATTTCCATTATAGCAGCAAAAAATAATTTTGAAAATTTTTGATCCATTCCTTAACCAACAAAAATAGAGACAATAAATATATATCAAAATCTGTGAAGAAACTATGGTTAAGTGCAGTAGTAACTTCTATAATAAACCCAAGATTTTGTTTGGTCTCATTTTCATCTTATGGATTATCTGTATTTATGCTTCTCCTGCAACTTTTTGGCTTCCTACATTTTAGCCATTTTCCTTTTTGAGATTTCTTGGCTATAAAATAGAGAGGAAGAAATGATCTTCCAGGTCTCTTTTAGCTCTAGGATTTTATGATTTTATGATCTCTCTACTCAGCCTGAAACGTTATAAGAACATGAGCTTGAAAAATAAAAACAATTGAAATCTAAGTCAGACAATTTTTTTCTTCTTACTAGGTTAAATAAAGGAGAGTGAGGATTTTTTAAAAAGAGTTTTCTTTATTTGCAATGCATATTTTTATACTTTTATAAAAAGTAGATTCCATGCCCAACATGGAGCTTGAACTCACAATTTTCAGATCAAGAGCTATCTGCTCCAGGGCTGAGTCAGCCAGGAACCCCTATAAAGGAGAGTTTTAAAAGTACTTACTATAACAACTGGATTGCTGTTCCTATAAATTCCAAATTTTTAGTCTTTTTTCCCCCTATATAAGTCGGCTACATTTTCTTAACTTTTATTAGGATATCTTAATTTTCTCAAATGAGAACAAGTTGGAGTTCTTTCATTGGAGAAAACCTTTCCTGTGGTTTTAAGGATGCTCATTTTGCACATACTCCCAATTTTCCTCTGTTGGAGTTTCAATGTCTGAGTCCTTCAAGGGATTGGGGAAGACTCTGTGACCCTCAGATGGGCTGGGTCAGAACATATGTCAATGGAGGAAGGGTAAAAAGCAGGACAGATTCTACCCAAACCTTTTTAGTTCCTGGGAAATGGAAAGCTGATTGCTTGGGCTTTAGTTTCTCTATTCCCCCCCCTCAACAACTTCCAGGGACATTACATTCTCTATGTTCCTAGATTTGTAATGATCGGAAAGAGGCAGGTTCCCTAAACTTTCATTCGGAGCAGACTATAGCAGAATTGTAACACCACATTTTCCTTTGAGAGTAGTCTTTACTTTGGGCCCAACTCCTTTAGAATTCCTTTTGGATCGCTTCCTTCCTTTGGAGTATCTTCTCTCAGAGTTCACCTGAATGCTGACAAGTCCTCCTTTTCTGCTTTCTTCAGTGATGAAGAAAATTCCTCTTTCTCTTATCTGGGCTTAGCACATCCTGGGCAGACCACCAAGACAACCACTGTTATTCTTGCCAATCCCAGACCCGCTCCCAAACATACTAACTCCTCTTAGATCTTCATTCTTGGTACAAGTCTGCCTACTGACCTAACAAAGGAAGAAAGGGACTGGAGAATTTGTGTTCACCGCTTGGATACATGTATTTTTTTTCCAATTTATTTATTGTTTAATTTACATCCAAGTTAGTTAGTATTTGGTGCAACGATGATTTCAGTAGATTCCTTAATGCCCCCTGCCCATTTAGACAGTCCCTCCTCCCACAACCCCTCCAGCAACTCTCTGTTTGTTCTCTATATTTATAAGTCTTTTATGTTTTGTTCTCCTCTCTGTTTTTATATTATTTTTGCCTCTCTTCCCTTATGTTTATCTGTTTTCTATCTTAAATTCCTCATATGAGTGAAGTCATATGATATTTGTCTTTTCCCTGACTGACTAATTTCACTTAGCATAATACCCTTCAGTTCCATCCACATAGTTGCAAATGGCAAGATTTCATTCTTTTAGATTGACGAGTAATACTCCATTGTGTGTGTGTATATATATATATATATATACACACATATATATATATATCTCACGTCTTCTTTATCCATTCATCCGTTGATGGATATTTGGGCTTTTTCCATACTTTGGATATTGTCGATAGCACTGCTATAAACATTGCTATAGAAAGCTTATTAAAGAAATTGAAGAAGACAGAAAAAAATGGAAAAATATTCCATGCTCCAGGACTAGAAGAACAAACATTGTTAAAATGTTAGTACTACCCAAATCAGTCCACATATCCAATGCAATCTTAGCAAAATAACACTAGCATTCTTCATACAATTAGAAAAACAATCCTAAAATTTATATGGAACCAGAAAAACCCCAAATAGCCAAAGCAATCTTGAAAAAGAAAACCGAAGCTGGAGGCATCACAATCCCGCACTTCAAGCTATATTACAAAGCTGTAATTTTCAGCACAATATGGTACTGGCACAAGAACAGACACTCAGATCAATGGAACAGGACAGAAAACCGAGAAATGGACCCACAAATGTATGGCCAACTAATCTTTGACAAAGCAAGAAAGAATATCCAATCGAATAAAGACAGTCTCTTCAACAAGTGGTGCTGGGAGAACTGGACAGCAACATGCAGAAAAATGAACCTGGACCACTTTCTTACACCATACACAAAAATAAACTCAAAATGGATGAAAGACCTAGATGTAAGATAGGAAGCCATCAAAATCCTCAAGGAGAAAGCAGGCAAAAACCTCTTTGACCTTGGCCACAACAATTTCTTATTCAACACGTCTCCAGACACAAGGGAAACAAAAGCAAAAATGAACTTTTGGGACCTCATCAAGATAAGAAGTTTCTGCATAGTGAAAGAAACAATCAACAAAACTAAAAGGAAATTTGTGGAATGGGAGAAGATATTTGCAAATGACATATCATATAAAGAGTTAGTATCCAAAATCTATAAAAAACTTATCAAACTCAACACCCAAAACACAAATAATTTCTTAATTTCTTCACAAATAATCCAGTGAAGAAATGGGCTAAAGACACGAACAGATACTTCTCCAAAGAAGACATCCAGATGGCCAACTGACACATGAAAAAATGTTCAACATCACTCATCATCAGGGAAATACAAATCAAAACCACACTGAGATACCACCTCACACTGTCAGAATGGCTAACATTAACAACTCAGACAACAACAGATGTTGGCAAGGATGTGGAGAAAAGGGATCTCTTTTGGATACAAGTATATTTTAAAAACAGCATTTGTGGTCAGTGCCATTACATTTTTTGGCTCACCTCAAGAATGTTGGTGGCTTTAAAAGGATAGGGCAGTACCACAGAATGCCTACAAAAGGCATAGTTTGTCCAATGGCCTCTTTAGTCCATGAAAGGGTTGATTTTGGCATTTGGAATTTGGCTTGTGAGTGGACAGAGAATAGAAAGAACCCCAAGTGGAAACTTCATTTTGGTTTCCAGAGGTCAGTTGATTTTGTACCTCAAAAGTCCAACTCTATCAGTCATTGTACACAGGCCAAATGACTTAAAAGGGCAGTGCTTGCCTTGTCTTGACCCTTTTTCAGACCACTAAAGTTCCAGGTATACCTCTCTGAAAGCCCATTTATCTGAATTAGTAATCTTGGGTTATGACCCAAGTACTTTTAAAGGGGCCCTTAGAGATAGTTTAGTATTTCACCCACTTTCTCCCTTCTGCTAAGAAGGTAAGTGATATTATAATAGTTTATCAAGAGCTTACACTGTTACTCATATCACATCAAGTTGATGATCTGCTTGATTATATTATAATATAATATATTATTATTATATAGGGACTTTTATTATAGGGACTACTTTACCAAGAAATACATACTTTTTAGTTCTCAGAAGCTAACAGAGGACCAAGAAATTCTATCAAAAGCCTCAAGTAGCAACAAATATATAACAGGTTTTACTAAGACCTGGATACCCTTGTTTTCTTTCATTGACACGGAATTGTTTAAAAACTTTTTAGTATGGATATGCTAGAATTCTTGTAACCATAAGAATTTAGGTTGTATCTAATCTATGATATTACAAGTAGTATCCTTATACACATTTTTTTGAGTTTTTTTTTTTCTTAAGGATTATTTCCAGGGGTCAAATATTCAGTTTATGGGTATCAGTTTATCTGTATTTACTAGCCATGGATTTTTTGAATGTTTTTTACACATATGTCCAAATTGATCTCCAAAAGATTACAGCACTGTCTAAAAGTGGTCTTTTTACTACAAAAGCAGCTTCTTTTAAATTTTCTTTTTGGCCGGGGCACAAGTGAGCAAGGATCAGAGAGAGAAAATCCAGGAGGAGCAGAGGGAGAGAGAAAAAAAGATAAAGAGCAAGAGAGAGAGAAGCGGGGATCATCTGAAGCGGGACTCAAGCTCCCCCAATATGATACTAGAACTCCCCCAGTATGGTACTTGAACTCATGAACAGTAAGATCATGACCTGAGCCGAAGTCAGATGCTTAACGACTGAGCCATCCAGGTGCCGCAAAAGCAGCTTATTTTTTAAATTTAATTTTTCTTGTTTTCCAAAGTGTGAAGTCTTGCTGCTCTAAATTTTGGAGACCTCCTTTTATCCCCATATTGTAAATTCATGAGGAAAATGCAGTTTGGATTTTTTGTGTTATAGACAGGAAAAGACATTTGGAATCACACACACAAAACCGCTCCCCCCACCAAAATTGTAAAGACTGATGCTCTCTATTTTATTGTGGCTCATTTTCTAACAGTGAATCTCAGGGTTAACTAAAATTTACTAAACAAAAATAAATGGTGTATTTATCAAGTTTGTCAATATAACACATTAAATTTCTCGAAGCTACAGCCAATATTGCCAGTAAAAATCCAATTCCAAGTTTATTTTGGAAATGAAACATGGAGAAACTATTAAACTGAGTCACTCAGGAGTCAGGGGATTGGGTGTCTGACTTCCGCTCAGGTCATGATCTCAGTTTGTGGTTTCAAGCCCCCTGTCGGGCTCTGTGTTGACTGCTTGGAGCCTGGAGCCTGCTTTCTGAAGCAGAAAGCTTCTGTCTCCCTCTCCCTCTGCCCCTTCCCCACTTGCAAGCACGTGCTCTCACGCTCTCTCTGTCAAAAATGTCAAAAATAAACATTGAAAATAAAAAATAGGGGCGCCTGGGTGGCTCAGTCAGTTAAGCATCCGACTTCGCTCAGGTCATGATCTCACGGTTCGGTTCGTGGGTTCGAGCCCCCCGTCGGCCTCTGTGCTGACAGCTAGCTCAGAGCCTGGAGGCTGCTTTGGACCCTGTACCTCCCTCTCTCTCTGCCCCTCCCCTGCTCACGCTGTCTCTCTCTCTCTCAGAAATAAAGAAAATATTTAAAAACAATAAAAATAAAAAATAAACTGAGTCAGTCAAAATGATTTTATAATTTATTAGTGTAAATATCTAGCAAATGTTTAATACTAATCTAAAAAGATTTTGGTCAATAAAATACTTCACTAGGATTCTGAATATTATCTGATTAAGAAAAAAATTTATTTTTACTTACACCTACATACCAGCCAGAGAGCTTTTTACATAAGCAAATTCTCATAATCAAAGTTGCCTGAGATCAAAATATACAGAACAAATACTGCGTATTTTTGTAGACTGCACAAGTAACACAAGGCCTAGAGACTTCATCCCTGCCAGTCCTCAGACTTGTGAATCACCTAGAGGAAAAATATGTCATTGTTCAGTAAGCGGTTTATGTTTCTCCCATTCCACCCAGTGACTCAGCACAATGAATGCACTTTGTGCATTTTTTATTTGCTTCTCTGATCAAACCAAGATTTAGGAAGCCCCTCTCAGACAGCTGTGATATCACTTGCTGTGAGCTTCGCTTCAGTTTGATAGAGAGATATGTGTTTAACTGATATTAGAAAGTTTTACTACATGGTTTGGCTATTGCTAGGCACGCCACTTTGATGTTTATCCTTACAGTCTCCTCTTTTAAAACACTGGTTACACATTACCATTAAAAAATGTGAAAATAAAAGTACCATTTTATGGGGCACCTGGGTGGCTTAGTTGGTTAAGCGTCCGACTTTCGCTTAGGTCATGATCTCGCTGTTCGTGGGTTCGAGCCCCGCGTCGGGCTCTGTGCTGACTGCCAGCTCAGAGCCTGGAGCCTGTTTCGGATTCTGTGTCTCCCTCTCTCTCTGACCCTCCCCTGCTCGCGCTGTCTCTCTCTCTCCTAGAAATAAATAAAACATTTTTTAAAAATGTGAAAATAAAAGTACCATTTTAAGAATGCTGTTTATAACTGCAGGTCCATCCTGAGGAAACAGTAATTGTCTTTTTTTGTTTTTTTCAAGATTTTATATTTAAGTAATCTTTATACCCAACATGAGGCTTCACACACAGGCCCAAGATGAAGAGTTACATGCTCCACCAACTGAGCCAGCCCAGTGCTCCTAAATAGTTGTCTTTTAAAAAATAATTCAAAGTGATGTCTTTCAAGAGTTTCTAGTTTTTTATTATTTGTATTCTAATCATTTATTATTTAGAGCATAAATTTAAAAATTCTGGTTTAGATTATAGACAAATTAAAATCCTTTACATTCAAGTTTGGGAAAATATTAAGTGTCAAACTTGGGTAATGGGTATATAGGCGGTTGTTATACTATACTCTTTTAAAAAAGATTTTTTTTAATGTTTATTTTTGAGAGAGAGAGAGCATGTGCACAGGTGGGAGAGGGGCAGAGAGAAAGAGAGGGAGATACAGACTCCAAAGCAGGCTCCAGGCTCTGAGCTGTCAGTGCAGAGCCCAACAGAGCTTGAACCCAGAAGCGTGAGACCATGACCTGAGCCAAAGTAGGATGCTCAACTGGCTGAGCCATTCAGGTGCCCCTCTACTCTTTTTATGTTTAAAACAATTTGTTTTTAAAAAAGTAAGATTTAGAAAAACCTTCTCTTTGAATAAATGCCTTTTGTAATACCTGTAGAAACAAAAGAGACATAAAAGAAAAATACATCTTTCACATGATTTAAACTAGTCTGTTTCCCATGGAGGGAAGGAAAAAATCCCTTAATCCTGGTATTTGGTTGTATTTTTATATGACATCAAACAATTTGAGGCAGCTTACCTAACTTTGATTATTGTAGTCAGTTGAGTCCATTGCTTTGTGTCAAACTGTTATTTAATGTTAAATGATGGTGGTAGTGGTGGGTGTTGTATTTATTTTGTATTTACATTTCTCTTACCTGGAAAAGCAATAGCAGTGTGAAACATAGTGCCAGTTATGTGCTGATATAGTCCGAATTTGCCACCTGACATAGAAGTCAAAAGACGGGCTATTTCGTTAATATGAGTATATTATCAACATTCAAAGACATTTTAATGTCCTAATATTTGAAAATCTAACCAATACTGGATTTTCTTAGAATTCATTGCTTCTTCCATTTTTGTGATCCTTTCATGTATCCCATGTCCCTTTCTTTTTCAAGTTAAGTTTTACTTCTTATGAAGGGTATGAATAGGGTCTATCAGCAACAGATTTCCAAATGTGCTGCTTTATACAGAGCAGCTTTGAAAACTGAAAAGCTGGCTGAGTCTGCTTTAAGCAGCAGGTTTCTGAGACTAAATTTACAATTTTTTTTGCAATCATTCTGAGGCAAACTAACTATGGCTTATGTAATGTGCAGAAGCCACAGGATCTCTTTAAAGCACTGCACGTTTCATTAAGAAGGCAGCCAACCCTGTATTAATTATAACAATAGGAGTAAGGACTATGTAGGCAAATGATGACTTGCATACAATTCAAAGACTTAGTGCTATACAGCAGTTTCCATCTTTTCCTTGCACTAAACTGTTTAGTCAAGGTATTCAACTGAAAGGAAAACAAAGCAACTTGAGTTTCCTGCTTTCAGTTCTCCTTCCCACGTTCTGTCGGAGGTGCCAAAGGTCTGGCAACCAGAGGAGGCAGATAAAGAGAGAACTTGAGTCATCATCTACAGTGGATATTTAGTCCTGATAAAATGTTGGTTACATAGGCTACCCTAACACATCTGTTGAAAGATTACCAAGGAGTTGGTTGTAATACACTGAACTGATCAGAAAAAATACCTTCTACACTTCTGGACAATGGGCTACAAAGTTTTTGCTTTTGTTTTTTAAGGCTTGTTTTTTAACATTCGTGTCAGGTTAAACATGGACACTTAGCACATGTTTGCTTGGGTATACAGTTGCTCCTAGTGTGCCTTTTCCAGTGGACTCACTACAATCCAGATGCTTCTGATTCTTGTGTCTAAGAAACTTTACAGAGGCTTTAATGAGACCATGAACTCTTTAAAATTGCATTAAAATTTTGTATATTCTTATGGATAGGATACATAGCTTCATTAGATTTATATAGAAGTCCAGGATTCAAAGTTAATTAGGAAACTAAATTATTTTTTTTTCAAGGATCAATTTTATTTTTTTACTTTGAAAAATTTTTAATATAATTTATTGTCAAATTGGCTTACATACAACACCCAGTGCTCATCCCCACAAGTGCTCTCCTCAATGCCTATCACCCACTTTCCATCTCCCCCCACCCTCATCAACCCTCAGTTTGTTCTCTGCATTTAAGAGTCTCTGATGGTTTGCCTCCCTCCCTCTCTGTAACTATTTTTTTCCCCTTTCCTTCCCCCATGGCCTTCTGTTAAGTTTCTCAAGATCCACATATGAGTGAAAACATGGTATCTGTCTTTCCCTGCCTGACTTATTTCACTTAGCATAATACCCTTCAGTTCCATCCACATTACTGCAAATGACATGATTTTATTCTTTCTCATTGCCAAGTAGTATTCCATTGTATATATATACCACATCTTCGTTATCCATTCATCAGTTGAGGGACATTTAGGCTCGTTCCGTAATTTGGCTATTGTTGAAAGCACTCTTGTAAACAGAGGGGTACATGTGCCCCTATGCATCAGCACTCCTGTATCCCTTGGGTAGATTCCTAGCAGTGCTATTGCTGGGTCATAGGGGAGTTCTATTGTTAATTTTTTGAGGAAACTCCACACTGTTTTACCCATATTAGAACCAAAAATTAATTTGGCCTATGAACACCGACATATAAAGAAAAAAATGATTACAGCTTTGTTTTGTTTCTCCTTTGACTCCTTGGAGAACATGAGTAAAAAATGACTTGTTTATTTCATTCCTTTCTTTTGATTCAATCCTTGGGCTTTAAGTCTATCTCATCCTCTCTTAAAACAAGAGAATGAGCTAGACTAGTTCCATTATTTCCAGAATTGATTATGCAGCCACAGTTCTTTTGAGAGAATTTAGAAATTTTATAGTTTATAACTGAGTGGTTGCATTTTTACCTAATATATTAGATAACAGAACTACTAACATTTTAAAGCTAATCTATTAGATAATGTCACTATTTTCTTTAAAAAAATTTTTTAATGCTCTATTTATATCTGAGAGAGAGAGAGAGAGACATAGTGTGAGCAGAGAAGGGTCAGAGAGAGAAGGAGACACAGAATGAAGCCGGCTCCAGGCTCTGAGCTAGCTGTCAACACAGAGCCCAATGTGGGGCTCGAACCCATGAACCATCAAACCGTGAGATCATGACCTGAGCGGAAGTCAGACACCCAACAGACTGAGCCACCCAGGGGCCCCTAGATAATGTAACTATTTTCTACTTAAATCAACTTAAATGTTTACCGTCCAAGTCAAACTATTCTATAATTAAAATCTAACACAAGAAATTATTTATACATACACACATACACATATATATGCTGAAGTTTGCTTTAATATGCTCTGAATATTTTAAATGCAGACTCTACTATATATGTATATATATATACTATATATATATATATAGTATATATATATACTTGGAAATATATATATTTGGAACTAGTTAGGAAAAGTGGTTTTCCTTTCTTTATAAACTGAAAGTGAATTGTGTATCCTATCATTTCAAATATGGCACAAATAAGGACCATTAGGAATGACAGAAATACAAAATATGTGAAAAATTTGAGTAAATTCTGACTCTAAAGTTTTGTTGTGGAAACAGCAATCAGTTTAAATAATTAGAAACAACAGAAGAAATGATGGGGCACCTGGGTGGCTCAGTTGGTTAAGCTCAGGTCATAATCTCACCATCATGTGTTTGAGCCCCGCATGGAGTCTGGCATGGAGCCCCACATCAAGCTCCATGCTGACAGTGTGGAGCCTGCATGGGATTAATTCTCTCTCCCTCTCTCTCTGCCTTCTCTCTCTCTCCCACTCATGCCTTCTCTCTCTCTCAAAATTAAATTTAAAAAAAAAAAAACAGAAGAAATGAAGAAATGATAAAACTAACATGCAAACAATCTAGTGGGGCAATTGTATATTCGTAGTTTAAAAGCAGAAAAAAAATGGATTTGACAGTGGCTGCTTAACTTGTGTGATAGTGGTTAAGTAACACTGGATTTGAATTTAAGTAGGAATACAAAGTTGAATTTAAGCATCAGTGAACACCTGACTTATTGTAAACATTTAGACTTTAGTGGTGTTTTAATGGGGAAAAATTGTCTTATAATGAGTTTATAATATTTTAGCATAATCTATATTTTATAATAAGAACAAATTTAACATTTGCACATAATCAACACTTAGAAGCTTAAAGATTATGGTGTGTGTCTAACATGAAATAGTAAAAATATCATTTTCAGAAATTATTACTTTGAAGTAAAAATTTGTCAAGCAAAGCAATGTTGATACAATTAGGTAGGCTTTTAATTTTTTTCTTTTTTGGTTGGATGCTAAAACAGTGAGTTAGCTATATTATTCCCTAACCACTTGTCTCAATTCCTTTACTGCTGTCTCTTTCCTTTGCACTCACCTAAAAAAAGAAAAATCTCCAATCTTCCATCTTTATTGTGCCATTACCAATATAAAAAATTACACAATTGGCAGACTGAGGCAATAATGATAACAATAGCCATAATAGTGGTAATGACAAGCAGCATTTATTCTCATTGAACAGTATAAGTACAGTACTAAAATTTATGCATTCCTTGCAACAATCTAGTGAGGTCAATAAAATTACCAATTTAAGGTGAAAATTTGGGATTTAGAGAGTTTTAGTCACATGTTCAATGTCACACTGCTGTAAGCGACAAAGGCAGGATTCCAACTCTCAGTCGGACCCCAGAGTTTAGGCTTTTTTCTGCTAACCATTTAAATACATAACTCCAAACTGAAATGGACGTTTAACATTTTCTGGCACATGATATTCCATTTAAGCTAAAGAAATATTTCTACTTCACTGAGAAAATAGAAGACATGAGAACACTTTCTTATCTGCCCCCAAAGTAATTCTACTGATCTACATCATTGTATACATCAACTGGTTAATAGCCTAAGCTCTGCCCCTTACCAGTTGTGACCATAGATGCAACTTCCTTCCTTCTTTAATAGGAAAATCAAAATGTACCTACTTCAAGAGTTTGTTATGAATATGAAACACATTAATGCGTGAAAAGCACTTGGAATAGAACATGATACATTGCAGGTACTCAGCTAATACTATCTTATCTCTCCCTACAACCCCCAATCAAAAATCATTCTGGCTCTATATTATCTGCTTCCGCTTCATCACTTTCCTTACTGTTCTATCAAAGCTTCTGCTTTTTTGATTATTCTATCTCGCTGTACCGAATTATAAATCTATCTCTTTCTACAGGATAGTTTGGTACTATCTTCTGAAAATAAGCAATCCCACATCCCCTTAACCCCTCTAGCTGCTGCCCCAGTTTCTGGCCCCTTTGATGATTCTATTCAGTCTCAGCTTGCTGGCTCTTGATTCTTTTTTTTTTTTTAAGATTTCATAGTTAAGTAATCTCTATACCCAATGTGGAGCTCACACTCACAACTCCAAGATCAAGAGTCGCACACTCCACCAACTGAGCCAGCCAGGTGCTCCTGGCTCTTGTTTCTTAAAAGTTGAAGTTCATAAGGGCTTTGGTCTAGGCTTTATTTTCCTTTTTAAAATGCTCCAAAAATGATCTCATCTATTCCCATGGCTTCAAACTACCACCATATTCTGATGATCCCAAATTTGAATCCTTGGATGTCCAGTTCAGTATTCTCGATATCATTTCAAATTTTTGAAAGACTGTTTATTTTTGGGGTAGACTGAATGCAAAAATGTAAATGGGTCTTACATGTTCAGCTGGAACTTTAGTATCATCATAGGCTTTTTTTGTATTCTTACTCAAGTTTTGTTCCATCATTGACTTTGCCAATTTTCCATGCATTGTAATAAAGAAGACTTAAGACCAAAATAAATAGATCCGCCAATATTTGTTTTCATGATTTGTATTTCATCATTCACTATTGAAGTGTAAATCTAAACACAAATTTCTTTTTCATTTTTTATTCTCAAGTTAGTTAACATACAGTGTAGTTCTGGCTTCAGGAGTAGAACCCAGTGATTCATTTCTTACATATGAACCCGGTGCTCATCCTGAAAAGTGCCCTCTCTAATACCTGTCACCCATTTAATCCACTCTACCCCCATCAACCCTTAATTTGTTGTCTGTATTTAAGAGTCTCTTATGGTTTGCCTTTCTCTGTTTTTATCTTATTTTTCCCTCCCTTCCCCTGTGTTCATCTGTTAAGTTTCTCAGATTCCACATATGAGTGAAATCATAGACCTGTCTTTCTTTGACTGACTTATTTTGCTTAGCATATAACCCTTCAGTTCTATCCACATTGTTGCAAATGGAAAATTTCATTCTTTTTTCGCCTAAGCACAACCAATTTATAAAACAAACACAAAAAATTCACAGTGAAAATAACCAACAAGAATTAAAACCAATCATAAATTAAAAACTTCATTATACATTGGAATTTTCCTACAGGGAAAACAGAAATTCTTTGAGTGACTTTAATAAGAAAGATGCATCTATCTTTAATTTTGTAGAGTGGAAGCAAATAAACTATGTGAAGTGCATTATCAAAGACCCAGCAGGCTAAAAGATGAATCTAATTGGATGTGAATGGTCAAGATCAAGACTGTAATTAATTTTTCATTGTATTCTTTTTGAACTTTTCGGATCAGTTCTGTTTCTGGCATCTCTTCTGCTGGCTACTGGAGACATCTTATGTTTCATTTAAGCCTGTCTTCATTACTCCTTTGCAATACCAAGTTGCAATCTCTGGCTAAGTCTTACCTCCTTACTTCATTTACTGCAGATACTGGGATACTGTTGCCCCATTTTTTCCCCCCATTCTCTTTCTTATTTTTTAGTGGAGTAAATTTTCATACCTGGTTGTCTCTGGGTGTAAAGGAACAGAACTTGAAGTATTGATGTAGCATATATATGTTATTGTCTACCGTCTCTGTGACCATTGTTAAACAACAGTGAAATCTTCTGTTATCCTTTTCCACACTTCCCCCAAAGTTGGTTTCTCTGATTGCATTATAGTCTACATGTAGTTTTTTTTTTGCGGGGGGGTAAATATTTATTTATTTATTTTCTGAGAAAGAGAGAGAGCGAATGTGAACATGAAAGGAAGAGGGGGCAGAGACAGAGGGAGAGAGAGAATCCCAAGTAGGCTCCATGCTGAATATGGAGTCCTACAGGGGGCTTGATTTCACAACTATGAGATCACGATGTGAGCAGACATCAAGAGTCAGATGCTTAACTGACTGAGCCACCTGGGCACCCCTATATGTAGTCTTTAAAACAATTTTTGGAAGTGCCTGGATGGCTCAGTTGGTTGAGCATCTGACTCTTGATCTCAGGGTTGTTCAGTATGAGCCCCGTGTTGGGCTCTGTGCTGGGCATGGAGCTTACCACAAATACACAAACACCAATTTTTAAAAATGACAATTCCTTGCAAAACTCCATTAATTTCTATTTTATATGTGCCTGATCCTTCCCATTGCCTGACTCACATTTCTCTTTCTGCACTCAATTCTTTCAGAATGTAGTAGTTTCCCAAGGAAGGGACGGAGGACATGTAAAACCAATATACATCTGCTGCATGATCTCAGGTTGTGAGAAATTTGATCATATATTTCTGAAGTCTGATGGGAAAAAGAATGATGCTTTTGTCTTTAAGAATAAGTGGAACAGTACCTTTGACAAGAAACATCCTAATCAAAAGGCTTTATTCCAAGAACTCAAAAAGATGCCTTTTGTCAATTTTTCTCCCTTCCTGCCTTAAATAAGGAAACAACAGAAGTCTCACCTAAATGATTTACAAAAGTAAATTTAAATATCCCTCATGATTAGGAAAAAGCAATACTGAAATAATTTTCATCATATTTTCTGGAGAAAACAAAGCTAAAGAAAGCTACCTTAAAAAACTCATATATTAGTCAGGGGAAAATATGATAGTCTAGGTGTTATCTGAAGAAAGTTTAACGAAGGGATTATTTATAAAGGTTTGGGCACAGTTAAGGGACTTTAGAAGACACTGTAGAATCATGTTTACTGGGTTACATGACAAATTTATGCCATCTAACTGATCTTCATTGACCTCACAGTAATTAAGAGTATGCAGGAACTTTGGTCATACTGATAAAGGATCCAATACTGGCTTTAACGCTTTCTATGGCAATTTAAAAAACCTATCTGCATTCCATCTTCCTCATTTATAAAAGGATTGTTAAGACAGATAGATGAGAAAATATAACTCTAATAGTAGCACCTAACACATAGTGCAAAAACACTTGAATGTTAAATTTAATTATTATTCCTTCTTTAATTCCTAGTAGAGATATTATAATGTTGGCCACAAAAACTTTTAATATTTAGGATCAGGTTTGCTATAATAAACAACAACAACAATAAATAAGAAAAGCTTAAATAAAAGTTTCTTTTTCACACAAAATCCAGATTAGGAGAGGCAAAATTTGGTATGGCAGTTCTGCTCTCCAAAGCCCACGTACACGTTCTCTTCTATTTTTGCCGTCCTTAGTATGTGGCCATTGTCTTCATGGTCCAAGATAGCAGTCATAGCATCCTTGTTTCATGAGGCCGGATGGAGAAAGTGGGGAAGAACTGGGAACAGGAAAGCTGCAGCAGTCTCTTAAGGAACGTTCTTAAAAGCTTATATCCTATTGGCCAGAACATCAGTCATATGGCCACAGTGGGTTGCAAGAGACACTGGGAAATGTAGTCTTTATTTCTAGGGAGAAAGAGACCATACATATTGAAGGATATTAGGTAATCCTTGTCACAGTCAGCAGCTTAAAATTATCTTTATTATCCTCAAGTCTCCAAAAGTCATCATTTTTTCTCCCATTTTTTCCGTATTCTTCATTGAAATTTATCCCTTCATTTGCATTCATAAGGCTATATTATTATCTGTTCCAGTTTTCTTTCCACCTATATTTCCCGTTGTGTCTTTTGTGTATGCAATGAACATTCTTATTATTTTCCTGCACTTGCCTGCTGTTTTGCATTTATTAAAATTAAACTTTATAGAATATCATTTTCTACAGGTTTGTAAGTCCAAGACTTTGCTCTTATTCAAAGTTAAAATGTAAGTTATCTTTGTTCTGAAAATGGCTTTTAGAAGCTTCAGGTTGAAATTGTTCTAAGTTTTCTTCTGTAGCCTTGTATCTCAGGCTGCCTCATAACATATCTCCTCATGCATATTTCTATTCTCACCAGGATGTGACTTCAAGATCAAAATCTATATCTTACACAGCTTCATATCTCTTTCTAGAACAATAGTACTCTGTATATTTTAAGTATTTGATTATTTAATATATTACGAAGAACTGATTATGAATAAGATTCTTTAAATCCATCCACAATTGTTACTGTAAATGATTATTCTATATAAAACCTGTATAAAAAGCTGTGTGCCATAGTTTCTGAAATTTTATGAGTAGAACTTTATAATTGAGTCACTATAAAATATATTTGGGAGCCATAAATTGTAATTCTACTATGAATTCTTCTCTGAAGCCAACTTCACTCCTCCTCCAATTTAAATATTTTCCAGTTTGGATTTCCAAATGCTTACTGTCCTTAGTGAGTATCACTATACTTACCTCAAAAAATAATTTTCCAAACATAGATATATAACTTTTTAAGAATCAGATTTATTGAGATAATTTACATACAATAAAATTCACACTTTTTTAGGCATATTGATCTCTACTAGTTAAATTTTACTAGTTAATTTTCTAAGATCACTATAAATTTGAGGCTATTACCTACTCTCTACATCTCTCTGAAGGCTTATAATAATTTTAATGATCCTTAAATATGTTCTAAGGACAAACAGTAGACATCTCTTAACTGAAAGGAAACTGTTTGGAAATCTTTAGTACTAAAGTAACTGTGAAGACGATGCTTTATATGATGAGAGCAATAAAATCTTCAATAATGCTTTTGAAACTTAGCTCACTAATCATTTTTAAAATTTTATGCTGTTCTAGAAAGATGTGGTAGGAAGAAAACCACAACAGGTACAATTTTTCATAATACCTTTACAGGCTGATGAACATGGTATAGGATATTTTCAAAGACTGAAGAACTGAAAGAAAATATAAAATGATATATACTTACTATAATTACCATAAAATCATATGTACATATATATATATGTGAAGCAAGAATTGTGAATACTTTATTTACATCTAATCTCTTTTACTCAAATAGGCATACTCCATTCACTCTAGGGTCAATATGTCTAGAAATTAATTATAATAAAAAATTGACTAATGAGACTAACATCTACAGAGTTCTCCCTCTATTAGGTATTCTGAATTATAAGTAGGTACAACTGTTCAAGTTCATATAGAAACATGATAGTGGTTTTTCTTGAGGAGTAGCAGTTGTGTTCATACTGTAATTTGGTGCCATTTTTCTCATCCTCTGTCTACAGCACTTTTGAAAACCTAAAAAATGATGCAAACATTCATTGGTTGGACTCTGTAGTTCTGCATGTAGCTAAATCGGTTTGTGGTTTCCCCGAAGAGCACCTCTTCCCTTCAACGTGAACATCTTTCAGTTTTCTTATCCAGTTTTCCCAAACCTCTCTGCAGCATTGCATTTCCCAGGTCTGCTCTCATTGGGTAGGCTCCAGATGCTTGCCTCCTCTAAATTGAAAGTTTATCACCTTGGAAAGTAACAAGCGAAATTAACCTCCCCCCCCCCCACATTTTCCTGAGTAATAATAGCTCAATAGGTGCTCTCTCTGAGGTGTTTGCATTTAAGGAAGAAGAAGAAGAAGAAGAAGAAGAAGAAGAAGAAGAAGAAGAAGAAGAAGAAGAAGAAGAAGAAGAAGAAGAAGAAAGGAGAAAATTTTAAAAAGGACACTTTAAGTACAAAGCCTTCATTCAAAGGTAGTGAAGTTCTATGTGTAGAATTTCAGTGTCAGGTATGATGGACTTTCTGGTGGATGTTGGATCTCTTCAATGCCCCTTAAATGCATTTAGTCTACTCCCTTTCTCTTGTCAACATATTAAAATAAAGATTTCTGTAGTAATAGTACATACATTAGCCTTAAAAAGTGTTTTAAAAGCTATTCATGGCAATTTCCTTCTCATAAAGCACTTTGATCAATCTAACCGTAGCTTATTTACTCTTAGAATGTCTTTTATTGACGGTGGTAGAACATTTTGTCGTACACTTAAAATTAATGAATAGATTAGAAAGATGAACAAGTGAAAGAAATTAAGGCCAGAAATAAAGCAGTTCGAATCCTCCTGGTTCAAATCCCTCATGCCAGTCAATTACATAAGTCCTTGATTCGTTCACTTTTGGAACCAAGTCCATCTAATACATTTGACTAGCGGGAGTAGTCTTGGAAGACGTGGCCGGGAAGAAATTGATCAGGGAGAAAACCAAAGAGATGGAAAAGTAGAATGTTTCCAAGAAGGGGTGGGATTTAGGGTGGCGGCCAGGAAAAGATGCGAGCGTTTCTTCACTAATGGAACACACATTTATCTTTTGCCTCCCTCATGCCAGGGTCTATTTAACATATTCTCCGGATGGGTGCTGCCAGTCAACAAGTTCCGGATTCCGATTATCTCAGGAACTGGCGTGGCCCTCACTTCCGACCTCCCCTCTCACAAACTGCCTTCAGGCAGGGGCGTAGGGATGGGCTAGGGAGGACCGGAGAGGCGAAGCCCGCCCCGTGGAGCCTAACATCTGCTGTGTTCAGCGGCGAGCGTCTGTCAAGCCGTGGGAGGAAAAAGAGCTTGGAGCATCCAGCCCACTCTTAGACGAAAGTCGCCTGAAACGCTCCCCTGCCCCCCCTCCCCCCCCTCCCCCGGGCTTCTGCTGGTTTCTTGAGGAAGGTGGTGCAGAAAGGCAACTTTTGGGAACTTGTGGGAGAGCGGTGTGGGGCGAAGCGGGACGTGCGCGGAAATGCGACCCCACTCGATCCCAGCTTAGGACTCTCCCACTGGGATCACGCGCACAGGGCGCGCGGGGCCCGGTCTGGAGGGAGCCCAGTCCCTCCCCAGCCGCGGCGGCCGCGGCGAGGCCGGGCGGGGCGGCCGAGGGCCCCCAGGGCGCAGTTCCCCGTCCGGCCTCGCGGGGGCGCTGGCGCGGCCGATCAGGTGACCGAGCGCTCGTCCAGGGCTGCGGGAAGCCGCCTCGTTCTCAGCCGCCGGAGACGCCGCCGCCGCCGCCGCCACACCTAGCGGAGGAGCCGGGGAAAGCGGCTCTGGGGCTGGGGCGGAGAGCGCCGGGGGTGGGGACGGAAGGGCGGCTGGCGGAAGGCAGGAGGCTGCCGGGGCGCGGGCTCCTGCGGGGGAAGGGACCCCCGAGGCGTCTGCCGCGGCTCGCTCAGTCACTGGCGCGCGTTTGGGGCGCAAGGGTCATGGGCGCTCTCCCCTGAGACGGAGGTCGCGGGCGGTGGGGGAGGAGGCCCGAGAGAGGTTGCGGCGGAGGCCGCGGGCCGGTGACTGGGTGCGAGGCGGCCGGCGGCGGCACCACCACCACCGCCACCATCACCGCCACCACCACCATGTCGCGCTCCGTGCTGCAGCCCAGTCAGCAGAAGCTGGCGGAGAAGCTCACCATCCTCAACGACCGGGGCGTCGGTATGCTGACTCGCCTCTACAACATCAAAAAGGTGCGCACGGGCCGGCGAGACCGCGGCGGGGCGGCGGGCGGGCCGAGGAAGCACGCACGGCTGGGGAAAACCGGGGGTGGGGGCAGCGGGCGGCGCCCGAGGCGAAAATCACGGCGGTGCCGCGGCAGGCCGGGCCCGGGGTCGCCGAGATGCGCCGCGGCCTATTGCGGAGTCCCGGCGCCTCCCCCGGTGGCGGGCGGGCGGGCGGGCCGGCCGGTCGGAGGCAGAGAGAAGCCATTTCCCAGCTCCCAGCGGCGGGATCCGGCCGGGCCGGCGCGGGGCCAGGGGCGCCGCTGTCGCCCCCTCCTTGGCGCCCCCGCCCCCGGAACGGGGTCTACGGGGAAGGGAGGGTAGAGGGTGGGGGAGAGATTGGCGGGGGGAGGGGAGAGGAAAACTTGGGTGCTCCATAACTGAGGATGAATGATAGGAATCTGTCGGAGATGGTAGCAGTTTTTTTCTCAGATTTTTTGGTGTGTAAGTGTGTGGATGTGGGAAGGGAATGGCTAATCGGGATGAACCCCGCATCTCCTCCACTTACCACTTTATTTTGGATTGCGAAATAGCAGTCGTTTGGGATCATGTTGTCAGTTTGGAATTATTTCATTTTGAAGGTAGAGAGGAGAGGGAAGTGAGGGTGGAACCAGTTTTCTTCTGAAATACTTCTGGGCTGTGAGTCACTAGAACAGGAATAACAACCTTCTCTCCCGTGCCTCTTTACTCCTCCTCATCTTAGTTTTTGCAGCCTTGTCTAATCGTACCGAAACCCCATTTCTTAAAGTTCGGTATCGGCACAAAATTAGAACTGTAAATATGTTGCTATTACTGCTGGTTTATAACATATAAGGAAAATTTGTGGAGTTTTAGCTAATAGGCCCATTGAAAGTCTTTAAATGGCTTCAGTAGAGTAAGAAATGGAAGGCTGAGTTGGAGTTAAGAAAAATAGATGTAAAGATAGAACAAATATTGTATTACTTTGTCTTTAGAGAAAACAAACAAAAATCTTTTTTTTTTAAGGCAGGTTAGTAAGTTTCAAAGAATGTGGTGAAGAGAAAACTAAAGAGATTTTTTTGTTACCATCTACTTTTTTGGGGTTTGCAGTGTGTAATTGATGTCATATTTTCATAATTATTTGTTGTTGGCTTTCTGATTATATCATGAACGTTCCTTTTAGCTTGACCATAGCAATATAATCATAATGTGTGTAAATTAGGGCTGCTGAAGAAATAATTTTTTTTTGAAATCCGTATCATGGAGTTCAAGTATAAAACTGATTTATCCCAACAATTTGATGTCGATGTAACTCTAAAGGAATAGACTATCCTAGCTTAATAGTGATAAATTTTTTATGAGGATGGTTTATGTTCCTGTTGCTCACCCCAATGCAAGGATTGATTTGCCTCCAAAGTCAGTCCAATCTGGAGAGATTAATAACTGCAACACATCTATTCAGTTTGTTACATCTTATGTGGCAGGAGCCCAGAGTCATCACAAAGAAGCCCTCAGCATTACCAAAGAGCCTTGGTTATAAATTTATGTAGATGGAAATAACTTAATTTTCTTTTATTTCTTTCTTTTTTTTAATATATTATTTCTTAATTAATTAATTTATTTATTTTTACAAATAGTTTATTGTCAAATTAGTTTCCACATAACACCCAGTGCTCATCCCCACAAGTGTCCTCCTCCATGCCCACCCCTCCTCCCCCCCACATCCACCAGTCCTCAGTTTTTGTCAGCATTCAAGAGTCTCTCATGGTTTGCCTCTCTCCCTTTCCCCCACCATTTCTGCCCTTCTTCTCCCCCTTGGTCCTCTGTTAAGCTCCTCCTAATCCTCCTATACGTGCACACATATGATATTTGTCTTTCTCTTCCTGACTTATTTCGCTCAGCATAACACCCTCAAGGTCCATCCATGTTGCTACACATGGCCAGATTTCATTGTTTCTCATTGCCATGTAGTATTCCATGGTATAGATAAACCACATCTTCTTGATTCATTCATCTGTTGATGGACACTTAGGCTCTTTCCAGGTTTTAGCTATTGTGGAGAGTGCTGCTATGAACATTGGGGTACATGTGCTCCTATGCCTCAGCATTTCTGTATCCCTTGGGTAAATTCCTAGCAGTGCTATTGCTGGGTCATAGGGGGGAAATAACTTAATTTTAGATAGTGTTACTTACAGGTTGTATTGACTTGAACTTTTTTGTGTGTGTGAAATTATGCTCCTTAACAAACTTTGAAATTGGTTCCTATATGAACTTTGTCTTAAAAAACGAGCAAGGCAAACTACTAAAAATTACTAGACCTGTGGTATTGTGGTTAAAGGAAATGGTTATGATGGTTTTCAGAAAAGGAAGTGAGAGTAACATCAAAAGTGATTTGGGTATTTGGGCAAAATACCTTTTTAAGCATGCATTTAAACATTTCTGTAGTATAAATGCAATCATACTTTACCTATTCCACCTTCATAAATTATACAAAATTAAACTAAACTACAAGCATTTGAATGCTTTATTGTTTCAGTTCACTGCCTGAAAAGCACACTTTTTCACTTCCTGTTTTGGGAAACTTCAGTCTCTTGTATTACTGAGGCATTACTGAGGCATTACTGAGCTATTGACATTTAAAGTGATTTGGACATGATTATTACATCCAAGTGTCAAATATGTTGAGTTATTGTTATATTTCAGGACTTAATGCATATTGAGTTTATTGAGAAATGTTTTGTCTACCTTGCCTTACTGTCCCACTGGGGGGTGAGAGTGTTAACTCTTTTGAATTAGTAGTACTTAGGGCCTTACCTGGCCCACAGAGTTTTCAGTTAAGTATTGTTGAAATGGATGAATACAATACATGATTTGTATATATGTTTATATATGTATATATAAATTTAATATATATGATACATTAAAACATGTGTATACACTTAATGTATATGGCATATATAACATATAGGAGTGTGTGTATAATCTTGCTCTAGTTTTAATAATAGCTTTTGGTTTGCTCTCCTGTGTAATTTTGCACACGAATGCATCAAATAGATTTTGAATCTTTTAGCCTATAGAGTTGTCTATAAGACTGGCATATCTTCCTGGCTGGCTAGGGATTGAAACATTTGTTCAAAAATCTTGCCAAAAAAAGTGAGTAAGATTGGTTCACCATGTGTTTATAAGGTTCATACTGTCTGCATTTTTTATGACATTATAAGCTACATAATCTTTTAATCACAATCTCTTACAGTTCTCAAAAAAACTTTCCACTGCATAATACATGTCTACCAATCAATTATCAGACTTTTATTAATGCATAGGTGCAATAGATTGCCTGTCACATCTGATTGTGTTTCAGTTGGAAGTCTACATGGAAGTATTTTAGCGAGAATACACAATAAAAATACTTAAGTGACCCAAGTAGAATAACTTCATAAATTACTGTAAAAAAAAAATATATATATATATATACATATATATATATATATATGTATATATATATATATATATATATAAACTGGGTGCCTGGGTAGGTCAGATGATTAAGCATCTGACTCTTGATCTCAGCTCAGTCTTGATCTCAGGATCCTGAGTTCAGGCCTCCCATTGGGCTCCACACTGGGCATGAAGCCTACTTAAAAATAGCTATGTCTATACCTGTATCTATATCTATGTATGTATATACATAGATATATATATATATATACACTACATATATATGCACACACACTTTAATTCTTATTACAGGAATATTAACATGGTTATTGAAAATGCTTTGCTTTTTTATTTTTTTATAATTTTATTTTTGCTTATTTTAGAGAGAGAGCATGTGAGTGGAGGAGAGGGGCAGAGGGAGAGAGAGAGAATCCCAAGTAGGATCCATGCCCAGCATGGAGCACAACATGGGGCTTGATCCCACGACTCTGGGATCATTGCCCGAGCCCAAAACAAGTGTTGGCTCCTCAACCAACTGATCCACCCATTTGCCCCTGTTTTAAATTTTTAAAGAAAATTTATCAGTTGAAAAATTTTTGAGATCTTAATATATATAGGTTATAGAAATTTTAAGAAGCTTGTAGACTAAGATTTGAAGACACAAGAAGGAGGGGGTCCCTGGGTGACTCAGTCTGTTAAGTGTCTGTCTCTTGATAATGGCTCAGGTCATGATCTCACAGTTTTGAGTTCAAGCTCTGCTTTGGGCTCTGTGCTGGCCGCACGGAGCCTGTTTGCTTGCTTGGGGCTTTTTCTCGCCCTCTCTGCCCCCCAACCCTGCTTGAGTGTGTGCACTCTTTCAAAATAAAAATTAAAAAAAAATTTAAAAAGTACAGACAAAGGAGGAATTTAGGGAATGACATGAAGGTGGTAGGTGGTTTTACATTTACATTTATTTGTGTCTTAATTCCTTAAAAATTCGTGTTTTCTTTTTGTTGAAAATGTCTTTTTCCAGACCTGGTAATGCAGCTTACTTACATACTAATTTTTAACATTTTCCAGGCTACTTTTATGTCTGACTGTGGTATAATAGGCAGTGTGGTAGTGGAGGTATGGGACTGGGCCAGGACTTAGGAGACCTGCATTCCAGTCTTCAGTCTGTCACTGAGAATTCTGTATCTTGGGAGGTATCTTGACTTCCCTGAGCTTTATTTTTTCTCATTTATAAAACAGAGGAAAATTAACTTTGAAAGGAATGTAAAGTCCATTCCAGCTCTCCTTATCTTATCTTTACAATGTTTACAATGGCCCATTTTAAACAGTAACTGAGCTCAGTTTAGTTTCCATAGTACAGAGATGGTAATGCCTGCTCTGCTCTGACTACTTCACAGGATTGTTTGTGAAGATAAAAGACAATAACAATATGAAAATAGTTTAAAACTTATGTGAATGTAAGACAGTATTTACTTAGGAGTCTCAGCAACTTTTTGGGGGGCAACGTTTGTTTGTTTTTTCTGAAATTTTACTGCTGTTAGCAAACACATTCCCAAATACCAAAACATTTTTGCTGAGTTCAGAAAATATTTCTGTTTTGCTTTTTTCTGTCTCCTTTCTTCCCATACTTATCACTAACATGAACTTGATAACTCTTTACCAGAAAAGTCTCAGTTATTACTTGCATAAATTTTCTAGTTACATCATTGCCTAAATTCTGAAGGACGGAAAAGAAGAAAAGACCCACCCAACTATTGCAGACTTTTTTTTTTGAATGGCATGTGTTTGCAGAGTTCAATGCACTTTCACTTGTTAAAAATTCTTTTTTATTAGATGCTATTTTTTCTTCCCCCTACCCCCCATAGTCTTTTCCCCATGATTTGGGATATATTTATGAGGAAGAAAATGAATAAGAATATAAAAAAATTCAAAGTCCTTAGCAGGTATCTGCTTATTTAATGGAGAAAAAAAAGAAAAGATGCGTGTGAAAGGTTTAGTGCAAGGTAAAGGGAAGGGAACCAGCTTTAGTTTTCTCTTTCAGTGTTACGTTTCTCTTTATTTAGGGCATTATTTTCTCTGTTAATCAGGAGCAGAAACATCCTCCAAAGATTGGTTTTTGGCAAGTTCTAGAATATTAAGTGTTGTTAGTATGAGATTCCCCATCCCCCAACCCCCAGTGGGGTTTCTTGAGGGCCTTAAATATGTTAAGAAGGAGGGGTGCCTGGGTGGCTCAGTCGGTTAAGCATCCAGCTTCAGTTCAGGTCATGATCTCATGGTTCCTGAGTTCCAGCCCCATGTCGGGCTCTGTGCTGACAGGTCAGAGCCTGGAGCTCACCTTGGATTCTGTGTCTCTCTCCTTCTCTCTCTGTCTCTCTCCCACTCACACTCTGTCTCTCTCTCTCTCTATCTCAAAAATAAACATTAAGAAATTAAAAAAATATTTTAAGAAGGAAACATCTCTTCATAAACCTGAATTAAATAATATATATTATTTATTTAAACAGATCCTATTTTGTCTATTTGGAAGTTTATTTTTTATGAATGCTACTTATAGAAATGAGGATTTGATTTTTTTTTCTTGTTATATTGGAGGGTAGACTGAAAAATACTTAAGAAAACTTTTTACTTTTTTATGTTATTTTTTTAAATATTTTATTTATTTTTTGAGAGACAGCACGAGCTGGGGAGGGAGAGAGGGAGACATAGGAGCACAATCTGGCTCCTTGCCCGTAGCAGTGAGCCCGATGTGGGGGCTCAAACTCACGAACCGTTAGATCATGACCCGAGCGGTCGGATACTCAACCAGCTGAGCGACCCTGGGTCCCCCTATTTTTATTTTTTTAAGTGGCAATGAAAGATTATCCTTTGTTGACTTGTTAAGTAACTTAAATATTAAGCATTTTTGATGGTTACAAAAGGAATACATGTTTATTGTCAGAAACTCAAACATAACAGAATTGTGTCACTTCAGAAATTCTCTGCTTACCCATCTCCTACTTTTAAAAATAAACCTGTATACTTATATGCTTTTCTGTGCAAATGCTAACATATGTGCATGCATATTTTATTATCATTTGATTAAATTAGATTCTTTACAAAAATAGAAATGAAGCAGCATGGATGCAGTTTACATATAAATGAAATTAGGGTCTTTGATCGATTACTTGTATACTTTGATTTAAAGGAATGAACATAGCTACTAGCTAGCTATAGCCAATATGTTAAAAATGAGGAGGCTCAAGTGAAAAAAGTATGTCAGTCTCAGAATTGTCCTTCTTGACTAGGATGATTGAAATAATCCATATTCTTGTTAGATAATTTCCTAGGAATGTTGACATTTGAGTTAAATCCCAACACTAATTTTGGGTCAGTTCCAGGAGTCATACACTTTATATGTTACTAGAATTAAATAGTTTCATCTTGTTTTGTCCCCAAAAACATGTGTAATGAAATTAATGCTGGCTGCCATTTATTGAGACTTTAATGTATGCCGTTTATATTTTTTTGTTTAATTTATCTTTAGGTCTGTGATGTACATACTTATTTTTGGATAAAGGAATTGAATTTGGAGAGGTTAAGTAATTTGTCCAATTTTAAAAAAATTATTAATTTTTTAATAATCTCTACACCCAATGTGGGACTTGAACTCATGACCCCCAGTCAAGATTTGCATGCTCTTCTGACTGATCCAGCCAGAATTTAGATTGACTTTTTTATTGGCCACTAAGTATGGGCTCTTAGTTTAATTATTTTGCCATCAGTTTTATAGTCATTACTGGCATTTTTGTGGTAGATAGAATTAGATTTTGAACACACAGTAACCTTAAAGAAATAAGTAATTCTATTATAGTTTTCATCTTTAGATTACATTTCTATGAATTGTACAGATTTGTATGAAAATATTTTTGAGATCATACTAACAGTGTACCAAGGTGATTATTAATGGAGACCTCTGTTCAGCTTTATCATGTGCTAAAATGAGCAATAGTTTAGAACTAAGAATTTTATCTATTTATAGATAAATAGAGAGAGAGGGAGAGAAAGAATGTGTTGAGCATGGGAGGGACAGAGAGAGAGGAAGACACAGAATCTGAAGCAGGCTCCAATCTCTGAGCTGTTAAGACAGAGCCCCATGTGGGGTTCAAACTCATGAACCACGAGATCATGACCTAAGGTGAAGTCAGATGCTTAATTGACTGAGCCACCTAGGCTCCCTTAGAATCAGGAATTTTAAATTCAATTCAGAATTTTGGGGGGCGTCTGGGTGGCTTAGTCGGTTAAGCGTCCGACTTTCGCTTAGGCCATGATCTCGTGGTTCGTGGGTTCGAGACCCGCGTCGGGCTCTGGGCTGACTGCCAGCTCAGAGCCTGGAGCCTGTTTCAGAGTCTGTGACTCCCTCTGTCTCTGACCCTCCCCTGCTCACGCTGTCTCTCTCTCTCCTAGAAATAAATAAAAACATTTTAAAAAAATTTAAAAAAAATTTTTTGGGGGAAACATATTTTGTATTTACTTTTCATGTTCTGTGCAGTTTTTCTGTTTGATTATTTCTAAAATTTAGTCCCTGACCTATTAAAATATACAGGCTGAAAGAACTAATCATATAAACCATACTAAAGAAATAGGAACTTGTTTAAATTGGGGGAAGGTATTTATTTATTTATTTATTTTTTTTAATGTTTTTTTATTTATTTCTAGGAGAGAGATAGACAGCGTGAACAGGGGAGGGTCAGAGAGAGAGGGAGTCACAGACCGAAACAGGCTCCAGGCTCCGAGCTGGCAGTCAGCACAGAGCCCGACGCGGGGCTTGAACCCACGAACCGCGAGATCATGACCTAAGCGAAAGTCGGACGCTCAACCGACTAAGCCACCCAGGCGCCCCTGGGGGAAGGTATTTATAAAGCAGAAAGGAAAGTGTAAACTAAAAGAAACAATGAAGTAGCATTTATCATCCCTAATTATGAGGACACATGGAATCATTTCCCAACTTGAAGATACTTTGTTTCAAATTGAATTTGGAATTTCAAATGTACTTTTTTCATTTTACGTGAAGTTAAATGGTAACATTTTCACATTAAAAATTCTGTAACATGAAATATAAGAAATGCAGTTAAGAAAGCCCCACCCCACCAGTGGGTGACCAAGTGGCTTAGTCAATTAAGTGTCTGACTTTTCATTTAGGATCAAGTCATGATCTCATTGTTTGTGAGTTTGAGCCTCACTTTGGGCTCTGTGCTGATACTGCAGAGCCTGCTTGGGATTTTCTCTCTCTCCTCTCTCTCTGACCCTCCAACATGAGTGCATGTTCTCTCTCTCCCTCCCTCCCTCTCTCTCTCTCTCTCTCTCTTTCTCTCTTTCTCAAAATAAATAAACTTAGGGGCATTTGGGGATCTCAGTTGTTTAAGCATTGGACTTTAGCTCAGGTCATGATCTCATGGTTTGCGAGTTCGAGCCCTGCATCAGGCTCTGTGTCGACATCTGGGAGCCTGGAGCCTGCTCCAGATTCTGTCTCCGTCTCTCTCTGCCCAACCCCTACTCATCCTCTGTGTCTCTCACTGTCTCTCAAAAGATAAATAAAGATTTAAAAATTTTAACATTTTTTTTTTTTTAATTTCTGAGAGAGACAGCATGAGAAGGGGAGGGTCAGAGATGGGAGACACAGAATCTGAAACAGGCTCCAGGCTCTGAGCTAGCTGTCAGCACAGAGCCCAACGTGGGATTCGAATCCACGAACTGTGAAATCATGACCTGAGCCAAAGTAGGCCATCAAACTGACTGAGCCACCCAGGCGCCCTGTGATAGTATTTTTAAAAAACAAATTTAAGGTTTATTTGTGAGAGAGAAACTGAGAGACTTGCCCGACTGTGGGAGGGGCAGAGAGAGGGGGAGACACAAAATCCGAAGCAGGCTCCAGGCTCCTAGCTGTCAGTACAGAGCCTGACACAGGGCTCAAACCCACAAACTGCAAGATCATGACCTGAGCTGAAATCGGATGCTTAACTGACTGAGCCATCCAGGCGCCCCTCTATTTTTTTTTTTTTTTTAAACATTGGACAAGTTATTTAACCTTTCTGGGTTATAATAAGCTTAGAGGCTTAGAAGATTAATGACTCTTAGCCAGGGATACACAATATCATTTTTAAAGGTTTTTAAAAATACATCTGTATCTTGACACAAACCTACTGGGAAGAAAAAGCCTCTGAAATGATTCTGATGTTAAGAACCACTAAAATAAGTAAATATGTTATTAATACCTCTGGTTTCTTCCTCAGAAAGTTATTTACTATAGTGACTTAATTTTGTTTTCTGTGGTGTAACTAAATTTCTGTTATGCTAGACTGCACATAGACTTTCTACCAGCAAAATCATCTACTGAGTATTTGTTCTTAGCTTCTGTTATGCTTCAAGATATATTTTTTGTTTTCTATGCCATGTTAATCTTCTTGTATCTAATTCTTGAAATCTTAAATATGTATTCCAGTTCTCCTACAACTGTGGAACAGTCTTTTTCTTTTAAGTGATTTCTACATCCACCATGAGGCTTGAACTCACAACCCTGAGATCAAGAGTTGCATGCTTCACTGACTGAGCCAGCCAGGCATCCCTGTGGAATACTTTTTAATTAATCTTACAAGGTTGGGAATTAACTGAATTAATTCATATAAGTCCTAGTGCAGTGCCTGGCCCAAGAATAAGAAGTAAATAAGTTTTGGCTATTGTTATCAAACCTGTTACTGGGCCTTGAAACAAAGTGGACCTTTAATAAGTGTTCATTTTTCCCCGTTATATCCAACTCAAGACCACCTTTAGGAAACATTTTTTAATTATTCCTTTTTAACTACCTGGCATTATAGTTTGATATCTACTTACTGGTAGTACAAAATAAGTATTTATATGTATTTCAGGAGTGTATTCTTCAGTAGTCCTTTAAAGAATAGCATCCTTAAAACAGTAAAAATGTGACCATATATAATGCTTTTGCAGAAACTATACAGCACCTTTGCTTTATAAATGGAGATGTTTTTCTATATTGCAAGCTGAAAGATGTTTAAGAGCAACAGTGACAGAAACCTCTTATTTTTAATTGAATAGTAATTAGTAATGCATTTGAATCATTAAAATTTCTTTTTAAGTGTTTCTTTTTGAGAGAGAGAGTTGTGTGAGCCTGTGGGAGAGGGGTAGAGAGAGAGGGACGCAGAAGATCTGAAGCAGGCTCCATGATGACAGCAAAGAGCCCGATGTGGGGCTCAGACCCAGGAACCATGAGATCATTACCTGAGCCGATGTCTGGCAGTAACTGACTGTGCCATCTAGGTGCCCCTGAATCATGAAAATTTTTAATGATTAATTTTGAATTATATTATTAATTGAAATATTTCTTAAGTTTGTGATTTTTCCCAGAACCTGTGTTTAGAAAACAATAACCATAATTTGCATACCTCTAAGGTGGCTATTATTGGCTGTAAATAACAGGTAGTTATTGACAAATTTACATTAGTTAAAAATTTTTTAATGTTTATTCATTTTTGAGAGACATAGAGAGGCAGAGCACAAGTTGAGGGAAGGGCACAGAGAGAAAGAGAGACACAAGATCAGAAGCAGTTTCCAGGCCCTGCTGTCAGCATAGAGCCCGACGCGGGGCTCAGACTCACAAACTGTGAGATCATGACCTGAGCCGAAGTTGGTTGCTCAACCCACTGAGCCACCCAGGCACCCAGTTTCCATCAATTTTAAAGAAAGCATTTCCAATAATTCCGGTTAACTTTCCTGTGAAGCCTCTTAATCTAAATTTTAACAATGAATTGCCTTTTTTTTTTTTTTTTCCTGCCCAAGTACAAGGGGAGGTTCAAAGCGATTGGCTGGGCAAAATGTAGATGATATGCACAAAAAAAAAAAAAAATTGGAAAATTAACCACTGCTATGAGATTTAAAGCTTCTTTTGCTCCTGATAGATTTTCCTGTATTTATTGAAAAATTTCATTGTATTACATTCATTATTTCTAAAATTAGAAAATAAAAGAAGGTTAGGTAAGTTTCTCTAATAGTCCATGATTTTAGGTGGTGTCCATTCTTCCTCTGAGCATTAATGTCAGTTAATTTCCTGAGAGGCTCAGGGGAGAATCTTCGACCTGTTATGCTTTTAATTCTGTAAAACGTGCTTTAAAAAGTATGGCTTCTTTTTATTGAGAAAAAATTAAATTCTTGTTTCTGTATAAATTGGTGACATTTTGCATTTTTCTTTCTTCCCTGACATATTCAGATGGAGCTGGTTTCTTTCCTGTAGTCTCACAAATAGCATTCTCACTCTGATCTCTGGAATTTTATTCATGTTATTTATTTAGTTTTTTAAAGAAATTTTTTAACATGTCATTTAATTTTGAGAGAGCATAAGTGGGGGAGGGGCAGAAAGGGAGGGAGACACAGAATATGAAGCAGCTCTTGGCTCTGAGCTGTCAGCACAGAGCCTGACATGGGGCTCAAACTCAGACCTTGAGACCATGACCTGAGCTGAAGTCAGATGGTTAACCGACTTGAGCCTCCCAGGTGCCCCAGTTTATGTTTTTTAATTAAATTATTGAATTTATTTTATTTTTTTAAAAATTTGTTTATTTTGAGAGAGAGAGTGGAAGAGGGACAGAGAGAGAGAGGGAAAGAGAATTCTAAGCAGTCTCAGCTTTGTTGGGAGAGCCCCTCTTCGGGCTCCATGTCTCATGATTTTGTCTCAGGTCATGATTTCATGGTTTGTGAAATTGAGCGAAGGGCTCTGCATAGATAGGAAGGAGCCTGCTTGGGATTCTCTCTTCCTCTCTCTCTGCTACTCCACCACTTGCACTTTCTCTGTCTCTTCTAAAATAAATAAAACTTTAGGTTGGACACTTAACTGGCTGAGCCACCTAGGCACCTGTAAGTTACTATATTTAAAAATTGGTTTGTTCTGTAGTATTTTGGCAAAAGAATGTGTTATATTACTGAGGTAGACTAGGACTTCAAAAATAAAACTGATCAAACTAAGCAGGTTTTTCTTTTGATAGTAATTACTCAAATGAAAGTTTTGAGCAGCTGAGGTATTGACAGAATGGTTGTTTTTTTTTTAACTTTTGCTTTGTTTTAATTAGGCATTTTTAGTGCTTTGGAATCATTGGGTACTCAACAGCTAATAGTTGTAAAACCTTGAGCAAGTTACTTAATTTTTCTGAAGTTTCTTTTCTCTCATTTGAGTGATGGGTTACACAGTTTCTAAAGCAGAGATATCTTGCACACAACAGATGCCCAGTAAATATTGTATTTATTCTCCACCTGTGTCTTTATTGTTTTCTTTCTCTTTAAAAAATTTTTTTAACGTTTATTTTTGAGAGAAAGAGATAGCGTGAGTGTGGGAGGGGCTGAGAGAAAAGGAGACATAGAATTTGAAGCAGGCTCTGGGCTCTGAGCTGTCAGCACAGAGCCTACCGCAGGGCTTGAATTCACAAACTGCTAGATCATGACCTGAGCCAGAGTCGGATGCCTAACTGACTGAGCCAACCAAGTGCCCCGTTTTCTTTTTTCTTGATTGTTGCATAATCTCTTATGAATAGATAGAGGACTATTTCTATCTATATATTTTTTAACATCATGGTAAGTTCTTAAAAAGTATGTAGCACTAATCATATAACGTTAATCTGTGTTATGTAATCTTATGTTGTGACAGCCTGAGGAAAGGACTTGGAAGAGGTTTTGGTGGTAGATTGGCAGAAAAATTTGTTTTAAGGTTATACTTTAAAATCACATAGAGTTTGGTCTTTAGGTTTCCAGTGAAAGATGTTTATTTTTTGGCATGTGTAAAATATGTGGTTTTCTGAAACGTCTTTGTTATTTTTTGGTAACAAATAATGTATTTGTGTTTTGTGAAAAAAAAAATGAACTTGGAGATGTCGATTGACAATACTGACTTAGAATTGGTTCTAAGAAACCAGAAAATCTTAACTTTAATAATTGGAAACTCACTATAGATAGCCATGTATTTTGGGAAGTTTTATTTTTAAAAATAGAGGATGCTTATTTAGAACTTAATTATCAAGTCCTTACGTACCAGGTACTGGAATAAGCACTTTATGTGCATTTTGTCTTTAAAAATCTGAACAATATACCCTGTGAAGTAGGTAGTAGTAGTACCCTTAGTTTATGGATTATAAAACTGAAGTTCAGAGATTAAACAACTTGCCAGGAAGTCATATGGGCTGTGCTCCTTGACTCAGAGACAGATTTCTTAATATATTTAAGTATTCCCTTTAACACTAGCACAGTTGTATCTGTCACATTAAATAGTCATAACTTTGTTGAATCTTTGTTTAAAGATACGTAAAATTTCATAGAAAATAAAATTTGAATTGTGAGAGCTGGAAATTTAAGTGTATAAATATTTAAATTTGCTTTAGATCATCTGGAATTTAAATTACCGTATTTTATACATTATGAAAGCATGGTAAGTCAGCATAAAACAAGGCTTTGGGGTGGTGGGGTTTGTTTTTTTTTTAATTCTGTGGTTCAACATAGTTTCCTTTTTCTCTAGTGAAGTAGCTCTTTTAGCCAATTATGCAAAAAAACCTTTTTTTTCAAGTAGGGTCTATAAAGTTCAGTTATTTAGATGCACTTTTGCCCTGTACTCACCTTTTCTTTTTTTCTTTTTCTTTTTTTGGTTTGTGTGTGGGGTAGAAGTATTCCAGAGTTTTATTTAACTGAATTGGTAATTTGTTAAGCCTTTTGATTCAATCTTTGTGGTAATCTGATATGTATTAGTCAAAAATGTGTTAATAACTAAGTACAGTAATATATGTCATTTTCCTAAATGTGCCACTTCAGAGGATAATACTTTTGAGACTGAAAGATTAATTTTTATAATATTGTAGTTGTAGAATGAGGTAGTTTCACATGTACTAACTGCAGACAATGTTTTTGAAATACAGTTTGTTGTTTTATGATTTCTTTGTCCTCCATGTCCTGAAAATGAAATGTTCTGAGTTAGGGTGGAGAAGAAGGTTAATTTTCATAAGCTTCTGGTTAGTTGGAATTTTGCTGTACTGTTTTGGTATAGTAGGAAATGCCCTTTTTAAAAAAATGTGTATTTATTTATTTTGAGAGAGAGAGACTGTGCAAGCAGGGGAGGGGCAGAGAGAGAAAGAATCCCATGCAGGCTCCATGCTGTCAGCACAGAGCCTGATGTAGGGCTTGGACCCAGGAATGATAACCTGAGCTGAAGTCAGTTGCTTAACCACCTGAGCCACCTAGCTGCTACAGTAGGAAATCCTTATTTTATTTTATTTTTTAAAGAAATCCTTTTTAACTGAATTATTAAGTATGGCTTTCTATTAGATGTATTTACTTAGATGTTAAATTTTAGTCAGATCATTGTTATTTTCTTGTGCTTTTTTTTTCCCAAGTTTTCCTTACACAGTGTCTCTGTTGGTATTAAGTAAATAAATCAAGCAGGTTGATTTCAGAAAAAAAAATAAGATCTAGTACTTTTGTATAGTATCTGTGAACCATATTTTTTATTGACATTTCTGAGTGCTCGTGGTATGCCAAATATCTGTGTAAATTGCATGTGTACACACACATACACACAGATATACATGTAATGGGACTAACTTTTTAGGGTAAATTGCATTTATTATCAACCCATTTTTTTAAATGTTTTATTTATTTCTGAGAGAGAGAGAGAGACAGCGTGAGCAAGGGAGGGCCAGAGAGAGAGGGAGACACAGAATCTGAAACAGGCTCCAGTCTCTGAGCTAGCTGCCAGCACAGAGCCCGATGTAGGGCTCGAACCCATGAACCATGAGATCATGACCTGAGCTGAAGTCAGACGCTCAACCGACTGAGCCACCCAGGCGCCCCCCCACCCCGCCATTTAACAGATGGAAAATTGAGGCACAGAGGAGTAAAGTCACTTGCTTATGGTTATGCAGGTAGGAAGTGATGGAGTTAGGATTTGAATATGGACAGCCTATCTTGGAACTCACATTCTTAACTATTAGGCTAAACTCTTTCTATAAGTACAACAAATATGGCATTTAGACTTAGGGCAAATGAAGGAGGTATGTGATTAGTAGAGGGAATTGTCATATTGCTAGTTCTGTTATACTATGATAAAGACTGTTGTGCAGTTACTATTCATATGAGACTTACTTGAGTGACTATAATTATCGTAGATGTTATTGACAGCAGCAAACATTTTTAGAGCATTTTAGAGCATTTATGTGCCAATCCTTTGGCTAAATACTGTACCTGGTTTATCTCTTTTCTAATCCTCATAATGACCATATGAGGTAAGTACTGACTTCCTCATTTACACATGAAGAAACTGAGACTAGGAGATATTTTGTAATATGTTCACATCCTATGGATTGTTAAGTGGTGAAGATTAAAACCCAGTAAGTCTTATTCTAGAGTCGATATTCTGTCTCCCATTATAGTATATTTAGCTGTGGCTCATTGAACAGGGTGGAAAAAGGTAAATCAATTCCAAGGAAAGATTATGCAACCATTTATTTTTCTGTTGAAATGAAACTCCATCATTTTAGTTTTCAGTGGGAGAAGAGTTCTTCTTATGTATACATGCTCACCTGAACACACATATATGTGAGCATACATATATGTTAGTTTTCAGATATTTGATTAAATTCTTACACAGTAGAATTTGTGATCATGGGAAATGAGTATAGCATGTCATATTTTCATTATTTGATAGTCACTAATATTGTTATAATGGATAGCTAAACTTAGAATATGGAAAAGATAAAACATTAAAAAAGCTGAATGTAATAAAGAAATAAACAATATAATTTGGAATCACTTTAGGATTCTGTACCACCTCAGGCAATATTTAGGAAACTTGATTTTTATTGCATCATTGGTGTAAGGAAATGCTAATCTGTAGCTATTTCTGTTTGGACAAAGTTTTAGTATGTGGTTCTTAGTTTTTATATAGCATAATATTTTTTGGGAAGTGGATTAATTGCCAAATTAGTTTATGAGCAATAAATGATAGTCTACTCTGAAGAAAAGTCAGATATATTTTAGCATTTATAATATTGAAATATTATATTTAATATTTAATACATTATAATGGAATATTATAATATTCAATATATAATATTGAAATATAATATTTGCATAATTGCCTTATGTCAGTCTGGTTAAGGATTATGAAGTTCTAAATTTCCTAAGTTAATTTTGTTTTATCTATTTATGCGTGGTAATTAAGAGAATTCTTAATGCATTCCTGTTTCCATTTGGAAAATACAGGAATGTTTACATTGATTTTTATACTTTGACTTGGAAGGGAGTTAGGTGATATTTGAAAAATAGTTTCAATTTGAGCTGGAGTGCAAAAGTCATCCAATAACGATTTATTTTTATTCTTGGCTACCGTTTCTTTTTAAGGTATGTAAAATTTCACTGACGGTTTTGCTCCTATTTTTATAGTTGCATGTAGTCTTCATTTTTCCTTCTAGTATTATTTTAAGTTGGTTTAGAAAGAGCACCAAGAAACTGACATGGTTGTACACTTACACAGTAGTATTTAAATATATATGAATAGTGTAAACTCTATAAATCTATTGTATACTAAACTTGCTACTTAGAATACCTTTAAAATTGTAGCACCATATAGTTCTAATCTTGTTTTGTTATTCATAGTCTGCGGTGCATAAGTTCTCTACTGAAACGTATGTCATAGTTTGACAATCATTGTTTACACGTAATTTTCTCTCTTTTTATTACAATGCTTCCCCAGCAAGGACAAGTTTGGAAGGTTTGCAAAGCTTTTCACCTTCCCTTTGCCCGCTTGCCCGCTTTCAGATCAGTTTCATGTTTCATAACTTCTTTTTCTGCAGTTCACAACATAGCCATAGTAAAAAGTGAAAAAAAACATTAAATTGCAATACGTATATCTTCACACATAGTAGAGAGATAAAACTGTTCAAAGGAAACATTTAAAAAAAATGCAATGAGAAGTTAAATAGCAATATTTACAGTTTTCGTAATTCCCTAAGAAATAACATCTCACTAGCAAGCAGTTAGTCAAGTGTCACATAACGAAACACTGAATAGTATTGATTATATTCTGTATTGCTAATAGTTCAGATAACAAATTCTTTCTAATACTTATATTTGTATCATGCTTTACAGTTTAGTACAGAGGATGCTATATGGCTGATGTGGTCAAAATGTAAACATTCCCATTCTGTGCTTATGAGATCTAGAACAGATACAGATTCATTGTTTGAAGTGCTGCTGGTATGATGGAAAAGTACTGTTGTAACTCAGGTGTTCAGAGGAACAGGTTACACACTTTAGCACTATAAAGACAGTTTTAGCAGCTTCCAGTTCTTTTGAACTAGGGCTCTTGTATTAAAATGTTTAAAATGAATGAGGAAAACATTTTGGAAAAGACATTTAAACATAAGCTTTTATTTTATAACACTTAGAAAAAAACATTTCCAGTACTCTTCTGAATATTTAATTTTGTAATATTAGCTTCAGATGATTACAATTCTACCTCAAACCAAGACTTTTTTTTCTTTTTCTTTTTTTTTTAGGTTTGAGCTTTTTCCTTCACTGCTGTTCTGCGCTAACTGCTTTGAAACTTTCCATGCATTTTTTTCAGTAGAAGAACATCTCTGTACTGTCTCCCATTGCATATTTCAGCTGTGACAATCCCTGCACTTTGCCTATTCATTTTATCACCTGCTCACCAAAAACAATAAATATCTCTAATTTCTGATTACAGATTTGCTGTTAGTTGGTTTTAGAACAAGGATGCATTTCACTTTTTTATTACTGTTGTTTTATAGGCATGTGGAGATCCCAAGGCAAAACCATCCTACCTTATTGACAAAAATCTGGAATCTGCTGTGAAATTCATAGTCAGAAAGTTCCCTGCTGTAGAAACTCGCAACAACAATGTAAGTCACAGAAATTTTTGTGTTAACTTGATTTTAACCATCAATAAGGAAAGTAATGATTAGATTAATACTTGAAGTCGTTCTTATTTGTCTAACTTTATATTTTGGTATCCCGATTATATATGTTGATTAATGACTTATGGAGACAGAGACACTGTTCTTACAAACCCTAAAACTGAGAAAAATGATTGAAGTATGTCACCATTTTATTATGGAAAACTTAAGATCTTAATTTCTTATATACTTCTTCACTTTTAAGTGACAACAGAAAGTAAGGTAATAGATACATACATATATGTTCCAGATATTTGCATGACTGTTGGGGTGTTTTTCCTTATGTTATACACTTTATTTTGAAACTAGTAAATGTCTTCATAGAGCTTGTGTTGCTTTTAGTTACTAGCTGTGTTTAGTTATAAAACATATTTGTTTCTTTAATATTTTTATATTTGTGAAAACTTTCTGAAAAATAATATAACTAGGTGATGTTATAGGATCTTTATTTTTCCATGATACTTTCTTCAGATGGAATAGTTTCTCTTAGTATATCAAAATATAATATTCAGAGTCCTCCTGATATGTTTACATAATCCTTTGATAGTTCTTTATAATAATTTCTATAAATAATTTTAGAAAATCACAGCTAATTTTTATCTCATCATGTTCTTTCCATATAAATTTTGTTGAGTTGGAATCTTTCTACATGTCTTCGCTTTTTAAATTTTTTTCTTTGGTAGTATTGTGTTAATAATCTTTGCTCTCTTTTTCTTTATGTACAAACTTAGTATAGAAATTTTCTCTTAAATATGGTCTCCCTACTTTTGAGAAACTGTTTAAAAACACTTTGTCATCTTTTAGTTTCCTTAAATTCTGTATTTTAATTGAACATTCATATTTAGCTTGCTGATATCACCTTTACTTAAAAATATGTTAGTATACAGGGAAAATACCAGTCAGAATTAATAAAGTCTGATAAAGTCTTTGTTTCTTATGATTATAGGTTAATAGTAGTCTTTCTTTGTTTCATAGAAGATTATGTTTTGTAATTGGTATAGTAAGGTATCACAATTAGTTCCTGATTACAAATGGGTGATTCAAAGTGCACGTTTTTTAAGAGCACTGTTATTTGTGTGGAGAGACTTTTAGTTGTTAACATTAATTAGGTGACTTATCTGTGAGATAATATACTTACTCAGAATGAGAGAAGGTTTATAATGAAAATCATTCTACATTTAGTTTCATATATACTTCTCTTTCTCCTGGCTTCTAAAATCTCTGTGATATAAGCTCTTCAGAGAATCATTTAAGTTTAATTTCTGTGTGTATATGTGTGTGTTTAAGTGTCCATGTGAAAATAAGCATATGTTCCTAAATATGAGGTCTTTTCTTAGAAAATTAGCAAGATCTGATTAAATACAAAACAGTTTTCATAACACTAACATTTTTTATTAAAGAGTAAATTGAGAGTCTTTGCCTCTTGATTTGCAGGGTAAACTTTATATAACAGTGCTGCTCTGCTGTTTCCTGTTTATTTTTATAGTTTTACTCAACTTTTGCAGCACAAAGTTGTTTTTTTAATAACAGCTTTATTAAGGAATACTTCACATATATACAATTTACTCATTTGAAGTATACAATTCAGTGAGTGTTCTGTACATCAACAGAGTTGTGTCTCTTATTCCATATTTTGGAATATTTTCATCACCCCAAAGAGAAACCCCAGACCCATTAGCATTCACACCTGTCAATCCCCCATCCCTAGGTGAACACTAATCTACTTGCTTTCTGTATGCCTGTTAATAGAGGTTTCATATAAAGAGATCCTATAATGTGGTCTTTTGTGATTGACTTTTTTTTTAACATAATGTTTTCAAGGTTTTTCCAAGTTGTATCATGTATCAGTACTTCATTTCTTTTCATTGCCAAAAAAATTCCATTGTGTGGATATAACATTTATCCACTCATCAGTTGATAGTTGTTTGAGTTGTTTCTACTTTTCTTACTGTTATGAATAATGCTGCTATGAACATTTGTGTAAAAGTTGTTGTATGAACTTATATACACTTTGAAGTGGAATTATTGGGTCATGTGGTAATTTTTTGTTTAGCCTATAAAATTAGTTAGATATTGTTGAATATTATGCTGCTTGTAGAATTTAACTTTGGTTGTTTTGTGCAGAGTCTGAGTTTTGCTATACGGCCTTTACAGCTTTTCGTGTGATGCTATTCTACTGGTTTTTGTCTACTGAAGTATCACATACTAGGTATTTATGACGTTTTGTGATCTCTGTTTTGATAAATCTTGGTGAGAAGATCCTAGCCAACTTGGGTTAGGAAATGAAAAATGAGTTCTGTTTTGTTATTTTTTAATTTCATAGAAGTAGTTAATGGAGGTTTAAGGACTCGGAATGATAGAAACTTGCAGATTTCTGGGTGCTAAGTAAACTGACAAAATGATATTGATCTCATAGTTGGGTTTTTTTCCTTCTTATTCCGGGTCTTTGGGTCACTGTACAAATATGTATCACAGAGCATGCTTGCTTTATCTCAGGGATCAGGGAGAATCCCTGGTTAGCACTATGTCAGTTTTAATTTATGTAAGTACCACTTGTTCCCAGTTTTAGAAAAGGCAGACATAAAAATATTGTTTTGGTGAAAAATTAAGCACAAATTTTTATTTTGAAGTTTCTAAGATTCGATTCTTACAAAAAGGCTACTACCTGTGTACTCACAGATATCTGGTTATCTGGTATTCTTAAAACATTTTTTTCTTTAATGTTTTATTTATTTCTGGGAGAGAGAGAGAGAGAGAGAGAGAGAGACAGTGTGAGCAGGGGAGGGTCAGAGAGAGGGAGATAGAATTGGAAACAGGCTCCAGGCTCTGCCCTGGCTGTCAGCACAGAGCCCAACGTGGGGCTCAAACCCACGAAGCGTGAGATTATGACCTGAGCCGAAGTCAGACGCTTAACCAACTGAGCCACCCAGGCGCCCCTGGTTATCTGGTATTCTAACAAAGGGAGGACGCTGCTGACAGATACAGCCAGATTGGTTCCTGATGGAGCCTCAACAGTGATGATGTTGGATTCTGTTGAATCAGTTTTGCTGTCTTGTTCAGGCCCTTTTGTGACCAGTTAGAAACTTTTGTACTTTCCCAATTCTGGATTTAAGAAAATTCTGGACCGAAGGATGTTTTGTTTTTACCACTGTGGAGTCATGATGTTGAACTAAATGTGGCCATAGGCTTCAAAGTAGACTAATTAAGTGACATTCAAATGAATAAAAGTTTTATAAAATAGTAGCACTTACTAAGTGTCTAATGTGTGCCAGGCTGTTTTAATAGAGTTAACAGATTTTTAAATTTAATTTTAGATTAAGGAAAGGATTTCTTATTTATATTTCTCTAATTTATAACATAATATCTTGTAGTATTTTGAAAGGGTGACTGCCAGGTGGATGTATAATTTGTTTCCCATAAATATCTTATGAGCATATAGAGGGAAATTTTGTTATTTTCCTAGATAAAGAAAATAGTAGAAATTCCTTACTTTAACAGGTGAAAATTGTTTTGTCCAGGAAATTCTTAGGAGCATTTTAAGGAAATGATTATGTACATGTATGTTAAAATTTTTCTTATGAAATATTTTTCCTAAAATATTTTAAACTTTACTTAACCCCTTTGTTCTTCTGTTGCATTTCCATCTGACAGCTAGTTTGTATTTTCTAGAACAGCTAAAATATCTGACACAAAATGTCATAGGATTTGCCTTCTTACCTACATTTTAGTATAAAATTTTGGATTTGATTCCCAAATTAATGAGGAAATGACATACATTACTCCTCTGTGTATGTTCAATTAAGTTTTGCCCCCTAAGAATGAAGGCATTGTTAGTGAGGAGAGTGCCACAAGAATAGAGGGATTCTGGACTGAGATGCAGGCTATTACTGAAATAATTTGAAAATTAAGTTTTCAAACTTAAATGAATATTTTGTGTTATAGGTGTTACTTTTCTCTTAAGGAACACAGTATTATAGGATACTATGTAGTATATCAAATATTTTAAGTAGCATACAGGTTACTCAAGTGAAGACAAAATAAAGCAACTCTAATTTTGGTTGTGAGATATAGTATTAAAATCTTTTTTTTTTTTAATATTTTTATTTATTTCTAGAGAGAGAGAGAGACAGCGTGAGCAGGGAGGGTCAGAGAGGGAGTCACAGATTGAAACAGGCTCCAGGCTCTGAGCTGGCAGTCAGCACAGAGCCCGACGCAGGGCTCGAACCCACGAACTGCGAGATCATGACCCAAGCGAAAGTCGGACGCTTAACCGACTAAGCCACCCAGGCGCCCCTAAAATCTTTTTTTTAATTAAAAAAATTTTAATGTTTATTTTTGAGAGAGACAGAATGTGAGTGGGGGAAGGGTGGAGAGAGAGAGAGGGAAACATGGAATCGGAAGCTGGCTCCAGGCTCTGAGCTGTGAGCACAGAGTCTGGCATGGGACTCGAACTCACAAACCTTGAGATCGTGACCTGAGCCAGAGTTGGTTGTTGAACCGACTGAGCCACCCAGGCGCCCCTAGAATCTGTTTTTAAATAATATTTTATTCCTGGTGCTTGGTACAATAAGAGGCAGTAAATAAATGTTTGATGAGTGAATAGGATTTATTTTATTCAATCATTGTTTTAAATTTGTCAGAACTCAAACTTAGCAATACAATTTTAACTTCATTATGTCATTAGCTAAAAACTAACTATCCTTTTTAGTAGAGTTACACAGATACATCTCATTAATGATACGTACTACTGAGAGTACACAGTAATAAGATAAGAGTCCCAGCTTCTTGAAAACATAAATGTGTTTTGAGAGTGGGCTGGTGGTCTTGAGGATGGGTGTAGAGATTCCCGGACACATGCAGTTTGATTTAGTTAGTAGAAGGAAAAGGTAAGGAAACTTGCTTTTTTTCTAGTTTGTCATGTCTCGGCTTCCATTATGATGTGCTAGATACTGGTTAAGAGGATGGACTTGAGATTCAATAAAGTAGAATTTGAGTTCTGGTCTTTCCACTTACTAGCTGAATGATTTGGGGTAAATTATTTCAGATCTTAAAGCCTGTTTGTTCTTATCTCTAAAATGATGATAATACCAATCACAAGCAGCAGTTCACTATCTCCTAAAGTACTTCATAGATTTGTGTGACAAATTGCTTTTGAAAAATGGAAGCTGTTGTTTATATTACCCCTCTGACTTTTTGGTCTACTTCACTGGCTTTTCTTCTAGTGGCCCTTTAAACGTGGTTATTTCCAAATGACTCCTCCCCACCACCACCCCCAGCAGTATATATGTATGAAAACTTTTACTTCTGTGGCTTCAACTAAAAGTAATATACTCTCTTCTGTTTTCTGGGTTCTGAAATTCTAGATCATCTGAATTCCAGTTACTGTTTAGACAGCTGCACAAGTTAAATAATAGCAAACTTTGTATTCAGTATTGAACACAGGATTATTCCCCATTTTGTTTCTCTTCTATGTTTTCTGTCTTGAGCCATCATCTTCCACTTGGTTAACTAAACTAGAACTTTTAGAAATCCCTTTGGATTTTATAAAATGTCAAGTTGGTCATTTAGAGCTCATCAGTTTTAATACTTGTCAGTTTCAATAATGTCTTGAATTTATTGCCTGATTCAGGTCCCCGTCTCCTGCTGGGACAAATGCTGTGATAATCCAAACACTGCTTTTCATGCCTTCCAGTCTCTCCTCCTGTTGCCACTCCCCTAGGGGAGGCCATACAGAACAAAACTAATATGTTTCTCCATGTGATAACCCTGTCTCTGATTTCCTGGCCTAGGCACTCATCTTTGTATCCTGTTGAGTAGGATGTAGTAGGTCAGCAAGTAATACTTTGGTTTTAAAAGGAGTTATCTTACAATTAAATAATGTGACAGGATTTGGAGGATATATTTTGTCACAAAATAATGTCTATCTGTATAAATACCCTAATCTAGACTTAAATATTTGGTCTTGACAAAGTAAACTTTGCCACAATTGAAAGAATTTTAATACAATGAGAACTAACTAGTGTCTATTCTTTTTAAAAGGTATCATCAATATTCATTTAATATCTTTTCTACATGTAATAGTCTTTAATTGTAGCTTGAATAAACAGAATAAATAGAAGAATGAACTCATTAAAGGTACACGTAAGCATGCTTTAATATATTTGAAAAGTATTTGAAATAGTTAAGTGCTGGCAGGGATTTGCACTAGTATTAATGACCTACCTAAATTGGTTTAAATTTACTTACAATTTTTATGTAAATAACAAATTCATGGTAATGAGCCAAATAGTTCAGAAGAATTTAAGATGAAAAGTTGGTCTATCTCCTGTCCACTGTTTCCCACCCTAATCATACTTCTCAAAAGGAATGTCTTAGAAGTATGCTTGTTCTTCTATAAATGCATTTACCAGTGTTAGACAGTGCCTACTATAAATTCTCTGCTACAAAAGATGAGAATTGAGTTCATTCCATTTCTTGTTCCTTACTTTCTCCTCTCTCCTTGATGTTTGGTACTTTTGTTGTTAATATTTTTGGATCATTGGTTACTTCCTTTTTAAACTCTAAATAGTATAGTTCTCTGTTTTTATGCCCTCAGCCTTGGTCATTTATACTTTAATGGTGTCAAAATTGTTAGTGCTTTCTTTTGTTTCTGAAACCATACGATGTTCTGAGATTAATTTCTGTGCTGATTCTAAAAATTTACTAGTAAAGACCTGAGTGCTTAGTTTGTATTGCTTCATTCCATTGGCACATTGAACTTATAAGAATTTATATTATATATATTTATTTAGGTTTATATACATGATGTATTTAGCGTTAAAGTGAAACGGATTCTTTCATCCAGAAGTATTTTATAGTTAAATTTGTTTCATAGGCATATCATGATTTCTGGACTTGAAGTTACGTGCCTTGGTAGAATTCTTAAATTTATGTGTCCCAATAATCATATGTAAGCTTTTCTTTTTTTATAGAGCCCACTCTTCTATAACCTACTGTCTTCTAACTTCCCTGTGGACAGGGAAGTTTGTTTATGTCTGCTGCATAGCTTTCATCCTGGGACATCTTTGTTGTCCTGAGTATAAAGGTTTTTACCTGGGCTTTGACATGCAGTTTTCACAGAGTTTGGGAATACTCTGAAACTGTGTACAGAATCTGAATGTGAATGAATTTCTCGGCTTTCATTGTATTCTCAGGAATGATTCTTAGGATCCCAAACCACATCTACTTTGAAATTTTGTGAATCTTGTATGCTTTATATTCTAATTATACTATACTCTAATCATAACCTCTTCAGCTCACTGTTGCTCTGTGTTTTCCTGCAAATGAGACTCCTAATGAGCATTATACTGGGGTTTTATAGCACAGCCCCCAAGGAGATTTATTTCTGGCATTTGCAATCGTCTTTCTATTTTCCTCAAGCTTCTTAGTTATATCTTACCCTTAGTAATAGCTTTTTAGCTATATTTCAAAGTATCCCTTTGGCTGCAATGTTGGTTATCATGCCCTTCCTAATAACAAAGGATATTACCAATACGTAATCACTTGTTGATCTTTAATTTTTATTTTTTTGGTTATTTGTTTGAAGGGGGCTTTAGCTGCTTTTAGCCTGGTACCCTTTGAGCACCCTTAGTATGGTTTCTTACTGTTTATCATGGCTGCCCTGGTCTTACCTTTTGTCAAATCAAAATTTTTTTGCCAAAATCCAAAATAAAAGACAACACAAGAAACTGTAGTGGAGTAAATAGAGATGTTGCAAAAACACTTAGTTTTCTTTATTCTTCTTCTTAGCAGTCATCTTGGCAAAAAATGTTTTAAATATGTATACCAACGGTCATTAGCCAAAAATAAATAGGATAGTATACTATGTTAGTCCTCTGTGTAGTGTTGGATAGAGTGTGGAACATGGGAAAATATATTTAAGTGCTTATTTTTTAAGGAGTATTTTATTTGGGAGAGTATGTGTATACTTTCATGGTACAAATTGGCCATGCTTTCTTTTGCCTCTAGGCCTTTTACTCTGTTTTTACTATCAGGAAAAATACTTTCCTCCCATATTCTTTCATTAGGCTAACTTCTGCTTGTCTTTTGGGTCTATCCTTAGAGATCACCACTTCAGAGAAGCTTTCTTTAACCCTTTCAAATTAGGTTAAGTGCTGCATGTATAGTTCCCTCCATTTATCATTTAGTCACTTATTTAAAACATTTGTTGAGTACTACCTGTGCCTAGTCCTGTAATGGGAGAGGGGACCCAGCAGTGAATAAGTCAAATTACAGCTCCTTTAGAGCTTACATTCTATTGGATGGAGATAGACAAAAAAGAATATGAATATAATGCCAGGTAGAGATGAGTTCTAAAAAGAACAAAGCAGAATGATAGTGGGAGATACTTACTTACTTAAGGTGACCAGGGAATGCCATACTAAGGAGGAGGATATTTGCAGTCATTGAGATCAGAGCTGATAGTGACTTGGGCTAGAATGATAGAGGTGAGAAATGTTCAGATTCTGAATTATTTTGAAGACAGCCATGAAATGTTCAGATTCTGAGAATGTAATTTGAAGATAAAGTCTCCGGTAATTTGCTGATGCATTGGTATGGGGTACATGAGACAATGAGAGATGACTCAGATTTTGGCTGGAACAGATCTCCAGATTTACTTGGGTGAGGACACAAGAGGAACAGGTTTGGGGTGGGGGCATAAAGGGGATAGTACTCAACAGCTCAATATTAGATATGTTAAATTTGAGGGGTCTGTTGGAAATCTGAGTGGAGATTTTGAGAAGCCACTTGAATGTTTAAGTCTAGAGTTTAGGCTAGCCTGAAGCTGAGAATTTGAAAAGGAATTATTGAGTGTTTTAAGAGAGAGGAGGAATGGCATAATCATTGAAAGTGGAAGAATAAATTGACAGTAGAAATTAGCAGTGAAAATGGAGTAATGTTGCTACTCAGTTAGGGTTTATGGTCATGAATTCAGGTTCAAATCAAGTCAGCATATGTATATGCTTTCTCTTATTGTAGGTTTTATCAGGCAATTATGATAGAGGGAGAAAGAGATAAGGGAATAATCCAGTGATGGGCCATTCAATTTTAAGATAGATAAAAAAGGAATTAGAACATGAGAAAGGTGAGTGACAGTAAAAAAAAAAAAAAAAAAAAAAAGGTAGGGTAAATGGATCAGAGGTCCTTCTGAGTTCCAAGAATAGATGAGGATGTAAGGTGTTAGAGTATTATAGGTCTCAGTGGGAGTTATTCTTCCATAGATGCCACTTGCCTTGTCTCCAAATCTCCCAAGAACAACAGATAAACAAAAAGGCCAGGAAGAAGCCAAGACAGTTTAAGCATAGACTTTATTCCCTTACAGGCTTGCAAATAGAGGAAATTTAACATTAGCCACCATGCTCTATCAATGTGTGAGAAAATAATCCCTGGGAGCCCTCTTTATTTTAGGGTCTACTTTAACTTTCCCCATCTTCCTCACCATCCTTACCACCCTTTTAAGCTCTGACCATTCTTGTGGTGTTTCTCAAACTGGGGAGGGGGATGTGTGCTTTAAACTTTTTCATTGTTATTACTAGGTGGTGAAGGTCTTTGTTTTGTATTATAAGCATTATAGTGTTTAACCATTTTTTAATCTTGCACCTAGAAGTTAGTTGTGGTATAACCAGCTTATAAAACTGAATATTTACCTAAAAATAGGTGAGAGTTACCTGCATATCTGCATGTACATCACTCAGTAGACTATATACTCTTTTAGAGGCAAGGCTATCATTTTATTCAGTTTTATCCCTAGCTCCTCTCAAGATGCCTGATAATATGATGAGTTGGGATATTTGTTGACTAAATGAATAATATATTTATAAGTAAGTAAATAAAATGTGACATATCCATTTAATGGGATACTGTTCAGCAATTAAAAGGACACACTTATGTATACATGTTGTAGTATTGCTGAACTCCAAAATATTAGGCTAAGGCGAAAGAAGCCAGATCAAAAGCTACATATTGTATGATTTTATGTTATAGAAAGTGTCTTAAAAAAGCAAATTTGTTGACAAAGTAGATCAGTAGTTGCTTGTTGCTGGGGGTATTGGAGGTAAGAGTGAGGTTAGCTGTAAATAGGCACAAGGAGGCTTCTTGGGATAATGAAAATGTTCTAAACAATATGGTTGGTGGTTGCATAACTCTAAATTTACACAAATTATCTAATTGTTCATTTATCACGGATGAATTTTTATGTTATATAAACTACCTTTTTAAGTGATTTTTATTTTTAATTTTTAAATGTTTGCTTATTTTTGAGAGAGAGAGAGAGAGAGAGAGAGAGAGAGAATGCTAGCCAGGTGCCCCACAAGCTGTATCTTAATAAAGCTGTGAAAAACAAAGAATTTTGAACAGCCAGAAGTGGTATTTTATCTTTTATTTTTATTATTTTTATTTTTATTTTTATTTAATTTTTTAAAAATATTTTTATTTATTTCTAGGATAGAGAGAGACAGCGTGAACAGGGGAGGTCAGAGAGAGGGAGATACAGACTCTGAAACAGGCCCCAGGCTCTGAGCTGGCAGTCAGCACAGAGCCCGACGCGGGGCTCGAACCCACAAACTGCGAGATCATGACCTAAGCGAAAGTCGGACGCTTAACCGACTAAGCCACCCAGGCGCCCCTTTTATTTTTATTTTTAAGTTTATTTATTTGTTTTGAAAGAGAGCACGCATGAACTTGAGTGGGGAAGAGGTAGAGAGATGGAGAGAGAAAGAATCCCAAGCAGTCTTCGTGTTGTCAACATGAAGCCCCATGCGGGGCTCGAACTCACTAACCACAAGACCATGACCTTAGCCAGAGTTAGATGCTGAGCCCCCCAGGAGGTCCCGGAAGTATTTTAGAAAAAATGAGATGTATTCAGAAACTGTGAGATCATGACCTGAGCCAAAGTCGGGTGATTGACTGAGCTACCCAGACGCCCTGAGAAATAAAAACTTTAAAAAGTAAAAAGGTATAGCCATCAAGGACAGTTTAATGTTGGCTTATTACCTGCATATGGCACCTGAGGCCATCTTGACATAAATAGCTCGGCATAATTATTGATTTTAATGATATCTAATCTGTAAGAAAAGCTTGATTTTTTTTTTCTGTGTCCCCGAGTTATGAAAGCAAGGTAATCACATATTAGAAAAATTTTTAAAAATAATTATTTAAATTGAATGTGAAGAACTAGCTTCATTTATATTAGAAAATGATGTCATTATACAAAAATTATATCATTAACACAGTATACTACCTTTTATATAAATGTGTTACACCTGACCAACCTATAATAGGACCTATTATAGGACCTATAATTAGTGATTTTTCTAGTACTAATGATAAAGTTACAGTAGTTTCACAAGTTTGTATTAATTTGACCATCCTGTAAGCAGAAATCTTAAACTTTCAGGATCTTTTCTGGTGCAACTTAATGTACTCAGGTGGTGAGATAGAGATTGTTTTAATTTGTATTACCAAACTTTATATTAGTTTTTGTTTCAGTTATCTAGTGCTACATAACAGATCACCCCAAATATTAGCTTAAAACAACTTATTTCTTATTCTGTGGGTTCACTGGGCATTTCTTGTGTTTGTCTCACCAGCTGTTTGTCACGACTACTTATAGCTAGTGGATTGCCTGGGGGGTGGGTCTAGCTGGGATAACAAGATGCTCAGCCTCTTCTTTCTTCATGATATATCTGAGGCCTCTTCATACATGGCACTTGAGGGCAGTGTTCCAAAAAGAGCAAAATCAGAAGCTACAAGGCCTGACATTAAGAGTGTCATTGCTGCAGCTTTCTGCTTGCTGGTCAGAGCAAGTCACAAGGCCAGCGGAGATGTAAGAATGGGAAAATAGAATACTATTGATGGGAGGAGCAATAAAGTCCTGTTACAAAAGAGGATTGCATACCACCTTTCAGTACTTTGCCTTTCTGTTCTTTAAATATAAAACTCTGCTCTTTGGAATTAATTTAAACAGATGACTAGCAACATAAACTTGAAAAAGTTTAATGTGTAAAATGAGGAGATTGATTTAGAGGAGTTTTTGGAAGCTTTGGTCTGATGAGACTATAAATAAATACAAGTATTTTCTGCATAGAAAATAGTTGTGGCTTTCCTTGTTCCTATACTATTGTTGTATCATTGTATGGAAACTTGAATGTTGAAGTGTATTGAAGAGGCATTTTAAACTTTGATGTCTGATTGACCTCATTTGGCATTTTACCAAATATGATCTGTTTCTGTATCTGGAAAGTGAGGATAAAAATTGGGATTGGGGAGATAAAAGTTCTGGTGGCCTCTGGGTGGCTCAGTTGGTTAAATATTGGACTCTGGACCTCAGCCCAGGTCTTGATCTCAGGGTCGTGAGTTCAGACCCCACACTGGGCTCTGATGGATGTGAAGCTTACTTAAAATAAATATATTCTGGACACAGATGGGAGTGATAAGTTGTACAACAATTTTAGTATATTTTTAAGTGTGAACTGCACATTTAAAGATGCCTGAAGTTGTTCAAGTAGATAGTGTGTTATGTATATGTATATATTTAAAAATAAAATCTTTAAAAAAATAAAATGAGTACTCTGTGTTGACTTGAATTTTCAGGTAATCTTAGATTTGCTTATATTGGTTGAATATGCCATTCTCTTTAGACACTTCTCGTTTCCTTCTTTTATGCTTTCCTATCCTGGAAGGACATAATGAAATATTTTGCCCAACTTTGGAGATTTATTCTAGTGACTAAATCACTAGTCTGTGTTAGGATACATAAACTCATTTGAGACATGGGTTGGTACCTGATAATTGCATTTGTTTATAATCAGCAATGCAATTTAAAAATTGATTTTATCATTTTTACGTTGAGAATCTTGAGGATCGGAAATTAATTGATAGATTGATTGTACATCCTACTATGT